>CM060950.1:143379948-143415898 GCA_030765055.1 Mantis religiosa
GCAAAGGAAGCTCTAACACTATTTCTAAGCAAATAGGACACTTTTAAAACTAAAAAAGACAGAAATAAACGTTATCTAAATACTAACGAATTTTTCAAAGTTATCTATGTTAGTTATGGGAAATAATTTCAATCAAACTGTTAAATATGTTCATATAGTGCACAGTTTTAAATTTATAACTCCTGAAGCTCTCTCGAAATATTAAAGTTAATGAGTTATGAACTATAGTTCTATAAGCAGTTACAATTGCCTGAAATGCTGGCAGGAACAAAAAAGAAAAAAGAAAACGAGAAAAATGAGGTTCAAAGTTTAATTCCTTTCCGTAACAGATTTAAATATATTTCTGTTGTAGCTGTGAAGGCAAATTGGAATAGAAGGAATGATTTAGGTTTACTGTAACTTTGAATTAATGTGTGTAATACTTTATCAAGGGGATGAACTAAAACTTCTCTGCAAGTGGGGGGGGGGTCCGTTTAAAGACCGTTTGTGTACTTTCTAACTAGACGTTCGTTATTCGAGAACTTACCGGCAAAGGGCGCAACTCAATCAGATGGAAAACATCTATGGGTTGCGCATTCTAAACGCATTGCTAAAGGAAGGCTAGGAATATAATCGCAAGTATCTTTTTTTTTTAATTCTGAGTATCGAGCCGGAAAAAAAAAGAAATTGTCCCTGAGGAGACGACTTACAGAATTCGACAGCCATTTCTACTTTCTCAGTAAAGCGCTTAAACATATCGTGCTTTTGTCCAGTTTTATATCCCTTCATCTACTTCAAACTATCGCTCCATTAATATGATCGAGTTCAACTTTTATTGTTACTTCATTTTCTTCACGGCTTCGTTATGCCACGAAGGAACCTCTTCCTTTCTACGCTTCATTCCAGGAGAATCGAACGCAAAACCTCTCTAATCTCATGCAATACCAGCAGTACTTACAGACTCGTTCGTAGTACAGCGAATTTTATTGCATAAAAATACATTCACTATCTTCCCATCAACAGATTCGCTCTCCTGCACGCTCTTTTATATGGTGATTGAAATCATTTTCCAGAGTTTTTTAATGTTACGGAGGCATAAATAAAGGTTGCAGTTCTATCCTGTAATCTCTGATGTATAATTAAGCGACAAAGCCACTGCTTTATTTAACTCCTAACTGGCTGATCAGCGCCACCCTCCTGATAAGCTTGGGCCAAAGCCACTCTGTCAAATAACAAAAACCATTTTTGTGGTTGGAAAATCGCCTCGTGTTGGCTCAAACCACTGTTACCTAAAATGACAGAATTTAAAGGAATATACTTCTACAAGTACCTGAACATACATAAAATTGTATACAGAAAATTAACCAGATTAAATCAAAACATATTCTGTACGAAAATGGTATGTCAGTATCTCAGCATAAATGTTTGCTTATTTATAGACAACTTATCTGGAAATGCCAAGTGTATTCAAGTTATAGATTATCAGTTCTTATTCAGAGTAGTTCGAAAATATATATATATATATATATATATAAATGATTTAACTAAATATCTTAAAAATTGATCAAAAGTAGTCTGTCTCAGTGTCTGGAAAATGTGATGTTTTTGTGTACAAAATAGTATTTTACACAATGTGCAACTGGCATTCATAATTGCAATAACCCCACATTATTACTTTAAGGGAACTATAACTTTACAAAATTCTTAATTTCTTTAATAATTTTAAACTTAAATGTTATACTCAAATTAGTAATTGCAATGCTACATAACTGACTAAACGTTCTCATGGCCCTGTTTTTGAAAACACCTTTTACTTTTAGAAGCCCAAAGAATGAACTCATCAATATTCATTTCATTTAGAAATTCAATTCTAATATTTTAGATCTCATCATATGTCTTATGTCAGGTTCTTGAATTCCTAGAATCCGAGGAGTTCTAGCGCGTAGTACCCTCTACGTTGTGATTTACTGATGTTCGCTTCCTCGTTTTAGTTGGGCTAGATGGATCATGAGGATACTGTCACACGAGCGCTGGAACACCCTGTGGAAGCAGCTGGGAGCGGAAGGCAGGGGAGGTTCGGTTAGCCACACCTCCCCCTCGTCTGTCTTATAGTGGTGACAGGCGGTGGTCAGGAGAAAAACATGACTGTGCCGTCTGTTTCTCTTACACCTGGTTCTCGATCCTTCTTTTACTGGAACATTCCCGCGGACACTGGAAGGCGGCGATATTCCTATATAAAGGGGGGTTGCAGACAGACGGGAGTCAGTCAGTCAGTTGGTCAGTTGGTTAGTGAGTGTGAGTGAGGAGACAGTCGCAGTTCTTGGTGTAAGAGTTAGTCAGTGACGTGTTAATGAACGAAAAGATTGTGCAACGGAAGACGGTACGAACTGTGTATGTGTATCGGAGTTTATGTAATCGCGAGTACAAGTGAAGTTGTAACGGACGAACTGGTAAATTGTAATTGTGTGCAGTACGCAATTTTGTGTAATTGGCAAGTGTTAAACTGTAAGTCGGTGGAAATAAAGAACATTTTTGAGTGGTGTAATTGGACTTTTCATTTCACGAACCCACAAAGTCACAATACAATGAGCTTTGTCCTCAGGACGTCCAAGGGCAGAATTTTCTTGCATAAGGCGAATAATGTTGGTTGGATTACAAACCATCACAAATGTCCATTTAGCTCCATTTCTTACTCATTCTATTCCAGAACAGCAGGAATAACTGGTTAGGGTTACTATACTGTGACGGGTCGGTGAAGTTTCGTAGTAAGGATTTCTCTCTGGTGCCCAGTTAGTTGGTCCACCAGTTGGCTGTTCTGAAATAGGAGGTGCGAGATGTCATAAAAAATTCAAAATGCTCTGTAGATTACTCTGAGTTTTTAAAAATTAACTGAACGGCCCTCAAACAAGAAATACCAAACTTTACGATAATACGTATATATCAGACTTGAGTATCCATAAAAGTTTCTTCAGGACAAATACAGCAGGATTATAAGCTTGCTTATTATATCGAAAACGTTCTTGCTAAGCAAAAGAATAAATCAATTTAGTCAATAAATAGAGCTCCTTGGGTCATCGTTATTAAACAAATCTTAGATTGCCTTCTCTTAGCAATAAAAGTTTTAGATGCAAAACATCCATCTGTTCCACATCTGCAAGGAATTTTCCTGTATTTGAAACCGCTGGTTTCGTTGATATGTTGGGTTTTGCGAAAAATATCGGACGCAGAAAAGCACTTAGGAAAATGTACTAGTTTGTTTTAGATGCTTCCGACCGAGCGAGCGAGTGTTACTGAATATTCAAGATTAATAAACCGTAACATTCAGCAGGCACGCTAATGACGCTTGTGGTAGAACCTAGTACCGTTCTCATTACCTCTATGCAAACGATTCCACTCCAGACTTGCGTCATTAAAAAGAAACTTGTTAATATGAATGCCTTTTTCGCAATAACGCTGTAAAATGCAAGAAAATATATTGGTCGCCTCAGTGTTCTACAGTTTACGTTTTCAGCACTACCTAGTAATTATTATTTAAAGTGCAGGGTTTTCCCTTTATTACAGTGAAAGTCATATCTGTTTAAAGTAAAAAAATAAATTAATATCTAATATCAGCACGGAAGCTATGAAATATCTACCACAAAGTCAGTATTGGAAATTATAATCTGGCTTGGAATTATTCTTAATCAACAGTCCTCAAGTTATTTACACTCAAACATTTGCACTATAAATAATACAACACAAGAGAGACCAAGGATGTCTGACAGACAGGTAAACACTGGTCCCAGAGGAAACTGCAAACGCCAAAAAATATACGTGGGGCAGGTGTGGTTTGTTATCTACGACGTCCTTTTCTAAAATTCAATGACTCTTCAAACGTATTTACATGCACCCTGGTTTCAGCGTTTAGAAAAATGAAATGTGTAGTGTTTAACGCCCGCTTTTACTACACACGGCACCTCAGGCGATGGCACTGATAATACATAAGATGAAGATGGAGCACCGGTGGAATGAGATGGCGGGGGAAACCGGAGATCCCGGAGAAAACCCGCCCCAGCGCCATGTTGTCCACCACAAATCTCACTTTGCGGTCACCTGGGATCGAACCCGGGCCGCCTTGGTGAGAGCCAAGCGGTCTAACCACTGAGCCACGGCACGGCCTCAGCGTTTAGAAATTACTATGTCAAATAATAAAAATGTTCATTTAAAATTAGATGAGGAAAACTTTTAGGTTTAGAATATATGTTATTTTTTTAAAATGTATTTATTCATAGTCGTTTTTACCCAACAGTCATGTCTTAGATGCAATAGTTGATATAAAATAATTTTTAAAGCAACTTCGTTTTATAAATGTAATTAATAAATGTAACATTATGTAAAACAATAGATACTAAATACTTAATTTGGAAACTTACTATAGATATTTAAGAACAATACTAAACAACAACTTCATAAATTTAAATAACTTCAGGGTTCCGCAAGGCAAGCCATCGCCAAGTAAAGCCTCGACACTTGGCACCTTTATTGGTGTTTGCAGGCAGTCAGTCCTCAATGATGTGTTTATTTGATAAAAGTACGTTGACAGTGGCGGATAGGTGAATTGAGTCCATAATTAGTTGTTTACGATTCTTTAAGCGGCAAGTTGAGTCCCAAGCATTTTAATCCATGCGATAAATTAACACCGCCATGTTTCACTTCCCTTTTTAAACACAGATGACGTAGGGGACTGCTTTTTCGAAGATCTGAAGGCTGTACTACAAGGAGACACAAAATACAAGACTTCTGTGACTACATCCTTGAGACATACAGTTCGGCAGATTGAATGCCCCCCTCCTGCTATTTGGGCTGATTTCACAGTTACCACAAGTTGCAAAACTAATAGCTGTGAATCTTTCAATGCCAAATTATCTGCCTTGTTTTACGCTTCACACCTAAACATTTACAACTTCGTTGACGTTTTGGTCAGCATTCAGTCAGATGTGTATGTTCAGTTACGCAGTACAGGAAAAAGGAAAGCCCGCCTGTGTAGCGTAGATGGCAGCGTGTCTGCCTCAAGTTCAAGAGGTCCCGGCTTCGAATCTCGGTCAGAGTGAGTTACCTGGGTAAGGTTTTTCCCGGGGGTTTCCTTTATCTTTCAAGACGAATGTCGGGTAACTGTAAGTTCCATGGACCATGGACTCATTTGAGCATCATTTCTCCCAAAAAATCTTCCGATTTGACTTAACGTTGGAGGACGTAAATTACGAGAAAAAAAGGAAAGATGATACATTTTAAAAAGTAAACTTTTTGAGGGAGCAGACGGTAAAGTTTACTTATAAGGGCATATTGAGATTTGAATTTGTGAAAGGCGTTTCTTTTAAATCTTTACCTGTGTGACAAAACTTTTGCAAGTTGCTCGTACGAAATTTTTAACTTGACAAAATTTTTAACCTTTTTAACCACAACAAAATGCTAAATGGTTGAGCAGTCCCAAGTCTGCCCAAAGTGGGGAGAGAAATTTTTTTCAAAATTACGGGTCGAAGGACTCAATTCACCTACCTTGAAAGTTTAGGAGTGACTCAACTTTACCTACCTTGAAAGTTTTGGAGGGGCTCAATTTACCTTGTAATATTCAAAAGGGAATCAGTTTAGCGAACCCGTTGACAGTGGTCATGGAGAAGCAGGTTCGCGTGGAGGGGATAGGAGTGAGAATACAGTGGCTAATGCGTAGGCGGGTTACCAAGGGTAACTTAGTTCGTACACAGAAAACATAAACAGATATACATGTTTATGTATGAAAATTGCATAAATTTACATTGCATACATTTCTTTACTCTGTTATTATATGTTGCGTCTGTTGAAGCTAATAAAATGTTGATATCCAACAATAAAGTTAGTGACGCTAGTTGGGTGCTTTGTGGTCACATTGGCTCAAGCATTATAGATATTTAAACATCGGCTTATTGTTATTGCGCATTACAAACCTTCTGATTTGGCTCTACTAACCTTTGCAGCTGCATGACCGCATAGCGATTTTAATGTCTGCGTAAGTCTAGCTTTCTATAACATTATAATAAGAAAGGCATAATTTCCCACACATAAAATCAAATACACCATTCAGGAAAGGACTTGGGGGTATTTAAACGCTAATTTTTTTGCAAAGGAACAGGATAAGTGAAATATTCATTAAATATTTTACATACCATGAAGTCTGAAACAATGTTATTTTGGCGATAATATTTCTAAACCCCATTTTCTCGGTTCTTCTTTTGTCGGAACATCATCATTTCATTTTTTTTTTATTTCCTGAGGCTTTCACGGTCGGCATCATGAAGATAACTTCACTGTTCTTCATTTCAATTTTTCCCCGCGATGTACTTTTCGACACAAATTAGTGACTTTTTGTACACCTGTTGTTGACAACAGGGTCTAAAAATGTTGAGATGCATTTTTTATGTTTTATTTGTTATGTTATTAAGCAACGGTATTCATATTGTGATTGATTTCAACAAAAAATTGAACTATCATATTTAACAGCAATTATTTCCTCCCGAATCAGTGGAAAATTAAACATTCATTTCATTTAAAGGTTTAATCATAAGCTATTCATTGTTTCAAAAACTAATTGCATCTTATAAAACATATTTTTCAAATGAACAAAAAATGTAATATATCAGTAATTACTTTTCAAATTGCTAGACGTGAAGTTTTATTCACAGTGATTTAGCAAGACTTAATAAATACCCAGTATGTACCTATTTTCGTATGAAAATTTCAAAACGAATGAACCTGAAAAATTAGAAATTATTTAATTTCCACAATGGATATCAACAAATGGAATGACTCAGGCGTAACGCCCGTGACCAATACTTTGATTCGATTCGCGTGCCCTACTCTCCTCACTCATTGGTTCTTTCAGCGGCTTCCGTGGAGCGTTAGGTGAATGTTGGGGATATCCTCACATCCCCTGAATGTCTTGTCCCTCCATTTCATTTCACCATTAATCTGCTTGATTATTTGAGATTAATAAATGTCGGCGAGTATCCCAGCGTTCGTCCTCTGCAAATCTCCGTTTTCCATGTTCCGAGCCCCCAGTGGGATGTACGAACCTGACGGAGAGAGGGAAGCGCGTTGTACTAGACATCACCGTAGTAACCGTCCTCAGGTCTGTTGTGACTCCCTATTCCACTGTTTCATCTCCCTCCCCAGGCACAAAGTATCTGCAAATCGAAGTGCTAACTCCCCTCGTTGGTGATCGAGAGTCATGGAGTCAAGCAGCAATAATAAAGATCACTTATTTTTTCTTACATTTCTACCATGTATCTAAGAGTCACGGTATGCGTTGTATTCAAATCAAAACTTTGACATTCGGATTTCATAGAAAATACGTGTTCTATTGTCTCCTGAATCCGGAAATACCACCCTGTGTTTGTGTGTTTCTGTGTTTGCGTGCGTGTGTGTGTGTGTGTGTGTGTGTATGTGTGTGTGAACCACGTAACTCAAAAATGAAGACTAAGAAAAATACTATATAACATGACAAACTTATAAGTTCATAAAGAGTCGGCTTCGGTTGATGCAGTGGAGAACACTTCAGAATGGTTTAATATTCTTTAAGCTGCACCATATAAGCGAATGAAGTGTAGACTCAAATTTAAACAAAAGACTGATACCGATATTAAGGGATGCAATAAATAAAGAATCGTAATGGATTTCAAAGGAACACTGTATTTGTTAAAATGCGAACAGGTGCAGTTGGGCTGAGTCGTTTAACAAAAGAGACGGAAGAAAGAGTTTTCTTGGCAGGGATTCTAAGTGAATAACATTTGACTTCGTTTGAAAAGGCATCGTTCGGACCCTTAATAATGGCATGACCGAGACTAATAATCACAATGGACAAAATAGTCACAAAAGGAGTTTTGGTATGAATAAAGACAAGCTTCGAGAAGTTAAAGGGAC
The DNA here is from genome assembly GCA_030765055.1 of Mantis religiosa. Taxonomy (NCBI): domain Eukaryota; kingdom Metazoa; phylum Arthropoda; class Insecta; order Mantodea; family Mantidae; genus Mantis; species Mantis religiosa. Next base: position 143,387,860 of record CM060950.1, read on the forward strand.
ACGCAGCTGTAGTGAGGAAGACAGAACTGGACTGGAGGTCCATTAAGAAACACCTCTGGTTCTGTCTTGGGCGAAGGCAGACCAGAAGCGATGAGGAAAGGTATTTGTCGGTTCCTACGTGAATAACGAATTAAGTGTTATCGCCTAATAAGCATTCTACATACGGTAACTCTGAACAGTGATATATTGGTAACCCTTGGTCGGCAACTTCGAGTTTGATGTGATGATAAAAAGAAGCAGTCATTAAACCAGTCTGAAACTTGCATTCCAGTGTCATTAGTACCATCTTTACTCCCATACATATCCACGCATACCCTTTGACGGAACTCTTTGCTCTACCCTGAGGATAGGCCACACTGCTTCAAAATGTACAACGTAAAAATAAGGTGATTCAATATTGACAACTCTTGGTCGGCAGCGTGCATCAAGACATATAGGGAGCATCTCCCAGAAATGGTTACCAAAACGTTGATGTCAAACCTCCATTACTGCTGTTTACATGGAAAGTATGTTGTGCTTCAAACGATTGTTTTTAAAATGTAATGTGTTAAGGCACACTGTATAACTGATAAACGTTAAGAGAAATGGAAAGTATAGGTACAACTTGACAGAGCTTTGAGGCGTATTGACCTTAACTGACACAGCGCTGTATTCGTTTGTCATTTTGTTTATAGACGATCGAAATATTAGTAACCAGGCCTTACAGAATGTGACGAAAGACATAGAGAACCCTTGGAAGCTTTGTGTCTAATATGAAAGGTCATCATCATCATCATCACATCATCATCATCAACAACAACTTTTCACGGTTTAAGTCAAGTCATCCGGTCTCATAAATTGTAAATTAAAGATGTGTTATTCATATTTGTATTGGTCTACCAATATTTCTTCTATCTAATCGTTTGCAGTCTAAAACTAATTTTGGAATGCATTTATCATTCATTCTGTCGACATGTTCCTTCCAGTTATTTTTATTCTGTTTTATTCTATCTGTTAGCTTAAAAATATTCAATGCATTTCAAATGTCCTCACTAATTTGCTTATCTAGAAGATTATCTTCTGCTACATTTCTTAGAAACTTCACTTCCGTTGTTTCAATTCAGCCCTGCTTCCTTTATGTATGAGACTTCTAGTAATTAAATGTCCTCTGGGCACGCTACTGGCGTTCCACAGAATAAGGCGAGTGATGGGATTGGCATCTTAAGGCTAATCATCATAGCCCCCATCTGTATTAACCCCAAATGGTGGGTTGCCTCTTCCATTCTTTAGTTAGATCGTTGAGAACTTTATCCTTGTTATCCCGGACATGGGTCTCCTCATTCTCTTCCCAGGTGAAAGGGCGCCCCGTCCGCACAGTTGGTATCATCCAGTATCTGTTGAAGTCTTCACACATAACTCTGTGTAAGTGACCCTTAACCAGAGTGACACACTGGGTCAGTGTGTCCTGGAGTTAGCGAGGGAAGGGATGCTAACCGCTTTGGAGAGACTACCTCTCCCGCTACCCGTCCTTTCCAAGTGCTACCCTCCTGGTCACAGCGACTTGGTGTTCGCGTGGGTAGAGTCGCAACTCCCTAATACAGGGCTGTCCTAAAAGAAGTCCTTACACGCTACCCCCACTTATTATATACGAAAATTAAAATTAAAATTTCAGCAGCCCGTTTTGTCACTTGACATTAAGGAATTTTGGTTCCCTCTTCTTTCTCCCTGTCACAAAATGCAATCACGTTATACGTCTGCCAATGTATGACACGTTGCTCTCCAGAAGACATTATTACATCTGATCAGAGTGTGCATACACTATGTCACCGTGTATGTGCGATAGGCACGCGGAAACAATCGTTGATATGCATTCCTTCCGATACGCTTCCCGGCCTTCGCACGTACTACTGCACAAAAACGTAGACGTCTTTATCACACAAAATTTATTTCAGTTTGTTGTTTGTTGCATCAGCCATTTTTAGGTATCTATTAGTATGGTTTGTTTGAATGCATCTTTTTTTTTTCATTTTTAAAGTGTTGCTTGTTTCCTATATCAGTTTTGAGTTGTCCGTTTTATAATTAGACCTCATCGCAACTACGGTGTTCACAGCAGGAAAGTGAAACCAATTTTTAGTATATGTGACTTTGTCTAAGTGAGAGAATGTTTTGATGTATCAGATTGAGTGAGTTTAGGTGTAAAATGATTCCTAATGTAAACAATAAATTCTACTCCAGGTAATGAAGGATGTAATCGATGGAGGGGTGTCGAGACCTTGTGAATACTGTGGGGTTTTGGTTACGATGTCAGTCTAATCATAAAATGGACTATAACTACGGTGAAATGTGTAAGGTAATTATTTCTGCAATGATTTGAGTAATATGAAGGTACTAGAAAATTAAAATTTTAATACATAATTTCTTGCAGAAGATATCCAGTTATAAAAGGATTGTCATGTGAACATAACTTATCAGTTTTTTCTACTTTTAAACCCTTAGTCAAATATGATATATGATACACGTAATCATAGAGGAAACTCTGTATTTTCTGTCTTAATTTTGCTGTAAATGCTAAGAAATGTATTTTAGAAATGCAGTCTAACAATATTTTCATGTTTGTTATTATCTTCCATCCCGTTTTACCAGTTCAGTAATGGAAATTCTACCCATAATTCCTCTCTCGTGTCCAGTTTGCCAGTGAGGCGAACAGAAATTAATTTTGGGGAGGATACCAGGTCAGATATCATTCCTTCATGCAGTACGCCCATGGACAAAAATTGCAGCAGTGCCGTATCTTAATTTATGGAAGTTCCATACTGATTGCAGCAACCAAACTAAGAGCAGGAGATAGCAATAACCCAGCAAAATTGTTCCGGGGTAACATCTAATGCTTGCATTTGAGAGGTCCCGGGTTTGATTAACTTTCGGCCAGTTACTCTGGCTTGGAGCTCTTTTCGCTGTTCTCTAGTTGGAAGGCGAATGTTGGGGTGGATTGTATAATGCCGAGAATGTTCCTTTATCCATTTCCTGTCATTTCATTCCCTTGCCATGTTTCAGGGTCGATGAATTAGACGAGCGGACTCCAGTAGACGAGGAAGTTTTCTTCGTGGGACACTCTAGCCTGCAATCGAAACCGTGATGTCCGTAAACAGCGCATGTTTCCTGAACAATATATCCGGGAGTCACTTTCTAATACTTACACTTCTTTTATGTTTTCCTAAACTTTAGCTTTAACCGAAGATCTTAAATTTTGTATAAATTGCCACCCTAACTGTTCGTTTCAATATATCTCAGGAGTGCTACTTCTATTAAATTTTAAATGAAATTATGTAGTTCAGAGCATAGTTCAAGTAAATAATTACACGTATATTAAGGTAAAGCTACACAACACCCTTATTTTTAAATAATCAGTATTGTGGTAGATTGAGGTTTTTATTAATTATTACTTTTAACTGGGTAGTGGAGCGTACTGGGAAATTGCATCAGTTCGAATGCATGAAAAGAGAAGTGGCCTGGGTCTTCTTCCAGGGTCTGTTCTTAAAGGACGCTAGCTAGTGGTTTTGGGACTCTTAGAGAGTCAGTCAAAAAGACAGTGTTCCGGGGTGGTTATGGTTCATGGAACCACATCGTCTCCGTTTGCTCCTCAGAATGACACCATTATGTGAGGTAACATCTAATAATGATAAAGGTGTTTATTACTCTCATTAAAATGTGGAATAATCTGTTCGAACTGCTGTGATCATTCTTCTTAGTTCAGGCACACTTCCTAAAAAGAGCTTATCTGGATCCCAGAAGGGTTTGCAAGCCAAGGGAGTTATTTCCCCGTCGTGTATAAGAAAATGTAAAATTATCCGTCTGATTAAGCTTGGGCATGTAATAGAGTTTTCAGAGCTAGCAAACGATAGCGTATTGTTCTTCCATTTACTTAGAAAACGTATAAGTTAAGTGACGTTAATATGCAAAATCCAGAACCGCTGCACTAATAATATGACATTAACCATTCGGTTTGATGCTTCGAAGACCATCAGCTTTATACTAATCTTCATATATCAGACTTTTTTCCTACAAAATATGGTGCATTGGTGCATTTCCATATTTGCTCTAAACTTTACTGTATCATATTCCCGTTTTTGATTAGCATAGACATTAATAGTTTGCTCACCTGCAAAAGTGAAGCCTATTATTCCTTACCATATGAGCGAAAAAAAATATATTATTCTGGACATGCGCAGTGTGAATTCTTTGACTTTGAAAATAATCGGGAAACGCTTCCAATCTATCATCAAACGTTATGTACTATATCGAGTCTGAATCGTATTTTATGTTTCGTAGAAGAATAATTCAACATAGTAAAGGAGCTGAAGTACGTGGATTGATGTAGGGTGTGGAAAATATGATGATGTTAATAATCAGGCCTAATAATGTATGCTAACTCCAAACACTGCTAAATGTCCAAACTTGTTTACTCAAAAATCTCACAATTAAATACGTAATGAGAAGAAAGAAATGAATGAACAACCAGGAAACGGAGAGGTCACCTTCCACCTTCACCCAATGTTGATATTTTGCGCTATCACTGCCAGCAGAAACGGATGAGGTTGGATGAAACGGATGAATCATAAAAGGGCAGAATCGACAGAGATGCGCAAAGGTTCTTAATGATTCAAAGACTGATTAATGGATCACACCGGCAGGTCACTCAGAGAAGACTTCCCTCTGACGGAGCCAGGGAGAACTCCACCCATCTGAAGCAGTCCAGAGAATGTTACCATCTGGTAGCTCCGAGCAAGTCGATTAAACATCTGCGCCACTTGTCCAATACTGACGACACTCCAGGGTCCCTAAGAACGACAGAAACATGAAAGTGAAAGGGAAAGATAGGAAATGAGGGAAAGGAAATTCGTTCAAAAGAAGAAACCACCCTCATATTCCCTATCCAATCAAGGTAATCCAATCACGAAAAGCTCATGATTTATAGCGGTTGTCTCCAGGATTCAAACTCAGAACCTGCCGAATTCGAGTCTTGTGCGCTATCGAGAAACCGTATCCCGTAATTGCCAGGAAGGATAATGGCTTTGGGAAAAATTACTGTAATACCAACAAATTATACCATAAACTACGTCGGAGTGAAAGTAATATAATCTTTACAAGAATGAATTCTGCGTAATCTTTCGCCGTATGATACAACCACTACGTGCATCATAACCTGTGAACTCCAAGTATATAGAATGCTTTCTGACTTCAAGGTACACTTACGACTTCAAATACGACATAACTGGCTCAACACGTTGATCACATTTTATTTTTGGTAAAAATTAAGAAGGGTACTAAAATATCGGAATACAAATGAACTAGACCACTCAAGAATTCACATCAAACAAAAGTTGTCGATTGGATTCCAAATGTAAACAAACCTCTATTGAAAACAAATCAGGTATCACTGTTCAAGAGAAGAACCTTATATAATTAAAACTCAGCCAATCCAGGTGCTAACACAAATAGAAGGTAGGTACATACATCAAACAGGGTTATCTTATCTGGAAAAGAGGTGCAAACGAAGGCGTATAAATAATTGGTCACAATAACCTTCTTCTTAACCGTAAAAGAAATGAACATGTGAAATCAGCTCGCCTAGGAAGTTTTCACAAATAATGAAATAAGCAATTAATGGAATCTAAATATCACAAAAGGGGAGAAAAGTGTATTTAACTACATGTATGCCAGGTAGCGGTGTGTTGCACGGTTGCTCGGAAAGTCCTTTTCTTCTTGAAGGAGTAAAAATATGACGAATATGACCATTTACTTACTAAAATATGCTCTGTCAGAGAGAAATGGTCATATATGAAAAATATTACCTAACAAATTAGGTTAATTAATTTTTCTGTTCCATAAGAAGCATGTATATTTAAGGAGCATGTAAGGCCTAACAAAAAATACGAGGACTCTTCAATAAAGAATTACTTTTTTTTCTTGTTTGACAACGTACCTTTACTCGTCCTAATAATGTTGATGGTCCTTCTCAAAATAGTCTCCCCTGATTGCAATTCACTTGTCCTAGCATTTCTGCCAGTCTTCAAAGACATGCTGGAAACCATTTTCTGAGAGATCCTTTAAAATCGCCTCCGTAGCCTTCAGCACTGCTTCTGATGATGGATAATGCCTCCCACGAAGGCGTTTCTTCAAGTTAGGAAATAGAAAAATGTCACATGGGGCTAAATCCGGAGTATAGGGAGGGTGAGAGATGCACTTTACGTTGATTTTTGCAAGATATTCAGCAACAACATTGACAATATACGGACACGCATAATCGTGGTGCAGCATCCAGCCTGCTTCACAGAAATGTGGTCCTTTGCGCCTGATATGGACTTTCAGTGTTTTCAGGACATCCCTGTAGTATTGTCCAGTTACTGATGTGTGTGCAGGTACAACATGCTGATAAACCATTCCATGAATACCAAAGAATGAAATGACCACAACTTTCCCAGCAGAAGCAAGCACTTTTGCTCTTTGGGGGGGGGGGGTGATGAAGGAGATTTCCACACTGAGCTTTGCTGTTTGCTCTCAGGATCAAAAGGATGTAGCCAAGTTTCATCAGCAGTGATTACGTTTGAAAGAAACTCCGGTTCTTCCTCTAACATAAATTTTAACTGCATGCAGACCTGCATGCGAATGTTCTTTTGTTCGGGAATCAACAGGCTTGGAACCCATCGCGCACAAACACGTCACCAACGTGTGGGTGGCAACCAATGAAATGTTCACTATTTCAGAAAGTGAACTTAAGGTAATTCGCCGGTCCTCTCCCACAATGGCAGCAGCAGTTTTGATGTTTTCTTCCGTCAGAGCAGTAACTGGAGCACCGGGTCCACCTTCCTTTGAAATTGATTGGCTCCTCTCTTTAAACATTTTAAACCACCTTCGAGCTGTCCTGTAGGGAAGAACAGACTCCCTATAGGCCTCCTGTAACATTTTATAGGCCTCAACTGAAGATTTGTTGAGACGAAAGCAGAATTTCAAAGCCGCGTATTGTTCCTCGATTGTTACCTCAATTGCAGCGGTAGGCGATACTGAACATGTCTGAACTTGCCTGGTTCTCACAGGCGGGAACCAGGAGTACCAACAATGAAACTACTAGGTAGTGTTTGTTTCACATTAGGCTAACAGAATATAATAAAATTGTATTTTAGAGCGAAAAATTATGACCGTAAAAAGTTATGACCTTAAAAAATTATGATCGTTCTTTATTGAACAGCCCTCGTATATGACCTATCAAAAACGTCCTCGCCCTAATAATGAATACTGTGCACGGGGCAGTAGTCAAAGCGCAAGTCATAAGACCTTTTATCGAAATTTAAGAAGTGTAGTAGGTGTATTGTCTTGATGGAAAATAGCTCCTTCTTTAACAATTGTGGTTATTTGACCTTCGTAGAAAATTTCAAATTCATTCCGCTAAACAATATTGTACTTCCCGATTATGGTTCTTCCTTTATCAGGGCAGTTTACACACACCACACCCAAGACATTCCACAAAAAAACTGTGTCCAAAAGATTTTAGATAAAACCCCACATATTCGCTCCTTGTAGAAAACAGTGGTTATAACTTTTTCCTTTGATGAACACTTCTTTAGATTACTATCCTCCTCTTAAACCCCCTGTTTGAGTTTCAGTTCTATCACTTGTTTGTGACAGTGAATTCATGTTTCCTCAGCAGTAAGTTCGGCAGTGTTTCCTCTGAACATCTGCAAGTTCCAACTCGCTATGAGCTTTCTCGTTTGTAAATGTTCGTGTAAAACTTTGCAGACACGATCTAATGATATCTCAACAATATCAGCAAGTACACCTACTTTTATTTTTTCATTCATTTAACACGTCGTTGTGCATACTCATGATATTTTCTTAATATTTCAACAATTACCAAACGTATAGGGCTTTCCTTATCAAAAATGGAAGAACGGCCACATTTAAACGTAGACCTTTGCTTCACTCATGGAAATTACGGGAAATAATATTTTAGGGTGGAATCAAATTAACTTCTATTTCAAGTGATGTTAATGTTTTTATATGCAGTATTTTATCACTACAGTTTATTCAGTTTTATCCGGTTTTGGGAGAAACCTTATCTTGTTTATTTGCAGTACTGTTAGCAACTAAAGAATGGTAGCCCGCTTATTAAATTACTCATAATTGAGAACGATCTTTGCTATTTGATACTTCCAGCATCCTCCGTGAGAACTTTCTGAATTACCCTCCTCGGGTAAAGAATAGGCGGACAAGCTGGCTAAAAATATTTCAGAAAAATCGTTAACGGAACCTGGGTTGCCAGTTTGTATTTAACATATTTTAGTAGACACAAGCCATAACAGGACGGGTCATTCTGTGCCTTATTCTTCTTTATACATATATAAGAGGGATAGGATGCTAGATATAGTATAATGTTCATGCAAAGTGACCTTATGAAGAGAGAGAACTGTCATGTGAAAGGAATTCTACACACGATAGGAACATTTAAAGTCCCAAATATTTGAGTTGGAATAAAGTACTCGAAACTTCCTTTCACATTATCAATTACGGAAAGAAATTAATTGTAAGAATTATTACACTTGATTATTACTTTCCTTTATACAAGATCTACTCCAGGAAGGAAACGAAGGATTACAGAACTCTAGCATTTATGGGAGACAACAATTCTCAGTGGCAGTAAGTTTTCAGTTTAAAGATCTTTAGAACACAAGAATCGTTATTCTCTCCTGCTATGAAGTCAATGTTCCATTTCGCCCACCTCGGTGGCGTAGATGGTAGCGTGTCTTCCTCACGTCCAAGAGGTCCCGAGTTTGAATCTCGGTCAGTGTGAGTTACCTGGATCAGGATTTTCCGGGCTTTTCCCTCATCCTGATAGACGAATGATGGGTAGCTCTAAGCTCCATGGACCCCGGGCTCATTTGAGCATCATTTCACCCGTTTCATTCATCGTCCGATATGACTTAACGTTGGAGGACGTAAATTACAACAACAAAAAAGTGTTCCATATTTTACTTCAAAGCAGCAGTATTACACAACAGTTTGCATTCCACTTCTCACTGTGCGAACGTTTTTCACAAAGACTCTTAGAAACCAACTGAATACAAACAGTAACAGTGACGGGAGATGTTGACTTGTGGTGTGCTACTAAATGTTATGGTGCTGGTTCAAAGTTCGCTGCATTTCTTCTTCGATTTTTTTCTCCTTTCTTCCGTGATAGTTGTTTTAAATGGTATGTTTGACTAGCTCCTTTTATCTTATAACTGTCTAATAGATCCACAAGTTACTGTCATTCTAGATTCATTCCAGTTAAGTAAAAGCCTATAATGAAGTTGCTAGTTTACTCTTGTTCGCTATTCCCCGAAGTACCATATTATTTTACATTGATTCTTCGCTACTTTTTCAAGATCTGTATTGATAATGATAAGAGTTCACACCGTTCCCACCCAAACTGACATGAAATTGACTTCTGGAAGATGAGGGTTGGAAGAATAATTTATTCTGCTTGATAGATGTTAAATGTTTCATGTTATAAAACGTATTTACCGTTGGCTTCTATATTTCTACATTTAGAACCTTAATGAAACAAAATCATTTATACATTTTTTCTATGGCAATTTTTGCAAATTCCGTGTTATTTCTGCCTTTCTAATATTACTTAAGCCGGTAGCCTTGGTCAATATTTCAATTCACCCCTGTTCTTGATTTTGTCTCCTGCCTAAAACGGGGTTTTCCCAGATACCTGGTTGGTATGTTGCTAATTCTGTCCTTCAAAATATAACTGTTTTTCGCCGGTTTACGATCTGGAAGATGATCTTAACTATCTTCGGTGTGCTAAATTGAATGATGCTGTCCATTTTTCTCCATCACGTAAAATGTCTTCACAAATCACACAAAAAGGTTGAAAATTCTGAGTTACAAAATGATTAGAAAAAACATTTATGATTCATAAATGTATAAAAATACTTTTATATATTTAAAATAAGGTGTGAAGTAACATTCTCCTTGGCCGGAAAGTCGCTTCGCTGATTTACGTTTAAGTCGTCGTGATTAAGGACCAGTACCAGTCCGCTCGCAATGTTCCATCGACCCTGATATCACATATCCATTTTATTTATTGATAAAATCATTTATTTTATTCATCTCTGAAGGTTCCAAAGTTAACAGGAAAGTCTTTTATATGAGTGTACAAGAAGTGAAGCTTCAAACTCATATTTCATTAACTTATGTAGCATATTTCTCATCTTTTTTCTTTTCGTATGTCGCAGATCTTGTATATTTCCAAGAAACGTATTGACTACCTCTTTGAAAATACACAATATTTACGGTTATTTTATCATTCATTGTGTTCAAAAATGCCCTATCTTCATTATCTATCTTATTGAGGACCATTAAATATACCCTCTTTTATCTCAGCTTCGGGCATCACAGCAAAATTACTTCTCATGTATTACTGAGAGTAACACGAACCATTCTTGTCCAGTGCTTTCATGAGCTGTCATAATATTTAATTTTATTTCCAAAAGAGGCAATAACTTTTCTTGGGATCAACTAGACTAGCACGAATGACGTTTCTCTTCCCTTGCCTTAAGCCTTTTCTCTTAAGCAATTCCCACTTTGTCCAGTGTTTAATCATTTTTCTACCCTTCCGCTCTTATACAAACCATGTGGGTATTTCGAATACCCTCATTGCTGCCCTGGTAAGATATTGAATGCGTTTAGGTCTCCACATAATAGCCATTGAAATTCCTTGTTATTAGTTCTAAAATTGGCTTCAAGGTTTTCTTATTACTTTAGAATCACAGAATATAACTACAATTACTATTGAGGGAAATTCCCTTCTATTTTGCAATTAAAGGCTTTTAGACTTCTTTTCGATGCGTCAATAAATATACACCGGTCACTACTATTGTATGTTCGTCTTCCCAGCTGTTGAATTAAACCTGGTAAATCACAACAATAAACTAATTGATCTATCATCTTAAATAAATTGGTAAATGTTTGGTATCCTATACCAGGAAAAGCATATCTTCTCTTTCAACTTTGTTCCAAGTAATTTTCTCTTGTCTTTGGTAATAGCTAAGTCTCTTACTAAGTCGTTCAAATCTTCTTGATTAAAATGCTGTGACATTTTATTCGGCAGTGTGTGATGAGAAATCCGCATCTGCATTGGACTTTTCTGTTGACCCAGACAATGAACTCTCCATATACTCTAACTGAGCTGGTGGAATAGGAATAGGCACATCTATTCTTGTGACACACGTCTTATGACTGAAGCAAGGCCATCTGGATGCTTATTTTTGTTTCATTTGTCTTATTGTAACTTGATACTTGAAACAGTTATTTTATGTTGTCCCCAAAGAGTTTCAAATATTGTATTATGTGAGGTTATGTAGAGTGAGTCACGCACAGAGAAGCTATGTAAGTGGAAATGACGTCACAAAAGTGTGGAATAACAAACTTATTTGTGATTGGTGTGACGCGTATATCGTAAAACGTGGACCAATCAGATATAGAAGATTTTACGTTGCCATGGAGGATATTCAATATTCCTCTAGAGGGATTGAACTATTAGCGAAATGCTAATGTGTAGAAGAAGCGGAACCGGTCATTCTTCTCCTAACAGTCGCCGTGAACGGATGTAAGGTTCTCTTCTTAAACGCCGTTGTGTGCGGAAGAGTATAAGTTTATTCTCGTAACCATCATCGATTATAACTAGATAATCTTTACATTAAATATCATCGCTAGAAGACACACAATTTAATTATTATACACGGTAGTAAAAAAACGTATAAAACTTTGGATTCTTGCACGCATCCAGATAAACGCGTCACATCAAGTGAATCTTGTGTAAGAATAGTGTTATAAATGTTGTATCATACATATTGTTCGAACTGGTGTTAATTGAAGTAAGGAAATAAAAGTTTCTACATTATTTAATACAGAGGAAAATGATTACTCATTTTACGTAAAATTTCCTTCCGCCGTACCACCCCTGTAAAAAGAAGATATCTAGCTCAACCGACTGAAGCCACGCCGAGGTAAGCTGGGACTTCAAGAATCATCAATTCCAACCCTGTTCCAAATGATCACCTCAACGAGGGGCATAATTCGCCATCCTTCTATACGATTCGACATAAATCCAGTTCCAAAATGGCGCCCAACTGTATGGCTCGAATAGGCAGAAGGAGGATTACACCACAGGAGAATAAATAGTGTAATGGACAGGTAACTTCGAATCAAGAAAGAAGAAAGAAGAAAAGTGAGTACGGAAAATCTTAATAGATAATTAATAGAAAAAGTGACAAAATTATAATTTTCATTTTTTTTATGTTATTAAGAAAGGGAAAAATATTACCTAAAATGGAAGGTAAAAAATTAACAGACAATAAGAATAAAAATGTTGGGGAAGGAGTGGAAAGACTAGTTAGTGATAAGAGAGCAGAAATACAAGAAGTCAGGGAAGTAGTGGAAGGAATGAGTAGTGATGATGCAGGAACAAGTAGAACAGAAATTATGCAGAGTAAAGGTAATGAAATGATAATAGACAGGTTAGAGAAAATGATGAGTAATTTTGATGCTAAAATGGATAGTTTTAGACAGGAAATAAGACAGGAAATAAGACAGAATTCAGATCAAAATTCAGAAAATTTAAATAGTTTTAGACAGGAAATAAGACAGGAAATAAAACAGAATTCAGAAAAGGCAGATCAAAATTTAAGGCAGGAAATGAGTAATTTAAATGCTAAGGTAGATCAAAATTCAGAAAAGGTAGATCAAAATTCAGAGAAGTTAGAAGCTAGGATAGATCAAGGTTTAGGTAACCTAAGAAATGAAATTGAGAAAGGAAGAGAAGAGTGTAGAGAAGGCATAAAATCTTTAAAACAGAAAATAGAATCTCATGATGGAGAAATGTCTAAGTTAAAAGAGATGTTTCAGGAAATGAAAATAAGTCAGGAAAATGTAGTAAAAGATATAAGAAGTGAATTGGCTAAGGAGTCAGAAATCCTTAAGCAGCAACAAGTAGAATTTGTAGAAAAACAAAAAGTAGAAATAGGGGAATTAGAGAATAGAATAAGACAAGAAATAGATGTAGTCTTATTAGATAATTCACGGAAATACCATGAGGAAAATATTGAAATACAGAATAATTTTGTAAGAGAGGTAAATAGTATCAGAAATGATGTTAAACTAATTGCTACTGAGGTGCAAACACAACAAGATGAACTAAAAGTTAAATATGATGAAGTCAGTAAGTTGAATAGTGAAATGATTACAAGAATAGATTTGGCACAGGAAAGTTTTGAGAGAGAGAAAGAAAACATTAGCAAGCTGAATCAAGTTGTGGTTGCATTACAGGCAAGCAAAATTTCTGAGAACCAGAGGGTAATAAAATCTAAGAATATTACATGTATTGACTCACCTGGTAATTCAGGTAATATTGTACAAAACTTAGAGAATTATTTGGAGAGTGACGATACAGAATCTTTGTCACCTGATTGTGAAGTAAATGGTAATGGACAAATACAAAACATGCACACACATACACAGTTACACAGTCAAGGTAACACAAATTGTACAAATTATTTGTTGCATGACATAAGTCCACCTACTTTCGAAGAAGAATCGGGAGACAATCCCAAAATATTTCTAAAGGAATTAGAAGAATATTTTAAAATTAAAAAGATTCCAAATGAATTTAGGATGATGATTGTTAAAAGGTGTTTGAAGAAAAATGCTTTAGAATGGCTGAGGTTAACACTAGCATCACATGAAACGTATAGTATGTTTAGGAATGTGTTTATAAATAGGTTCTGGGGTCCAGAAAGACAGAGAAGAATTAAAGTCGAACTGGCCACTGGTAAATTCGAGTTCAAGAAGGGTGTGTCCATGACAGAATATTTCCTAAAACTTGCTAACAAAAGTAAACTTGTGAATCCAGATATGTCAGAAACCGAGATCGTGAATATGCTAATACGACATTATCCACCGCACATTAGAAACCACCTAATTGTGGCTAAGCCCGTCGAATTTACTGATATGATTGAGTTATTATCAGAATTTGAGGCTCATAACCTTAATTCTGATTCTACTCATAGTCAAGTTGATCCTGACAAGACTCATATAGAACAAAAGCAAGTAAATAGACAGGAAGTAAGACCAACATTCAGGGAAAATCACAACCATACTAACCAAAACCAAAATAGTTTTAACCAAAATTGGGGCGGGGCACGTTCAAGAGACAACTATGAACGAAGAGAGTACAACCCCAGAAAGACATATGAATCGGTAGTGCCAGGTATAGGAAGGAGAATTCCAAATACTCCTAGGAGGAATTATAATAATGACCAACCTGTGGGAAATGTGAGGAGTAATCAGGTGAATCAACTGAGGTTTTACAGGGGAAATAACTTAAGAACGGGTTATCAAAGTAGAAGAAGGGGAACTAGCATCGAAGACTCTTCATTAAGAGATTTTGGGGGTCCTAGGTTTGAAAGGGCAGACAATAACCTAGAAAGGACACGGACTCAGGGAATAGAAGGAGAAATAAATAACGGTAGTACCAACCCAACTGCTAGTGTAACTACCGACCGCACTAATGCGGAAAACTGAGTACCAAATCATTTTGTGCCTTGGAAAGTGGTTCGGTAAAAATGACACAGGGCAAAATCAATATTCAAAATTTACCAGAAGATAAGCTCACTCTCTCCAGAAGTAAAGATCGGGAATTAGTAAATCCACCTCAGATTAACCTTCGTATAGGCGATAGCGAATATAAAGTATTGATAGACACAGGAGCTAGTTCATCAGTAATAAGTGAGAACTTATTCAAGGAATTACTATCCAAGTTTAGGATTGAATATTTAAACGTGTGTAATGTATACTGTAGCACAGCTATTGGGAAAAAGAAAGATAAAGTTAAATATCAAGCGTTAATTCCTGCGCGAATAGATGATTTGAATTTCAATTTTATCGTATTGGTAATACCAAACTTAGCTCGTGATATTATTATTGGCAATGATGTATTGTATGGTTGGCAAAGTGTGATAGATTTCGAAAAACATGAAATGAAGGTCAAAGGAGATAATGAAGTAATCAAAATAAATTTGTTAGAAGAAATTATATTAAAAGAAGATGAGAAGGATAGTATAAATAATGATAGGTTTTTTGTAGAAAATATAATATTATACGAAGAAGATATAATAAATAATGAAGAAGATGATAGTGGTAAAGAAAATTTACTTTTAAATAATAAAGAAAATGAGACGTTTGACCTTGGAGATCATTGTTGCCAAATAAACACATTAAATACCGACACCGAGCGAAAACAAGAAGAGGAAGAAATGAATTTAAAGTGTGTGGTTAAAGCACTGGGCAAAGAAAGTATGAGGGACTGTAAACTGGTAGGGAAGGATATAAAGTCCCTGTTGTCTATGCTGAAATCTAAAGAAATCCAAGCAAACAGCACAAAGGCAGTAATTAATCAACCTGGCTATCGAAAAGGCAAGCCAAGCAGTTCTGCTGAAGGTGTGGATTTCATTCAGCGTAAAAACAGATACAATTATTGTACAGAAATCTTTACTAATGATGATAATGAAATGCCACAGTTGGAAGAAAATGTAATAATTTCTTTTCATCAAAATTTAGCACATTCAGGATGTGAAAAAACTGCTATGACTATAAAAGAACAATTGTACATTAAACATATTGACAAGAAGGTTAGGAAATTAATTTCAACATGTGAGTTGTGTCAGAAAGCTAAACCAATAAACGTCAGATATGATTTTGAACCTCAAACTATCATCAGGGATAGAAAGAACGAACTAGTTGCTATTGATGCTCATGGAGAAATGCCAGCTAGTCAACACAATTGCAAATACATTTTTGTAATGTTTGATATTTTTTCTAAATTCGTAAAAATTTATCCTGTACAAAATATCAAAAGCAGAACGTGCGTAAATAAAATTTTAAAAGATTGGGTACCAAAGTATGGGCCAATAAAGGCAATATTATCAGACAACGCAACGGTTCACCGGAGTAAATTGTTTACTTCAGAAATGAAGAACAATAACATTAAGATGTATTACTCTTCAGCATATTTTCCCCAAGGAAATCCTTGCGAGAGAGTGATGCGTGATTTAGGCTTGTATTTCAGAATTCTGTGTCATTCTAACCACCGAGGCTGGTACAAATACTGCCATATTATTGAGAAAATCATTAACAATACCCCAAACTCTACTACCAAATTTTCACCAATCGAATTAATGACTGGACTACAACCTGAACCTCTAGTAATAAAAGCACCAACAACCTTAAAAGTAGATGAAATGGAATTGAATGAAGAAGAAAAGTGTGCTGAAGCATTTCGAAGAATAAAAGAAAAAGCAGAGAAAAGATTATCAAAGATACAAAGAAAAGGAGCGAAATGGAATCCTGAAATAAATGATAAAGTTCTCGTAAAGACATTTAATATCTCCAGTTCTAAAATCAAATCCTATTGGAGAATGAATTTGTTATATAAAGGTCCATATAAAATAGTAAGAAAATTTGGGGATCATACGTACGAATTAAGAGACGATGATAATAAAATGATAGGAAAATATCACAAAACACTTTTAAAACCATTCAAAAGCCTTGACACTCACAAGAATAAATGATTTAAAAAAAAAATAATAATAATAATATGTTTATGAATTACTGAAAAATGTTTTGTTTATTATTTTGTGTTCGAATAATTTCTGATTTTATATTGTTATTTTAAATTGTATTGATTGTTCATTGTTGTAATAATGTTTAATTATTGGGGCATTCTTCAGAATATATGGAACAATATTATTGGGAGATTTAAGTTAATTTTCCATATATTCTGAAGAGGGGCATCTGAAACAGTTATTTTATGTTGTCCCCAAAGAGTTTCAAATATTGTATTATGTGAGGTTATGTAGAGTGAGTCACGCACAGAGAAGCTATGTAAGTGGAAATGACGTCACAAAAGTGTGGAATAACAAACTTATTTGTGATTGGTGTGACGCGTATATCGTAAAACGTGGACCAATCAGATATAGAAGATTTTACGTTGCCATGGAGGATATTCAATATTCCTCTAGAGGGATTGAACTATTAGCGAAATGCTAATGTGTAGAAGAAGCGGAACCGGTCATTCTTCTCCTAACAGTCGCCGTGAACGGATGTAAGGTTCTCTTCTTAAACGCCGTTGTGTGCGGAAGAGTATAAGTTTATTCTCGTAACCATCATCGATTATAACTAGATAATCTTTACATTAAATATCATCGCTAGAAGACACACAATTTAATTATTATACACGGTAGTAAAAAAACGTATAAAACTTTGGATTCTTGCACGCATCCAGATAAACGCGTCACATCAAGTGAATCTTGTGTAAGAATAGTGTTATAAATGTTGTATCATACATATTGTTCGAACTGGTGTTAATTGAAGTAAGGAAATAAAAGTTTCTACATTATTTAATACAGAGGAAAATGATTACTCATGTTACGTAAAATTTCCTTCCGCCGTACCACCCCTGTAAAAAGAAGATATCTAGCTCAACCGACTGAAGCCACGCCGAGGTAAGCTGGGACTTCAAGAATCATCAATTCCAACCCTGTTCCAAATGATCACCTCAACGAGGGGCATAATTCGCCATCCTTCTATACGATTCGACATAAATCCAGTTCCATACTTTACACATGCAGAAGTAGCAATTATCATAATGAATATTTTTGATCACGCTATATCAAAGGAATTCCGAACTCCATTAATTTCTGCTTTCAATTGTGCCACTCACTACCTAAGCCCTTTACTACATGTTTTGCAAACAGTATGCGGAGCTCTTCCCTTATTCTGAAAGACGAATGTCAGGTAACTCTAAGCTCTATGGACCCCGGGCTCATTTGAGTATCATTTCATCCCTTCCATTCATCGTCCGATATGACTTAACGTTGGAGGACGTAAATTACAAACAGAAAAACATTAAACAAAGTTCAAACTATAAGTAATAACGATCACCAGAAAGACTACTTGACTGAAGCTTTAAAGTAATAGTTGGAGCCGTAATGACGAAAGTATCAAGTTGGCAGCGCGGGGTCGACGACCTCTTATCTCTCCTAAACTCTACGTAGACATAAACATGGCATGTGCATCGAACATAACTTTATATGTTTATATACTGATGTACTCAGGAATATATGCGAAACAACTTTTAATCGAAGCATTTTTTCATTTGGAGACGAATAAAAATATGGCTTTGCGAAAACATAGATAGGTGGCCAAAAAATATTGCTTTTTACAACATTTCGTTAATTTACGGGAAAACTGCTGCACTTATTATAAATTATGTTATTATAAAAGCTGTAGAATATTTAACAACTTTAACAAGCTTTTGGTTAAAAGTTGTATGCGATTGCGTAAAACCCTACATCTTAAACTTAAAGAGGGGTAGGGGTGAAGCTCCATTGGAGTTTTCGGGGACTTTTGTAAAAGTGTCTCTCTAATAGTGAGCTACTACTGGGAGTAAATTCAGCTTTACCAGAGAAAGTTCCGACATTCACTGTTTTTGGCACTTTATTGACTGGGCTATAGTTGAAACTTCCCGGCGGCAGCTAGTATAATCGACTACCTTTCCACCTGCGTACTTCCACATCCTCTGGTGGAAGAGCACTCGAAGGCCGCTCATATCCGGAGGATGAGAATTTGCAGAGAGCTAAATCCGTGGCAATTCTGAGAACTCTGATATAGACAACCAGAAAGAAAGGTAAAGTGAAATTAGAAGTGAGGTGAAATATAGGGACAAGAAATTTGGAGGGTAAAACTATCGTTCCCAGAATTCGCCTGGCGGTGCGGGGAAACACCCGGAAAAAACATGAATCAGGAAGGTCGGCCACATGAATCAAACCACGACCTCCCGAATGCGCGGCACCTGAGCTATTTCGCTAGGTTTTAAATACATAACATCTATACCTTAATTTTGAATTTACGGATATATGCCGGTAAACCTCAGTTCACGAGATGAATAACGATTTGCAATAGACGACAAGCTATCTTTTATTTCCATACTTTTTAAAATGCGAATGCTACACCTGGTGCACTATATTCTAGCCTCAGTTTATGTGGAGAGGGTTTGGCTGCCTTTCCCTTCGCGGTGGCTTAGATTAGGCCTTAGAAAACATACTCTAAAAGGCTTGCACCAGCTGCGGTTAAGGGTGTAGGGAGCTAAATTCAATTTTATGGTTGTGTAGAACAACCCTTCATTATGCGGAGAATGTAAGAGGGGTGGAACACATCACAAGCATTATTATCAAGAACCCGGCGGCTTCTTCAGTATGGAGACAGTGCATCACATTTTAATTTTCAAAATGAAGCCTCACGGAATTTAATCAACCGCAAAGGAATATAATAATGATAGGGAAATATAAACTAATAACGTCAGGAATGAGTACACTATTGTTACGAAAGTTTCTATATTAATGTAGTTTATTATTACTTCTCTAAAGTTCAATTAAAGTAAAACAAATCTGCTAAAAGAAAATCCTTTACTACTTATTTGTTCCTATGTATTTACAATTAAAACAGCCTTTCACATTTAGCATTATACTATATTATGTTTTCCTTTTTAGAACAATAATAATGAAATTTGCAATTTTATTTTTATATGAATCTTTACTCATATTTTTTCAACATAATTATGGCGAAAGATGTAATTAATTTCCCTATGTACCTAATGTTGAGATAAAATAATTTTCAAAAGTGACAAACGGGTGGCTGAAAACGTTAAAATAACCTTAAAGTTATTAAGTACGTAATACCATTAATTCCCTGTAAAATTCCAAACACAAAACTGTATTTGATATCAAGAAATGTCTATTTAAATCTCCTCAACCACTTACAAAATTGCATAGCGCATATTTCAAATATCGTGGAAAAGAATGGGACAAACATTTAGAAAAACGAATTTCCGAGAAATTTAAATGTTTAGATTTCACTCGATATTTGCACACACCTGCAAATATTTAAATACCGCGTTTGGGCACTTAAATGGTCAGAAAACAAAAGCCACAATTTAACACTATTTCTATTATGTATTATGAAGTTTTCGGTAAAAAGCAGTTCAAATGATGATGTTGATTACCTTAAAAAATATTTTCAGAATATGTAGCTCAGTTGCCAAAAGTGTGGTATTTCATGATTAGGATTTCAAAGAGCGACCTTATTCGCTTTTAAGCACTAACCGTGGGGGGAAATGGGAGTGGCACACGAAAAACACATCAATTATCGCATCTAGTGGGATTTGTTATGACTATGTAGAAAAGCAACTATTTGGGATTTTAATTAAACATTCATTCTGATTTCCTCTAAACGTAACTAAATAACAAACTGTATTAAGGGTGTTCTTAGTTATAATGGAAGTCGCAAATAAGAAACTAACCATTAATACAAGACAATAATGAATGCTAGGAGTTTCAGAAAGTACTGTAACTAAAAAACTTTCCTTGTCTGTACATATGTGTATATCCATAAATGCATTTTTGCTGTTAAGTAGCTCCACTCTTTCAGTGAATTACATTCTTTATTTCAGATTGTTAGCTTGTCCCTCTTTGTTGCTGTAACTATAATTATTACATCTCCTCCTTGCAGCGGGAGCGGGAAATTTTTAACGTCCAGAATTCATCCATAATTTCCTGCCATTCTTATTTTGTCAACATACGTGCCTGGCCAATATTGCAAAGACATTTCTGAAAGTAGTGCCTTCATAGTTTTCTATAGGTATAGTGTACTCATAATTTTTTTAGATAGAATGTATTGTCACCGATCGCATTATTTCGATGAAGCCGCCCAAAGCCGGAGCTACGTGTCGGTAGAGACAGATAGCGGCGCGCAGCGCTAAAGGCTTGTCGAGAGACGAGAGAGTGTTTAATTGTGTGTGTGCTCAGCTGTTTGAAATGTGGCGCAAGTGAATTGTGTTGTTTGTTCACGTGTGGTGTAGCAAGGAGAGACTGCGTCATTTTAGCGCTTGTAAGGGATGTGCAAAGTATTTTACTTGTAATAAAGAGCATTTTAAATTTCCTCAAACAAAGCTTTTAATTCTACGAACCCAGTAAAGTCACCGTTTACAATGTTGATAAATTCATCACTCGCATACTAGATGCAGACTTTTGGAATAACCATCGTGATTAAAACGCATGTTCTTATAGTTAAGCTATAATCTATACTCTACTGCGTTAAGATTTTCCCCGGTCATTTTACGGATTGAAACCGAAATCACGACTGATTAAAGCAGGAACTAAACTCGGTATTTCAATTGTCGGTGAACTGCGCCACGTTTTATTGTGTGGAGTCGACATGAACTGTAGGTTATTGTAACAATTGAGGACGTCAGTTGCTGGTAAACACGCTCTATTTGTAACATAGACGTTTAACATAGAGCAAACGTTACAGTTGAGACAATGTTGCACGTACACAGAACAAATTGCAACTGATCCGACCAATCGAATCACAATAAAACTGCTTAGTCACATTTCATTATTGAACTGCATTTGGTGCTGTTCACTAAACTCACTGAACTTCACTTTCAACTGTCTACTATACATACATTCACTTCAGTTCACTTCGACTGACAGGACTAGACTGTCTCAACTCAACCGACCGAATGGCACTCCTGTGGTCGAGAATCAGCCCCTTATGTAGAGCCTGAACACAAGGGTATTTCCGGAAGACGCAGGTTGCTGGTGACATGCAAAACGAATTTTCGACTCAAACAGACGACACATAACGACTATTGTTCTACTCGGGCTTCTACAGGGTGGAAGCAGTGCAAACGGAAGGGTTTTAAATAGAAACGAAAAAGTCTGATTGATATATTTAAGAGAGAACTACGATTTAGGATCGCGGTTCCAATTTCTACCTCTGCAGGACATTTAGAAATCTTACAGCTGCGAAGATAATAAATAAATTATTTGTAAAGAATATTGTTCAACCAACTTAAGAGTGGTTCAGCTTCCGAATGTGTATTGATTAATAAAAATTGCATTTATAATTTGCTAGCTTCCAGCTAGTTCCAGATATATTTATCCAGTTTATTGACAACAGGAATACATGATAATCCATTTTCCTGTCAGCATGAACGTGTCATGTCATATCATTGTCATTGCGGTAGAGATAAAATCTGGAGCCAGTTTTTTAGAAATAAATTAATCGACAAAAAGCTATTTCATGTTATCGCGGAATCTCTGTCAAGAGAATTAAAAAGTATGTGTATTTCTACTTTGGAAATGTGATCCGTCAGTGAAACTGCATTACAACAATTTTCTGACCAAATTAGACTTTTAAATAATTAATTTTTTCTCATATGCTGTTATCCTTGAAGTTCTTAGAGTGTACTGCCCTGGAACAAAGAAGAGGTGTCTTCTTAGGATGTACCACCAAGACGAGGGTGGAGGCTAACACGACAATGTTGAACCAAATGCGGACTCGAACGTATGCGCATGTAACTAAATCAGTCAGTGGTTAACATAAGCAACGTCATAATTAAAATCAAAATGCCAATTGGTGGACTCGGTATCCAACACCACCTTAGACTTTGGTGAATAATTGCAGTAATTAATATCAAAAATAACTACTCAAGAAGTATATGTACACCTCTGATAGTCAGATAATGTGCGCATAAAGCGGGGTAGGGAATTCTGGAGAATTCTATCAGCATCTGCATTTCTCTGGATGGTTTTGAGGAATACTAATAGTGCGTAAGTGATCCAAAATTGATATTTGCTAACAAAGCATGAAAGATGACTGAAGAATCCTCTAAAATCCCCCCTCCCCCGATCTTGTAAGAAATGATGCCAATCTTTTATTAGCTACCCATTATTAATCTTCTTCTTCTTTTCCTTCTTTTACGGATTAGGTCTTTGTCACATCTCTTCAGCTCAGCAGTTTCTTGGTTTCCCACCGATCATCCTCCTCTAGGTTTATAAATTAACGCTATCTTTTGTATCTTATTTCTCTGGCATTCTTAGCAGATGCTCTATCAAATCGTTCCTATGCTCTTCTATTTGTTGAAGAAGAGGCTGTACTTTTAGTTCCTCCTAATATTTCCATTTCTTGTAGAATTTTCACAGTCCTGGAACGTACATTCCTGCTACTTGAATGTTGCATTATTCTTTTTCTTCTAGGACTCAGGGCTCGCTTCCACACGTTGCTATTGGTAGTGTCATTGTTGAATAAAATCTTAGCTGCATATCTTTTGCAACTTTGTTCCGCAGTGTTCGTCTGATTGTTCCATAAATAAGTTGGAATTTCTGCATTTTCTTTTACATGTCTTGTTTTCTTCATGCGTTATATCACATCCCAAGTACTCCAAGTGTGAAATACTTCTAAGGCTTCATTTTCTATTACTCTTTTGTTCTTCCTGGGTATCTTCCATTGAACCTTCTGACTTCAGGTTTTAATTTTGAAATTATCATGTTAATATTTCTTATTTATGTTATTTAATTGACAAACTGCCGTTAGTAGTCTGTGCTCACGTTCAAAAATTGCATACAATATCACCTGAAATACATAACATTTTCAGTGTTTCGTTTCGTCCAGTTTCTAACCTCTTATGAACTTCATGTTTCCATCCACCTAGAATATCATCTAAATACATGTTTAAAAGCTTGCGGAAATGTTACACCTCTGTTTTAACCACAATTAGTTCTAATATCTTGATTAACTTTCCATTTCTTTCTATTAATTTTGTGTTTGTATCCTCTTTGAATAGTTTTTATTAACTGTATCGGGTATTTCCTTTTTTGCATTATCTCCCATAATAAAGGGGGGTGGTTCACTTTATCGAACGCTTTTTCTAGGTATATAAAAGCCTTGGGTTGTATATTAAAATCCCTATGGTTTTATATAATCTGCTTCAATGTAGAAACATTGTCCATGCAAGATCTAGCAATTCTAAATCCACTCTGTTCCCCACTGACTTTCACATTACTCAAGATACCTTCAGTCTGGAATTGATAATTCTTGCCCATATTTGATACATAACTTTTAGTAAGCGTATCCCTCCGTAGCATTTTCACTCATTCCTTTGCTCTTTCTCAAACAATGAAATAGTTTGTATAATTTTCCGTTCTTCTGCTTTTTTCCATCTTCAGTATATATTCAGTAAATAAAATAATCATAATTTTACTATTAAGCCATCATATATAAATATTTCTATTATTATTTTATCTGTACCCGGAGCTTTTGGTATTAGGATTACTATGGAGGGTATTCGGGACTGCTACAAGTCTTGATCTATTGTACGTAAGATCCCATGTGGGTCATCCCCGGGAGGAAGAATGGGGGGAGAACAGACAGAGGGCGGCCGTCCCTAAGAGCTACGCCAGTGCAGAGGGCAGGGTCCCTACATTTTACTGATTGGAAAGCTCCCCCGGTAGGCCAGAACAACGGACAGTTTCCCTATTGTGGTTCGGCAGCTGTCCCAGCAGTCAGTTCGGAGACCGACAACCATACCTGAGGAGGAAGTGGTTCACTTAGAGCATATCATCCTGCCATGCACCGCCGATACACCCGCTGACACTTCTACCCCGAAAGAGACCACCAAATGAGAGATGATATGAAATGATCAGGGTATGTAATTAACCTACGCAGCATTCGCCAGGCAACCCGGGAAAACTTGCAATAAATTCATGGGTTAGATAGGCTGGCCACGGAAACCGAACCCGGACCTCCCGAATGCGGGCCACAAACGAAACGGCCTGAGCCATTCCACTCGGTACCTGGAGCCTTTCTGTTTTTCATTGTTTTATGTTTTAATTTTATTAAATCTACTGCTCTATCAACCTGTTCTACACTCTGTGTCTTTCTTCGCATTATTCTACAGCAAATCCTTATAATAAATAACTTATCCATTCTTGTTCTGCAATACTTGATAATAAATCATTATTCCTTTCTGTTGATTTAAGATGTCTCATGACCTGCCGTACTATATTTTGCCTTCCATACGTATCATGCTGAATTACTGTCAAAAATCTTTTCCAATATTCCAGATGGCTTTCTTTTATTTTTGCTTTTGCAACATTTCTTTTCAGTTTATAATCCTCCCAATCTTCACTATTATTTATTTGTAAATATTTTAGATAAGCTTATTTCTTATCCTTTATTGCCGCTTGTATATCTTCATTCCAGTACCTAGGACCTCTGGTTCCTCTTCTTTTCTTTCGTATCC
Organism: Mantis religiosa; assembly: GCA_030765055.1. Taxonomy (NCBI): domain Eukaryota; kingdom Metazoa; phylum Arthropoda; class Insecta; order Mantodea; family Mantidae; genus Mantis; species Mantis religiosa. The sequence goes on from CM060950.1 coordinate 143,413,082, forward strand.
AAGAAGTTCTTTTGCTGTTTTGTATTTTCTATTTGTATTTATATTTTAATATTGTTTTTTCTAATTCTCCCATTATTCATATTGCTCAAACCCATTTAGAGAAATACCTGATCATGTGACTTGTTCCGTTCCTCCTGGAGTTAGGGTTTAGATTTCCCTGCGTGTACTGCTTCAGTTTATAGGCATTAAACTCAGCATATTGCCTTCAACAATCGCTAGCTAAGCCATCGAACACAGGACTCTCTCCCTCTCCACCCGTAGACAACTACTACTTGTCCGCACTCTACAAAACTGAGTGAGAAAACAGCAAGACAAAATCAAACATTGTGGGAGAGCAATCATTCCTCGTATTATAGTGTATGGTGCCTACCTCTTTTGCTGCGGCAAATTCATTGGTGCCAGACAGTGTTCTATAATGGAAATAAAGCCACCATCTTAGTTTTAAAAGCTTACGTGAAAATACCTTTACTAAAATCGGAAAATTGTAAATTGATAAGCAATATAATATCTTACATTATATATATATATGTGATTAGCAGAAGAGGAACTCAAATAAACCTGAAATTTTGCCTCATAACTCTGTTATAATCTCATTAAGGTGTTTAAAATCATTTGCGAAAGTTCACACACAAGACTAACAGCGGAGCATAAGTTTTTAAATAAAAGAAATTAATATACCATGTTTTCAAGCCGGACTATGATGTATAAAATAATTTTTGCTAGTTGTTTATATATTGCTAACGAACACATATTCTCCTGGAAATTATGATTGCGAACTTCTGTAGCTGTGAAGGTATTTATGCATTTAAAACTATAAACATTGAGTGTATGCAATGGCACAGTGCATTAAGTTTACCTAATTCATCATAAATTTATTTTCATTGCAAAAGAATGAATTGTTGCTCTAATTTTCCCAAGAACAGGTTTTACCTACATTCCTTAATATTAAGTGTACTTGGAGCCAATAAATCTAATATCTCAGTATCGTTGTGAGAATTTGTGGAAAGCAATTCCTACGGATTGGGTCATTGCACGTATAATGTTCCCTGCAAATGTCTCACACTAAAAGCAGCGCTTGCTCTAGATTTTAAGGAAATGTCACTTATTCAGAAAAATTAGTCTTTATAGTACCTATGGTAATACATTAACTTTGAACATTCATCTTTGTATATTATTTATATGCTCAATACGGAACGCGTTTGTTGTTATTTCGGAGAACTTTCGTAATGAAAATGGTAATCATGCATATTTCAGATTTAGTAACTGCAGAAAGCTTTAAACATTTAAGCGTTTACTGTGCCTACCAAATTTTGTATCACCCTGTACTGAGATGTGTTCATCTGTAACGCATGAATGATGTTTGGTTTGTCGGCGTTCCGGTACCTGCTGTTTTGAAATTAACATGACCACTGTCATAAAACAGAGCTCTTCCAGGGGGAAAAAGTAATGATTGGATCATCCTGTTGTGAAATTGGTTTAACATTGATTGACAGGGATTTGGTCTGGAAGCCTGGTCATGTGGCGGTATATTATGGGCTACAATAATGCTGTAAAACGCGCATTTTTATTTTTTGAAAAAAGTATCATTGAAATGTGTATACGTGTAAGCAATGCAAATATCTGAAATAAGGTGTTGGTAAGATTGAAATCTGTTAACAAGTGATTACGCTTTTTTTTTTTTTTTTTTTTTTTTTTTTTTTGTAATTTACGTCCTCAGACATTTAGTCCTATCGATGAATGAAATAGGTGAAATGATTCTCCAATGAGTCAAGGATCCATGGAGCTTAGAGTTTCCCGACATTTGTCTTTCAGGATAAGAGAAAACCCCGGAAAAACCCTTATCCAGGTAACTCAGCCTGACCGACATTCGAACTCGGGACCTCTTGAACGTGAGGCAGACAGGCAACCATCAATGGTACCGAGGCGGGCAGTGTGTGTGTGTGTGTGTGTGTGTGTGTGTGTGTGTGTGTGTGTGTGTGCGTGCGTGTGTGGGTGGGTGAGTGGGTGAGTGGGTGGGTGGGTGGTTGTATGTGACTGTGTAGTGTTTAACGCCCGCTTTTACTACATGCGGCACCGCAGGCGGTGAGGTGACACTGATGATACATGAAATGAAGCTGGAGCACCGGTGAAATGTTATGGCACCCGCAAATTATGACGGAATTTGGAATTACCAATCACAATGAAGCACTGGTTGACCACACAGTTCTAATATATTCGATACAGTGAAGGTCAGAGGATCATTGACTCACGGATTTTTCGTCGTTTTCATGATCCGGTAGGCAAATATGAGTTTTCTCTTTGCCACACGCTCCTATTTCGCACTTCCGTACCTATCGTTACATTCATTATCACCTCTGTCAAGGCTTTAGGAGCAAGGAATGAGGTTTCGCGGGTTGCAGCAGGACAGCGGTTGTGCGTTCTGTGAAATTTTCTTCACTAGTGACGGTTGAGACTGCCTTTGTGTGAGTTCCACCAGCACCTAACTATTCAATATTATATCATTAATCTGCGTCAATCTACGGGGCTCACATTACACATTAGTCCAGGGTTCCATTCCCGCCGTTCATGGTGTTCTCATAGTTTCCGAGGTTGGTAGGCAAAAACCTATTATTGTTTTATGTAGGTAAACACATTAAAATCATGTTGAAACGTAACGACAAGTTAGTTGCTCTTCATGCAATTACAGAACAGTAATTTTCAACGTTTAATAACACAAGTATAGTTTATAAATTTTAAGTCCTATTTCAAAGTTTGTGGTTAATGTAACGCTTAACCCTTTATTTGGCAGTGTTGCTCTGGGGCAAAATTACGCTGTAT
>CM060950.1:143416898-143499398 GCA_030765055.1 Mantis religiosa
AATCGGAAGGGCAAAACAGACAAAGGCATACAAGCAAGAATGTTAAGCTCAGCAGAGGAAAATGTAATGATGCGAAATTCTACCTGTGCTTTGGAGTATCTTCCATCACCTAAATGAAAAATGGATACTACTTCAAACTCCCGTTTCAAGATGTTTGCCTACCTTTTCTTTTACCCCACGTTTAGAATGTTATACAGTTACTCGTGCTCGAGAACGCTTCCTACTGAAAACTGTTTGCTAATCCTCCAATTCTTGTTTCTCGGCACACCTTTGCTATGCTATAAAGTAAATGTTTCAGCATTCTAAAGAAGCTGGTGAGAGGAACAAAATAGCCTTATTATTGTAAGATGGATTCTTCCGTTTCCAGTGTACGTTTAGAATCAAAGCTGCAGTCGTAAACACAGATGGTAATCTTTGCGCAGATTCCACACTCCTATACACAAAAACAAGATATACTGTTACTGAAGTTGGTCTATTTCAGGAGTGTTTAAAGTCTGTTGTTACACTGTACGGCACCGCAGTGATTGTGGACCCTAATGATACGTGAAGTGGAATTATGCTTCAGAAGGGAAACTTCCAAATTAAATAATTTAGACCTAACTTAGGGTACCATGGGTGTAATGAAGATTGGGGTAAAGTAGGAGAAAACCTGTCGAGAAAGATGATCCTGACAGTTTAACCGTGAAACTCTCATTTCCAAGGTCATGTCTTTGCAGTTGTTGCTGGCACACTTCCCATCCGATCTGCTTATATAACTTGCTATAAGCTTACGAATATGCACAATGTAACTCTTCCCCTTGGTCACGAACATATAATCGCTTAATACGTGTTATATCAAAATAATATTAGATTATCATAGATATTTTATACTGATTATTTTGCATCGAAAGGAAATACACAACTATTACAGAAAACCACATTATAGTAGATAGAGCACATATATAAAATAAGAAGTGTTTGATGGACTAGAAATGTAGATGCACGGAGAAACAGATATATGGACCTCAGCAAAGTGAAGGTTGAGAGCCCAGGTCGGTTGGCCTTCTTCAATGCCTGCGAACCATGTGGAGGGTCGGTCTGTCACCCTGTACTCTCTTTCATGCCAATAGGTGCGTGATCGATACAATGGCTTTGCAGATTATATGAATTCCTAAACTTTCGCACCGCGCGTGCTTCGGAATTAAGTAAGTGGACGCTGTGGGAAAATTTCTACCAACGTTCGGTCATGCGCACATATAAAATTCGTACGATAGTTCAAACTCGAAATTGAAACCAACCAATTACAGTTTAGAACTTTCACACGTGATTCACACAAAAATTCAAACTGTAACGATAGAGGGGGAAATCCAGGGGCTATATATATATATATATATATATATATATATATAGAGAGAGAGAGAGAGAGAGAGAGAGAGAGAGAGAGAGAGAGAGAGAGGAATACACCGAGCACAACACGTGTAAAGAACTCTGTCGTTACCGCCAAATACATCACACGAGTCTGCAAACAGTGACTTTCCTGGTGGCGATTGAGGTATCTGATTACCATTGTGAATAAATCGATCACGGAACAGTCGAAGTGTTTTCTTCGCTAATCGCACCACATCCAGTCAGGACGTATCCCAGACCCTGGAACAAAGAAGAGAATCCATGCAGAGCGAACTCAGAGGAAAACCCCGACCTATCCAGTGAAACTCCTCCAGCCGTCACCTTTCCTACTTTATGATCTGTTGAGTGATGGGAGGACACAACCAGGTTCCTAACGGGCAAGGACCGCCTCAATAAACTTCAGTGACCGGTGTGGTCCGTAACTAAAATACTTTACATCTCAAGCCAGCCTTAAGCACAAATAAAATAAAATATTACTTTTTCAAGAGAGTCTGTTACTCCACGAGCAACAGGACCCCTATAGAACTGGGTTGAGGCATCGAAATTTTGAATGTTATTTTATTATTCCTTAAGACGAAACTTAAAACCAAAATAGTTTAACTGGGGACCTAATTATGATGTTCGTAAGCTTGTGTTAACATTTCAAGAGATTACTGATGGTGCACAAAATACATTCCGCCACATTCGATAAATTTGGTGGAAATCCTGGATGTGTTACGTCGTACTCCTGGGAATACTTATTGTGCACGGGCATTCCGCGGGCTGTTTGTTACGATGTAATCTACTTCTTTCCCTACACGCCTCTGCAAACTTCAAAGAAAGGGAATGGGTTTGGTGATGCCTGTTGTGGAAACAACAGATTATTTGACAGTATGATCATACTTTTTTGTTTGAAGCGGGAATATAATGTATTACTGATGCTACTTTACGGCATATCTATTGCCATAGAAAAGAAACGATAAGTTACTTTTGATGCTGGAGTAATGAATTAAATAGAATTTATTGTTTTGATTTTATTTATTATTTTATATTATGTAATAATAAGAAAAGGATTGTGTATAACTATATTGTGTATAAATATGCTAGAGAGGAATAAACAATGGAGCGCTCTCTCAAATTCACTTGTGTCAACCCCAAGGTGATAGCTAAACTTGTGAGTCAAATGGAACATAACCCAGCCATCAAAACAAAACTCGTTGTACAGTATTGCATTTCGTCCACACTTCGAATATGGTGATTTATTCTTCAACTCCCTTGAAATCTTTTTGCAAAAGGGCTTTTAGAACTTAAAAGAAAGAGGGCTCTGTGCTACTGATTATCATAGCTAAAATCAAAAATGTTGCTAACTCTTTTCCAGCATTTTTATGAGATGTGAGCTGTTTTCATGAACAAATGTCTCTGAAATCCAACATGTCCACAGCTTTGCTTGGTTTTCTTTGCGGTACTTTGTAATAAAACGTACAGTTCTATAACGTTAGGTAATAACATCGTAGACACAGAATAAAAGATTTGATGTGCTGCACACACACACACACACACACACACACACACACACACACACACACACACACACACACACACACACACACGATTTTCTCTACTTTTATAAAATGATTCTTACAATTGCTGTATATACTTCATGTAAATCAAGATTAACGTTACCTCATTGCTAATTTTCTTGTAAGTCCAGAGTTAATATGTGAATGCGGTTAGCTTTGTCAACACTTACACTTTTGCTCAAATGGAAAGGCGATATTCGTTTTTCATGCTTGCCCATGAAAAGATAAGGAATTTCAAAGATTCAAGAAACACATTGTTAATATATCACTCTGAAAGACAAATGGAATTTTTCCAACATGTCTAGAGCATTTGTTTAAATAAATATATCACTCTGATTTAAAATCTGTTCTAGAAAACAGTGAAGCATGGATGGAAAATCATTTACATATGGACCGCGTCGTGGCTGAGTGGTCAGACCGTTCGGCTCTCACCACGGCTCGATCCCAGACCACCACAAAGTGAGATTTGTGGTAGACCGCATGGCGCTAGGGCGGGTTTTCTCCGGGATCTCCGGTTTCCCCGCCATCTTATTCCAGCGGTGCTCCATCTTCATCTCATATATCATCAGGTTCACCGTCTGCGGTGCCGCATCTAGTAAAAGCGGGCATTAATCACTACACATATCATTTCACTTGTATATTAAAAGTGGCGATTCCGTAGCCAGGTAACTAGGCCACTGGTCACTCACCATGGCTTTCCGGGTTCGATCCCAGGAGAACTCATGGTGGACAAAGCGGTGTCTCGTCAGGCTGCTTGGGTTCTTCAGTTCCCAACGCAATCCATTCCACCAGATCCCCTATAATAACTTTTCCTTTCATCCATTACCTACGTTACCATATAATGCCATGAACTTCTTTGTCTCCATACCAGGTATTGGGTTTATCTCCCGTTCTGTATATACAGGTACCGTCCGTTCCTCTGCTGCCCGTCAAGCACTTTACCCTAAGAACCCACTTCTGGCGTGTATAAGTTGTCCATCCCAGGAAAGTAAAATGGAAATGAACATAGAATGGATATTAAAGGGATATATGTGAATCATTTATGTGCTGAAAGAGAATAGAGAGCATTTAATATAAATTTATTACTTTTATCTTCTCTAATTCTTACGTGTGTAGTCCCTGCCGTGCCGCGGTGGACCAGGGTGTGGTAGCTGCGACTCCAGGCCATGGAATGTTCCCGGTTTCGATTCCACCCGTTGGTGTGGGGTTTTGAAGCCCGGAGGTCTTTCCAGTCTGTAATTCACTAGATACCTAGGTGGAAGCAGAGTTCACAATACAGATCCCTAGGCGAGGTGCAGGTGCCATTGAGCACTCTGCAGTCCCTGCATATATTACCATAACTACTACTACCAATACATCTACTATTACTACTACTGCTTATAATAGGTAGAGAAAGTATTCTGTTTCACACACGAATTTGATAACGATATTTCACAGAAAATACATGTTTTGAGATTCTCAGAATAAAAAGGAATCAATTTTAGAAAATCATCCACATTTGTGTGTATGGTACTTGAAACCGTTCCTGCAGTGTCTAATAATTTAATATTACAATAAGTTCAAATAAATACATACACATAAAGTTATATACATATGAGCAGGTTAAGATTCGTGGAGCTTGTAGGATCGTCAGGTATAATAGAATACATTGGCCCCTTTCAAACGGGATTGCTGTTTGTGTAGACAATAAAAGGGTTTTTCCTGGGAACAGAGGAATATATCAGACAATGGATCAAATATTTCTGCGAGCCTTTATAATAGCCACAACTAACGGAAGGGACACACTAGTACACCTGACAGTGAGGAGGCAACTTCTGAAAGTGACGGCGGATGGGTAACAGTCACATATACACTTGCGGACTCAACAAACAAAATACACCAGTTATCTAGCAGCGAGTGAATGAACGTGAATAATTTACAAAGACATTAAAGTGTGCTAAAATAGTCGTGTGTGTTTTCCTTCAAATCCAGGACGTCCCACACCCTGATCCATAGATAGGTCTCAAAGCTAGAGCAATCTCAAGGAAAACCCCGACATCCCAAATCATCACCCATCCGCGTGAAATCAATTATGAGGTGTCGAGTTAGGGCGACTCGACGACAACGGATAGCCTCATACTACATGGCAAAGCGAGAAGGCGTATCGGGAAAAATTTGCAACACAGAGATATTTACCTCAGCTTATCCCACATGCACGGTGAGTCCAGTGAGATATAATCATGTCTTATGGACAGCAATGTGTCATACATCGGCAGGCACGAGGAAACATACCATATAGACACACACAGCTTCCAATCGCTCTATTTGTGTTTCGTAACTTACTGTACGTCAACTTACTAATATTTCACTCTTCTAATCGGCCAGATAAGACCTGATATGGGACGACGGCAACGCTGGTCACCTGAAGGTCAATGCGCCTCAACGCTCTGTCGAGTAATATGTGAGTGCATGTGTGCGCATCATAAAGTGTGTTCTCAGTATAAATCAGAAACGAAAACTAGATTAAATACCAAAATTTGTACTTCGGTTCAGAATCTTCCAACGTTGCAACTCAACGATTTTCAGGGAATCCCACCTCAAAGTACAGTTTACATAGAACATTGTGGTTTTTTGTTATCTGAAAAATCCCATTTAACTATTTTGATTAAAATGTCACACATTTAAGGTGTTTCAAGACAAAGTAAATATATAACATAAAGCTTCTGTTAATTCCTTCTGCAGACTTCATTCGGATTGACTTTTACATAACGGATAACTGTAAGAGACAGACAAATTAGGACTACCAAAAAAAATGTAACTATTGTCTAGACGTTTCTTAGTCTGAATTTTTCAATGCCTGTACTGTTTCGTTTATAAAGTTCTTTTATGCTTATATTTTTCCTTTTATCCATTTACCGGGCCCAAATGACCTCGCTGTCGATGGGCCCTAAAATCCCACACTAATCCGTTCATACAGGACGGATGCTCAAAACTACCACACAGTGATCAAGTCCTAAAATGTTCGTATATATCATTTGCATACTGCATTTTCCTATTCCTATTGTATTTACAACAAAATTTTCAAACAAAAAAACATTTCTACATACGATTATCTCGATTAAAATGAAGGAAATAGAGCAATAATCTTTTGTAAAAATAGCTTCTTGAATAGTGGGAAGGGAATATCATGCAAATTTAATACATCTGATTTATTTTATCAAATTGGCTAGTACCTCTTTTAAAGGAACTTTCTATATATGCGAGGTAGGTTGTAATTTTATGCCAAAATGGTCATAGCATTAAGAAAATGTCTACATAAGATGGCACATTATCAGCCACCGCACTCGGTTAGTGGCACAAACAAAAGTGCGTTCAAAATGGACAAGTGGAGTCTTTTGGTGTTGAAATCCGGTTTCAAGTTTTTGGTCTTGTCATTCAAGATCACACAATTGAGGCGTTTGGTTGAAGAGGGTCCCATAGACCTATGGGCCTTTTCCCGGAGATCATTTAAAATGATAATCAGATCATGTCTCTAATCTAGAAGGTTTTGGAATAGTTTTCCTCTGTCCGTGTAGTTGGCATTCCTGCAGAAATGCAGAAATGTGTTATGCAGGAAAAGATTGAAAATCATGACAATGTTATGCACTCTCCAAGGTTCTCCAAAGTGAATAAAAACGAAGTGGGTAGTGGGTAGTAAATATCGTGAACATTTATGCACTTAACATTATTTTCAGTCTGAAGCAATAATAAAATATTACTTTGACAAAAAAAAATGTATTTAGTAATGTTGTTCTCTGGAACAAGGTCCTACACGCAATAATGTACACTTTAAAATACTATTCGCCAAAATTAGGGTTCATAGAAACACAAAAATCATGAAAACAAACAGATTTTACAAAATTTATATAACCTGCTGTTCTTTTTTCATTTACGTAATGGTTATTAGGTTACGGAATAAAATATTTATTTTGTATTTTTCTCAAAAAGCCATAACGCCTCAATTTACGTAGGATAAAAAATTAAATATCTTCGAATTCAGGAAAAACAAATACATTAATTTCCTTCAAAAATAGAGCATATAATATTTTTCCTTTGCCTACCACGTAAATGTTAGAGAAAGAGGATATTTTTACCTATACAAAAATTCTATATGCGATGTCATCGGAAATGCAACTTTTGAGATATCCTAATTTTAAAGCCTTTAATAAATAGGACCACGTGTGCATGTGTGAACAACGTAACCCAACAGCAAAAAAAAACGTTGAATAAATACCAAACTTGGTATTTAAGCTCAGTATCTACTTAAAACGTTATTACAGAAGATTGTCAAGAAACTTTTCCCATCCTAAACCACACTTAGCTGGGAATATATTTAGAAATGTTTATGTTCTCAAAAGTATGTGTAATGGTTCCAATTAAAACATCACATATTGAAAATATTAACATGAAAAATAAAACACACATCTTAACGTTTCTGGGACTGACCACAGGCTGAATCACTTAAGAGTTGCACAGTCGGTATTTCCGTAATGGAAAGTGCTATTGATGGGCGGTTTTCACAGCATTGTTTGGTAGTTAGGGACTCGAAGTTTTAGGTTATACATAGATTTAAACAACATTTTTAAACTATATTTTTGGAGCAAACATACACTTTTTAAATGTAAAAATGCCTAATTACATCAAAAAATCAAAAGTATGTTAAATTTGGATGTTAAAATATACAATTTGCTTCAAATGACCTTTTGTGCCATATGCCATTTGCAAGATACCCATAAATAAGAATTGATATGTTCAATATTTTGTCATTTGTTTGACGTCCTGTCAATATTCAGTTGTTTCTTGATCTCCTCGGTAGCATAGATGGTAGCGTATGTGCATCATGTTCAAGAGGTCCCGAGTTCGAATCCTTGTCAGGGTGAATTACCTCGATAAGGATTTTGCCGGGGTTTTCTCTTATCCTGAAAGACGAATGTCAGGTATCTCTAAGCTCTATGGAGTCTGGGCTCCTTTGAGCATCATTTCCCCCATTCCATTCATCGTCCGATATGATTTAACTTTGGAGGACGTAAATTACACAAGAAGAGTTGTTTCTTGCATGGAACGAGCATGTTATTTGAAAGCTGGAATATAGCGACCAGTTCTTAAATATGTTATTATTTTCATTTCCATTCATTTTATAACGACATGTATAATGTGCATTTCGCAAATGTTTTTCTCAACTAAAGTAAAGTAGATAGAAAATAGGATTTCGTAAGATCCATTTGTTTAACCACTAGTAAATGACATAGTGTAGAAGAAGACATGTGAATGTCACACGTCAGATACTTTAATTTTATAATCCGTAATTCCTTAGCTTATTTAATTATATCTAGTTAATGCATTTGACACAGCGCGTAGTGAGTATGTGCAAGATATTTTATCGGAAACAGATATGAGCAAATAGTAACATCAATAGATCATACCCCGTAACGATCCAGTGACTGACAAGCAACCGCTTGTATGTCTGTTCTATTCGCCGACATGACCTCTTCTCTTTAGAGCTGGATATAACCGGAGGGCAGTGCAGAAATCGAAACCTCAGACGCACGCAACAGACAACCATCTCCGAATTCCAAAGCACAAAAATGCCACCAAATCCTTGAAACGGTGCTATCATTAAAAGCGTGCTCACGGTAAAATATTTTATGCAACGCTACAATTATCAACAGTTTGTTATTACATTCAATATTGTGTATAAGTATTTCACTATGACACACGTGGTAATAAATCAATAACGTATTTCTATAGACATCAATATTTTCTATAGCAAGTAGGTAATTATGACATGTTGCTGTGTCTTATATAGAGAAGATGAAATCACTTTGTGATACTTTTTTCTCTGAGCTACGAAAATACGAAATCACTGTGCATTACTGAGTATACGCAAATTAAGATTGCAATTTATAGTTACCTGCCATGCTGAAGTGATAAAACGCTAAATCATAGTCCGTAGCACTTGTTATCTCTCCCTGGAAGGGAATTATACAGTATTATCGGTTCAAAGCTCCAGGGAGGAAAGCTCATTTACAAACATATGTAGGCGCTCTTCCTTATTTCAGCCGAATTATTTCGTTATTTCATACGAGATAACGAAATTTTTTATGATAGAATTGTTTAAAATGTCATATCCAACTCTTTAATATTAATATGTCACTGGTAAATATTGCCACAGGAATCACAGTGTGAACAGTAAACACTCGCCAGTATTATAAATTTCAATATTGTCCATTCTACGACGCCGTGGCGATTGGTTAGACGCTTTCCTCTTACCAAGGACGCCCGTATTCGTTCCCCGGATGTCTGATTTTCAGTGAACAAAACAATGCCTAAATGGGTTCTCGCCTGTTTTCATCAACAGCTCCATCACCTTTCCCTTCATCATTTATCCCCTTGCTTACTTTTATACCATACTTGGGGCTGACCACCTATCCCAGCTCCTCTATCTGAACCAGTTTGTCTGCTCTTCGACAGACAGCTGACAATAGATGCTAACTTGTAGGTCCTCCATATGAGGAAAGAAAACAGAAACATAAGAAACGTTTCTCCACTTGTTGCATAAATTACGAGTACTGTTATACTTTAATCAGTTTATGTTATTTTGTGCCAGACTATTGTATTTCTCTGTTCAGTTCCTTCCAGGGAGATTGAATAATCTGAAAATGCATTAAGATATCCCATGGCATATAAAGTTTGTAAGTTGAACTCTCGATAAACGGTACATTACGAAGATTCACGTTTCTCCCCTAAATTACACATGACGAGTTTAAAATATATTTATTAATTACGTCCTCCTTTCCATGGTAACTCAGCAGTTCTCTCAGGAAGACTTAAGCTCTAATAGCCCATCTTGTCAGGTATAAATATACTCTTTTAGTCCTGAGTAGATGTAAGGTTTCAATATCGAAAAATGCAGCATTAAATGAAACATAATATGTTATGAAGAAAACCAATACAGACAAACCACAAAGCTGAAATACAAACTGTGTATTTTACCATCCAACATATATCAAGAATAAAAATCAAAAGGGTGGGTTTCCTAGTTGTTTTGAAAGCCAGCAAACAATTCATAAATAACAGCAGTTAAGGTCGTACAGCTTCCATTCAATTAATATGGAAAACCTAAATGCTTAAATGTAATAAAAATCTACAATGGAGAAAGTTGCAGCAGATACACAATACAATACACAAACGGAGATAAGCAATATTACAATGTACTAGAGATACAATTAAAAGAATTACCCCTGAAAACTTTGATTATTTATGAAAACCACAAAGGCAAACACAGAAAATATGCAACTGCTGTCTTTAGACTAACTCAGTGTAGGTGCTCACCTGTGCTGAGAAACAGCAAAATACACAGATATTCGCTTATTGAACTATCGATACGGGAAGCATAGTTCTTGATGGCATGGACTCCTGAACTGGAGTTCTAGAGTCCAAATCGGATAGAGAGCATCCTCCCTGACTTAGGATTTTTTTTTCTTCGGATATTCCTCCCTCAGTCTTAATAACGGGCAAATTTCGGAGACTAATGTCAGGAACGCTTCCTTTCCCAATTATGATTAAATTTAATGTATTACCAAAGTCCGCGCCGTGGCCGAGTGGTTATACCACTTGACTCTCACTAAGGTGTCCCGGGTTCGATCCCAGGCGACCGTATGTGAGGTTTGCGGTAGACAACAAGGAGCTGGGATGGTTTATCTCCAGTTGTCCCCGTCATTATTCCACCAATTGCCCCATTATATTTCTTTTCGGCTCTGTGGTTAGACCACTTGGCTCTCACCAAGGCGGCCCGGGTTCGATCCCAGGAGACCGCAAAGTGAGATTTGTGGTGGACAACATGGCGCTGGGGCGGGTTTTCTCCGGGACCTCCGGTTTCCCCCGCCATCTCATTCCACCGGTGCTCCATCTTCATCTCATGTATCATCAGTGTCACCGCCTGCGGTGCCGTATGTAGTAAAAGCGGGCGTTAAACACTACACATTTCATTTCCACCTCGCCCTCATTCCGCTCATTTATTTCCCTCACTCTCATTCCAGGCATGAGGTTGATCACCCATCTTGGATTTCTCTATCTGATCCAGAATTACGGTTGCTCAACTTGACGCCTAATGGCATAAGCGGTAGAGGACCACGAATCCCCTAACACTGCACTAGTAGTATAACTAGGGAATTTAAAGAATAAATATTACCAATGTTGCCAAATGATGTTTTATTCATTCATTCATTTTTAAATTAACGTCCTCCAAATATGAAGCATAAAATAAAAGTAAGTGATGGACATTAATTATAAAAATAAGCTTAGCAAACTGCACTAAAATAAACAAACAATTACATGCTGCAAGCAACAATAATGCACTACTTTGGATTGCTAAGCAACAAATCTACTCTTTCTTCCATTTTGGTCATCGGAAGAAAAGGAAGAAACTAAAATGGCTGACCACACACTAGAATTATTAGTATATAGTATAACAATTGTTATCATCGAAATGTTTAAGTGATTCCTAAAGCACCATGACAGATGATGTATTATTTCGAAATACTAGAAATGTGATGATAAACTCTATTAAAATTAGTTTTGCTCACCCCAATATGTACTCTTAATGCTTTTGCAGGCGCATGAAGTCATGCATCGTTGGGAGGTATAGGGGGGATAGCTTGGGTTAATGAAGCATTCCTTGAGTGTCAGAATTCACCGCACAAACCACATTTAAATTTTAAAAATGTGCCGCATTTTATCAGGCGTGCGGAAGCTTTCATCAAATTCTACCGTTCTGAAGCACCTATCCTGAAATTATAATCACTTTACTGTTGATGGATAATGTTATGCTGTGCGTTCATTCATTAAATATGACTAATGTTGAGTGAAATGAACTTCAGAACAAAATTGAAATTCAATTTGGTATTGTCTCGTCATTATTTTAAATGTAATGAAACTGAAAATGTAGTACTCGCAAGACTTCCTCTGTCCATGTGGATTATAGATTACCCAGTTTATATTCAACGCAATTTTTCTGTATATGTTACGTTAATTATATCAGACTTTTAGTAGAAACCATGGTTTAAGAACAAGTACCTTTTTCTCAGTAATGAAATAAGACAAAAGAAAAAATAATACTTATAAATTTTCAAATAAGTCAAGAAGTACCAAACTTCAGCATGATAAAACGTAATATAATGTCATACATATTCACAGTATGTTAAATACCAGCGAATTTTTTTATTTTTTATTTTTTGCATAATATGTTTTCTTCCATATCCTTTTGTTTCTCAATTGTGTTAAAATCGCAAAAGGATTGGAGACAATTTACAGGATATGTACAGAAAGTTTAAAGTATGCGTTTGCGTATGTCAAGTAGGGTCTGACAAACTGTGGCCCGAGAGCCGAAACTTAGTTTGGTCCGTCTACAAAATTTAATATAATATACGCCTCTGTGAGACTCATTTAGTCATGACTTACGAATAATTAAAAATTTGAGTGCATAAATGTTTAATTGATATATACTTTAATGACCTACTGAAAGACAAATACATGAAAGTGAACTTGATTGAGTTTTAAACTGTCTACCAAGTGATATTTCTTCATTTCAAAGATATTATACAAAGATTAATATAATTATTTGCGTCAAGGTTCATCTGTAGAAATCCATTTCCAAGAATAAAATGTGCCAAATCAGAATACAGATGAATGATGAACATTTATAATCCATTTTGATGATACGTAGTAGCCACAAATTCTGAAATAGCCCAATAGTAGCACATAAAAATCATATTTATTCTTATAATTGAATATTAACTGGTAGTAACGTAACAATGTTTGGTGTAACAAGTGTGTGTGCACGCTGTGTGAGCTACATTGTCATCAGGCTATAAATGAAAGACTAATCATTTGCTAATCACTTAATGACATCAGTTATTGACATGTAGATATGTATTTAATCAAATAAAATACTTAGTGCTAAAGCTACCAGTTCTTTTGTTGTTAATATCCATCGATCAGCAAGTATGCTTTACAGATGATTCTTATTAATAAACTTAGTAACAGTACACAAAACAATTGAGTTAGCCGTGGACGACTTCTCTAGCTAAATATGGCAGGATCACTGTAACACAAATTGAGGACTTTAAGTTTGATAGTAATCAGTCGTTTGGGTCGTCTGTACTGGAGAGGTCACTCAGGAGAAGATCTTGTGGCAGTCTGCGCTTAAGGCGAGTTGGTTGGCGAGTGCGAGCGCCGAGATTGTAGGTAACAGCTCCAGGGACCTCCTGGAGGTGGTAAAAGGAAGATCATACCAGCCGGCGGATGTACAGGTGAATGGGTAGAAGACCAAACTCGTGATGAAGTTGTTGGTTTCTGACGATGGAGCATTTGTAGCTGTACGGAGCACCCTGTTTTGTAGTACCTGAAGTTTGCGGAGATTAGTTTTGCTGGTGCCACCCCAGACTGGAGCTGCATAGGTAAAAATGGGACGGACTAGAGATTTGTAAAGAAGACTTCCAGTTTTCTTCAGCAATACTTTGTGCTGTGTAAATTTTATGAATAATAGAAGAGAAATATTCACAAAAGTTTTTAAAAGTTCCAAATTTTAAATTCAAATTGGTATTATCAGATATTTCAAAGATTACATAGACCTGGAATAGCTGCAATATTTTCCAAGACAATAATATTCGTGTTTAGGTAACGAGCAGTTAAACGTTTATATTCTGTAATTCAGAGAGTGGGTACATTATGTTTATTAAAACTTGAATGCCAGACATTTCCTCTTACCCTCCAAATCTGAGTAAAGGTATATATAATGAAATATGTTATAACATTGGTTTGCAAAACAAAAATTTACAAACGTCCTCACGCTAACCAAGTCAACGATATAGTATACAGCTTATGCGAAGCAAACAATAAAAATTTCAGCTATCTTTTATTTTAAAAAAAAATACAACTTAATTTTGCTGAGGAAGTAAGCCTTCATTCCTGAACTATAAAACGCATTATTTTCTTTAATCAAATATTTTACCCAGAGTGATGACGAGAAGGGTAAACTCAAAATATATTCTTGTTATATTGGGTTGCTATGGATAACAGGCCTATTCTTCAACTAATTATATGCATTTATCTCAAGAAAATAAGGATGAAGGAGGGCTTTAATTGAATAAAAGAAATAAAAACTACAAAAGAGATTACAGCGATGACTCCAGGGCAATACCTTACTATATCTGTCGCAGAAGCTTAATGTGTGCGACGAAGTGAAGATTATGGCTATGAGGAAATATAAAGCATTTAGAGTGGAACAGTAAAACTGCGTAGTGTAGTTATGTTAGGAGTGGGCATGCTTTAAGATAAGGCTACTTCCTAACAAATGCATTGCAAGAAGTAGAGAATGAGAAAAACTTCCAGACATAAAGTGTCAGATATGTCAGACAATTCTCGTAGGTATACAGAAGTAACTATTCATTGATATATATAATACGTATAAGCGCGATACGTAGGTAAGAAATTCTTCTGGGGAATCTGGAGAAGCTATCTGTTTGTAATTAGAAAAGCTGTGAATCTCTTCAATCTTTTTATGTTTTCTAGAGTTAGTGCGGTCTGCCCTGTCGGCGAGTTAATGATTAAAAGAAGAGAAAGGAATTTTACTCCAGCGCCGTGTGAATGAGGTCCATAAATCACCGTAAATTCTCCTTTAAGGACGAAGGAAAATCCACCAACTTGAAAAAAGAACAAACATAGCCAACGGTAATATATCAGCAGTCGATCTTAGCCCTATACAGTAACAATTGCCGTCCAAACCACATCGTATTCATTTCGAAGAACCAATAAAGAACTACGCAATACTTATATTGCTAAAAATATACATTATAGAGCTCCAACATTATAAACAAATTCTCAATTTAATCCAAATCGTGTAGAAATGACTCATCATTGAACGTGTTTCAATAGGGGAAGTTCGCGCAGTATCGGCCGGTTTACGTTTTTTGACTTTACTCTGTAATTGTGGTGGTTAATTGGAATTATTCTCTTACCTCAAGACATGTTCTATAGATAGTATAATGTAATGATTTCTATTTTTATTTATAGTACTTTATTACATCGAAAGTAAAAATGCTAGATTTATAAGGCCTATAGAAAGTGTCTTGCAGTATCGGCCACTGCCTTTTCTGTTACAATATAAATTGTCAGTGATCTAATTGCACTGCCACGTATAGAACAATAGTAGACTACAGAAGCATGGGAACTTATTGTCACTATTTCTGCTCAGTTCACAAATGTTTAGCTCACTGGTTTACAGAGATCGCAAATACAGCGCTGCTATAGGACTCAGAATATTTTCCGTGCGCCAAGAGCTACACTAACCAGCATCAAGCACTCAGAGCAGACAAAGAACTGAAGAGAGGAAGAAGATATCCGACTACAGCTTACGTGGATGCACAAGCTTGCTACTGCTTACTGGAAATTCTGCCATATGGAGGTGAAAAGGGAAATCACAGTAGTGGTCTGTACTGCATGCCGGCCGATACTGCCCGACTCTCCCCTAATGCAAGTGACACATCCTATGTATATTAGTGGCGTAATATCTGTAATATAGCTTTCCATAGCCTAGGTTTACACAGAATACAAAAACATTTCCTGATACTGCTTTCCCCGAGCAAAGAAAACTGGGAATCCTCTGTATAATATTTAAGAAAGAATAACTATGATCTGAGCTCATATTACCTACCATGCTGTGCTGTTAATAGGTTACGTCCCTTCGCATGCAAGTGATTGAATTATTTATCGCCTCTTGGTTCAACGTACAAATTGCTAACAAATGAAATAAGGGAAAAAAGCTAACAGCTCATTTTAACTTTAGTATATTATATATAGGATGTTTATATATAGGGTGTTTATATATAGGGTGTTAATGAACTACACCGAAATAATTTCAGGGATTTTAGACGTGACTAACATAAACAAATTGAAATAGGCAATGTATGATCTACAGCTAAACACAACGCAATTAATTGCGTTAAACCTAATTGGTATCAGATCTGCTAAGTTATTATTTAAACAAGGTGTGTGAAATTATTGGATTACAACATCTTTAAAACTGTTTTCCGAGTATATAAATAACGATTCTTAGTAGCTCGTTATTGGCGTTATCAAGATTTAGTGTCTCAAAGATCTCTCAAATGATCACCTGCCAGTGCAACACTGAACAGCGATTAACTGCCTCCTTGCAAGATGTAACCTACTCCAGAAGATTTTCTGTAACTCTTCTGGGGAGAACCCATCCGTAACACCGAAAACTGGTGTTCCAAAGGTCATTGGTTCGGTTCCTATCGTGTGATTATTTTTTTTCCTTCGTCTTTTCAATACGTAAATCCAAAAAGTAGAAATGGCGTGATTCGTAACTAAGACCGTGAATCTTATTGACCACTGCAATAACACTACTATACTTTTTCTGAGGTCATTTCAAGTCTCTGATGTATGAAACACCTTTTCCTACAGAAGAGGACCTTACTGCCCGAATAATAGCAGCATGTGGAGTTATTCGATACACACAAGGAATTTTGGACAGAGTACGACAGTCGTTCCTTCAGCGCTATCAATTTTGCATTGAAAACGTAGGTCGCCATTTTGAGAAGTTCGTATAAACCTGATGTAAAGAGTTTCATTTACTTTTCTATTTTATGTAAACTCGTTTATCCTTTAAACCACCTCCCATTTTGACGTACAGCATATAAAAGTATTAAGTGGGGTACAACCTTTGTTAGAAAGAATTGTAATTAATTGCACTGACAAGCTGAATTACACTTTAAAATGCATACATTTATACAAGAAATAAAATCTTAGACAAAATATTAAAAGAGAGAGAGAGAGAGAGAGAGAGAGAGAGAGAGAGAGAGAGAGAGAGAGAGAGAGAGAGAAGCGAAGGAAACTGGAACTCGCTTAACATCACTTGAAAGCTAATTTCATAACCATTGCACTAGAAGGATTGCTCTGACATGTCGCTCCATTTTCGTGTGCCATGTACTCAAGCGGTATTATCATTAGCAGTGGCGTACTTGTACTTTAGATACTTGTATCCGCAGCTTCGACATTTAAACCAACAAACCATACGCCTACTATATCAAATTACTTGTTTAAAATATCTCTACTTGCTCTGAAAATAGTTCGGTGTAATTCATTAAGACTCTGTTTATATACAATACACACAAACATACATGCCCGAAGCGGGCTTCGAGCCAGTGACCCTCTACATGGCTGAGAGTCAAAGACATACGCTAGAGGTGTACAACAATGACGAATATGTGAAGATGAATGTATAAAGATATGCTCACTATCAGCTAATGATGCTGTATTATTTCATAATTTATTTGCTCTAATTTTTAGTGTTACGATTGTATAAAATATATAGCTAAGTCTTGATTAACCTTAATATGATGCACATAAAGATGACCAGATGGACGATAGTGCTTATAAAAATATTCTCTCCTTCTCCATAATCGTTAAAAATTTTCCACTGGTTACCTAAGTAACTATTATGTAACAGTGCGAAATTGGTACATGCTGCTCGAAATGAACTCAAAGCATAGCAATATGCCTTATTGTCATACACCACTTTCAACGAAGACATGGAATGTATTTTCTTTTTTTCATTTTTCACTAATTTAGCATTCAGTCAAACTTGAAATATTATTTCAAATCCAGTCTGACTTATTTTACATACATTTACGTCTATTTTACACACATTTTATTCCTCAAAACAGCATTCTGTTTATAAATATTCAAACCTTATAACCTTAAACCTGTTAAATAAAAGTTCACGAAAATATAGAATTTTCAATAAGAAAAGTTTATATTTGATCCTTTGATGGATACCCGATAAATAAATCCGAAATTATCAACAAAATAAAACAGATTTCTAAAATTCGTCTTGCATCACTACAAGCAGAAAAGGAGATCGGCAAACTATGAATGACTCTGCAACATCTTTAATATACAAACAGTATCTCAAGTGAATTAAAAGTAAAATAATCTATTAGCTTCCTGATCAATACAATTACATTGCAATATTCCAAAATAATATTTTCAGCAAGTGTGCACCTAATGTGGCTGTATAAAAATTAAGGTGTTGATTGCAACAACATGGCTCCGGCATGCCCTCGGAGCATTGTCAACTCATCTCTTCTCGCAAGCCTTTCTACTGGTCGAATCTAAAATCCCCTCCGCTTCTAATTCAATCCAACTCTGGTTGCAGCAATTCGTATATGGATTAATTTTCAATATTCATTTTCTTATGTGTATTCGAAATATTTTCTTTCTGCGAACGTATTTAGTTAGTAGATATTCAATTGTATACACATTTTGAAGCTTAATAGCTGAATCGTTTAAACTGCATTTCATTTAATCAACTATAAGTATTAGTTTAAGTTTTTCTCTGAGTTTAATTTTAGGCAATTATCTCCTTTAAATTACTACTGTCCTTTCCTTTTTAAAAATTTCAGGACAACTAGGTTGTAATAATGTGAATATATGATAAACATTTAGGTATATGCATGTAGCGGATTTTTAGATTAGGATTTCTCCATTTCCTCCCCTATAATTATGTAGATCCTGGATGATTATTCATTCATTAACATGAAAAAAGGATAGGCACAAAATATAAAGCCTTGTTAAATTGAAAAAGTGTTATAAACCAAAATTTTGTTTGAAAATCATACAAATCACATATTTCTATTTTGCAATTAAAGACATGTTTTCGGTAAATATTCTTTGGTTAGACCCCATGGTCATCAACTAATGATTTACACAAATCTAAAATGCGACTGTCTGCTAGATGTGGCAATGACATTTGGAAGTAACTGTATTTGCTTATCACCATTCTTAAGTTAAGAACAGATTTGTGATTAGTTGTTATTACGTGTTGATTGATAATACATTATCCCTTTCGTGATTAACTGTCTTTTCATAAAGTTTACACGTTTAAGCAATTCCATCAGTTGAAAGCACACGGACAGCAACTTCACTTAACATAACAGCAAAGTTTTCTTTTCATGTGTTGACTGAATTTAGGCATCGTAGCTAAATGATGTTTTGTCAGTTACTACTATTAGTGTACATTAGGATAAAATGTTTTCCCTGCAATAGTACTTCTGATACTAAGGAACCCAATTACAAAGAGAAATGTTGAACAAGACAATATAGTACATTTCAACGTAAAGTAAGTCCAGAGTAGCGCTTACTTACATCGTGCAAGATGTCTCCGCAGTAACGTTCCAGGCTCTTATTCGGTAGCTCCTTGAATCGATTCCTAGTGTCAGTCATTCTGAACATCGATTTTCCGTGGGTTCCCCTGGTGGGCAAGCCTAATGCAAGGATGGTTGCTTTTGTACCAGAATTTCACTTCTCTCGTTTCCTATTATTTCATTTCCTCTTTCGCGTTTTGGTAGGCTTAGTTGCTGAGCAGTGACCGTCGTTGTCGCACAGTTGGAGCAGCTGTTTGAACTGGAATGTTCTTCTCAGTCCTCAAGCTACACTTCTGAGAGCCGCCTTAGCTGGGTCGAGTTCTGTCTGCTTCCGTCAGAGGGAAGTCTTTTCTGAGCAGCCTACAAGTGTGACCGGGCTATTAAGCTTTGAATCGTTAGAGACTTATGCAACTTCTGTGGTTCCTTAAACCTATCCGTTCCTGCTTAGGGATACTAAACACAAAATATTCCCATTGAGTTGAGGCACTCATCCGTTTCCAGCCATAAGTTATCCAGAGTTTCCTGAATATAACAGAAAACTTTAAAATGAACTAAAAAGCATTTGTTTAAAAAAGCAAAAATAACATTTGTAAATCAAATTGGCAGATAGACCTCAACTACAGGAAATATGTAAACTGAAAGCTGCTTCTATTATTTTCAAAATAACTCAAAATAGATTACAACCACATAGCGCTTGGTTGATTACTGCACAGTCAAAATGCAATGCATCCTAGCTCCAGTTATTGTAATTATTCAAACTTTGTTTTATAACACCTGCATAAATGTTAAGCATTATAAAATATTGGTTTATAATACGTTCTTCCTTCGGTTTTTCCTCCACTAAGCAGCATTACAGCTAATAGCAAGGAAGTAAAGAATGATATGATGATAGCTACAGAGCACTACGTGCTTTCAAGATGTATGACGAAGTGAGGGACTGAGAGGTTTAACAGTATGGAATTACACCGTTGTTGCCCACTAGATGCTTGCACATTAATTACGGACCTCTTGAGGGACGTTGTCCCGAAGGAATGGCACACTATTAGCTATTATGACTACACGAGACTGGAATAGCAGCTAACACGCCACGTGTTTCATGTAACAGAAAAGCAGCCCTTAGCTACATGTCGCTCTAGAATAGGCTAAGTCAGCCAACATCAGAAGCACATGTACAAATCTGAAGGACAAGTCATAAAGCTGCATTTCCCTTTTATCTAAATAAAATGTCTCTTGCAAGCACCAAAATACGTGACGTTAATTAACTCATTAAGTAAGCACCCTTTGCCGTATTTCCAGAGTTGTTCAGGTTTAATGGGATAACTTATCCTCTTCAAAATAATTGATCATAAGGATACTATTTTGAGTTATTTTCTATAAAACCTTTACGAGTTTCTATACCTCATAGAGCATTGCATATGCTGATGATTACTGTTCAATATAGATATGAACAAAATCTTTAAAAACGTGCATTATTGGTTTAATGCTAACTGCTTAAGCCTGCACCTGAATAAGAGTTGGATTATTTTAAATTCCTGTAATACCTAAAAGAATAAAATATTAACGAATTCTTTACTGGACTTTCACATTGGCCGTACACGTTCTTGGAAATACCACATTGAAAATCTGTGTTTTATTTTGTCAATGGAGATTAAGGACACTGATTCCCAAAAATACTGTGGATTATTCCAATCCCATTTTAATTGTGAAGTTCTAATTTTGGATAGTAGCACGGGCACTAAGGATGTTTTAGGTTTACATAAAAATATTTTGTTACATTAATTAGATGTGGTCCAAATGACTAAGGCAGACTAAACTTTAAAGAACTCCTTCCCTTTACCTTTTACTCCAGTTATTGTCTTTGCATCGCAATATAAGAAGGAAATGTTAGCAAATAATTTACATGATATAGTGCTAGAAATGTGTTCAATTTAGTTATTCATAAATACAAGTTTTCTCGAACAAGTGAAAGCCATGCTATTAAATTTTGTAGTTGTTAAGTTGATCAAGAAGTTGCTTTACAATTTAAGAAGCTATAATTAGACATATTATTCTTTAAAGAAATAACCTCTTTACGTACAGGTATATAATGATATGAACGTCTGTATTTAGCATGCAGTTAAACAATTCCTAACTTAAACCTACTGCCATATTGTCTTGTCTACTGGTGGAAAGTAATAATAATAATAATAATAATAATAATAATAATAATAATAATAATAATAATAATAATAATAATAATAATAATAATAATAATAATAATAATAATAATAATAATAATAATAATAATAATAATAATAATAATAATAATAATAATAATAATAATAATAATAATAATAATAATAATAATAATAATAATAATAATAATAATAATAATAATAATAATAATAATAATAATAATAATAATAATAATAATAATAATAATAATAATAATAATAATAATAATAATAATAATAATAATAATAATAATAATAATAATAATAATAATAATAATAATAATAATAATAATAATAATAATAATAATAATAATAATAATAATAATAATAATAATAATAATAATAATAATAATAATAATAATAATAATGATAATAATGATAATAATATGTAATTATTAATATGTAATAATAATATGTGATAATAATAATATGTAATTATTAATATGTAATAATATATTATTATTATTGTTATTATTATTATTATTATTATTATTATTATTATTATTATTATTATTATTATTATTATTATTATTATTATTATTATTATTATTATTATTATTATTATTATTATTATTATTATTATTATTATTATTATTATTATTATTATTATTATTATTATTATTATTATTATTATTATTATTATTATTATTATTATTATTATTATTATTATTATTATTATTATTATTATTATTATTATTATTATTATTATTATTATTATTATTATTATTATTATTATTATTATTATTATTATTATTATTATTATTATTATTATTATTATTATTATTATTATTATTATTATTATTATTATTATTATTATTATTATTATTATTATTATTATTATTATTATTATTATTATTATTATTATTATTATTATTATTATTATTATTATTATTATTATTATTATTATTATTATTATTATTATTATTATTATTATTAGTAGTAGTATTATTATTAGTAGTATTATTATTAGTATTATTATTAGTATTATTATTAGTATTATTATTATTATTATTATTATTATTATTATTATTATTATTATTATTATTATTATTATTATTATTATTATTATTATTATTATTATTATTATTATTATTATTATTATTATTATTATTATTATTATTATTATTATTATTATTATTATTATTATTATTATTATTATTATTATTATTATTATTATTATTATTATTATTATTATTATTATTATTATTATTATTATTATTATTATTATTATTATTATTATTATTATTATTATTATTATTGTTATTAATTATTATTATTGTTATTAATTATTATTATTGTTATTATTTATTATTATTGTTATTATTATTATTATTGTTATTATTATTATTGTTATTATTATTATTATTATTATTATTATTATTATTATTATTATTATTATTATTATTATTATTATTATTATTATTATTATTATTATTATTATTATTATTATTATTATTATTATTATTATTATTATTATTATTATTATTATTATTATTATTATTATTATTATTATTATTATTATTATTATTATTATTATTATTATTATTATTATTATTATTATTATTATTATTATTATTATTATTATTATTCAATGTCAAAACATTTAAATTCATATCCATTATCACAGAAACTATTTGAAGTATGAGGCTCAAAATGTAACATTGAAAGCATATCTTTTGTCCCAGGCTGTTTCAGCTTGAGTTTGCGTCACAAAGAGAAGTACTAACGACTCAGGTGGTGTCTGCCTCCAGTATGCAATAGGCTCGGCATTTGCGGGCAAGTGTTGTCTCTGTGTTGGAATGAAGTGACAGGAAGCGTAAGGACTTCGCTCAGTATCACGTTCTCCCTCCAGCCAAGCTCCGAGCACTCTTGCCAGGTACGCGCGACTGCTCACTCAGCCGTGCAAGGTTGGAATAACATATTCTAAGTATATTAGTCTGCTTTGGTCCAATGTTTATTTACTAAGGAAAATCGGATTATGTTCCTAATTATGTATAACATCTTCTCCTAATTTTCCGTTTTATGTTTTTAATGTAAATACGTTATTAAAATCAAGCAGATCCACAACGGCACTTAGGTGTCGTGCTTTTCGTTCTAACATTTTGTTTAGCTATCTTTAGCAGCCTCTGAGAAAAAGGATTAGTTATACCAGAAAATGCCATTCACCCATAAGTATGATATAAATTACCATATTTAAAACTAGCGTCACATTAGAGAACAAAACACACCTTAACCGTAGAGATATCTAAGGATTGTAACATGTTTTCACTCTTTCTTTTCGCAGAAATCAAAGTAAAAAAATTGCTTGCTTGACACAATTTTAAAAATTTATTTAAATAAGTGTACCGTGTATGTAATGACATAATATTATCAAATTAAACAGAAAGCTCCAAAAAACAATATGAGGTGCAACCATTTAAAAAAATTAATAGGTTTCGACATTTAGTCTCTCCTCAGCACAATTTTTCACTGTTTAAATACTTTGCATTGCTTTACAGGAGTTTATATTCTGTGCAATAACACCAAATGCTTCTAATATTAAATGAATATATTTACTCTTCCTAAAGCTTAGCTTCCCAATAAACGTGCAGATTAAGGCTTTATTACAAACAATGCCACTATGACCTGTACACTGTTCTAAATTAAAATATAATTTCTTTTAAAGCTTGACATTCCCAAAAAAAAAAACACATTAGAGATTTACTGAAAAACACTGAATATCATTGTTAACTCTGGTCTTTTGTAAATTAACTATGTGGCAAAAGAATTGGTGTCCTGAGGCATTTCCTGCTAAGCTTGCAAAACTCTTTAACGAATGGTACAAAAGGTCCGAGCCCTCTTGTGTTCTACTATACCCTACAGCTACATGTGTAACAGCTCTCATAATAATCAGCTTTTCCCCAATCAGCAAGTTGCAAGTTCGCTCAAGGGAATTTCATCTAGATACGGTCCGCATCTCAATTCCAACCCGTTATCCGTAAGAGCTACAAAAAGCTTTAAGTACGTAATATGTTGCCTTCTAAGCAAAAGAACATCAGAGGGACCATCCTCATTAATCCTCTCCAAGGAAACAGATCACGATATCATATTTTAACAAGAACTAGCAGTCTTACTTAATGACGTTTCATACTTCGCTGCACTCTGGCTAACTTCTAAAACAACATTTCTATTTTCAACATCATTTAAAATTATAAGTAAGAGTAGCAGATTTTGAATATTCCTTCGTTTCTACGTCTTTCAATGACGAAAACTTTGGTTTGACGTTCCGACATTTCTTCTCGTAGATGGATTGTAAATAAAACTAGAGTTTGTGCTTTTAATCTGTCTATGTTTAGAAAGAATAGGTGACCCAAAGGAAGGGGACATCTGGCACACTACAATCCCCCCAGGAGGAAGCGATGAAGTGAAATAGCTATAGCAGAACTCATCAGCAAGCAGATGGGACACAGATATGCGTGAAAGTCCATAAGAATTCCAGACCCGAAGATGGCCCCACTGTTGGAGCAAGCTGAAGTGGGAGATGAGCGACTAGGCGACTAGGCCTTCTAATGGACACAGGGAGTACGCTTTCTTTTGACCGAGTATCCATGCCATTTGCTGCCACCTCCTTACACCACAAATCTGGACGAACACAGGAAACGGAATAAAGGGAAATTGAGGAAATACACAAGCATTCGCCTTACGACTAGGAAAACCCATGAAAAGTCCAAGGTCAGGGTGAGGATTAACGGGAAACGAAGCAGAGACCTCTCGAATGCGTGTCTCACTCATTACAACATTGCCATGGACATTCCTGCTTGTTTTGCATGGTGTAGGGACCGGGGTTTTATTTGGTTCAGGAGGCTTAGGAAAATAAGTTTCAGATATATTCCGAAACAGGATCTGGGAAGGAAGGTGTATATCTCAGGGTGTATTTGTTGTTTAATTAAATTCTTTTCTCCCTCTTATACTGTTTATTTTGAAACTGCGTACATAGTTTCTTATTAACTATTTCCTAGTTCCCTGCACACAAGAGATACGTTATAAAATCTTCTGTATATGATCTATAGCTTACTACTTAACACTCCGTTTCATATTTTCGGCTGATTATCTATTTATTCCACACCCATAAAAAACGTGATGATGTACAACAGATTATAAATTAGGAGTTCCATTCAACTCGGTATGGTGTTATAATTTAACTTGCGCACGAATTAACCTCCTTCCAGGACAACGACATAGTTACAAGTAATGATGTTTCCTATGACTTCGAGTTCGCTCCCGACCTAGACAATTTTCTATTGGACGTCCATTTTCTATTAAAACCGTGCCTCTTTTCTATTCACTTAATTTATTAGTTATCTTATTGGCTTTATATATACATATATACGAGATTCATTGGATCTCAGAATAAGAGAAAGTTCCACTTGCCTAGCGTCATTCATTAACGTGCTCTTTGCACGTTGGACTATCCTAATGATCATGGAATGCATCCCTATATCTTCGCAAGTTTTCCAGTTTTTTTCTTTCACATATACACAAACCGAGTTCATAAATTGAATTTCTTTGGAATATTACAAGGTAAACTGAGTCCTTCCTAAGCTCTTAAGGTAGGTAAATTGAGTCCCTCGACCCGTATTAGTGACAAAATTTCTCCTCCCACTTTGTGCAGACTTGGGACTGCGCAACCATTTAGCGGGTTGGTGTGGTTAAACATTTTTCATGTTAAAATCGTTCGTATGAGCAACTTGTAATAGTTTTGTCACACAGGTAAACATTTAAAAGAAACGCCTTTCACAAAGTCAAATCTCAGTATGTCCATATTACTAAACTTTACCATCTGCTCCCTCAAAAATATTTATTTTTCAAATGTTCTGTTTTTCATTTTTTTTTCCTGTACTACGTAACTGAACATACACATCTGATTGAATGCTGACCAAAACGTCAACGAAGTTGTAAATCATCACTTCCATACTAGACCATTCACTGTGTGTTCACAGCACTAGAAGGTACGCCTGCTTACTGAACACTGATACTATGCTTATTGACTTTACATTGGTACATCATGACATATCCCCTGACGTCACAGCTCTGCAGTGCGACCGGTATGACCGCCCATACCAGACTCAATTTACCACATGGAAATCAAATTACCTCTTAAATAGCCCTAAACAACACTCAATTTACCTATCCCCACACAATTTTTTAAGGATTATCCTTAATGGGACAACACTTAACTATTGTATTACGTTTCCTGTTCATTTCTTACCCTTTCTATGCCTGGATGTCTATAATTCAGCTCTTCCCTTCCTAGCCGTTCGATTTTATTTCCACCTTAATAATTCGTAATTCATTTTCATATATTACATTCGTCACCTTTATTTCTCTATCCTACTTCTTTACTTGTACAGGCGGATGATACTATTTCAATGGGCTGTTGAATAAACATTAAAACAATTCGAATAATATTTCCTCTGTTTCTCTATTGTCTTCAGAGAAGGCATCAAACCCCTTATTCCGAAACATATCTCAAAATTCTTGAGAGGAAGCTCATATAAAATAACAGGTGATGTACAACAAATTAATGGTCACTTTCAAGTGCAAGGGCTAGACATCAGACCTGGAATCATACAAGTTAGCGTAATATGTGAGGGACTGTTACATCCCTGATTAAGCGAACATAAGCTGTCTTAGAGCATGAGTCACTACTCAAAACCTTCGACTACGGTCATTATGAGTTTTGGGTCTCTACAAAGAACAAATAACCTCATTCGACAGTCGATTTCTGAGACATACCAGAATTTTTTTAGGAAACCCCTTTATGACAAATTGCTTCTGTCACTTACGTTTTGAGGCAAATTTTGTTCTAAAGGTCATTCCGTTTTCCTTTAAAAGGGACAAACAGTATCGCATTTTGTGGCAAAAGTTCGATCTTGATATTGCACTGCAAATAATTGTTTTAATTCGGCAGAAGATATAATTATAGGAAGATAAATATGTCCGTAAGCGACAATTGCAAACCATGAGCTAATATGAAAATATTTACATATTTTATAATGGATCTAGACTGCGATATCCTTCCCCACTTCTAAGAAAACCACTTACATAGAAATATTGTAACGATTTTTATTTAACCAGCATTTAATTATGTATTGATACCGAAATTAGGGATTCAGTAAATTGGACAGGAACATGGGGTATATTTGTTAAATGTAAAACAGGTTGTTTGTTGGGTTAGCAGTTCACTGGAGGGAAAGCTATCATCGCAGGCGGTCCTATGGTCGACACTTGAAGGGTAAAGTGGCTTTCTTAGACCCTTCGTTAGTAACTGATGACCGTAATAAAAGACACAAAGGTTCACATGTGACAAGAGATCGACTTGAGTAGGGGAATTTTAGTGTGAATAACAGTGTTTCTTGAAAGGAATCTGACAGAGCTGGACGATCCGTAGAGTAAGGAAGACGTGTCTCGGGAAAGTATTTGTTCCTGCGCAACCAACGAATTACATGTTATCGCGTAATATGTGCTTCACATACGGTAACTCCAGACCGTAATAGAGATTGGTTTCCCTTAGTCGGCAACTTCGCGATTTATGTGAGTATAAAAAAGAGAAGCAGTCACTAAAAGAGTCTTAAACTTGAATTCCAGTGTTATCAGTGTCATCCTTACTCCTATATATCCACGCATACCCTGAGATAAACCTCTTGCTCTAAACCGAGGCCAGACCGCGCATCGCTTCAATTGGCATAAGGTTTGCCTTAGAGCGGTGACAATATGTGTTAAATATACTTATACTCAGATAGAGTCTGTTTAGTTAACTCATGTGCACGTCGGCCGCTATCTTTGGCGAACCCTTATAATCGTTTTACAACACTGACCTTCCTTCTCCAGACCGTTCTGCAAGGTTGCCACCTTTCTCGATACGTCATGGGTATCTTACGAGTTCAAAGTGCGGTATTTGAAACCCAGCTCCTTTAAGAGGCCGCGCAAACTGCAGTGCCCATAAGGAAAATCACAAATTTCTTGAAAATGTGCGAATCTATAAATTTCTCGACGAATTAAATCGCATGTGAAATGATCGAAACTTTAGAAAAACGTTTCCTTTTGTTTTCACACTTGATCGGCGTCTTTGGTATTCCTTTCATCACAATATTTCTTACTGTATTTCTGTGGATACCTAGAATTTATCAGGTTCATTGCATGACCCCTTACCAAGATCATTTGCCAGCACATATTTATATGTGTTCAAAATTAGCGCTTGAATTTTCTTAGAAAGAGTTCCCATTATACCTGTGTTTCTTGAGGCTTTTTCAGTAATATAACTCGGCCCAGTTATTCACACTATTGTCATCACTTTGATTATTTTCACTTGACTGAAAGTAATCTACTACTTCATTTGCATTTACCACTGCATTTCCCTCCCACGGTCTCCACATCGTGACACACAACGAAGGTCTGCACGTAATGAAACAGATCAACTGGAAGTTGGAACTTTGGCAACTGAGACTCCACGTGGAGTAGACATGCGACTGTCACTTCGAGAAAATCAGTGTTGCTATTGGTCCTCAATGACAGTGTTCCATTTCTGAAGTGTGGAGATAGATTTATGACGGTCATTAGTGGGCGGGAGGGTAGTTACCTTTGAGCGGCAACTGCACTCGCGTTCACTAGACAGACTCTACTCAAAAGAGGAAAAAGCACGTGTATGCTAAATTTTCTATGAACACGTTCTGAGGTTGCTTCCATTATTATTGAATTTTATTTAACAGGTAAAACAATAAAAATCTGAGAAAACTTTACTGCAGAACCTCACCAAAACATACAACTTATGTCAAATGACGTTCTTTGATTTAGTCCTTTTAGAAATATTTTTGTTGCAGTTTAACTGTTTTAAGACTTAAGCTAATTTGGCACGTCGTCTATGGTAGGTGTTTCAAATTGGGCTATCCTTCTGTTTTCGCTTGCGCCCATTCCCAATAAAAATGTGCTGTTATATAACTATAAAAAGTTAATTTTCTTCCAGCATGTTGAATGTAATCAAGTCGTTGTTGTCTAATTTGAAAAGTTTTTAGGATAACGTTCCTCAGATATCCATAAGAAAGAATAAAATAATTTTATATAATAATAATAATAATAATAATAATAATAATAATAATAATAATAATAATAATAATAATAATAATAATAATAATAATAATAATAATAATAATAATAATAATAATAATAATAATAATAATAATAATAATAATAATAATAATAATAATAATAATAATAATAATAATAATAATAATAATAATAATAATAATAATAATAATAATAATAATAATAATAATAATAATAATAATAATAATAATAATAATAATAATAATAATAATAATAATAATAATAATAATAATAATAATAATAATAATAATAATAATAATAATAATAATAATAATAATAATAATAATAATAATAATAATAATAATAATAATAATAATAATAATAATAATAATAATAATAATAATAATAATAATAATAATAATAATAATAATAATAATAATAATAATAATAATAATAATAATAATAATAATAATAATAATAATAATAATAATAATAATAATAATAATAATAATAATAATAATAATAATAATAATAATAATAATAATAATAATAATAATAATAATAATAATAATAATAATAATAATAATAATAATAATAATAATAATAATAATAATAATAATAATAATAATAATAATAATAATAATAATAATAATAATAATAATAATAATAATAATAACGATATAATGGTAGTCTTCTGGTAAAATCATGGTAGAATCCTAATCTAAGCTCCCGAGTTCGATTGGGTGGGAGATTTTCTTTGGCCAGAGTTCTTCCTGTCCTCTCTAGAATCCGGAGTATGAAAAAGAGTGTGCGTGTGTATGCGAACTTAAAGGCAACCTAGAGATAAATAAAAACAGTAAACTGGTGCACACCATTGCCATGAGAAATTGTTTAAAAGGCAGAAGCCATCGATATCACGTAGAAGTTATCGACGGCTTATAAATTGATCAAAAGTGGTCTTTGCCATTACAATTTTTATTGTAGGCATTTAAAGCCAGGGCGCACTTACATATCAAATTAAAGGAAAATACTAATAATAACACTGCATAAAAAGCTAAGAGTGTTTGGCAATATTTGTCACCAATTCTCCTCTTAAAATGAATGTACCAATACTTCTTTCCTGCTGTATGGGCCACAGGATTTGCTTACACTTAGACCACGATTTTCACACCTAATATAGAGCATCCACTTTTGTGTTCTTTGAACATTAGAAGTCATTTGATGTTTTCAGTGTAGGAACTATCACAAACCACCTCATGCATTTGGAACTTCACATTTGAGTAAAAACAGAAGCTAACATAAACCAACCTTTAGCTGGGCTGCCCTTACACTTGACTCCACAGTATGCAACGGTGCACTCACAAAGAAGTGCGATAGCTCATCACCAGCGTTAACGACCATGGTTATCGGGAACGTAGCCCCACATAATGATAAAACCATGTGGTCTTTCGTGGGTTTGCTCTCAACAACTCTCTCCCGATGTTCTTTTGCAATTGCTTTGCCCACTCTTAGAGAGGCATGGACAGAAAACCTCAGCAAATTGTTTTAATGCTTTCAAAAGGTAACTATATCTCAACTAAAATACCTGAACTGACCCTTTGAGAAAGCTTTTGCAAATTTGTTCACACTTACAAGGATGCTTTTTGTGTTTAAAGACAAAATAAATTTGTGTAGGCAACATGGGTTCTTAAAGTGTAATAATGACATTAAAGGTAACCTCATTAATAATATTAGACCATGCGGAATGGTTGGTTCGGGCGTTTCTTTTTTTAAAAAAGTGTGAATGTTGAATGCTGGCACGGTTTCGCATCCATCATAATTTGTTGTGTGGGAAGGTCCCAAACAGATAAAAGGATAACTGCTCCAAGGAAATAATATTCTCCATGTGTATTAGAGGACTGTCTTATTCAAGTCTCGTTTATCGCCCTCTCTGTGTATATACAGTTGTGGGATGATTGCCAGGATACTTTACGGACTTCCGTGGGTCTCTGTGACCTTATACGCCTGCGGCCTGTAGCCTCTTCCACTTCATGCATTTCTCCTGGAGCGGTCACCGAGGTAAAAGTTCACGGAAGTTGCAGTGCGCGAGGTTCTACCTATGTTGTATTCCTATTATGTACATTACTCACAAGTTATGCTGCGATCAGGGTAAAAATGCACAAGACGTAAAAGTTACGTGTGCCTCGTTTTGTATTGATTGGTTGGGTACTGAATCTACGCTGTGGCTTGATGTACAACTCAAATTTTAAAGGAACCGATGAGTGAAATTTAGTGAAAAATAGTGTAAAAAATCTTATTTTCAGGTTTAGAACAATTTTTTCCAACAGAAACAGATTTAATCTTTTTTTTTTAAGTAGCCGTTTATAAATGATTAACAGCCACGTCATTTCTTCAGGTTGTCAGCATATAATGATTAAAACAAAATACTTCATGTAAGCGTATTTCCTATTTATATAATTGTTATATCTGATTTTCAAATACCCCTTTGATATACGGCCACCACGTTCAGAACGGCAGTTCTAGGATGAGTAAACTTTCTTTTACCGCTTTCTTTCCTTGCATTTCTGTAAACTTTCTTCAGTACAAAATGCTCCTTGGGTAATATTCTGTTATAAATAAATTAAATATGCTTATAAGTTTAACATATATTATTAGAATCGTTCTGTATTAAGTTGTATTTACCGTAAGTATATTATAATGTTTAGTCTATTTCATTAATTTTCAATGCAAATGAGAATTTACAAGTTTGCTTTTTTCTTCTATACTTTTTCAGCTCAATCAAATACTAGATAGACGTCATTGAACATGTGCACAGGAAATTTGTTGATATAATAATTCTAATAATAGTAGTACTAGTACTACTACTACTACTACTACTACTACTAATAATAATAATAATAATAATAATAATAATAATAATAATAATAATAATAATAATAATAATAATAATAATAATAATAATAATAATAATAATAATAATAATAATAATAATAATAATAATAATAATAATAATAATAATAATAATAATAATAATAATAATAATAATAATAATAATAATAATAATAATAATAATAATAATAATAATAATAATAATAATAATAATAATAATAATAATAATAATAATAATAATAATAATAATAATAATAATAATAATAATAATAATAATAATAATAATAATAATAATGATAATGATAATAATAATAATAATAATGATGATGATGATGATGATAATAATGATAATGATAGTAATAATGATAATAATAATAATAATAATAAAAATGATAATAATAATAATAATAATAATAATAATAATAATAATAATAATAATAATAATAATAATAATAATAATAATAATAATAATAATAATAATAATAATAATAATAATAATAATAATAATAATAATAATAATAATAATAATAATAATAATAATAATAATAATAATAATAATAATAATAATAATAATAATAATAATAATAATAATAATAATAATAATAATAATAATAATAATAATAATAATAATAATAATAATAATAATAATAATAATAATAATAATAATAATAATAATAATAATAATAATAATAATAATAATAATAATAATAATAATAATAATAATAATAATAATAATAATAATAATAATAATAATAATAATAATAATAATAATAATAATAATAATAATAATAATAATAATAATAATAATAATAATAATAATAATAATAATAATAATAATAATAATAATAATAATAATAATAATAATAATAATAATAATAATAATAATAATAATAATAATAATAATAATAATAATAATAATAATAATAATAATAATAATAATAATAATAATAATAATAATAATAATAATAATAATAATAATAATAATAATAATAATAATAATAATAATAATAATAATAATAATAATAAAGTGGCCACCACATGGAGCACTTTATTCGGCAGAACTAAAAGTTGGGTTTAAATTACGTAATAACTATTTGGTTAATTTACCAACTTTAAGATTAATTTTGTAATACTTTAATAGGGAATGCAATAATTGAGTTTCAAGTCAGAATCTTATGTGCTACATGAATTTAGACATTCCTCCTATAATAATACGCAGGAGTTGGGAAAGAACCGGCTAGAAGCACCGCTGTGCGGGCAAGGAATACACCATAATAAGGCCAGTCATTGTAAAGAAACATCTACTATTTCCGATTAATTATGCCCGTATTACTGTAAATGATTCTATAACTGTGTTTAAATAAAGTTATCATTTAGAGCGATATAAGTGTTGCATTTAACTAGTCTTATCATAAGTTCTGTCATCACTATTTCCTCTTTTCCTTCTTGACTGACGCAAATGCAGAGCAGTTCAGGCAATTTGATCGTGTGTTTGTACACTTCCTGGAGATGTTTGCCCATTCGACTTTCAGTATTGCTCTTTATCTCATCATTAAATGATCTGTAGAAGATAATCATGTAGCTGTCATTGCATGACACAGTGCAAGAAGAATCCAAGGACAATTTTCAATTTGTTAAAACCGCCTGGAATTTCACTCAGTTTGGTTTGCTGAACCATTAAAGGATTCTTCCATCTTTCTAGTGTCGATAACAAAGAAAGATGTGGCCGAACACGTTTGGTTCGAACCCCAGATGCGATCAAGAATGTTCGGGAACGTATCAGAAGAAATTCTATTAGAAAACAAAATATAGTGTTGCAGTAGCTTCAAATGTTAAGAATGAGTGTCTCTAGACCAACAAATCAAGACCTAGGACTTTAGGCTTACCGCCAATGCATAGGACATCTGCTCAACACTCGTCTGAAGAAGATTAAGCTGCAATAATGATGTAAACTCCTTAGATGACACGCCAGAAACCAACATGGCAGAATTCTTTTTTTCAGAATCCGAACAAATTTTCACAATTCAGGGGAAATTCAACAGGTGGAACGAGAGTGTGTATGCCCGGATCCGTGATGAATACCATCAGCTTGCTTCCCAGGTTCTTCGTGGCCATCATACAGCATCAATTGTGATTTGGTTAGGAGTGTCATACAAAGGGGCCACCGAGGCTCATCTGTGTGAAAAGGGGCTGAAAGCCAATGCAAATGTGTACCTGCAGGAAGTCCTTCAGAAATTTGTGAAACCTCTTAACCAGATAATGTTCAACGGTGAACACTGGATCTTCCAAAAGGACAGCGCTCGGGCTCACAAAGACAGGAAGTGTCAGCAGTGACTCACAGAGTTCATCAGCCGCACGGATTGGCCAACACTCAGTTGAGGCTATATTTATAAGTACCTCATTAAGACAAGTGTAATATAAATAATAATTTAAAAAGACGAGAGGGATATCTATATATAATTGTAAAATGTGAATTGTGACATATGAGTTGATAAAAGTTTCACCGTAGAAATGTTTTCACTACCTGCAAGAATGTTCCTTAGGCTTTCAAAAGACAATCCTAACGGTGCATAACGGGACCGAAAGTTTGGGGTAGTTCATTGACACTAAACCATTTTCAAAGAGATGTAAGCAGTTAAAATGGAACTGGGAACGTTCGCGGTATTCAGTATCAGTGAGAAAAGCAAGGTGTGCGAAAGTATAAGGAAATTCATGGTGCATCATGGTGTGGGTTCTTTTTCGGTTCGTTGTCCTTTTGAGTGCTTGGTTAGGGATGGAGTATGAAGGGTTTGACGGTGAGATGGAAAGGTTGGTGTTTTGCCTAATTGTCGGTGAGCTGGGATCTCTTTCTCAGGGTTCGGTTATGAAAAGTCGTGCTTACCGTCTCACAATTCCTTTATTTTCTCTAACCTGGCTCTCTTTACTCGCTTGCTAACACTTTCGTTGCCATACTAATTTTCCTTTCCCCTTTACGATGTTTTTACGTTGCTTTGCGAACTCCCTTTATTCCCTATATTTGCACTGTCTTCAAGACCAAAGCTCTAATTCGGACTGCAACATCGGATCCTACTTCTCTCCCAATAACACGTCTTCTTCCCTTCGTATGAAGCACCAGAGTGACGCTCTTTCCCCCGTCGTATTTTCAGCTTCTATTCTAGCTTTTCTCGCCTATCACCGCCCATTTTCTATTCTTTACTATTTTACGCCTATCACGTGGTTTACTCTACATTTTATTGGCAGGGTTTATTTCTTTAATTTTCTCTTATTGGTCACCTCCGTCTGTCTTTCCTATGCGGCAGTAATATTCTCCACCCCTCTGGGTTGTATGACCTCTCAGCGTCATAACGGTATTCTATCATACTTGGCTGAATTTCCCTTATGCTTCGCATACCTTACTGACGTCTCGATGTCGAGTAACCTTTGAGGGCTTTTGTTCCATTGTTATTATTTCCTGCCTCGTCTGTGCTCAGAAGCAACTCCTGTCCGATTTTTCCTTCCTTTACACTATATTGCTATTTCGAATATTCTTTTTAACTTTATTTATTATATAATTTATTCCCTTTTTATTCCCATTATGCTTATTTATGATCTCTACTGTTGTATTAATTTGTAGTTATCTTTTCCCTCTTGGAACCTGAGGTTTCTGCTTCAAATGCCCTTCGGAGGAATATTGCTATTTTTCTCACAAGTTGGGAAAAATTTCAAATTCCTTCGAAAGTCCCACTAAACCGCGACCTCCAAAATTTAACTGGCATGCTAACGCTGACAATTGTTACCTAATTTCTCCTCTTTCCCTTCGTCAACGTAAGTGCAAGCAAGGATTTTTAGAGCGTTTGTTTGTTTTCTTACAATAAAATACATAATTTACACATTTATACATTTATACCCTTATATACATTGTTACATATTGTTTTAGTTTTCTATTTGTCCAATATTTTACATTATGTTATCTATCTGATTTTACATTTTTGGATTGTCTCTGATTTTCTCTATTTATTTACATTATTTTTTTTGTCTTTTGGGCTTTACGTTGCCTCTTTAAGTATAGTGAAGCTTTAACGTTTCATACACTGTCACTCGTGCCACTTCAATGTCGTGCTTGCTTTTGTGTTCGGCACTTGTATTTATAATTCCTTGTATGTTCCGCTAACTTATTCTAAGTACAAATTTGTTTTTATTAGTATAACCAGGTGTAGCATTTGTTTATATTATAGTTAATTTCCATCGCGTTTATTCTTTATGTCCGTTATTCTTATTTCTATGAAACGTGTGTATTTCTTCTATTTGGAACAAAGTGGTGTTTACTAATAACCTGTGCCGTACATTAATGAGTTCAGTGACTCCGGTTCGCGTCAGGTAATGGTTTGAGTATGTGTGATTTCCAGTTCTTTAAAGGGTCGTAATAGTGCTATGTTATATCTACCTATGTTTTTCTTCGTTTTATAGTCTACCAGCTCAAAAGAATGATCACCGAACTTCGCAACGATCATAGCCGGCCCTTCCCAAAGGAAATGCAGTTTTTGTGATGTTTTGTTAAGCATTGAAGATTTGTTGTGGGTTCTCACTAGCACCTTATCTCCTATGCTCGGCGTCCATTTCTTTTTTTACCTTTTCTTCCTTTTATTTCTAGTTTCTGCTCGTTTCCTCAGGTGTTCGTAGGCTTCTTGTATTTGCTGGATTTCGTTCATTTCGTCTGTGTTAATTGCTGTTTTTAAGCCTGGGAAAATGCTTTCTGGCGTTTGGTTTAGGTGTAGCTTGACTGGGGCTATACCTGTGTTAGGGTTAATCGTGTTGTTCATGATTTTTTCTATTAGTGGTAGTTAGGGGACCCACGAGGTATGTCTTTTGCAGTATGTTAATATTCGCAGGTAGATGGATAGATACCTCATCGATCTCTCGCAGGGGTTACTTTCCGGGTGGTATGCTGTGGAGTTATATATTTTGATACCTGATGTTCTTATTTTATTTACGAAATGTTTGCCTTTGTGTATGGACGCGTTATCAGCCAAAATGGCGTCCATTTTACCATATCTTGGTATAAAATCGTCTAAGATTTTGCTTGCACAATTCGCGCTTGTTAGCCTCTTCATCGGGTATAATTTGGTGAATTTGGTAAATACGTCCATATGTTTACATACAGATCTGGTATTTCATGGGAAAGTCTAAAGGTTGATTCTGTCTCTCCTTGTTGGAAAGGTTTATTTCCTCTTGCGTCCAGAGAGCCGTTTCTTATAGTGATGTGTGGATAACTGGTTTCGTTTCTTCTACCTGGCTCTTCCTTGCTCTCGCAGGTGTCTTCAAAATTATCCTCAACTTTATCGTCTTTATTTACTTCCTGGATTCTAAGTTCCGCAATGTGAACACTTGATTTTACCTGCACGTATTGTACAAAAATGGTTTCTTCCTCTAATAGGTTTTCTGGCTCAGTTAAGTTAATGACCTGGTCAGTCAGCTGAGAGAACCCGATCGTTGCCTCTTCGTTATCTCGTCGTATAGTTAAATACCTGCCTGCATAGTTGATGTTGGCTTTAAATTCCTCTAGAAAATCACTTCCTAAAATGATTTGAACTGCCAGATGTGGTATTATTAAGAAAATGAGTTCAACCTGAATTTGTCCTAAACGAAATGGAATCATTGTTTGTTTTTGAATGCGTTGTTTTTTTCTGCTGAAGGCTGTCAAAATATATACGTTCTTTGTGGGTAGTGTTTGTAGACGTAAACCTTTCATTTCTAAGTCGTTAAAGAATTTTAAACTGCATACAGAAGCAGTTGTTCCTGTATCCAAGGTTGCGTGACAAATTTCTTCGTTTATGGTGATTTCTATTTGTGGCGTTTCTACAATGTCCGGTTGTTTTATTTTTCCAGTCGTATTGTCACTTTCCGCCTCTGTCTCATCTGCCTGTATTTGTAATTTTGCTACAGCTTTGCTCTTGTTCCCATCTTGTTTCACATACCTCGGGGTCGGATTCGGGAACGTTATCCTACCCACATCTAGTTTTCCTGGTGGAGTGTGTTAGTTGCGCCGTTTAGAGATGTGTGTGTCGTTGGGACGAACGTCTGATTTGTAAACCATTTCTGTCGTGTCACTGCGCCTTTGTTATTATATACTGTTGTTGGAGATGTATTGCCTGGGTTTTCTTGCCTCGACGTTTGCTGGTTTTCCCTACTGTTCATGTGTTCTGTCCGGTTGTCTGTCACGGCGGGTCGGTTTTCCTGGTAATGTCCATTATTGGTCCAATTACGTTCTGGTGGATTTTCTCGTGGTATGTCGTTCGTATAGGGTCTCCTAAAAGCATTGTATCTTCTCTCTCTTGTTGTGTTCCTGTCGTAGCCGTTTCTCCTTTGCTGGGGTCTTTGTGTACGTACCCAATGTACGTTGTGTAGTTGTGGTTCCTGAAACTGTTGTGGATTTTCTCGGGTTTGTCTTTGGTAGCGTGTATTGTAGTTTCTGTGTTCAAAGGCGGGTACATGGTCTCTGTATCGTTCTCTATTCTGGGCGTTGTCATTTCTCCGGGCATTTCCTGTGTTGTATGCCCTGGTCCCACTAAGATTCGGTTCATTGTATACCGGTCTGACCTCTCGTGGTCCTGTGTTTGAGTCCGTCATCTGTGGTTGCAGTGCCGTCAGAAGTTCGATCGTCCCGTTTATAGTGTTCGGTCTTGCTACTATTAAATGGTTCTTTATGTGTTCTGGGAAATGTTTTATCACCAGATTAATGAATTCGTGATCCTCTATCGGCGGATCAAGCATTTTACTCTGTTGTGCTAGGTCTAGAAAGTAGTCAACCATCTGTGTTCCCCTGTGCAGATATTTTCCTGTATTTATTTTGGTCCGCGCAGCATATTGTGTGGCAACATTCCAATATTTGGTGAGAAAGTTTTGTCGAAACTCTGCATACCTGGTATGGTCACCAACTGCTAACCGAAACCACGTGAGTGATCGTCCCTGTAAGCCTTTCTTAATAATAATCACTTTGTATTCCTCTGGGATGTTTTTAAGAGTGAAATATGCTTCTACGTCCATTATATAACGCTTCGCGTTGTCCTTCTCATCATTGAATGTTGGCACGGTTATTTCATTTAATAGGTTAAAATGGTAGGGGTATCCTGTATTTGCGCAATTATTGAAAATGCTACCCTGATTCACACTATTACATGTATCTGTGGGGGCTGATGAAGGCGTGTTCTGGCACGAGTTCAACATCCCCTGCCTAACCGGTACGTTCGGAATGTCAGTACTCTGAGGCTGATCATTTGTTATTCTGAGGTCGTTAATGGCCTCTTTGAGCACTGTCATTTCTCGCGTATGGTTTGCAATGGTTACTTGAGTTGACCGGTGAGCTGCGGCCGCCTGCGTCAGAGTTTCTTTAATTATTATGAGTTCAGACTGTGTCTGCTCTTGCCATTCTTTCTGTTTATTTTCTATACTGGTGCAGGTATTTCGCATCTCATCGCTCAACTGGGCATGCACATTATTGCTAGTACTAGACATGTTATTTATCCTTTCTTTTATATTTACAATGTCCTGCTGTGCATCATGCATTTCTGTACGCATGTGTAGGAATTCTGCCTGAGTGGTGGCCTGTCCTAACCTAATGTTTTCTAGATGTCTATTTTGTTCTATTAGTTTACTTTCTAGCTGGTTTCGTAAAGTTTGCGTTTTTTCTGCTATTTTATTTTCTACGCTCTGATTTTGCTCTAATATTTTAGTTTCTAGTCTTTGGGTTTGTTCTCCTAGTTCTCCTAATCTGGTCTCTAGGTTCTGACTTTGTTCTCCTAATCTATTTTCTAGGGTCTGATTCTGCTCTATGATTTTAGTTTGTAGTCTTTGGGTTTGTTCTCTAGTTCTCCTAATCTTGTTTCTATGTTCTGACTTTGTTCTCCTAATCCTGTTTCTATGTTTTGACATTGTTCTCCTAATCTAGTTTCTATGTTCTGAATATGTTCTCCTAATCTAGTTTCTATGTGCTGACTTTGTTCTTCTAATCTAGTTTCTATGTTGTCCTGAAATTGTTGGAGCATGTGTTGCATTGTAGTTGTGAGGCTTACTACTGTTGCAGTACTAATATCTTGTGCTGGGCTGTTCATCTTTTGCTCCTGTGATTGTTCCGCCATTGTTACTTTTATCGCTCTACCACTTCTCAGTAGCATATACCTATTGACAGTCTACGGATGCACTACTTGGCTGGCCCTATGTCTCTACTCCTTGTAGAAAGATGTTTAAGGTGTACTTACTCGTGCTGATGTGTTGTTTTTACCTCCTTTGGCTCTGATGGTTGTGACGTCCCTGTTGTCGTGGTGGATGCCCTCGTCCCTGGCGTTCTTCTCCGTTGTCGTGATGCTGAAGTTGTAGTTGTTGCTTTCTGTTTTCGCCGTGGTCAGTCCCCTGGTCCTCGGCGTGCGTCTCCGGTGTCGTGATGCTGAAGGTGTATGTTCCTCGTTGTCGCAGTGCCGAACTTCAGAGTTGGTTTAGGACACGTTGGGTGCCAGTTTGGTGTGGGTTCTTTTTCGGTTCGTTGTCCTTTTGAGTGCTTGGTTAGGGATGGAGTATGAAGGGTTTGACGGTGAGATGGAAAGGTTGGTGTTTTGCCTAATTGTCGGTGAGCTGGGATCTCTTTCTCAGGGTTCGGTTATGAAAAGTCGTGCTTACCGTCTCACAATTCCTTTATTTTCTCTAACCTGGCTCTCTTTACTCGCTTGCTAACACTTTCGTTGCCGTACTAATTTTCCTTTCCCCTTTACGATGTTTTACGTTGCTTTGCGAACTCCCTTTATTCCCTATATTTGCACTGTCTTCAAGACCAAAGCTCTAATTCGGACTGCAACATCGGATCCTACTTCTCTCCCAATAACACGTCTTCTTCCCTTCGTATGAAGCACCAGAGTGACGCTCTTTCCCCCGTCGTATTTTCAGCTTCTATTCTAGCTTTTCTCGCCTATCACCGCCCATTTTCTATTCCTTTACTATTTTACGCCTATCACGTGGTTTACTCTACATTTTATTGGCAGGGTTTATTTCTTTAATTTTCTCTTATTGGTTACCTCCGTCTGTCTTTCCTATGCGGCAGTAATATTCTCCACCCCTCTGGGTTGTATGACCTCTCAGCGTCATAACGGTATTCTATCATGCTTGGCTGAATTTCCCTTATGCTTCGCGTACCTTACTGGCGTCTCGATGTCGAGTAACCTTCGAGGGCTTTAGTTCCATTGTTATTATTTCCGGCCACGTCTGTGCTCAGAAGCAACTCCTGTCCGATTTTTCCTTCCTTTACACTATATTGCTATTTCGAATATTCTTTTTAACTTTATTTCTTATATAATTTATTCCCTTTTTATTCCCATTATGCTTATTTATGATCTCTACTGTTGTATTAATTTCTAGTTATCTTTTCCCTCTTGGAACCTGAGGTTTCTGCTTCAATCAGTAGTGAAAACTTCTTATCGGGGACACTGAAATAACTGATT
Organism: Mantis religiosa; assembly: GCA_030765055.1. Taxonomy (NCBI): domain Eukaryota; kingdom Metazoa; phylum Arthropoda; class Insecta; order Mantodea; family Mantidae; genus Mantis; species Mantis religiosa. The sequence goes on from CM060950.1 coordinate 143,458,733, forward strand.
TAAATTCCAATAAACAGTGGTTAGTCTATCATTTATTGTGATTATCTCTCATCACACTACCCTGAGATCTCCATACCCAACATGCTCTATTTAAGCCATAGCAGATGAGCAGTCGTGGATACGACCTAAGAAGAATCCCAGCACTAATGAATCAACCACAAAAAAACAATCAATAAAACTTTCAAAGTCCCTAAGGTCGTCGCTCAATTAACAGGCGACCGGGAAAACGCTGAACGCAGAAGGTGTTACCTTAGGAAACGGTGAGTTAATTACTTCCATCTTAATTATAAAGGCAAATTAAAGTAAAAGAGGGACGATGTAATTGTTTATTATCACCCGGTCATTCCCTTTCGTCACGATTTCTTATCCTGCTTTCATAGTCTGTTCGTCGGATTTGCAACATTAACAATTAGGAAAGATTAAATACGCATTTAAAAGTTTACACCTCCAGATTTTAGATTTAGGAAACCATTCCACTGGCCCTCACCTTTTCGTAATGAAAGCACATTGTGCTTTCTCCTGGCATTAAATCCAAGCATTTCTATGTCTAACTGACTGAAAAACCTATTCCATAATGCAAAATATGTTATGCAGATTAGGGAAAACACCTTTTTCCAATTAACCCCTAAAAGAGCCGAATTAAAAACGAGCTATGAATAACTGTCTAGGGCTCCAAAATGTCTCGGAAATGTTAGGCAAATTCTAGTATTTTACAAACGTAAGCTTTTCCTTATGTGTTATCATTTAATTCTGTACACTTTATAAACGATATTCACAAAATGTTTTATTTTTACCTAATTGTTTTAATGATGGTAAATACATTCTACAGCTGATACAGCACTCTCGTATTTAAAATCTGGCAATAAATATTAGCATCAGCACATGACTACAAAGAACGACTACATGACATAACAACTGGACTGATGAGAATTTTTAAAATTCCAAAACAAATTCTGTAATTGTAGAGCCTATATTAAATGTAGAGTAGCCAAGAATAGTTAGGGGAAGAATTTCTGCAATTAAGAACCTATTACACCCACTGAAGCCCAAAAAAAGAGGAGTACAGCTAAAAACAGAGTGGGTGGTAGGCTCGGATGCATATGGGGTACCTATCGTCAACAGGTGTAACCAGGACACAAGCCTCCTTGCCCAAGAAGAAGTTTTCCTCATTGATCGTCACACAAACTGGATGTCATAAACTAAATTCCACCACCACATACGTGGCCAGGACGTCGCCTCTTCTAATTACGATCTTTGTGTCAAATTTCCTTAAACCATCACCCCCTTTTGTTTTCCTTCATACTGCTTTTTTATTTGTTTTATTTATACCCTGCCTTTAACTCCAATGGTTATATCGGCTGCTGTTCTCCTTTGAAACATATCAAATGTCTTAACTCGTATTCCTTGATTGTTAATCATTACAACACGCACACATTCGGACTCTCATTCATACTTGCAGACTCTAGGGAAGATGAGGGATTATCTTGGTCGGAGAAAAATACCCACCCCCACCGCCGGGAACCGAACCCGGCACCCCTAGCACGGCAGGCAGGTGCTCTACCGACTGAGCTACGGGTCCAGTAAAAGTAATCTAGCCAACAACTGGGCAGAGCACGTGATATTTTCTAAACATGTGATTTATTCGGTTTCTTTAACAGCCGACAAGGAATCAGGCACCTTCGGATATTCTCATTGTTATCGACTGTGGCCGCTCACAATAAAGGCCGATAGCGTTTGGAATTTGATATGATGATAAAGTAACAAGTGAACAAACGAAGACGAAATGAACAAATGGCAAAATGACCTCACTGTCCTTTCTACTCTCGTTTATATACTGAAGCCATGGGTCAAATAAAGAAAATTTAACAGTTTGTTGAACGGTACCTTGAAATAGCTGAAATACCAGTGCTATTCAACCAACATCCGCCCCTTCGCGACGTTGCTGGCTAGTCTGCATGCAAGGTCTTTGTTAATTGAATTTGCCAGGTTCACTACACACAGTATTGTGCTAAAAATTACATTATCAGATTCACCAAAATGACAAAAAGTACTTCGTTAAGTTCTCAAAAATATACAATTTTTTAACCAATTTAAATGATTACTCATAATGAACTTAATAACAGCTGAATTAAATAATTAAGATTTATGCCCAAAAGTTTCTTTCTATTTCAACTATCACTGATTATATTAAGCATCTATGAGCCATTTTAGAAACATTATTTTATATTTGCTTCCTGTTAATCGAGATAAACCATTGCAAATACAATCTCAGTAGAAATTGTACAATAAAATAGTGCAAAATTCAAAGGAATGATAGGAAATATCTTGCATGTTTCTGGTTAAACCAAAAATCTATTGAACATAAATGTTGTATACTGCAGAGATCTACATTTTTTGTGGAGCATGTTTTCTCTCCACATGTCGTATCTGTTATACAAGAGTTGTTTCAAAAAGAGGACTTTATAGGTTATTTCTTAAATATTATACTGACTGTTAATGAAAACCGTTAAAAATATTTCGGGAAAATCTAAACTATCAAAAACGTTTCCATGTAAAGTGTAGTATAGGGTAAGAAAAGTTTTGAAATTTGAAATAGCACAACCCTTAAAAAAAAGATGTTTCGTAATTTGACATTTACGAAACATCTTTTTTAAGGGTTGTGCTATTCAGTGGCACTTGCATACATGGGGATTAAATAAACACTTCCTGTAATGATTTGTTATTTAGGGTAATTGTGGTGAAATATCGACTCCAATTTTTGAATGGAGTATAACTCAGATGTAGGGAAAGTAAAACAGATAGATAAAAATATTGACAGGTAATAAAAGATATGAGATAAGAAAACTGTAGATCATGATCCAGTTGGAAAATAAAATGTAATAAGTTTTCTTAAAATACTATAAATATATGAAATTCATACTAATATTATCATTGCTTCTATGTCTATAAAGACCTATTGCCTAGAATAAGCTATTGTTCGACAGCGACAGAACCTGTTTCAGTGGGCAACTCCTAAGTGCTTAAATGTTAATGGAATACCAAATATAATGACCAATTCGAAGTAAGCGTAAAATATAATGATATTATTTTCACATAAAGAAGGATAAAACTGGCATTCCACATTATGGAGGGGACGAAGAAAGATTGATGGTGGTGGTGGTGGTTGTTTTGTGAAGCTTTTTCACAATACCCTTCGTCTCTGACATGATGCTATGGGTTTCAGTTTCACGCTTGGGTTGACTCTTCAAGGAGCTTTATGTGTGCCATAAATGCAACATCAACATGGACCATACCTTTGAGACAGAAAACGGAGGGGAACTGCCTTTGTCGAGAATTGTCCTTCTATTTCATCGAGAAGCTTTGTTCATATAAAGGGATACACCAATAATATTTACTCAATAAAGTCAGCCAATATCTGCTCAAAGTAGGTGGCATTGATTTCCAAGGGAAAAAAGCTGGAGTGCAGAGTATTCATTGTGCTTTGTAATATTCCATTATACCATACAAATATTTTCTTATGTTTTTTATTTATAATATCATAGTTACATGCAGAATTGCAAAATAATTTCGACTGGAATTGTTTCTGTAGTATAGTTAATTGGAAGATGAAGTTAAGGCTTGTGGCACATTGAAACAAATCTAGAATTCTAAAATTGAAATTAAACCCAAACATTGTTTTTTTCCATGTTGTACACTTTATATTGAACCTTGTGTAACTGCCTGGGTAACTATTTTCCGCTCGTACAAAAGCACTTAATAGCCTCTGATTTATCTCCAAGCATTTATCTAAAAGTGATTACTTGCAATTCTAAACCGTAAAACCCTGCAAAACAGAGGAAACGTGTGGAGCGCAATTAATGAAAGCTGGCAGAACATTTGTCAACCCTTAAGTCGGGAAAAGCATGAATTCTGAGTACAGTGATACTTTTCACCTAATGTAATAATAAAGTCAGCGATAACTGATACACAAAACCTCTACTGAAATACAAAATAAATGCTCATTCCCGATAAAAGTAAAAGTTAAACTTTAAAAAGAGCACATAAATCTAATATTTTGCAAGTAATTTTAAAAAAAATACACTTTCATTTGGAATTGCCTTCTAGATTGGCCGCACCTTTTGGTTGAAGAAAGGATGGATAACACATGGTAAACCATGAATAAAATGACATCGAAAGTTAACTCGCATATTAAACCACTGGTAAGGATAAAGGGCATTATTACTAAAGCATTGTTATCCTTCTTTGTTTAAGCTCCTTACTACTTTCCAGATTGTATCCCATCCGCTACAGGATCCGTTCTTTTATTATTATTATTATTATTATTATTATTATTATTATTATTATTATTATTATTATTATTATTATTATTATTATTATTATTATTATTATTATTATTATTATTATTATTATTATTATTATTATTATTATTATTATTATTATTATTATTATTATTATTATTATTATTATTATTATTATTATTATTATTATTATTATTATTATTATTATTATTATTATTATTATTATTATTATTATTATTATTATTATTATTATTATTATTATTATTATTATTATTATTATTATTATTATTATTATTATTATTATTATTATTATTATTATTATTATTATTATTATTATTATTATTATTATTATTATTATTATTATTATTATTATTATTATTATTATTATTATTATTATTATTATTATTATTATTATTATTATTATTATTATTATTATTATTATTATTATTATTATTATTATTATTATTATTATTATTATTATTATTATTATTATTATTATTATTATTATTATTATTATTATTATTATTATTATTATTATTATTATTATTATTATTATTATTATTATTATTATTATTATTATTATTATTATTATTATTATTATTATTATTATTATTATTATTATTATTATTATTATTATTATTATTATTATTATTATTATTATTATTATTATTATTATTATTATTATTATTATTATTATTATTATTATTATTATTATTATTATTATTATTATTATTATTATTATTATTATTATTATTATTATTATTATTATTATTATTATTATTATTATTATTATTATTATTATTATTATTATTATTATTATTATTATTATTATTATTATTATTATTATTATTATTATTATTATTATTATTATTATTATTATTATTATTATTATTATTATTATTATTATTATTATTATTATTATTATTATTATTATTATTATTATTATTATTATTATTATTATTATTATTATTATTATTATTATTATTTTTATTATTATTATTATTATTATTATTATTATTATTATTATTATTATTATTATTATTATTATTATTATTATTATTATTATGATTATTATTATTATTATGATTATTATTATTATTATGATTATTATTATTATTATTATTATTATTATTATTATTATTATTATTATTATCATTATCATTATCATTATCATTATCATTATCATTATCATTATCATTATCATTATCATTATCATTATCATTATCATTATCATTATCATTATCATTATCATTATCATTATCATTATCATTATCATTATCATTATCATTATCATTATCATTATCATTATCATTATCATTATCATTATCATTATCATTATCATTATCATTATCATTATCATTATCATTATCATTATCATTATCATTATCATTATCATTATCATTATCATTATCATTATCATTATTATCATTATCATTATCATCATTATCATTATCATTATCATCATTATCATTATCATTATTATCATTATCATTATTATTATTATTATTATCATTATTATTATTATCATTATTATTATTATTATTATTATTATTATTATTATTATTATTATTATTATTATTATTATTATTATTATTATTATTATTATTATTATTATTATTATTATTATTATTATTATTATTATTATTATTATTATTATTATTATTATTATTATTATTATTATTATTATTATTATTATTATTATTATTATTATTATTATTATTATTATTATTATTATTATTATTATTATTATTATTATTATTATTATTATTATTATTATTATTATTATTATTATTATTATTATTATTATTATTATTATTATTATTATTATTATTATTATTATTATTATTATTACTATTACTATTATTATTCAGAGTATTAGGGCGGTTTTTATAAACCTTCTCTTCGTCAATGTTTGAAAAGGAGCGGGATGGACCAAAAGTAAAGTAAGTTTAGGTAAACAGGATGCAACTACGTCCATTTCCTTGTTGTATATATTAATGGCAACATTGCATCTATATAAAAACACTCAATATTATAAGTCCAGTTTTAATTTATAATAAAATTCAGAAAACTGACATCAATGACTATTATAACAATTAAGGTAAAATACCCATAACAGATTCCGTCCATTAGTTTTTCTTTTCACGTTATCTGAGGTTTATTCCAAGGTAACATTTTTATTAGCGTTTATAACACATCTTTATTTAACATACGCTTTTCAAGAAATAACTGTCAGATGTACTTCAGAGATAGTAAATATACGTTTTTGTGTATTCATTGATGATAGTGTATGAAAAACGCCCTCGCGTAATGCCGGAAAGATTGTTAACGCGTGATTAAGAAGGAGAGGGGGCAAAGTGAAGGTCAAACTAATTATTCCATAACAGCTAATTATTTTTAACAAAAGCACTGAACATTCATTTAAATATTTAAAATTAAATCTCCGAGATAAAATACAAAATCAGAAGAAAAAACGTTAAATCATGCTAGAATGCCCGTTTGCCTCATCTCCTGAAGTAAGGTCATTCTCTTTGGGGCAAAGCGACACCAACATTTTAATCACTGTCATCACTCACAAGTAACTATTATGACAGGCGAGATGTAGGTAATTTCCGGTCTTTGCACATATAATGTGATTTCAGTTTGAGAATTGAGGAGTGCTACCTGTTCTCCTATTTCTTATAGCATTGTAGGCATTCCTTCAAATTTTCTGGATTTCCTTTTGCTCCCTGGTTTATTTTTAATATTCAGGGAAGTCGTTTGAGAAGGATAGCTGATTGAAGCTTTTCAACGGGTACACAAACTTGAGTCTCACCCTCTCTGTTGTACTTTTACCATTATTTTGGATTGCCTCCTGAATATTGTCAAAGCTTTATTCTGAGAATCAAGGATCTCATTGAAACACCAGGTTTTCTATTTGTATGTGAAAATTAAAACGGAACTTAATTTAACGTCATTAAATATTGTACAAGTCTTACGTTAGGTTCACATAAATATAATTTATTTACAGTATATAATAATTGAAAAGTTATATTTGCATATGACTCATGTCTATGTTTTATTGAATTAATGAGAACTTTGTCTGTCTGAACTGTTCTGCGGTCAAACAAAAAATGACTCGGAAGACAAAAGTGCTTGAGATAGTTACTCCACTAAGCCTCGTCACCTATAGACGAATCCCATGTGTCACCACGTATGCATCTAGAACATTCTTTTACATCTTCGTTTTTTATAGAAACCTTATTTTACAGTTCAAGTAACTAAATGTAAACTACTTCTTACATGTTGTATTGCACGTTTCCTTTGAGGTAGTCACTGATACTTTCCACAAAACGTTGACACAAGTCTAATGTAATCACCGCGTCTCATTACACAGTGATTCGTGCATCGATAAGAAAATGTGCACTAAATATTCTTAGCAAGATCCATGTACCCATATCCTTTTCTGTCATCTTTACTCGGCAGTTTATCTACTGGAATTCTGTTCTAGAGTCGGAGAAGAACATCAAGTTGTGTTTCAAACTCTCGATTTAGCAGTCCCCATTTGTTACTGTTCTCCTCTTCAGTCGTAATACTCGTAATGCCAAGGGAATAGTTATTCTTTAAATGAAATACATCAATTACCCCATACTTTTAGCTCTGCTGGTTTTCTTAATACAAATAAACAATGCACCCATATATTATAACAATGTATCACGACGTAAGCACTGTAACGAACATCACAATTGGTTGGCATGTATGCATGTACGTATATTAGTAATTACTCAGAATCGAAATGTACACGTTTGACTTGACGTGATAAACAATTACTTCGAATAAGCCAAGGTAATTAAATAGTCCACTTCCTGCTCACATGCAGAATGTGAGTCTCACATTATATGTTTGTTTATGAATGGCTCGTAATCTCTATTTACTATAGAGAGTTCAAATCAGTACTATTCGGTTGTTCCTTGGTTTAAAACCAGCGAAAAGAGTATCACTTGGATCACCTCGCAACTGAAATGAGACACGAGGTAATCTACCTTCCCCTTTGCCACTGCCAATGCAATCCAATTGAGTTAATGTGGGCTCAAATTATGTTGCAAACAGAAATAATACTTTTAAACTGACTACCGTTGAACGACTTATTCACAAACAAATTGACAAGGTAACACAAGACTGGGAAAACTGCGTGAGACATGCAAATAAACTACAGTACGACAACTTTTGGAAATAAATAAATAAATAAATAGCACGTGATTAGATTTTGGAGCCTATCATCATAAAATTTGTAATAGTCGGAGGATGAAGACAATAAAAATGACGTATTGTCTCTTTATGTAAGTGACATTCACAGCTATATGGATGAGCCACTGGCAGTTCCGTTAGATTATAAAAATTGGTAATTCATAAACTATAATCATAGCGTTTTAAACCTGTGCATAATATGTGAATATCCACGTCATATTGTAATTTCAAGAACTGCATTATTACAAAGGTTTGGAAACTTCAGTTTGGGTTCCCTTACGTTCAGCGTAATGGTCTAGATAGGATAATGTGCGAGAGAGCGGAAAATATAAAAAGAGTGGGGGTAACCAGGTAGCAACAGTGAGCGCGCAAACGCATCTGATTGGCGGTGGTCCAGAACTCTTCCCATTTGAAACACATAATAAATGTTTAGTTACCCACAATATTATTTGTATAGTAATCCAATAAACTGATCTCATCACTATCTTCAACTACGAGGAAGAGAATACTCTAAATAAGTGTTCTATACATAGATGCCGCGGAAATATTTGAGAGTGGTAGAGGTGCGCAAGTAGCAGATTGCCACAAACATATTGATGAGACGTCAAGAATTCTGAAAAATCGTATTAATGACGGCAGAAAATAAATAAGACTTGGTTAATAAATAATTACGAGCAAGTGATTTGTAAATTGCGGCATACCCGCATGTCAGATTTCAATTGGTTGGTGTTTACTTTTGATTTGGGTTCTAATTGGAGCTGTGAGATCTCTTATCCTCAGGTGAATGGTTGTAGGAAATGGATTTGTTGTTTGTTGGCTGCTCAGTTGTCTCAATAATACACTGGTTCGTTGCAAAAATGATTTAATTTAATTCTCACTAAGTTCGTTGATTCAGATTGATTTGTAGCGGCGACCACCTGTTACTAAACTTCCTAACAGAATTCTCTTACTTCTTTATACGGCGAATACTTTGCTATTATAAACTTCTTCTGCTGCTTCTCTTACGCTGGTTGCGTTATTCTTGACTTCCCTACATTTCGGACTTAGAAATCTTTACTACTTCTTCTTCACGCGCACTAACACATCTTTCCCCTCGTAGTACGACTGTTGAAGTGCATTTTTGTCTACTCTGCGATTCAGTTCGTACCTTATTCTGCTCCCCACTCTAACTCTTATCACATGACCAAAATAACTCACCCTTCTCCCCATTTCTCAAATCTTACATTATTATTGGTTTCTCATTTTATTTCGATTTTTCTTTATTGGTTAGCAAAACTCATCGAACTCATTGACGTTACATCCCACCGTGAGTTGGGTCACGCCTACCCTGGGCTCTTTGTAACGGTATACATCGTTATCACCTCAGCAAAGTAAATCCTTTTAGGTCTTATGCTTGACCGCATCTTGAAAACCTTATTGTTCCAACACATTCCTGGCTATAGTTCTCAGACATTGAACCTTTCCTTAAACAAGGAGGCTAACGGTCACCTCTTCCTGTCTCTCCGACTTGTGTTCACATTTTACAGAAATATTTTCTCTCCCTTACATGGATTCTAGCATGTTAGTTGTCTTAAATTATATTCTTCCCATCTTATTCTTAATTAAACCGCTATTTTAATCATTACTCTAATTTCATTCTAATTTCATATTAATATAACAATATTTTATATTAGTTTAGCAAAGCATTTTTATTAATTTATCTTCTTTTTTAATTCTCGTGATTTCGATTAATTCGCCACCTCCTAATCGCTGTCTGATACTGCGGTTACAAAATCAAATATCTAAAGTGAGGTTTAGAATGCATTTTTGATATAGCAGATGTTTTCATTTTTCATAAAACGGTATTTAATTCTTAATTAGATATAATCTCCCCTACACTGTTCCAAACTTCAAACTATTTGCTGTGAAACGTTGCTAGAGAAAACAGCCAAGAATATAAGAACTAAAAGGTGCACCCTATGTGTTATTTTCTCTTAATTGATTTCTACTTCACGTTATTGGAAATAGTGAAATATACAGTTACTCCTATAATTTTACGTTAAAGGATATCTTCACTGTATCACTGCTTCTCAAAATCATCAATATTTTTACCCTTAACTTCCACTTTAATGTTCAAGCACCTGTCTTATTCAGCTGCTACTCAATCTGAGGTTCCAGAACTGACTCCTGTATATAATTCAATATGAAGTTTTCACATTGAGTTCCTCTTGGGAAACGGTCGAAGTCGCGATGCCTTGGAGCGATCTTTGATAAACTCTCAAAGTTGCTTTTTTATGGCTGAAGTTCGCACATGTTTCACCCTCTTCGTCGTCCATCATACTCTACTGGAACCCTTCCTTCCCTCTATTATCAGCCCCCAGGTCTGTAGTTTAGCGACCGCTTGCAGAATCAAAGAGCTGCCCGGTTTCCTTGTCCGTATCCATCAACAACTTTCCCCCTTTTCCTCAAGTTCTTCACCCTTGTTTGTCTCTTAGTTTATTCCTCAGATGTTTTTCATTTCTATGTTCTGTTCTTAGTCTTCTGCCACTGTCTCATCGAGAGGAGTGGTTCTTGAGGTAGCGTTTGGGGCTTGTATTGTTAAGACACGTGGTTTAAAATAGGCCTGGGGATGAATTCATACACTTCATGAATTTTTCTGCCTTTTATTCCCTCCCATTTCATTTCTCCCGCGATTACAACGCAAGGTGCGGTGGAACGTGATATTGTGATGTATGAGCTTTAGAGTGAAGGTACTTTCTACAATGAAGTGGATACCTTCGCTGCATTTATCCTTGTAAATGGGCTGGTATCAGAGAGACTGCCAGGATGCACGATCAGCAAATGCCACCGACCCTGCAGCGCTGTACCTGTTACCACTAGAACTCGTCCACCCTTGGTGCTCCCTTAACCCACCCTTTCCTCTTAAAGGTTAAGTATGGACCGTGCAATGATTCTTGAACACTGAAATATTTAAATAAAGCTTTGATGCGAATCTCTTACCTATTTTCCCTGGCGACTTCAATATCTCACTGCGAAGACTTCGCCCTCTCAAGTGTCACTAGATTGTTTATTTAATGTGTCGCTATTCAGGTAAGTCTTATTGTCCCCAACAAATTAAGTACTGTAGTTCCAGAAAGGTTCTTCATTTGCACACAACTTAAAACTGAGTTAAACAATTTTGTTTATAGTCATATTTTAATTCTTCTACGCCAGACATATCTTCGTCTGTTGAGTTTTTATCATTGTTTCCATTCCATTGTCTATAAATACAATTCTTTCAAATTGTTCTTCCGTTAGCGCACCTTTTTCTTAATATTCCTGTCTAATTTTACCGATATGATGGCATACCTTTCCCCATTTCATTTTTTCCAATTTGCTCAAATCAGTGGTGGCACAACATTTCGTCTTTTGTTTTAAAAGCTACCTTCTGCAAGCAGACCATTGTTTGGCATCTGTCCATATTAGATGTATAGGATTCAGTTCCGATTGTTATGGAGAAAGCCTTAAGGTTGCATGGTTATATTCTGAAAAATATTTAGTCAGTCAAAAAGTTCTTCTGAGTCGGCGTATTGGCTACAATTAAATCATAAAATTTTGTTTTAGTGCTATTTGCATCAAAGGGGATATTGTGATTGTGTAACCAAGAAAGCGTATATCTTCTTAAAGAACTTGACGTTTGAAGTTCATCTATTTGTGTATTATGGTAAGAGCCATGATCTATTGCTAGCACCGAGTTAAGGGGTAAATTTGGAATTAACATTTTGCGTAACAATTTAACACAATTTTCAGTATTAATTTCTTTATGATCACTTAATATGCGTATAACTGTCACAGTACTTTACAGTCAACTGTACTTGGCGGAGGGGTGGCAGACGATTCACGTGCATGCATATTGCATCAAGTAACAGGACTGATAAGTTTGCTGAGTACTATAGACCCAAGACAAGAAGGCAAGCTAGAGGAATGTGTAACGTAATCACTTTTGCTATCCCCACGGTGTTCATGCTCACCTTCCCAGTATGACAAGGATGGAAGGTTCGTTTAAAATACACAAGTGTTGTCGCATAACTCACACAAACATAATAACTATCGGTGCATTAACTGCAACAAATATTAGATATGGCAGCATGGGTGACTCATATGCACTCTCATACACTGATTTCCTGGTAAACAGATCAGTTACCGGAGCAGATAAACAGTTCAAGCTCCTCTGCCCTTCATACCACTCTAGCCTTCTTGTCGTGGGCATACAGTATAGGAACTAGAGACAGAAGAGAAAGAAGATAAGACCTGGAATCACTGACTGTTCTACCGGTGGTCATTGTTCTAAAACCATTGCACGACATATAGATATGTGTTTAGCCTCTGTTACTCCATACGGCACTGTGTGTTAGTGATGTATGAAATTAAATTATAATTCGGAACGATACATTTATGAGGAAACGTTTCACGTCTAAGTTTGTCAGACTCCCCGGTATTTGTCAGTCTTGAAAATTGAGAAAAGCCTGAAAAAAGTTATTTACGAAGTGTGGTCCTAGGCCGATTTGAACTGCAGCTCTTTAACGACCTTAGCTAGGCTACCTATATGTCAGTGTTAAGTAAATACAATAAACCTAGATTGCCATTACCCAAATACCCTTTCTGCTTTCTGAACTATCTTCATAATACTATGTTACACAAACAATTTAAAATATTACACTTACCAACTACAAAATTACAAAAAGCATCGTAGTCACATGTAAGTAAAACCGAGACAACTAATTAAATCTGGTATTTAATGTAATATGTCAATTATATAACATCGGTGTTTATTTTTTTAGTTATTAAACCCGCCCCCTCGGCCATCTAGTTGATTGCTGTCATATTCCATATTGCCCTCAGTGCAGAGAAATACACTGATTCACAAAGGAGTATGACAAAAATGTCGCAAAACTCTTCTCAGATGTCCTGTGCAGCTGATATGTAACTGAGAGTGCAGGAGGAGTGCTAGTATTAGCTGTGGAAAGCATTGCATTGCACTGCAAACTCTAAACGACTTTAGTCATACAAATACGTTGAACGATGTATTACAGTTCCAGCCGATGTAACCACAAGAGAAGATTTTTGCGTGATTCTGCTACATCCTCATATATTAACCATTTATTTTTAATCTACTTCGTTCACAGCTGATCTTCAGCTATTTAGTCAAATTTTTACACATATTTTTTTCCGTTCTTTCTTTCTTTATCTATTTGTTTGTTTTTCCATGTAGGGTTTGTTTCACTTATACTTTATTATACTTATATTTTTCTCTGTTTTATTTAATTTTGAGTTGCAAATTACACTGAAGAGTGTTTGTGAGAGCTTGAAATGTACATGTGCAGATATTATTTTGATTCGTTTTGTTTTGCAGTCATGTTAACACTATAAACAAAGCAAGTCAGCATGCTTGCAGAAAGCATTTTATGTATTGGAATTTGCGAAACATAATTTAGTGGTCATAGTTTGGGGACATAAGGGCATTTAGAATCAGATCCAAGTGAGGTGGTGTCTGTAAGGAAAAGAGCACAGGGCGACCGTGCGTAATATATGAGAATGTGGAGTCAAAAAGGCTGTTCCGCGCAGTTCTAAAACATCTCTGTGGCAGGCGAGTCGAGTGCTCGCAATTGTAACACGATAATGTGGAAGATGTTAATAAAAGACGGAGGAATATTGCAGCAGTAGGTTCAGTTACATCAAACGTGCTAACGTCACTGTGGCAACAAATGAATTACCGACCGAATGCAGGCCGTGACACAAATGGATCCCATACTAAACATTAATAATTTGTTTTAAAGTAAATAGCTTTTCTTAACTCAAAATGTTATAATTATAAATATCATAATTAAAATGATTTTGTATACAACATAAAAATGTATATGGTTTAAAACACATGTAACTATGTTCTGTTCAGTTTATATATCATTTTCAACCTTCGCTTTTTATGAAGAGGAGATGTTGCCCCTATACCAGACCCAACGTTCAGAATTCATCACTGCATATTTGTGAAGCAAGCACACTTGAAAATTCCTTTAAAACTTCTTCTAACGTAACTGCGATACTATATTTCAATATGTGTCCTAAGTATCATTTATTCTAACGGTTATTGATCTACAAGGATTATGAAAACAAAAGCAAACCGCGAATAACATTTGTAAGCAATAACAACAGGTGCAACTTTTGTTATAAAAATTTTGCTTCATAAACCCACAAAACAGTTGTCGCCAAAATGAAAGGTGTACACCGTAGTTAATACGTAAAGCCTAAGGCGAGAGCAGCGGGTACTACACTACACTGTCACATAATAGAGGTGTGAGGTAGCGCTACTGTCCCTTATTGAAAAACAGCTTTATAAAGAGCTTATCTTTTTTGGTATCAATTAATATTTCCTGGAAGCTCTCCCAACATCAAATGGGTAAGAAATGTTCATGTGAACATGGGTTTGGAAATCATTTATTGCTGAGTTACAAGAAAAAATAAAGGTTTTAAAAAAATTGCAACAACTCTGTTCCGATGCATACCCTAAGCCTGCGTTCCCTCTTTCGAAAACTCTGTTTCAAATTCCTGAAGTTTTTCGTATTTGGCAAATTCTGTATGAATGAGCTCTCTCCCAGGATAAATACAGGGTGCCCGAGTCGTACAAACCAGAGAATTTAATGCTCTCAGACGAAGATAACCTTTGGGATCAAACCAGAGAATCAAAGAAGTCATGGAATGGATTCCCCATTATCTAATCCATGTATGCAAAACACTATCATCTAATAAATTACATATTATCTGTCATATTTCATTAGGGTTTTCATAGGCCCAGTTGAGAATATTACAAAAATTGAAGGTATTGTCACGAGGAAACCGGGCCGCATCAGTGAACAAGGCTAATTTTTCATGAATACAGCGCAATTCTGTGACATTCCACTAGAGAAACTTCGTGTTCATTCAACGTCCGCCACATTTATCTTTGTACTGCTGAAAGTTCTACGATAAGAAAATATTTTCACGCAAAAGTCTCCGGGGCACCTTCCCTTACTACGTGAGTCATGTGCTAGGTGATGAGTTTGTATCCACATGTTAAGGGATTGTTCACGATGAGTGCTTCGTATCTCTCTTGGTATCTCAACATGCGAAACACTCCTCTCAAGTCAGTCACTTTGTTTTAAAGCGTTGGTGAACTCGTGAGAATGTTTGGGAACTAGTGAATTGCCCTTTAAGGTATCTTTCTGAGAAACGTTCACGTTCTAGTAGTGAATTCTCATTCGGAATTCCATACATGTAGCGCATATGGGACTGTTCACTCATGCCGGTAATATAATTTCTTCTGCCTTCTGTGCTCAACAAACAAACAAAAAAGGAACAATCACTGGACAGTTATTCAAACTGATTCCAAATATTTGCTTAAAAGTTAAGACTTAAGTCGGAAGGAACTGAGGTAAACAAATTAATTTTTTTTCAATATTAAATATATGCAATTATAGATTTAGAAAAGTACTGAATTCCTTTCCTCTAATCGCATTGTTTTGTGTTCCTCGTAAGATAGCAGTTGTTTTTGTTCTACTAACAGAACAAATGTTCTGCGTTTGGAGCGAAGGTCCATATAAATGAGATCAGAGTGAAAGGTATTTTATTTTCTTACGAATTATGAAATACGGCCTGATGGATTAAACAATAAACGGAATTTATAAAACTGAAAAATCAGTGTATTAAATGTGGATCGTTTCGCTTACTTAATGTCTTTTCAACCGCCCTATCAGCCCAATCATTTGAAGTGTTGCGTATATATTGCCTTCCAATACCAAGTTTAAGGATACATTTCTCCTTAGGAATGAGCTGCCTAGATACGGTTTTATACGGGGCTTTTCTTTGTCCTCTTAAGGTAAAGGTGGAGTAACTTATTTGAAAGTTGTTACACAAATTTAAATCACCGTATCTGAGGACATGATTTTAAACAACAAAGACTTTGAAATCTGCTATACCAACATAAGTTTACCCTATATTATTATTAATAATAATAATAATAATAATAATAATAATAATAATAATAATAATAATAATAATAATAATAATAATAATAATAATAATAATAATAATAATAATAATAATAATAATAATAATAATAATAATAATAATAATAATAATAATAATAATAATAATAATAATAATAATAATAATAATAATAATAATAATAATAATAATAATAATAATAATAATAATAATAATAATAATAATAATAATAATAATAATAATAATAATAATAATAATAATAATAATAATAATAATAATAATAATAATAATAATAATAATAATAATAATAATAATAATAATAATAATAATAATAATAATAATAATAATAATAATAATAATAATAATAATAATAATAATAATAATAATAATAATAATAATAATAATAATAATAATAATAATAATAATAATAATAATAATAATAATAATAATAATAATAATAATAATAATAATAATAATAATAATAATAATAATAATAATAATAATAATAATAATAATAATAATAATAATAATAATAATAATAATAATAATAATAATAATAATAATAATAATAATAATAATAATAATAATAATAATAATAATAATAATAATAATAATAATAATAATAATAATAATAATAATAATAATAATAATAATAATAATAATAATAATAATAATAATAATAATAATAATAATAATAATAATAATAATAATAATAATAATAATAATAATAATAATAATAATAATAATAATAATAATAATAATAATAATAATAATAATAATAATAATAATAATAATAATAATAATAATAATAATAATAATAATAATAATAATAATAATAATAATAATAATAATAATAATAATAATAATAATACCTAGGGTTGTAAGTACATCATCAAGTAATTGATATAAAAAGAAAAGAAACAGTTCAATGATGTAAAATATGCATTTTATAAGTTGTTTAATGGTATTGTTAACAGTCCTCTTGGTAAAAATTAGGCAAACGTTTAATTAAATTTGCAGGAGATAACAGCATATGTTAAGGCTATAAAACTATGTAATGGAGCAAGGTAATAAATTAAAAGCACTATGTTCCAATTTGCGAATCATGTCTGTAGATCTTAGAGTTTGTAAAAAGAATCTAACGCTTCACATAAAAGGTATGTGTATTACATAACTTTGAGAAAACACGCTACACTAACAGTAACATAATTTGATAGTTTATCCTCTATAGTATTCTTTTCACTCTTTATGGGTTTAATTTCCTCGTATGGAGACTTCATTCCCCACAAGAACCTCCAAGTGGGTGCTTGGGATCAGATGCTTGTCGTGGACGAGAAAAGCTCAGAATCAGGGAGAAAGATGATATGGACTGAAGGAGAATTGTATGAAATATAAAGTTTTGATCTAGCAGTTGATGAAATCAATGGTGGGGAAAACCGGAAAATTCGGAGAAAACCTAACGAGAGGCCATTTTGGCCATCACTATCACCACATTGATCCTGGGATCAAAGTCCAACAATTGGATCATGGTACCGCCCTGTTGTATTATTTAATTATTATTAAAATACTATTTTGAATACTAACTTACGCGTTACAAGTTGACTGAAGGAGTTATACTTACAAACAGCTTATATATGTGTGTCCCCTTTTTTTAACCTAATGCATATATTTGTTCCTCTAGTCAGTCGTGTTGGGTATCCTGTAAACTCCCTTTCGATATTTCAAATTATATAGATGGCGCCATCTTATGCCTATACGTACTGATACGATTGATGATAAATTCTTACGAAAACATACAAGAATCTTGATTATTTAGTTTACCATGAAATAAAGAATATTGACTAAGCTTAAGAGTGCGAAATTTAATAAAAGTTTGCCAAGTACTAGAAAAATATGTATTTGAATATGCCAGTACAGTATCATGCGACATTTAACAACAAACATATCACTAATTAATAGTAAACTATTAATGATAAAAACTACTATTATCAGCATTTTACTATGAAAATCATATTGTTCACTGAAATTAGCATTATATGTGAAAGGTATTTATAAGTGCATATTTTAGTTGAGTTTGCAATAGCAAAAGCTCCTTTCAATGTTGCTTCTGTAATTACTGTTTATCTTAAAACTAGTTATTAAAATAAGTATCAAAGCATAAGCCAATTTAAAATTATATATCTCAGAACGTAGTTTTCTGGTATTGGCTCCTTGTGGAAATATTAATGAATGGCCGTTAAAACATAAAAAATGCTATGCATTTCACCCCACCTGGAGCTTTTGTGCTCAGCATACAGGAAGAACAGATAACGAGGAGCTACAAGAGATTATGGACCGCAGGCGGTCGGGCTGACAGAGACGCATAGATATCCCTAACTGTTCCAATCTTCATTACCCAATCACAGCAGCGGGCAGCTCACAGAAGGCTTCCGTATGGCGGAAGTACGGGGAGAAGTCGACCTATTTGAGGTGTCTCAGCAAAAGTTTCCGTCTGACCGGGCCGAGAAGCCCTTTCCAAAAATAACTGCGTCATCAGTACAGACAGAGATCTCAGGACTACCTAAAATATGAAAGGGGAAGTGAGGGGGAAAATTAGTGTTTGAAGAAAAACCACCTCACCTTTCGCCTTATTACCCAGGTAACGTCACGAAATTCCTATGCTCAGAGTGGCCGGCCCCAGGAATAGAACTTAGGACCTCTCTTAGGTTTCCGTGGAGCCGTGTAGCCTGGTTTTGTAGAAATTATCTTAAATTGTGTTTTCCATACGCTCCTGGTAAAGGGAAAATGTCCCAGAATTTAAGTTGTAATCCAAATTGTGGTAAACAAGTGAACTCAAAGCTGGATCTGGATGCTGTTGCGTTATACACGAGTTGTTTTCTCACCTTTGCTTTTAGTACTGATTACCACATTTTCTAGTGCGTGTTCACATCGGAGGACTAGGGTGGGAACTAATGTTGCTTGTAGAGAGACAGCGCTAGAAGTTCGTAAATTACCAAGTTCATGCAGTTAAGTAGCTGACGGACTAATGCTGGTAGTTGCGTTAAACAAAAGTTGAGTATTGTCACCACATTGACGGTTTTGGTTAATACAAATAATGACTCAGTTGACTATGGTGGCATGTGTGACGTCACCCCCACTCCTGTGACTGTCTGGTGGCATGAGTGTGTGTTTCTGTGAATCTTTGCCTTTGTGTGCCGGCCTTTGGCTGTGCCGGGCGTAATGCCCCGTCTATATCAGGTATGGGGTAAGATGGACCATCTTTGTAATTATTTAGTTTAGTAAATCTTCTTATAAAGTTAATTGTGGTTTTAGTTAGTGCTACCCAACCTTTATAGAACATGTACCAATATAAATTCCCAACCTCTCCAGAAAGCATGAAATCCCGTCTGAGTGATCCCCCGTGCAAGATCTGACCACGTGGCATCTTTATTCATTAACACCCATGACCAGGTCTTTACAAATTGTTGGAGGCTCCCCGTACAAATTTTCTTAAAAGGTTCATTGTGGAAGTTCTAAATTTATTTTCAGGAAAAGTTTTCGTGAAATGTAGTAATTGCTAGGAAATGTGAGGCCACGTGCAGGAAACTTTTTCTGTTACCTCGCCATTTTGAAAAGTCCTAAGATTAACTTGTTTACTAAATCTAAATAATTCTGTTAAAATAATTGTGTTGTTGGTTGAAGAAAAAGAAATTCATCGGGTGTTGTATCCCAAGTTTTGTGGGGGAAAAAAAAATATGTCCCATTAAATATTTTCTAAAACTTCATCACCACGTGTTTTACGTGTAACCTAATTTATTTAAACTTGTAGCAAAAGTAAAACTGGAGAAGTTGTATATAAAGAAATATTTTGTGTAAAGTAACAGGTATTAACAGCAAAAGTGGTAGTGAAACAATTCAAATAAGTACAAACTGTATGTGGGACTGCTAACCACATTAAATATATTTCTTTGAGTATCCTTTTCTTCGCACAAAATTTTCTGTTTTAAGTTGACTTGGACGGACAGTCCTAGCAGGTACGACCTTACTTGAAATTTTTAACTAGCTCTATCCTCATTTTTGCTAATTTTTATATGTTTTCTATACACTTAGTTATCCTGAATAATGTACCAAAATGCCTGATAAGTGCTATCAGCCACTCAGTTGTAGTTAAGATAGTGTTTTCTGTATTCTTATTAATATATTAGTAACCCTTTCCTAACCTTCATTTAAGGTATAATATTTTGTAGTAGTATTTTTGAGGTATGTGTATATTTTATTAAATTTCACCTTTTATTGAGCTGGCTTAAAGGGATTAAAATAAATATTTTGTAACTGGTGTTCGAATAACATTTATCTTTTATTTTTTGCAATTCCCCATTGATAAATGTGAATAAATTCAGTAAATGTTTAGAACAACAAAGTCATTGTTTTATTGTGAAGGTAAACATTTAAATTATTTTTGTGTAAGTTTTAGTGGTGTTTTCTTGTGGGATCAGCAGTTGGTTTTTCATAAAAGGTTTGTTAATATGTGGGTTTTGAAACAGTGAAGGATAGTAAAAGTTTTCCTGAAATTTGTTCTCAATGTATGGTGAGTTAAATTATATCTCTGCTTCCTTTTTAACAAGTTGTGTTTCTTGTTATAAGTTTTCTACTGTATTTAACTGTGGAGTTGTTATATTATGTATTTTTCTTCCTTTCTTAAATTGGAACTTTAAAATTTTGTATAATCTTTCTTGGAGAAAGTTTCTTTGGAGAGGTTCTTTACCATATTCATTTAAGGCATATTGGGAATAATAAATACAAACCTTATATCAGGACTTTCAGGTTTTTCTTTGTAGTGTTAAATTATATTGGTCAACTAATAATTTTCTTTGCAGCAAGATTATAATGTAATTCTTTACAGTGGTAATTTATTTTCAGGTATTACAAAAATCTATTTCTTTTTTCTTTTGTTTAGTGAATAATGAACAATAGTGAAGTTTTAGACAGGTTATGTTTAAATTATCATTGATTTGTCAAGAATTATGTGTAAATTCTCACATTGTCTCTGTGTTGTGTTGTTGAACGTTTTCAGATGTAATGTTGCTGTATCATATTTTTCTTTCTTTCTAGGCCATTGCAAGTGTGTCTGTCTATTCTAGGTGTGTACTGAAATGTGCCACCAGATTATTATGAGTTTTTGATCTATTTGAGATATTCTAGCTTCAGGAAGTGCTGAAATACAACCTTGGATGCGGTGTAGATGTTTAATCTGAGAGAAAATTATTGTGTACTGGTGGAGTTTTACAGGGTAGCTGATATGTGCCTGTAGGATGGATCATTCATGGCTTCTCAGGAAGCTGATACGTAGCTGACACAGCGTTAAGATGTGTTAATACTTTGGCAGAATGTGCTACAATGATGGTGTGTTATGTGTGTTTTTCTTGCAGCAGATTTATCTGTAAAAGGTAAATATGTCACAAAACAAAGTTGTATTTTGACTAATTAATTTTTTATTTTAAGACTTGACAAATGTGTTATTTTGTTTCATTTAGACCCTAACATCTTGAAATTTAACCTATGCTTCACTTGTGTTCTGTTTCTCTGTTTTGTCAATGTTTCTATGCTATGGCATCTGGTAATATTTTGTGGTATTTATCACTTTTGCATTAGGGATGTTCAATTTTAGGGTTTGGGACGTAAGTGCATGTTTTGGTATGTGTAATTTGTATATGATAAAGTATGGTTACTGCAACATGTTGCATGAAGGGATCTTTCCAATGTTTCATTAGTGATGCTAGCAGAAGGTAATAAATGTTTAATCTCAGGGCTTCACCTTTAAAGTATGTTTATGCCACGGCTATAAGTTAATGGTACTAATGTGTAAAAGAGAGAAAACCATACTTCATGAAGTAACAGAGTAGCGAAAGTGAAGAAATTTAAGTTCAAGGGAAGGCTGTTATTTTGAAGCGAATTTTATCTCCATCTTAAGAGTTGTAATCATGTCAGTATGTTATATCAAAATATTTAAGTGTCAATGTCTGTTTTTCAAGTCAATATTTGGTTATATGTGAAAGTGTGTTGCAATGCACTTCATGATTGACTTACTGGTTTGTGTCAAGTTTCAAAATTAAATTGTCAAAAATGCCAATACTAGTAAGTTTGCTTATTGTAACTTCTAAAATGTAAGATTTTGTAAGTTAAATTTAGCTACTGTACGCTATATTTTCAAGGGTACCCTTAATTAGGTTTATGGCCACACGCATAATTTTTATATTGTTAGTATGTGCACGCACATGTTTTTACTATTGTAATTTTAGGTTCATTTATTCAGAAACTTTGATGTAGTGTTTTCATAATCGTACCTTACGTTTGAAATGTTTATGTATTTTATCTCCTCATTTTGTATGTCACTTTTAAAAATACTTGTGTATTGTCTCTGATACTGTGGTACAACTTGATGCAGTTTGATTGTATAATTTTAGCGATGGGCCCCAACTTTTGGAGTTCAAGCCACCATTCGACTCTAAGTCACAACCCCCTGGCTGCCTGGCATGGTCGTCAGCTCAAAGGTGTGTGCTAAGTACGGTCATGTCCTGCAGGTCACTACTCACTTCAATCGTCGGGTGGGGGAGGTGTTTTCCCTGCACCACAGGTTTCAGAGGACACCAGCAGGACCTGCTGGTCCTCTTAATTAGAACTGCAAGAATATAAAAACAGCTGTTTAGTGAGAAGTGATTCGAAAAACTGTTAATTGTTTCAACAAACTGATTCAGTGGGGTTATGTGAAGTGACAGTGATTTTTTTTATTTTTTATCATTTGTGGCTAAACTTTAGAACTAACGTTTTGCACTGTAGACTCCATCGTCATAATCTACTAAAACGCAAGTGTGTCTTTGTCCTGCCTTAAGAGTGTAGATCAGT
Organism: Mantis religiosa; assembly: GCA_030765055.1. Lineage (NCBI taxonomy): Eukaryota > Metazoa > Arthropoda > Insecta > Mantodea > Mantidae > Mantis > Mantis religiosa. The sequence goes on from CM060950.1 coordinate 143,482,135, forward strand.
GACTGATATTCAGTTCCTTTAAGACATTAGTTCTCCTTTTAGAAATAATAGATTTTGAATTAATCATCAGTTATTATTCAAAAACATAAAGGGATTAAACCAAGTTAAACCAAGGGTTCTGTTAAACCAAGCATTTTTCACTTGATAAGTTCAGAGTTTGTATAAAGTGACCTATTTTTGTCTATTTTTCAAAACTTTTTGAACGGAAGAATTAAGTTTTCTGAAACTTTTTCTTTGTGAAAAAAATAATCTTAAAACATTTTATGTTTCTCAAGATCAATTTATTCATTGATTTGGGGGAAGTGGGCGGAAGAAATCAAAACAGTGACTGTTTTGGTTAATACAAATAGTGACTCAGTTGACTATGGTGGCATGTATGACGTCACTCTCCCACTCCTAAGACTGTCTGGTGGTGGTGGTGGTGGTGGTGGTGGTGTGTGTGTGTGTGTGTGCGTGTGTGCGTGTGAATCTTTGTCTTTGTGTGCCGACCTTTGGCTGTGTGGGCGTAATGCCCCGTCTGTATCAGGTATGGAGTCCGATGGACCATCTTTGTAATTGTTTAGTTTAGTAAATCTAAATTTTGGTTTTAGTTAGTGCTACCCTACCTTTACAGTACATGTGCCAATAGAAATTCCCAACCTCTCCAGAAAGCATGACATCCCGTATGAGTGATCCCCCGTGTAAGATCTGGCCATGAGGCATCTTTATCTATTAAAATCCATGGCCAGGTCTTCTCAATCTACAGCGGAACATTCGATAATGACACACTTCTTGAACATTGTGTGTCATTTAAAACACAAAAATAATTGATATATTTGTTTATATTTTTAACAGTTCTAGGTCCAGCATGATCTTTAATCCCTTCATGTTAACGAAATATATGGTGCAATACGAACTCCATGTTTTTATGATGCCGCATTGATGGACTTGTTGAGATGAATTTGGATAAACCAGTTGAAACTGAAGCACTTATTTCTGCCTCAACGATGTTTCGCCGATTTTGAAGCACAATTGGTCTGCCTCACAATGTTGCTCCAATTTGCAGCAGTCTGCATCTGCCTCACTCTTGAACAGAAATCTTTCTCATGGTATGCATGGATGTGTAATCAAATTAAGGATGTGTATATATATTATTTTGCTGCTTTGGAAAATTTATTGGGTTTCTTTGGTTTGGCAATACTATTTATATTATGTCATGGCTATTGTTGCGTACATTGCGAGCATGTATCAGTCTTCAGTTCTTAATGAAAAGTAACAAAATGGAGATAACAAATTTTGAATTTAGAGTCCTTTTAAAACACTGCAAACAAGATTAACAAGATCATTAAGTTAACAAAATTATAAAAGCCGCTGCCGCAACTCGAATAATATATGAAGTGGAAGGAGAAGGTGTAGTTAGTAACTGTGTCGCACAAGGACGATTCTAGCGTTTTAACAATGGAGATGAAAACGCTAAAGATTCACCATGTTCTAGAAGACCTAAGGTCGTAATATTGAGGATATATGCAACGTTTTGCAAGAAAATCCACAAAAAGTACCCGTAGGCTTTCATAAGATATCGGTGCATCAAAAGATACCATACATCGCCACATTAAAAAGCTTGAAAAATCATACGGAAGCTGCAGATCTGTACCTCATGAACTGAAACCTCAACAGGCTAAATGAAGAATCGTCAGCATATCCCTAATCTGATGTACGATAGATTTGTAAGGAGAATTGCCACTTATGTTGAAAAATTGTTATATTACCGAAACCCTGACCCGAAACAGTGGCTTGATCCCCATCAACCTGCCGAAGTCATCCATAAAAATTCAGTTCAATCCCAAAGTAATGTTGTGTCTCTGGGGGAATTCTGAACGTGTGATTCACTGGGAGTTCGTTCCAAATTGGCGGCCGATTGATGCGGATCTTTATTCTCAACAACTGGAACGAGTGCATGAAATTTTGAGACCAGCATTAGTTAACCGAAGTAGAGTTCTATTGCAGCAGGACAATGCAACACCCCATACAGGACGAGTAACCATATAAAAAATTCAGGAATAGGGAGGAATCGAACAACTACCACAGCCAGCATACAGCCCTGATCTCGCACCATTAGATTATCATCTTTTCAGATCCATGGCCTATTTTCTGCATAGGATAAATTTTGGCGACATTGAAGCAGTGCAAGTGGATGTCACCAAATTCTTCGCATGAGAAACCAAAGACTGATACAATCGTGGGATACTAAACCTCGATAAATAATGGCTCAAGACCGTAGAATCCAATGGTCTATACTTTGAAAATTAGTTAATTGCTTGTCAGAACACATTCCAATATTTTTTCTTGTAAAAACATCATTACTTATGAGAGAGTGTATGTGTGTGTGTGTGTGTGTGTGTGTGTGTGTGTGTGTGTGTGTGTGTGTGTGTGTTTGCGTGTGTGTGCACCCGGATTTAACGTATTTGAATCTTATACTTAACGTAACACGTGATTGTAGCATTGAGGTAAGAATAAAGCCTCATTCAGCTAAGTATTGTTCCACCGGTGATCCGTTCATAAGTCTTCGAGATTATATGCAGAATGTGTTGGGGATTGGGACTGGGTTTTCATTACGGAGGGGATTCGGTACATAGGCCACCATGCTTGGCCCACTGTTACTATGCTCCCCCGGGAGGAAGGATGAGGCGAAAGAGACAGAGCGTAGCCGACCCAAGGAGCCACAACAGTACAGCGGGCAGGGTCCCTACAGTTTACTTCGATAGACTTCCCCCAAAAGGCCAGGACAACGAACTCGCTCCCCCAGCAGCCGAGCCCTAATGGTACCAAGGCAGGTGATCCGAGCCCCAAAGGTCCCTGGCTGGCGGTCCCAAAATGGTCCCAGCAGAGGAGCGGAGATCGGCAACCGACCGACCGGAGGAAGAAGTAGTTTTCCTCAGAGCATATCATTCTGCCATGCACCGCCAAAACACCCGCCGATACTTCTACGCTGAAAGAGACCACCAGATGAGAGATGATATGAAATGATAATGGAGATGAAATGGAAGGACAGGAAACTTGGAAGATGTAATTAACCTACCTAGCATTCGCCTAATGGCCCGGAAAACCCCCGAAGAAACCCATGGGTCAGGTAGGTCGGCCATGGGAATCGAACCCGGGCCACCCGAATGCGGGTCACAGGCGAAACCGCCTGAGCCATCCCGCTCTGTCTGGAATGTGTTAATCAGTTACCAAAATTCTCGTAATAACCTCCCCTTTCGCTAATGACGCTAAGGCCTCCTCTACGAGCTTCTAATACGATGTTTCCCCTTCATTTCTAGATAACTGAAACTTTCTGCTTACCATCCTCTCTATATAAATTTCTAAGAAATTCTCTCAAATATTCCGAGAATTCCAAGCTAGGGTGCCGTACCTAATCTGGCAATTTTTTATACTGCCACGCCTCTCTTGTAGGTCTATAGTATCTCTAGTACTCTAGAGAGCTCTTTACGCGGTATCAGTCGAAGACCCGATCGATACGTTCAGAAAGCCAACGTAACTGATTTGGAAAGGTAGAGTCGGACTGAAAAATGCAATGTCATCGCCGGGAATTGAACCATGGATCTTCTGATCGCCGTCTGGTTGCTCTAACCACTGAGCTACCATAGTAATGTGCCAGCACGACATTAAACTCCACAACTGACACGCATTTCCTCCCGGTGAACACTATATTTCAGAATTCGAAAGAAAAACTTTAAGGGGCCACAGAGGTATTTTGGAGGAACAATTCGAGGTAGGACACTTATGGTCTCAGAGTGCATGATTTTGTGCAATAAGCCAAAGTAAATTTGTACCTGCACGCCACTGATACCGTCTCAGTTGTATATGGACTTTCTGCTGCACTGCAGGTAATCGTACATGTCTGGTTCACTGGCAACTTATGGAGTTGTTAAACCAACTACAATAGGTTCCTAGTTCGAGCACTGCTTTCTTATTTTTGAATATATTTTCGTTCTTTGTATTGTTAAATGTGAAGGAATACTGTACTCTCCAGCTGTTATTACCGCTGGTGTTAAATATAATTACCCAAATCAAACGAATAAAACGAATTTTGAACAAGAATATACATCATAAGTTTATTTTTTTAACTTATACATATGTAATCAAAATCCTTTATTAGAGGTTGATGTGGGATTTACTTGGGCGGCAATTTGGATGTGGAATTCGCTTGGACGTCCTTTTGGTGTGGTATGGTAGGATGAATTATTTGCCTTTTAGGGTGAGGTAAAAAGAGTGCTGTGTTGTGCTGTGGGAATGTTCGTTTAGGGTTATGTATCCGCAAGCAGGAGCTCCCTTTCTCAGGGTCCAGCAGTTCTCACCAGTAAATGAAAAGCCCTATTTCAATTTCCTGACTTGTTTATTTACGCTTATATTGCTTGCATTTCTCTGTTTTCCTCACTCGCTATCACTCTCGTTGCGTCGCCTTGTCTCTCCGATAGTACTTAATCACATCTCGTGCAAAATCTAACTCCGCTACTTCCTCTCCATCGGATACAAAACCTACTCCACATCTTTAAAATCACACGTCTCCTCCCCTTAAACACCAGCATGACGCTTTCCTTGCTGTCCTACTCTCAGGTTCTTTCCTAGGTTTGTTTGTCTATTTTCACCCCTTTTCTATTCCTATTCTATTTCACGCCTATTGCGTGGTTTAAACTGCATTTTATTGGGAGAGTTTATTTCTTCGATTTCATCTTACTAGCCATTTCTATTCGCCTTCACCTGTGCAGCAGTCATGGTTCTATCCCCCAAGGATTGTATGACCCATTGGCGTCATAACGGTACTGCTTCCTGTAAATGCACTTTTTCCTCAAACAGTGCATTCCTTAGTAGCGTCGGTCTGTCTGAGGATTTTAGCAGTGTATTCTTGTTCGCACATCCGACCCCGTCTGTCCGTTTTAACTTAGGGCAACTCTTTCTCTATATTGATTTTGTTCACACGTTATTCCTATTAAAATATTCCTTTTGACTTTATTTCTAATACCATATATTCCCAATTGCTTATTAATAATTTCTATAGTTTTATCATTCCTCTCTTATATTCTTATATCGGAAACCTGTTGTTTCTGCTTCAAGGTGACTGTAAAAATAGCATTATCATGACCGGGGTCTGATACACTATTTTATTTACGAATTGAAAGAACGTACTTTTAGCTCTGGAAAAGAAATAACAAATGTGCAAAGCAAACAAGTCACAATCCCGTGATTTTCTTAAATGTTTTCCTTTTGAGAAGCGGCAATAAATAAATAACTAAATAAATAAATTAATAAATAGCACTATTCATTTGCAGTGAGTGCAATACTGCCATTAAAATGCCGGTTTCGGTTGCTGGAATTTCTAATGTTACTATAGAGAAGTAGTGCCTTGTTCAATTCTCGCTACAAACTCATATTTATTTTTATTTAGGTGTTTAAAATGGATGCTGTGCATACGCAAATAGCAATGGTAATTTTATTATATGATTACTCCAGAAGAAAAATAGGTGCAGCTTGAATATAACGTAGTCTACTTTGCGTATCTTTTTCATGCAGTGTTCAAATCTGTGCACAGAAATTCATGTATAATTCTTGTTCATACAGTGCAGTTGTACTTCTGCGGTAAATCCTTTCTGAAAATCACTCCAGCAATATTGTTGTGTTATTTAGTTAAACGCAAAAATGAATTAATGATAGAAAAGTTATATAAAAGAATTGGCAATAAATTTTCCTTTATATGAATTCAAGAAGTGATCAGGGTATGATATAGCATACGCATTTTAAACAATACAGCAGCAATAACATGGTGGTGGCCCAATACAGATGTGGTAAAAGCTCAGATACTACACAGAGAATAATATAAATAACTAAATCAATAAAAGAGAAAAAAAAATGTTGGGCAAACCATGAACTTAGAATATATTCTCGTTCGTTTAACAACTCCATAAGTTGCCACTGCGCTAGACATGTACGCTTACCTGCAGTGCAGCAGAAAGTCCATATACCACTGAGACCGTATCGTCCAAATTTGCTTTGGCTTATTGCACGAAATCATGAGCTCTGAGCTCATAAGTGTCCTGCCTCGAATTGTTCCCAAAACATCCTTCTGTTGTGAGAACAGACTTGCCTGGTCGAATTCTAAAATAGCCTGCACATTCCTACTGCCTATTTCCAACCTTACCGTTATTCTTTACGGCATTTTACGGTTTCTTTTACTTCGCAAAAACTCTACTGGCCGTGGCCGCAGCAAGTAAACTTCTTCGGCGTGCTTAGAAAATGGTTGGTAGCTACTTGTTGTAGTAGCAACAAAAGAGCCAGTTTCAAAGAAGGGGCAGCACAGAGTGAGCGGTAGGGGCATATTATCGTGAACACCAACTTACACAGTTGCGGATAAAGTCGTGCCAAATTGAAGGTGGCCCATGACAAAAGTTTTTTTTTTTTTTGGTAAGTTACGTCCTTTAACTTTTTAAGTCATGTCGGAAGATGAATAAAATAGTTGAAATGATGCTCAAACGGGCCCAGGGTCCATAGAACTTAGAAATACCCGACATTCGTCTTTTAGGATAAGGGAAACCCCCGGAAAAAACCTTATCCAGGTAACTCATACTAACCGAGATTCCAACTAGGGACCTCTTGAACGTGAGGCAGACATGCTACCATCTACGCTACCGAGGCGGTCATGTAAAAGTTTATTGAAGTTCACGTACTCATCATAACGGAGATATTATAACTGTAGGAGAAAAGTATCAACTACCACATTCTACACAGTCACCCAATTACTGACATGAAAACTGTGTATACTTCCTGGATGAACAAACTCAAGAATTTGATATCTAATTTCAGAATATTGTAATATCCAGTCCAATATTTATATAGGTATTTGCAATGCCATTTTTAATGGATATTGACAGAGGGACATCATTGCACTCAGAAATAATTTCCTTTCAAAATGATGTTGACATGGATGACGGCTTTCAAAGCAAACAAAAATTCGTCTTGCTTTTTATGAATATTTCTATAAAAACCTTCCCTCGGTTCTATAGGCTTGCTACTGCGATGATGGTCTACCTATAAGTGTTGAACACTTTTTCTCCTATGTTAAGAATCTGAAAACCACAAACGTGGAAACCAACATTCTGTTCAAAAGCATTCATTACTTGTATGTTAGCCAGACATTAGCTCCAAATATTATCACTGTTGAGGGAGAAAACAGCGGAAAAGTCCCAAAAAAGTGTTGAGTTTGAATATGACAATGATACTTATTAATGGAGTATTTCGCATGTATTTAGCTTATAAAACTGTCTATAGAAGAATTTGGGAGATGGAGAGAGAGATAAAAGAAAGCTGGCTATCTTAAAGGTTCCAAACTGAAAAGTTGCTGCAGTAAAAATTACTGCATAAAGTGTTCCAAGCTTTTGTAGACGCATTTACATAATTCGGTGTCTCTGCTGTTATGTATTTCGTATTTCTATTATTGAATTAAAATTGAACATTTGAGACATTGTAATACTACGAGTGTTCTTCATACAAATGTACTGCTATTCTCTCTGCGATGTGTTGAAGTTTTAGTCATTTGCAAATAACGGATACTGCTTTATAGTAATATGTAAAAATAGTAATATGTACCTGTTAGGTTAAAGCGAAGGCATCGTCTTGTAGCTATTCGGCTGAAGCTTTACGTGCCTCATCTCTACTACTGTGTTTAATGCACAGATTTCCCCACAGGAGTGGCTTAACAAAGCGAGACATCTGCCTGCTAACCCTCAGCACAGTCAAGATAGAGAAGTTGCATATGCATCAGGGATACACAGGAAAATTAATTCTAACAAAGACGCTATAAGGAGCTAGAAACACTCCAAGAATTTTTAGCTGCGGAAATCATTAGCCAGTCAACAAAGAAGTGTTAGTTTAGTTATCCATTATATGCCTGCAAAAGCTTAATGATGAACGTAAGTTATCTTTCACCAAGTCATTTCTGCTATTATATGCATTACCGTTTTTAAAATTAGATATGGCTCGGATGTTTCCCACTCTTAGAGACATACTTGGAATCATTAAGCATTACATTAATTTTAACACTAGATCTGGTATAATAACATAACATTACAACAATTATTATTAGACACAATATCGTGTAAACTTATACTTACATTTACATTTAGGATGGGCGAAGTATCTTTAAAACGTGTCGTTTATTTCGCGATGTATGTACCAACAGTAATCTTTCATGTAGGATGGACCTCATATTCATTTATAAGCTGTTCAATTTTTCTGTTTTCAATAAAAATATGTAAAGGATTTAAGTCAGATTCACCGGAAAATTATCTACCAATAGCTTACAATTCCAAACAATATTCTGGAATTGTTTTTGCTTTAGGAACCCAGCTCAACATTTAAATTGTTCCCATGATTCTTGCTTGTTTGGGGCTAATTAAAAGGTAGTCATGAACCATATTTTAATTCAAGGTCCAGTAAACTAAGGTATATTTCACATTCACATATAAAACTATTATTTGTGTTTGTTCACATTCTAACCACAGTTCTGCACATGTGCCACATTAAATAATATAGAATGAAGGAAATAGATTTTATGGATAGTTATAGGTTTTAATTATGCGTTTTCTCAACGTAAGAAAAGTCTTATTTTTTCGCTATTCCTTTACTTTTTATGTTACTGAATACACGTGTCTTTCCCAAAATCAAAACAAAACAGGTATATTTGGTTAATCTAATTCACCTTCTAAAAAGAAGGCAAACAGTTAAAGTTCTGCGTAAGTCTTCCAAAAATAGCTTTCGTGTTTAATTACATGAATATATATACTATTATATAGGTATTAATTGTTATATATTAATATAATAATTATATTATTATATATTATAGAGCTACACTCGTAGCTCTATATTATATGAATAATTAATTATATATTATATTAATATATATTAATTAAGTAGTATGCTATACATATAAGCATAGGTTCCTTCACATTGCCTAACAAATTCATTTATTACTAATTTTAACAGCAATTAAAAATACCAGCCGCCGTATGCAAATTTTTCATAATTTCAACATTAGCACTTCTACGCTGCTATGTGCTGGCATTACAAAATTTCATTTAAAATGTGTCAGTATATTTATAGTTATTTTCATAAATATCGAAATCTTAGTGGTTTATCCAATATATTAATTCTTCGAGACGAGACACAAAGAAAAGCAACAAGCTGTTTAGGAAAGCAAACATTGTGTAACAAATCATTGTGTTCCACTTGTAGTATTCTTTGCTGTTAATTATCATTAAAGATCGTCTATGTTTAAATGTTGCAGAGCAGAGAGATGCATTATAATGTATGCTGAATAGTACAAAGCTCAATAAAATATCAATTTAAATGGAAGCTTGTAACTTTGGTTTCTCGATTACCTTAAAAATGCTCCGCGCCTCATGATGTATAAAATTTGCAAAATGCATTTCATTTTTAAATATTTTTCTAATTCAATAAAAATGTTTATACTGATTGAACGAAAATTGATTATTCCACACCCAGATTCACTAATCATTAATAGATTCCCAAATATACAACACGGTGTATAAGAGTACTAAATACTTATCTCATTGATAGTTTGATAGTACAGCTTCTCAGGGGAACGTCTGCATTCTGTTACTTACCAACACAAGGATAGTTGAGGTCGTTATGCACAGGGACTAGTGGTAGGGTTTCCTGAGTCATCCTAATTGGAAAATGCTGGGGATGTACCTAAAACCCAGATCTGCAATATCTGCTATCCAAATTCCCTTACTCAAATATTATTTAATTTTATGTTGTACCATTGTCACCACTGTGGCGCCGTAGGAAGTAGGAGCGTACATAAAGGCTATTTAAAGAAATATTTAATCCTAACATAACTCTTCTCCCTTACTGACTTCTCTTATGAGGTTTTTCTCAGTTCACACAAACTGGGAACGTGTCGTCAACTATGTCATAGAAATTTTCTTTCTAACATTTCCTTTGGCTATCATCGTTTCATAAAATATGCCATCATCAGTTTCTATCAACCAAACTGCCATCTGCTGTAAGAATGGGTGCTAACGCTGTTTATCAATTTGAACGACATTTTGAAATTATTCAGCTATCAGAATTTGCACAGTTGCTTTCTAAGGTCATAGTCCATGGAGAAAATAAGAACAAAGCTTAATGACTCTTATGTTCTACGTATTTAGTAATATTCCTAAAACCTTAATAAATAGGGAGATGTTGATCACTGTTAGCTTAGCAGTTGCCAGGCTAACTGCCTGAGCCAGGACAGTGAAAGGGAGCGGAGTAAGGGCAGCTGTTACCGTTTAGCTAGGTAGTCGGACCAGCCCGTGTGTTATCAGTAGAAGGTTGACCAGCGCTAAGCTGTGGTGCAATACCACTTTTTGTGCTATAACGTGTGGAGTATTACAATTAAAGTACTCATATTACAAGCTTCAGTCTCAAATTTGTCCGTTGGATAGGATCATGGAGAATTAGTTTACGAGTTTGAACACCTGTATAATTAGTAACTGCAGCGATCAAAGCTAAATCTGTCTATCCAGTTGTAAACAGTGGCGGCGCAGATGCTTTTCACTCTACACACAGAATGCTATCTCTCTATTATCTGTTAGTCTTTTTTAATATACGAGGAGAAAAACTATAATCTATAGAATACTGCTGTTCCCTGTGAAATTATCTATATAAATTGTACAGAATTACGTTAATTGCATCACCAAACAAGACACAGGTACATTGGATAACCACCGCTGAAAACTTAAAGGAACATTTAGTCATGATTTAGGAACATTTTGAGCAGTCATATGTGCATTAAATTAAAACACATACAATTATTATTAGAAATGTTTGGAAAGCGGTATGTTTGAATTTAACCGTTCTTATATGTATAAGAACATATAGAGATGCATCAGTGTTTTTTTTTTTTTTTTTTTTTTTTTTTTTTTTTTGTAATTTACGTCCTCCAACGTTAAGTCATATCGGACGATGAATGGAATGGATGAAATGGTGCTCAAATGACTCCGGGGTCCATGGAGCTTAGAGTTACCCAACATTCGTCTTACAGGATAAGGGAAACCCCCGGAAAAACCTTATTCAGGTAACTCATCCTGACCGAGATTCGAACTCGGGACCTCTTGAACGTGAGGCAGACATGCTACCACCACGCTACCAAGCTGGGCGAGATGTATCAGTGATAAATTTATTTGAGAGTAAAAATTAAAGTTTCTTGGTAACATTAAAACTCATATTTTGTGCTATTCACCGATAGCAGTGTTGTTTGTTTGTTTGAATTGTTTCAATTTTCCCTGCCATGGTCTCTTACGATCTTCCTGGCAGAGGGATGAGGCGCTGCAAACAGAGGATCTACAACTTTCTCGGCTCATGCGAACCACAATGTGCCTTCGGGGTACATCATACGAAACAATCAGAGGTGAAGGTTAAGACATAGTGAATGAAAATAGGTATGTTAGTGTTGGAGTGTCGAACCAGAGACTCCTCCTAGAAGTCATCCTCCTAGCAAACCAAACCACATGGTGCAAAGTAAAAATACACAGTTTATGTTCAGCAGCAATTAAGGAAATAAGTATATATTGCACTTGATTATATACTTGAATATTTGAGGAAATTGCTTATATTTACTCCATCTCTGAATATAAGAAGTAGACTTGAACATCTGTGAAAGTAATAAAGGTATCCCACTTAAAACAATACAATTTAAAGTATAAGTAAATATAGCGAGACACATCAGGGAACGGCCTTGCATTTACATTTGAGTAACATCAATAATAAAAAACGCATTATCCAGATGGATCAGGGAGCTTTAACAATAATTACTTTCATGATATAAGAAATGAAGAGCGTCTTCTTTCCCCTCAGGGTGTTATGATGCGCGTTGCAATAGCTCTATCTTTTGAAACAAACCGAAATGAAGTTCTTGCGGAAGTACGCAAAGGATTGGTATTAACAGGATGTGCTGCGATTTGGCTCTAGTCATTCAATTAAAATGTACATATAGATTAAATGGGTCAACCTCTGTCAACATGTAAATGTCTATTTAAAGGCTCATTTAGTTCATCACAAACAGCTAAATTAAATGTTTCATCATTTCAGGAACATGAGAATGATTTTCATTGCATACTTGAACTTTTGACATTCAGATAGATAAAGGGCATTGAGGGATTGATCATAATATTCAGTTAAATATTTTTTTACAATAACACACAGTATAACATACTAATACAAAATGAGCCCGCCTCGGTAGCGTAGATGGTAGCATATCTGCCTCACGTTCAAAAGGTGCCAAGTTCGAATCTCATTTAGGGTGAGTTACCTGGATAAGGTTTTTCCGGGGTTTTCCCTTATCCTGAAAGATGAATGTCGGGTAACTCTAAGCTCCATGGACGCTGGATTCATTTGAGCATCATTTCACACATTCCATTGATACTGAAATTAAGGTTTTCCATAAGTAAAGAATCATGATGGATGTCAAAGGAATGTTGGTTCTTTGTTACAAAACGTGCAAGGCCAGTTAAGTCGAATAGCAGTTTGGGGGAAAGTTGTTATAACAAGAGCAATGTAACAAACAGTGTCCTTAGCAGATTTCTAGAGGGGCTCACTTGACTTGTTGAATAGGGTATTCTTTGGATCATTCATAACGGCGACCAAACAGCTACAAAGGGATCTTTGGTTGAAAAGGAGTTTTCAGAAAGTGAAAGTGATACACACACGCGCATCTGTGGTCATTCAAACAGTCTTCGATGTGGAGCCGATTAGAGCACTCCGTGGCTTGCAAGCCATTGAAACAGTCTGAGGCGTGAGGGCGATTAGGGCAGTCCTCTTGTTCTGTCTTGGATATTTTTCGGTTCATATATACGTGAGGAACGAATAAAGTTTATCGAGTAATAAACATTCTGTCGTCGGTAACTCTAAACAGGGATATTGGTAACCCTTGGTCGGCAACTTCAATTTCGATGTTCTAAAAAAGAGCAATAAATAAATAAGTTGTAAACGGGCATTCCAGTGTCATTAAAATCTCCTTCTCACACACATCCACGCATACCCTGTGAGAAACCTCATTGTTTTACCCTGAGCCACACATTATAATAGCTTCAAAATAGCATCAACGTGGAACCCTTGCCAACCATAAAAATCATTTGCTTCACCATTCATCGTCCGATATGACTTAACGTTGGAGGACGTAAAATTACAAAAAAAGAGAAATTATTCAAGTATTCAACAAAATGTTTGATAGATAGAAGTACATTACTCCTTTCCCAAATACATATGACAGTCACTAACCAAGTGTCTAAAAGTGTGTATAATATTGTAATGGGAAAATTACACTCCATAAAGGAAATTCCTGTTTTATGTTGAATTTTAAAATATGAATCAAAACTCTAAAACACGAACGGAACAGAGATGTGATACGATGATAGGGCGTTTCTGTACATAAAAATGGGTTTAAAACTATAACGCCGTTTTCTGCAGTGAGCAGTTAATGAAGTATGTAAAGTATTTCATGCAAGATAAAGGCAACATCATCTAAATTGGAATTCTTTGCGGCAAAGCTTATCGAGGTATATATTAGAACAGCAGCTAATCTACATTTAACTATCTCGCTTTTAGTTCGTAAATATCTGATGTTTCCACAACTTAGCATTTTTGTTTTTACACATTGTATTTATTGTGACTGCTCGGTTTTCACTGTCACTTCGTTAGGTCACCTCATTAAGTCCTCACTATTACATCACAACGCTATCCAGTGTGCTCTAATGCCACTTTACTGAATTTTAACATACTTCAACAATGAATATGGTTCAGATGACACTATCACTTCGCTAAATTCTCACTAGTATTTCACCAAAGTGATCTAGTTCAGTTTTCAGTGTTACTTCACTAAGTTCTCTCTATCACTTCAATAAAGTGTTCAAGTTTTCACGGTCATTTCATAAAATACATCACTTAACTAATGGAAACAAGTACAATGTTCACTGTTGCTTCGCTAAGCTCTATCAATTCACATTGTGTTCAACTTAAATTATCATTACTTCACTAACTTCTCACTAATATTCTATAATTCAATTTCCACTTTACACGTTCTAATCTAATCTCTAATCTCTCACAGTAGCAGCTCTCTCAGTGTGTGTGCGTGTTTATGTATGTATGGTAGTGTATCCCTACGCACAAATAGTTTGAGCTTTGCTTATGCGTGGCGGAAGTAGGCAATAGGCATGTTGTGATGGCTGGCTATAGGCTGAGTACTAAGCTATTAATCTAGTTCTTAACTGTTGTGTGACGTATGAGTGTACGTCACACAGTACAGTACAGTACGGTACAGTACAATGTCGTACCACGAAGTAGGTGTCTCTAATAATAACTTTGAAACATCGAAACTTCTAAAATGGTCACTTCGGAGGGCTGTAAACTCCCAAAGCAGAAAAATTACTCAGAATGATTCAAAATGTTTTCCAGTTCTGTGCGGGGGGGAAAGAAAAACGGTCTGGTGTTTCCTTTACAAAGGAAGTGGGCCATTCGCAGAACTTTTTAGAGTATTATTATATACGTAAATAAATTCCAAAAATAAGAAATTATTTTATGCAATGAATGAAGAAGTTAATTTCTGCGGTAGACAAAAAGCATTCTGGAGAATATTAAAGGACATAGGATTTAGTTTTTAGAAAAAAGTAAGAATATGTGACACATTTTAATGGGACGAAAGGACATAGATTTCTGCCTTATCACAGCGAGTTGCACCCCGTTTAACTGGTATGGAATATCATGAAGCAAAAACATCAGCAGAAAAATGTGTGTTCTTTAAATTTATACGCCCTTAAACGACTAACTAGACAGTGTTTAAACGAAAACACTGAAGAGAATTGGCAAAAAAATGTGTGCATCAAAATTAAGTCCATAGAATAAGAATATTGGTATCAAAATGCTTTAATAGAAAAAGAAACAAAAATAATAGTAAACAATGTGGGTTTGGATAACAATGATGAGGAGGAAAAACAAGAAAATACTTAGTCAGTTTTATCCCAGAGGTGATAGCTAAAGTTCCACAGACATAACACCTGATATCCATTGTTTAGACTACATTGTCACAGATGAAAGCTCAAGCAAGTGAAATGGATATGCAGGAATCGGAATCTTCTCATTAGAATTAAATAAGTCAGTTGTGTTCTGCACCTTAGCACATTTTCTACATTCAGTAAGTGAACATTTTTGTGACATGCGGTTTACCTCTATTCCCCTCTGATAGCCAGCCGTGCGGTGTAAACAGATAACAGCGCCTCCACTGCTAAGTATCTTCCTAAATGTCTCGGGTAATACGTTGTAACTTTTGCCAGAAACACATTCTTAGAACAGCCCTTAATGTCGTTTCAGAATTCCGCTAACCAACTCACTGACTCGCGAGCATGCTCGTTTATATAGCCATTGGAATCTTCCAGAGAGTTATTTTAGTTCATAATCTAACTGACCACGGATCACTACAGTCCAGGAGCGCGCGCGCGTATTCTTTGAATTTCGGTTCAAGACCAGCCCGTAAGGAGCTTTGCCTAACTGTGACAATAAGCGAAAATTCACAAGTTTAAATTATATTTTTTCAACTGTTAATAATATCACTCCAGTGGAGCAGGTACTAAGGGTAAAGTACTCCGCTCCCGGCCAGAAATATTAATTTTAATGTGTACAATTTCTCTAAAAAAATTGTGTGGCCAAAACATGCAATGTGAATGTGCATACTGTGTCACGTATTGTTAAAACCGGATAAAACTTCTAGCACAGAAATTGGTGAACCTTAATTTATTTTATTTAAGCTAGCAACTCCTCTGCAATAAATAGTTCTCAGAAATCCAGACATGTTATTTTCAGTAAATGAGTATGGTAATATTGAATGTTACAGTTTATAATGTTCTCATAAGTATTCTTTGTTACTTAAGTTTACGTTCTGACAATTTTTCAGACAACAAATATTACTTTCCTAGTTCTCTCTCCCTATCTTCCGCTCTCTGACGCATCAGGTGGCAACAGGCAGCCACCGTGTGCACGCATTGGTTCAGCTCACATGCGTCCTAAAACCGTACGCCATTTAAATTTGTGTAAACTACCAGCACGCCGTACACCTGGAGGCGGTGGAACAAAATTCAAATGAAAGTGTTCATTCACTGATTTGAAGCAGAAAAAACTGTCCAAAAAGAATTTCTTTTTCTAAGAAGCTGCTAGAAATTGAAGTATAACATGCTGTGTCTGCTTTTAATTTGAACTTTTCAGACTCTCAGGAGCTAAGATCTGAGGTAAAGGGTGAAGGAGGTTCAGCAGCTGCTTCAAAGATAAGTCAGGCCCTGGATGCTACTTGAAACTATCGGAGCAGAAAGTCCACCACAACAAGCAGTAAAGGATCTCCAGGTCGCAAAAATAAAGAACAGGAACACAAAAGAAAGTATAACCATGCACACTAAAATGACTAGGGCTCTAATAACTTAAATATAGAATTCAATGTTTTCTAGAATAATATTTCATAAAAGAGCGTTTTTCTCAAAAGTACATTATCACACATTCATAAGGTTCCACTCGGTCAGGTTTGTGTTTGTGTTTGAACTAAACTTTCCTAAAATGTGTAAAAGTATTCACTGCAAAAGGTTACTTAGCCAAATATCCGAAATATTCCTGGCCATGGCATGGAATTTTTCAGTCTATCTGTTCAAACCTTAGCCTACAGACGGCTACTGTGGAAGAATTATTAAATTCCCAATAAATAACCTAAAAGTGGTTACCATAAGGCCTGGGACATAAGTATTTGCAGCATAGTAAGTCGCCAAAAAAGTCCCGGCCATGGCATTGAATTTGTTGGTCTGACTCTATCTATTCAAATCTTCCACGGCTAGTGTGGAAGAATGATTAATTTCCTATATGCAACAAACTGTTTGGTAGACAGGGATGCCTTACTACTTTCCCAAATGCATATGACAGTTATCAATCAAGGGTGTAAAAAGTGTGTAATACGGTAATGGGAAAACTGTATTCCAAAATGGAAATTCCTATTTTATTTTAAATTATAAAATATGAATTAAAACTGTACAGCAAGACGAGATATATGGGTGATACGATTAAAACGGGTTTCTATATACAGACATGAATTTATAATTATAACACCACTTTATATACAGTTACACCATATATAACAAAGAGCAAACAACTGAACTTCAGTTAACTGGTGTGCGAAAATGTTTTTATTTTAGTAGGCA
>CM060950.1:143512242-143522242 GCA_030765055.1 Mantis religiosa
TCATCAACTTCTTTAATAAACAAATGTGTTAGTTAAAACTAGATCGGTTTCCTAATATTGCGTTCTACTGCATTCTATAAACATTGTAGTCTGATAGCTTAAAAATTGCTCTTAGGTAACGGATCATCAATTTAACAGACTCAACATTGGTGACATAGGGATCTTAATCTTCCATTAGGTTATTATAATGCGCGAATTGCTACGAGTATATTCGCTCTTATTTTTCTATGGAAATAAGAAATGTGCCAATATTTATACGAAATATGAACACAATCAAAAAGTGTTAGTGTTTTAATTAAATATTCCTCGATCTCACTTACCTCTTCAGTGTTTCAAAATATGTGTGGTTTTCATATCTTCTTTTACCGATTCCATAAAGTTTTATCTCCACAGCTACGAACATAAATGGGTTGAGATGACTCTGCATTCAAATCAAAAATTCGATACCGAATTGCGTGTTTTGAGGGTCTCTTAATCCAAAGTCATATAATTTTTGAGAAATATCCTTCTGTGTATGTGTGTGAGCAGTATCGCTCAGAAACAAAAGGCTGGATAAATTCTAATCTCCTTTTAAATTCTATACATTTCCAAGGTAATCTTGAAATTCTCAAGAAAGTTCTCAATTTCAAAGTAATCTTTAAGAGCTAAAATGCTGTAATTGTTTGATTTCTCAAAAACTTCTATATGGATTTTGATTAATATCCAACATACTTTATACATTTAGATGATAAATAATATATATATATATATATCCTGAATTTTCGAAGAATAACCTATTAAGCCCTCTTTATTTTGAAGTAATTTTGTATAAATTATAAACTTTAATGGATAAAGAAAGGTAGACATTTTACACGAAACAAAATTTTTATCTCCTTAAAACTTCGAATTTATTTCAAACAACGTTTTGTAGCATCAGGCATCTTCATATATCGGTTGTCAATGGTTTGAACTTTTGAATACCTTGCCATTGCTTTATAAAGAAATCTTTCTGGTGATGGCTTGGAAGGAGTATGGAATTTGGAGCCCAGCATGGCGTGCGACTTCTGCATGTGGCTGTTGATTCGGTTTCCAGCATCTTTCTTGTACCTGCAAAAACTGCGTGATGAAACTATTTCTGCAATGGTTTATCTCTATTAACATGAAGTTGAGAGATAATTACGTTTTCGTAACTTGTAAAATCTAAGAGCTGCTAGGCTTACCAAGATCAGAACCTAGGGAAGTAGCTTAAGTAGAATCAGGAAAAACAAGAAGAACTGGGATAATAATGGAAAGAATAATAACATTCTGGTATAGGTGTTTGGCCAAAGAAGAAGGGGAAATTAAGAAATTATGCATGAGACAGAAAAAAAAATTAGAGAACTCAAACAGTTGGTGGGCAGCGATAGGCGGAATTAGGGGAAAAATAAGAATGGGAGATATATGGAGATTAGAGGAAAGGAATACAAGCGATGTGGGTAAATGGTATAATGCAGAATAGAAGATATAGAAAGGCAGGACATATGGGGAAGTCTAGAAAATATGAAATCATTACAATTTTACAAACAAATAAAAATAAACTGGGAACGAGAGGCATAGGTAGACTATTGCAATAGGCAAGAGGGAGAAGGGCTAGCTTGGATGAGAACAGGAATAATATTCATAAGAGGGATAAGACGTAGAGAAAAGGTAATTTGCTAATTGTGTGGTGGAAAAGAAAGTATGGAACACTATGTAACAATGCGAAGAAACTGCAATATGAAGAAATGGGTTTAGGAGGAAAAATGGCAGCAAGTAGAGAAGAGGATAGTAGCTATAAAAATGTTAACAGGAAAGGAGGAAAAGAAGCTAAGAAGTATTGGTGAGTTCTTACAGAAAATAAAAGAAAAATAGGCAAGAAATGTAAATAATAAAAAAATAAAGATGAGAGGGAGGAAGAAAGAGCTAATTAAGTAACAAGGAGGCATGGAGGTTAAGAGCTACCTGGCAGAGCAGAAGACCAGGTAGCAACAAGGTAAACACAAATAAATGTACCCTAAAGTTGTAAATTCTAAAAAAAAAAAAAAATGTAAAATTTTTGAATATGCACAATAAATAATTCATTCATTCATAATTAATTCATTTATTCAGTCAGTCATATAAGACTTATAATATTTCCTAGAGAACGGCATTAAATGTAACACATGAGACTTCAGGTTAAAAATCGTTAGCAGGCTGTCATTTCGAGGGATGAGCAAATATCGCTCAAATACTTTCATAGACCAATGAGCTTAAGGCTGTCACACATTCAGCTTATGGAGGTAGAGGAAAAACCCAGAAGAAAACCCAATGAAACTTAATGTGATAAATTTCTCTGGCACAAAAGCTTCTATGGTGTCATGGATGTAATAAAATATTTACACTGAATTGTTAGTTTAGGAATTGTTGCAAAATGTAAATTTGGGTTACTGGACATTACCTATTCTAATGTTATCAAGACAGATAATGTGTGGAGGTGTTTTGAGAAACCACTCAAACGATTATGCTGATTCTGATTAACGTTTTCATCACCAAAAAATGGAGGTTCCATCCCCATTGACCGATCAGACTGCCGTCTTTTTATATAGGGTAGTTAAATTATAATCAAACCCATTCATGGCCTCTTTCTACTGCGCGAGACGGCCGGCAGTCGCCGGGGAACTACACCGACAGAGGTGGTCTAGAATCCTTATCTGACCATAGATGCTGGAAATGTTGACCTTCTGTTCTCAAACAGGCAGCATATTTCGTGTAAATATTCTCGTTCACTCTCCGAAGCTTAGCGGCAGATATTACTGTGATATCTTGCTAAATGGTTTCTCTAAGTTCCTGTAATGTATTAGGATTGGAACAATACATTTCTGTTGAAACTGAAGCCCTATCGCTAAACACGTGTACAAATTTTAAAGCCAAATAATCCCGCTAAGTATGTAAATTACCGTAATTGGCTTTTCCAATCCGTATTAAGGGGTTCCATTGACCCTCGGCTTTCGTTTTTTACTGATGAATCTTGGTTTCATTTAACTGGACGCTTATATACTCACAACAGTCGATACTGGGCTTCAGAAGAACCTGTACTACTCTTGAAATGCCTCATTATAATCACAAAATTGCAGTGTGATATGCGATAGTACTAGCAGAAGAATAGAGCCCATGTTCTTTGATGAAACAATAAATAAAGAGCGATATCCAAGGTTATTTCTGAGGACATTTTTCAGTTGCTTGACAGAACAGAAATCGTAAGGTTGGTTCCAGTAAGTTTCTGCAACACCACACACGGCTGCCGAATCATTAAATTCACTAAGAGAGGTGTTTCATGACAGAATAACTAGCGATTTGTAGCTATCTCGTTATCCTGACCTAACGAGTTTTGAATTTTATTAATGGAGTTCTTTAAAAGACAAAATGTATCGTTCCATTTCCCATATATTACAGGAACTTAGAGAAAATATTGTGCAAGGAATTACAAGAATACCTGCTGCTGAGCTTCGGAGAATATTTATACGAGATATGCTGCCTATTTAAGAGCAGAAGGTCAAAATTTCCAGCATTTATTCTAAGATAAGGATCCTAGTCCGCATCCGCCGGGGTGACCGCGCCGTGGCTTAGTGGTTCGACCGCTTGGCTCTCACCAAGTTTGCCCGGGTTCGATCCCAGGCGACCGCAAAGTGAGATTTGTGGTGGACAACACGGCGCTGGGGCGGGTTTTCTCCGGGATCTCCGGTTTCCTCCGCCATCTTATTCCACCGGTGCTCCATCTTCATCTCATGTATCATCAGTGTCATTGCCTACGGTGCCCTATTTAGTAAAAGCGGGCATTAAGCACTACACATTTCAATATCTGCCGGTGTAGGTTCCCCGGCGACTGTCGGCCGTCTAGCGCAGTAGCGAGAGGCCGGAGTGAGTTCAATTATAACTTAACCAGCCTGTAGTCCCTTATAGCTATTTTAATGTAGTATACCAGACTTAACCATTATGTAGAAAGTGAACTTTCTTGAAGAGTAGCCGGTCTAAGTTCCAATGCTTCCTTCTTAAATCTCCCGAGGTCAAAGACTTGATTGATGCCTTGGCCGAATGTCTAAGGCCACAACATTCGAAAAAATAAATTGCCTAATTGTTCATCATAGAGAGATGTATCCATTTTAAATTTGTTAACTATTTTGTTAAAAATTTAGGTATAGGGTTAGGTATAGGAACCCGGAGATTTAAATTTCGATGTGCCTATAATTCATGAGATTTAACTTGGCCCCTGGTTTGTAGAAAGAGAAAGAAATACGTACTCACCATCTCTTTCTAACCCGCGCCTCTTTTATGGCCAGCCAGGCAGGGCAGACACATCAGTGGCGGATGACCCTTCCTCGTCCTCCAAATTTAGTTCCTGTTCCCCTTCTTCACTGTCAGAAATTTCATGTGTCCAACACTTAACAGCGATACTTCACTTGCAACACCACTGATACCTGTTTGTGCTTACTACCACAGCAGGTACTTAGGGAATACAATATGGCTTTAAAAGGTAATGACCATTTCAAGGAAAGAAACCCAGCGCCCGTGCTAGACAAGGACAGTGCAAAAAGTGCCAAGTTAAATCTCGTCCATTATTATACCATGAATTCCGCAATAAAACGTCCAACTAAATTGGTTAAATTTTGAAAATGTTAATAATCTTCGTTATCGAATACACATCATACGCCTAAAGATAAGTACGTGGTAAACTGATAGGAGGACTATAAAATTATAACGTTTAGAGTCGTGAATCAAAGGCTAAATTGTATGTTTCAAATCGAAAGAATTACGAAGAGACAAGGCACTCAATAATATTATGAAAAACTGTTCACGTGGCTCATAAACGCGATCTATGAAGATAATGTAACATTTAATTTCAAATTTATTGATATTTATATTCATAATTACATGATTGAAGTTCTATAAGCTGAAATAAAGCACAGCATATCGAACTTATTGTGCGTAAGCTCATAAACTAATAATTTGCAATGGTAGCAGTTGAATGAAACTCGCATTGTCGAAGCGGCGCCGATATACAGTTACGATCTTTGCCAGAGCCTACTGAACTATGTGATGTGCCCATCTGCACGAGTAATCAATGACAATGTGCCCTCTTCATCAAAGTAATGAGATAACGTATGCAAACGTCATGTGTCGGGTAATACTTAATGTACGTTACAGGGTTCTTTCTCGTCCACAGAGATGCCTCGTTATTTAATTAGTGTTAATGTATTTTATGGCAGTAAAATAGTGAAGAATACCTATTTGTTTTCGTTCACATTATATCCCCTTTCGTTGCATAGGAGTGGTATCCACAGAATTACGAGTACCATAGTGGAAATGATCCGTCTATCTTCTCGATATTTGATATCTAAGCAAATACAGGTTGTATATTAATGTAGGGAAAGTGTCAAAGAATGAGAAAGTCACTTCGTGCTAAAGGAAATTAAGTCATTTTTCCACATAGTACGGTAGCTCTGCGGTAAGGTGTGCTACTCTATTCGATAGGTCCCGAGTTCAATAATAAGGGACGTAGATCCAATTTCCCCGATTCGATAGAAGAATGCTGGGACGGTTGCCTTTCTACTACGACTGCCTTGTACCCAGGTTTGTAGCACCAGGTGACTTTGTTAGTCAGATTGCGATTAGGTGTTGGTTATGCGCCTTTTAGACGTTTCTTCTTTGGTGTCAATTGGGACTGTCCAGTTAGATCTTGTATCCGTGTGGGCCCCACCAGGAGGACACCGCTGGGAGTTAGGGATTTATGGGTATACTCGGACAATGTCGGATGCCTTCGAGCTGGAAATGTTAGGGGATCTGTCAATGAATGCGTTTATCGTCATACGGATATGGTCACCCTTTGGGTCTCTCCCTCTCATCCCTCCCTTCCAGTGGTCAAGGTAGAAGACGAATGGCCTAAGTGTGGTATTCTGCCCATGTTTTGGAGCCCTTTCTTTAAGGTTTTTACCTCTAAGTCATTTTTTATGGATTCAGAAAATCCAAAAGCGTTGAAATATTAAAGTGCCTACTCTTCACACATTTAATTAGCAGTCGTATATTTCCATAACATATTGATACAACATATTCTATCGCTGACGTATTTGGTGAAGAACGTTGTATTGCGCGTATATCAGAAGCAGTTTTTTTTTTCTTGCATTGTACCACCTTCGTGCATTGCGTTAAATTCACTGTACACTACATGTTCTGTTGAATACATTGGCTTTGTGGAAAAGATACACAAATCTTGATTTACTGGCGAGAGTTTAAGTGAATTCCATCACAAAGAAAATCATAAATCGCTTCCAAATAATGAAGTGGAATCTTAATGAAATGAATGTAAAAATGTTATCGTTGTGCAGTATTTGAAAATATGCAATGTTAAAGTGATGGAATATTATTTTACGTGGAATGCAAATTTCTTAGAATAGGTAACAAATGGCAGCCATAATATCAAAGTAGTGTTAATTTTTATAATAAAATGTTACATTGTAATTGCAGACAAATGAGATATACAAAACTACAACACCGGTTGTTATGCTTAGTCATAACTAAATTTCAGTGGTTACAACACTTGTCATTATGAAGTTCCTTGCATTCTACATCGTTTGATGTGGACTCTAACATCTCGATCTTTGATGGTTTTGCTGTTAAAGTTGTGAATGTGGCATCTGTTTTCTCAGGGGATGCAGAGACAGCACCTGTTAACTTGGATGAAACATTTAATAAAGGCAGATAACGAGTTATTTGAAGCAGTTGCCGATTCCTTGATGCTGTATAAATATTATTTCTGAATATCTTCTTCTTCATTAACTTCCCTAGCATTACCCTTATCTTGGTGTTAGTGGATTCTTGTTCTTCTATTCCTTAAGATCAGGTTTAACCGAACCTCTGGATTGGAGTGAGAATCCAGGATGGGTGATCAGCCCGATGCCTGGTATGAAACTGAGAGAAGTGGATGAAAGAATAAGGGCGAAATGAATGATAGGAAGGATGGCAATGGAGCAATTGGTGGAATGATGGCGGGGCAAACAGGAGATTCCAGAGAAAAACCGCCTCAGCACCGTGTTCACCACAATCTCACATGCGGTCACCTAGCATCGAACCAGGGCCGCCTTGGTGAGAGTCGAGAGGTCCAACCACTTGGCCATGGCGTGACCTGTTCCTGAATTTCAGGTGTAAATGGAAAAATAATTTCTGCTAATTTGTAAAGTATGAATATTGTGACTTTGTGAGTTCGTAAAATTAAAAGTCAAGTTTGCAGAAAGTCAGAATGCTCTTTATTTCCGTAGAGAGACAGTTTGTACACCCTTTTGCAGCAGGATGACGTAACATAGGTACACCAATACAGTCTCTCGTGGCTTCACCACACGTAAGCAAATAAAAGAATTCACCTTCAAATCACTACACGATTATCAGTTCTCGTCTTGGCTCGGTACAGTTCAAATGTCCACCGCTCACTGGCTCACAACTGCAAATCCTAGCAAATCCTGCAAATCCTGCTGACTGACTCACGACAACTCTCACTGCCGCATATATACCCGAGCCGCTGTTTCTCGAGGGCTGCCGAAGTTTCTCGAAAGTTGCCGAAGCCTCACGGTCGGTGCAGGGGGAAAGTTCAGACTATCTCCATCTCTTTCTCCCTCTGTTGCTCTCTCTCTTTCTCTCTCGACCAGTGATTAGCACTCCGCCCACGCGCTGGCCGCTCTATCTGTCTGTTTACTGCCCCCGCACGGCCCGGCAGCAACTCAACAATGCCTGGAGACAATATCCTAGAATTTAAAATAACCTTCTGCGTAATAACAAAAGAATCGTTAAATTGTTGTGAGCTGGAGTGCGACTTTGTGTACTACACATTGCCAATATTCCATAACAGTAATATACTCCTGTAATGCAGGAAAGATAAGACGGGAATTTTAGAAAGGCGCGCTTGTTCATCAACGTAAGTTTTCTTACTTAACGTTGCTAAATCTTAAATTGCTAATTCGTATGCGATAGTCAATTTTTACTTTATGGCATGGTAAACTCTAAAAATGTTTTTGTCTTTCTAATTGTCCGAACTGGTATACGTGTGTTGCAACTTTCTTATTTCTGATTAACCCAACGTTGAGCTAATGCATCCCTTGCCGAATTCAATGGAACTCTAATTGCCTTAGCTAAACTAGCTTTTAATTGCCTAATTGTTTTAATCGGCTTTAAATTGCTAGCCAATGAGTTCTCGGGACAAAAGGTGCAGATTGTCATTTTATGTATTGATTTTACGTACTAAAATAGATTATTTCAATTCTTTGTCCATTTCCTTATTATTTATGTATAAAATTATTAGTATTGCTAGGAAATAGTTGTAGTATCTCGTTGGTCAAAGAGACCCCAGCCACATCTTTAGGCATACAGTTAATACGAAGCTTTTAATGTCCATGTTAAAAATAAGAATAACATTATCCTTTGCATCCCTTGTTTGAATCTCGAAAAGTTGACTGAATTTGTACATATTATCTATATATAGAAAGTAGTTATCAGTCTTAGCAATTCTCAAGCAGTTGTCTTCAAGTTAGCTACATTCAATCAGTGCACAAATTCCACAACGTCATAGCGTGTAATCCGGTAATAGTTCAGTCTAATTTCCTTTCGTTCTGGCTTTAATGCTTCGAAACTCATATGCCTAGTTCTTATATGGCAAATTTTATAATAAACTGTTCCTGGCATGAGATTCTTCTGACCTAAACTTCAATTTTCAGTTCTGGATCGCTAAAAGTATCGCAATTACTTTATAGGAGAATGCGCGGACTTAAATGAAAATCTCATAGAAGAAATCGCCTTGAAAAAGGCCACGTAAAGGAATCAATAGAAAAAACTCAGTGTCTGTTTGGAAGCGTACGTCAAGGACGCTAAGTGTTAGAACGATGAGTTGAAGATCCCTGATTCAGTCTCGGCTATGGCACTGTTTTGCAACCTTAAAATAAAACTTTAACAGTGTCTTAGTTTTTCAGTTAGATGCTTGCTTAAAAACTCCCATTACAAAGCATTATTCATCTCCCGTGATTCACCCCCAGAATTTGATACCGGAAAGTTAATTCGTGAATACTCGACGCCTTGTATTTATAGTTAGTTGTGATTTACGTTTTAAAACGTCAGGTGCAATACTTTCACTTCAATAACATTGTATAGACACTTGCAGGGTAACATGAACGTCAAGAAAATCTTCCTTCTAGCATGTCAAACTGCGGGCCTCACGTGCTATTTGCTCTTTTCGCTGTAGCGCTGGTTTAATGCTCCAGGGGGATCAAATGGTTCGCCTCTTGTTAACTTTCCTCCGCACCTGACTGCTACCTCCTCACGCATTATATATATGAGTGTGTCTCCCATTTTACAGACCTAACGAGCAACTTCACCACAGGAGTCGGTGGGTATCAAACCTTGCAGGTGTCACTAAACGAGAGACTTTCCTTAAAACTCGTCACATCCTGGGGCTCAACTTCTGACGCTTAATCCTGCAAATGTTATACTTCTGAAAAGAAAAACCATTAAAAATGTGTAAGAAACTTTATCATATATCATCATCCATACTTAATACTTACTGTAACTTCAGAAAATATTTCTCGCCAGTATAAACAACTAACAGAGAAGTTAATGTACAGAACATTTCCAAGTTTAATATGTAGATGGTAAGAGCTATATTATAAATGACATGTTATGCTACTTTTGTTAGTTATTTCGTTTATTATTTCCATATGTTTTGCTTTTCTGACATATAATGAATAATTGGAAAAACCATTGTATCTCTCTATAATACAGTACTGAATAACAATACCGAAATACATGTTCTGAGGCCGCTGGATTATAAAGATATACTTTAGAGAAAAGTGCGCTCACGTTTGTGTGTATACAAACAAATGACAGCAACTCAAAAACGAAATTTTGGTATTCCAAAGATGTGATACAGATATTATAAATCCATTCTGTCAATAATTCCGGTATGAAATTCCGTTACAGGAATTTATTATTC
>CM060950.1:143527242-143542242 GCA_030765055.1 Mantis religiosa
AATGATGCTCAAATGAGCCCAGGGTCCATGTAGCTTAGAGCTACACGACATGCCTTTTAAGGATTAGGGGAAACCCTGGAAAAAAAGTTATTCAGGTAACCCACCCTGACCGAGATTCAAACTTGGGACCTCTTGAGCGTGGGGCAGACACGCTACTATCTACGCTACCGAAGGCACTTCGGTGGCGTGAGTTTCTATTTCGGTTATTTCTATCAAAATTAATTATACCTCTATTTTGCTACTGCGTTGATTTTAATCTAGAAAATGGACTTTAATATCTATTCCTCGTTTAGTCTTGATTGCTGTTTCTTTGAGACTTTACTCCTTTCCCGATGAAGTGTAAATGTTCTATTTCGTTTCTCTCCTCTTTTCTGTTATTTTAACCTTTGCCTTCTGTTTGTTACTTTCAAGTGCTATCAGGAAGTCAATCATTTCAGATATGCTATTTAGTTTAGCAGTTACCAAACACTGCTGAATGCTTAATACGTTCACTTTTTAAAATGACATTGTTAATTTGGTGGGCAGCGTATGCATGGCTGCGTCTTTCAGCCACACATTCAAGTTTGCACTAATACTTCTCACTTCTGAGAGGTCAACGTTCGCAGGTCAGCGTTTGTGCCAGATTTTCCTTTAAACCGATAAAACATTGACTCAGAAAGAAGCTGTGTGTTCTGCCAATATCTAATAAGGAAGCACTGCATAGGGAGCTATATGCATTGGCATATTCCTATAAACCGGATTGTAGAATTTGTGTCATCTCTTGTCTGACGGCTTTGGATGAAGAAGGGAAAAGATCACAAATTAATGTGAAAGGACAAAGAATAATATTTTATGTAGCCTATTTCTGATTTGGTCCAGCTATGGAGAGAATGTTTTAGTTTTCCTGGAGTTTTTTGTGATGAAGCTGCCGAGGAAACATTCACAACCTCTTTCCATCAGATGGTTTGGTTCCTAAAGCAAAGACTGGTAACTACATTGTGCTTACATCTCTCTGTTAATTCACTCTATGTTGACCGGGAAGGCAGTTTCTTGCTGGCTTGTGGCGGAATGCAGCATCCATATTGGACCATCATTTCATCTCTGTGCGAAGAACCGACTATGTTTATCATCTATTGTGAGGGCTATTTTGCATCGGCGTGCAGGGGTCCAGGCAGTGGATACCTGAGAGAGGAAATTAATATTGGAAGGTCTCCCTTCTCTCCTCTACTTGTACCCTTCGATCCGAGCACATCCCGGACAGTGTGTTGACAAGTCCGGGTGATGTATCGTTTAAGGGTGGGTAAGGGGCATGCATTACAGCATTTCCCTCTATTGAACTCTGCAGTTGATGTGAATTCTAACTCAGCGGGCCAACTTGGGGGAGGGGTGGCAGCGGAAGGCAGAAACATCGGAAATGCGGAACGAGCATCGCTCAATTCCCGCGGCCATAAATCCAAACCCGGCCTGCCATTACGACAGTCAGTAGCCCAGCTCACCAAGTGGAGTTGTGATACATAAATATCAACAGATACGTAGCGCAACTCTTTTCACTACTATTCGGAATATTTCTAAAATCAGGAAGACGAACTCAGGATGCGATCCCAAACAAAGGTTACCTCTGAATTTATGACAGTGTTATTCAATAATTATCGCTTAAAAACTTCCATCGAAACGGTTCAAGTAGAGCAGTCTAATACCACTGGAACGTTAACTAGGATTCCATAAAATGAGTATACTCAAAACAATATTGAGTGTCACTTCTGAAGTTGGTTTGTGTTTGGGATAAGAAGATATCAGGTAAGTTGTAGCCCTGACGGGCGATGTAGCGGTGTGCAATGTTTGCTGATTCACATCTTTTGGCCTTCGTTGCTGTTGTTCTTGTTATTCTAAACTGCCTATATCTGACTATAAACTTTTGCTTCTAGTCGGGCAATGAGAGATGCATAAATCCACGTGTAAAACCACTTGACTGGATTTATTCCAGCTTAAAACGCACCAATTATGACACCGTTAGCCATTTAGATATTAAATTTTTCCAAAAAACTTTGCAGTTTTCCGAATTACGATTCCATTAACGCCCCACTGACTTATGGATATCCAAGTTGCGTATATATAGGTACATCATGCTTTCCCCGTCACTTTGAATGCTGATCCAATATGCTGCTTTAAATATTCATCCTGGCTTGCCTATTTCATGTCAAAGAATTATACTTAAACTTACAATTGTGATACAAATAATGTACTCTACAATAAATAGTCTTAATGTATATATAAGAACATGTAAATGCAGCAAAATACAGAACATTATTCATATTCTCTCTATATCTCTTTAGTGTAAAAATTTGCCATTTCTTATATTCAAAGGCAGGATCAGAACTGCATTCTTAGCTTCAGTATTGTATAGTGTTGTTGATTCTTATAACATTACTGTGATTTTCCTTCGCAATGACATAATAAGGGAATAATAAATATAATCTCATACTATATTATAAAAGAAAAATCTACCTGGGTAAGTACATAGGTACATGATGACTAACGAGGATCTTTGTCACATTGCTATTAGAGATTGATCCGAGATTGCTATTAGAGATTGATCCGAGATTGTGTTAGTAAAATTACTTCGGGAAAAAATGCTCCTGTCTCGAATTTACACCCATGGGCTCAAATTTTACAAAAACGAAATTGTAAATTATAACGATTAACTAAGAAAATCAAATTCCCCATACACATGGGAGTTCTAATAGTTATTAAACGAGAGGACCTACAAAATGTGCAATTTTTACTTTTCATTCCTCACCCTTGAAGGCATCCATCACTGGAAAAAGATTAAATGCAATCGTGATCGATTTTCTCTTCGCTACACGCAATATTGATTGTAAATTATTTTAGTGTGTTCTTGCACGCAGATACTTAAGGCCTCGGTGCAGGAAAAGGTTTAATATCCCGTCTCAGGCAGCTGATTTTGAGAGGAAGACAAAAATAAATCAACTGTTACAACTTAAAACCTAATAGTTTTTCCTCGGTAAACAGAGACCCTACAGAACATAATACCAGATGTGGGTATTTTTCTTCGATGTATTGTTACTAGAAAAATCGCAGCTCAATCTGCGACATCAGTGTTTGTAAGTTATATGCCCATTATGAAAGCAAATGACAGCTAATATACGCTGCTGTTTTAGTGAATGTCATCATTATTAAATCAATTTGTGAGTGACATTCATCTCTTCTTTATTTTAAATAGCTTAAGAGGCATCGAACTTTTAGATTCCATGGGAATTAACCCAATGACTTAAAAATTTCTTTAAATGTAAAAAACTTCAAAAAGTAAAATGCCTCTTCCAGTATTTCCTATAAGAGTTATTAAAAGGTGTCCTGCAATAATATTAGCAGCTAATCGAATTACTTTCTTGTTCAGTTGGCCATCTCTCCAAATGAAGACTCGCTGGTTACCCTGTTTGCGATGCACAGTTTCGCAGTTACTTTGCCTAACGTAATAGGCATTTTGGATAATCAGATTTGTTTTATAAACCCATGTGTATACGAGATGAGGAAATGGCTCATGCTCGATGTGGATTTCAAAGGAACTAAAGGTCAAAACTAATGGCGATTTTTGTAAAAAGAAAACGTTGTTGTAAGCCATAACACTTCAGGCTTAAGCTCCCTTAACCATGAACAATGAAGCTATGAACTCTATAACCATTGAGAAATAAAGGCCGGAGAAATGTGCTCTCACATGCGATACAAGTTAGTTAGACACGGAGTATGAATGGCGTCAGAAGTAAAGCACGACCATCAAAGTCGTAACATAGTACTCTGCGAACTAGTGTAGCATTGCCTTTCAAGAGTATGCAGACGCAAGTTCAAGGCGTAGTGTAACGCGACTGTTTTGTTTCTTCTCACTGGTTGATATGCTCAGGCTGTACTAACATGCAGTTGTTTACATGTACAAGCAATAATAGTACAGTTCATGTGCAGTATACCTATGGAAAAATGCACACGCCTCCAGATATTATTGAGAAGTAATACTATATCCTTTAGTAAATTACGTTTACATGAAGTTTAAGGGAGATTAGAAGTCCTATAACACCAAAATGTTCAGTTTATTAATTTATAATCATTAAGACTTTCGACTGAAGTTATTACAAGATGTAGATGGATGACTTCTAAATATACAGGCATCCTTTTATCCAATGAGTTTGTTTATTAGGAAAGTTAGGTTTATTTTCCTAGTTAAACTATCTTTCGCATGAAAGGTATTACCAATGCGTTTTAAAAATTAACTGGTCATGTTACTACTAACACCAAAAAAAATTCACAAGAACACTTTGAGGTTGTTTCATTAACCTAAAGTTTAATGTGGGTATCTTCAATAGTTTCTGAGAAAATAGGCATTTGTGGCCGAAATCAGCTTTCACAGATAAAATAAATCATATATTTGCAAGTAATGAATGTCATTGAGCACACGGAAGTTTCCAATCGTAGCAATGATACTAATTTACAAGGAGAAAATTTCCCTTAGCACGTGGGCTAGAGTTTATCATTCTCCTCTAAATCCTTTAGAAATTACTCTATAATTTTTGCTGCTAATTCTCTGAAGAATTAGCAGCAAAAGTGGCAGATGCGTACCAATTGATACAGAAATTATTGATTAATTGAATAAATGAATATTTATAACAGCATTAAATATGAATACTTTGTGCACTTATGTTAGATGTTAAGAGGCTGTAGGTTTGGCAATAATTATAAGAAGAGTTTGGCCCGGTATAACATGACATTAAGTAAGGCAATTAGCGAGATCTGGTTTTCAGGAAAATTCTTGGAAGTAATTCGTCGGTTTTGCGACGAGATAGGTGAAAGTATCCAAAGTTGCCATATTAGATATAACAGACTAACTTGGAATTTTTGGAATATGTGAGAATACTTGTTATAAGTTTTTAGAGACTTCAAGTTTGAACGAAGCAAATTTCAAAAATGTAGCAACATCGTATTAGAAGCTAGCAGTGGAGGTCTTAAATTCATTAGCAAAAGGGAAGGTGATTAGGAGAATGCTGAAGCTGAATAAGAAATTCTAGATAGAATCTTACACACTTCTCGGATCGTTGGTGGACCAAGACGTAGCTGGATTGGGCGTCACTCTTGTCTCAAGAACCGCGTGTTAACGCGTGATATAAGATTCAAATAAGTTAACTCCAAATATTTATACACTAGTTTCCATTGATCGGCAACTTCTCGGATAAAGTGAATACTGCTTATTAAACGATTCAAAGTCGGCGCCGGTGTCATCCTTTCTTTGAATAACCCACAAGTAACCTGAGATAGGCATACGGCTTCAAATCGGCGCAGCATCAGGGAGGCTGGACTCAGAGGCTAAACAATTTTAAACATATCTTTAAAGCATAGTTGGTGTACTTGCAATATATATAAAGACTTCATCGGAAACTCTAAAAAAATAACTAAAAATTTGATGCGTTTCCTCGCCTCACTTTCTCTACTAATTCCTGTACATACTATTTCTAAAAATGCTTGTTCTTCTGTCTAGTTCATGATAATCAAGATAAACATTTGTAAAAATGGTTGTGTTATGTATTCCCTTTTAGGTACAATGGAATAACAGAATACAGTAGGCTTAAGCTACAGCTAGATGTTTTAAGAGTTGGTTGCTATATGATGGCTTTGAAATTCATAAAAAAGCGAATAACGATTTCCTGTTTGAGAGAAGTACCTGTGCACATTGAAACACGTAAACCAAAAGCATTTAATTTTCTAAAATGTCTACAAAAAGTATTTCACATATGATAACTGTTTTAGCAAACTATTTTGGTTAGTGAAGTTTGGTCTTATCTTATGGTTTACCAGTTATGCAAAAGGTGTCCAGAATGAAGAATATTTCAGAGGGTAATCAAGATATAAACTCAATTTGTCATAAAAATATCTTCAATATATCGTACTTCAAACAAAATGGTTGGATCCATTTTTGTAAAAGAAAAAATAAAAAAAGTTATTTTAGAAATGTTTTCTATATAAGGGAAAGCTTGGTGTGGGTTTTTTTCTTGAAAATCGTGACACATCACTGAAATATACTGAACCTAAACACCATGTTTGATTTTAAATGAATTTTCGTTTTTATATATTTGCTGTTCAAAGACAGCCGCGAACATACACACAGAGAGCATTTTCTACAATAGCTTTCGGGAAAAGGACTTTTGGAGATCTCAAACCATATCTTCGCTAATACTTCGTCAACTAACTTCTGGGTAGAATAAAATGTGTAATATAGTAATATAGAAAGTGAAGATACAATTTTTGTCAACTTTCACCTTTTGGTCTCTACAGCTCCGCTTGATAATGTGTGGAAGGTTTATACGTAGTATAGAGCGTATAGCGGAACTTCGGTTCGAGCAACCCCTAGCTTTGCTATAATCTCACTTTCCTGACAGACGTATCTGAGGAACAGAAACCCACTAGTCTGTATAATTTCTATCACTCCCCACAATCTCATTAGTACCCCAGCCCTAGGACACCATCTGGAGTCGCTGAAGCGTGCTCAAGACATGGTTCAACAGAAGCATCCTAATAGTTTGCCCTCAGACCATAGTTTAGTAACAACATAAGCGTTCCCTCTTCTCCACACAGAGGCTTGTTAACTTTCTTTGCTAAGTGAATATCGTTCACAGTGTTGTTCAAAGTTGTGGAGCCTTTCCTTCCTTGTGGACAAAATATGTATGTATGTATGTATTTATTAACTGCAATTGGGTACTACCCGGTGGCAGAGTTAAGAATACAGATCAAATTACATATATTAGATTTACAACAATAATACAGTAAACAATACAAACATGATATTATTTTACTTTAGTCACTTAAAACTTATCTAATTACTTCTCTATTTACATATTATATACCATTATAATTCAAAAGTTAAACTATAAACCATCTAGATTTTTTCTAAGTTTCTTCAACGACAGGGGACAGCCCTGAAAGACTGCTACAGGCAATTCATTCCATTCTTCAATGGTTCTATTAACAAAAGAAAATTTTCCTACGTCGGTTCTGTATCTTCTACCCTTAATTTTATACCTATGATCGTTTCGTCCATAATAATCCGGATTATCTAACCTTACATTAACGTCCACCCATGCCTTTACACCAGCATTAGCTTTGAATAACGCTACCAACCTATGTTTTTTACGCCTAATTCTTAAATCCTCCCATTTAGTCCCATCTCCTTTTATAGGCCCAAAATACTTGCCTCTTTTTAGGAATTTTATTGCCCTCTTCTGTATTTTTTCTAATGGATCGATTTGGTTAGCTCTATACGGGTCCCAGCATGCTACTCCATATTCCATAACCGGCCGCACTAAGGCCTTGTAGGCAATTTCCCTGGACCTAGCGCTCCCCTTTTTCAATATTCTCATTACGAAATGTAATGCCTTCCACGCATTCCTAGATGTGGAATTTACTTGTTCGTCCCATCCAGCATTACTTGCCAGGTACACTCCCAAGTATTTGCAGCTGTCCACCTGTGGAATTTGCACCCCTCCCATGTGATAGTTAACAATAATTTTGCCCTTAGTTCTACTAAAAACAATCGACTTACTTTTCTTGGCATTAATTGACATTTTGTTAGCCGCAGCCCAATTACAGATTTCATTTAAATCATCCTGAAGAGCGGTTTCATGCACTGTTTTCCGAATTTTATTATAAATGATACAATCGTCTGCAAACAACCTTATCTGGCAGTTAATATTAACAGCAATGTCATTAACAAAAATGAGAAACAGTAAAGGCCCTAGTACTGAGCCTTGCGGCACACCCGAACTTACAGTTCCACTATCAGACAGCTCTTTACCTACTTTAACTTTTTGCGTTCTCCCTTTCAAAAAATGTTTAACCCATAATACTACGCGTTTGTCAATTCCTGTATTAGCTAGCTTACAAATAAGTAAACTATGTGGCACTACATCAAAAGCTTTAGAAAAGTCAATTACCACTGCATCAGTTCTTCCCCCTGCATCTACCTCATCTGCCAAATCTTGAAATAATGAAGTAATTTGACTTTCGCACGAATACCCAGGTCTAAATCCATGTTGCGCTTCATTAAACCACTTTTTATTTTCTAACTCCTCTCGTATATATTCTGCAATTAAATGCTCCATTAATTTACATACTACTGAAGTTAGACTAACTGGCCGATAATTATTTATTTCTGTTTTATTACCCCCTTTATAAATCGGAACTATAATAGCTGTTTTCCAGTCTTCCGGTAAGGCACAGTTGTTAATTGACATGTTGAACAAGAGCATTAGATAGGGAATCATGGCTTCACCCCCAAGCTTTAATATTTCAGTAGGTATATTATCTGGTCCCCTTGATTTTCGGTTTTGCAGCATCTTAATCCTTTTGCGTAATTTGGGCGCCATTACTTGAAAAATCGTTTCTCCACTCTCCCCAATTTCCTGTTCGGAACTATCGTCGGATTTAAGAAAAACCTATACAAAATGCGAATTTAATATATTAGCTTTGTCCCTATCACTTAATACATCTATCCCATTAACGTTAAAATCTGGTATGCTCTCTTTATTTCCCCTGCGTCTTTTTACATAATTGTAAAATGATCTCCAACAATTATTTGTCCCGCTAAAAACGTTATCTAAGAATCGTTCCTGCGCTTGCAACTTTTCGTCTTGTAATTGTTTAGCTAATTCTTTAAATTTTTTAAGATGCCATTCTGATATCTTCCTTTTATTATAAGCGTGCCTAGTCTTTCTTTTAAGTTTCCTAATACATTCTGTATAAAATTCTGGATCCGCTTTATGTTTAATAACTTTAAAAGGTACGTGTTCTCTAATTGTTTCCAGGATAAGTGTTTTGAAACTAACCCATGCTTCATTTACACTAGTGGCAGATTTTACAAATATCCCATATTTTTCCCGGAGAAATGTTTGGATAGCCTCCCCGTTCGCCCTATATAGACTAGTCCGAAGTACAACTTGTACTTTTACAGATGAAGTTTATATGATAAAATCCTAAATGATCCGTTCTCATTCTGTATACAGAGAGCAAGCTCTGCATGAACTTAATTTCACACGAAATTTCGATCCCGTACATTATAAATGACAAAAATATCCTATCAGAATTAAGTTCAGATTTAAATATTAAATTCACAATCCATCCTCCCAGAAACTGTTTAAGATGCATACTGAAAATTTTATAGCATATAGATGGACGTCCTGTAGGTTCACTTATATATTTTTTCAGTAATCTTTTTTATTAACAAAAATGGACCTTTTGATTTCAATGATAGCATTCTTTGATAAAATGGTATCACTAATTATTTGTTTTATATAACCCACCATGCTACTGTTCTCAAAGCAGAACCAGAACTTAATTTATAAGTTTTCATCAACCTGACATTTAATTCAACTATTTTCAATACTTTCCGAGAAAACTGGTATTCTCTTCAGAAAATATCAAGTGCAGAAGAAGATGTTCAAAGCAAAAGTGGAGAACAAAGAACCTGTATATATTTGGTAA
Source organism: Mantis religiosa (assembly GCA_030765055.1). Lineage (NCBI taxonomy): Eukaryota > Metazoa > Arthropoda > Insecta > Mantodea > Mantidae > Mantis > Mantis religiosa. Next base: position 143,536,756 of record CM060950.1, read on the forward strand.
GAAATAAACCACATAGCACAAAGAAGTAGTATTCATTCAAGATTACTAGCATATTGTAGGGCAAACGACCTTTTAAACGAGAGGCTTAACTTTACCTTTCTACTACAAAGTGAGTAGGAGTTGTCATTTTTATGTGGAATACTGCAGAATCTCCAGTAAAATTGATAGATGCAGTACTACATTTAAAATTTAAGCATGGTGACTGAGTGTGTGACTTTGTGTAAAACTAAGACGGGAAGTCCAGTTTATAAGGGTGAATAAAGGCTAAAATATAGTTTTTTGATATTTTTCGTCATTTACCTTTCACTTAAATGTTCAAAATTTGGTTAGTTTCGTATTTACGTTTCAAAAACGAAGTACACAAAAATAATAGCACATATATTTTAGTTCTAATGGTAGCAAATTATCTAGCTTTTTATTTATTTTCAGCTATTTTGTACAGATAATATTGCACTATAAGTTGTAATAAAAGCTCAGGTGGACTGGTGATGCTTAATATTATAAATTGAAATGTAGAAAAGTGTTAAACGGCTTCCTTCTTAACTAAACAAAAAGAGGACTTGTTAAGGTAAAAGAACCGTCCTCAAAATATAAGTTAACATATCTGGTGTTGTGATAAGAATTCAAACTTTCCTAGCAACAGAATGAAAATCAGGTGAGCTAAAACTCTCTAAACATATTCATCCTACTAAACATGTAGGCTTACTTAAAATCATATAAGAATTGTACATTTTGTTTATTTTTATACCATTTTAAGTACATTTTTAAGCTACAACAAAGTGCTGCTTATGTTAATCCTTTTCAGTTGTGCCTTTTGATTAATTTTATTATTCTTATTATTCTATTATGCTCTGAGAAAATGCTGCTGATATTAATAAGGTCTCCATTTATGTCCTGTTTTTTTTCATGCTATTTTTGCATACAACGTTGTCCGCTGGATATATGCTACATATGTAAATAACAGTTCTCACTCTTTAGAAGAGGGTAATTAGCATTCTAAGTGCAGAACATTCTGAATAAATCTGGCCTATTGATAGAAAGGATGCGGGCTCAAATCCGCTTCACACCGATGGTCTTTAAGTGTGTTTACAAGCGATAGCCTCAGGGGACAAAATTTCAGCACACCTAAATGATCCTGGCAATTGACAGCTTCGTAAACCAACAAAATATTTATTCCACTTATTGTAAGCAGGATATTTGTCAAAATATTATGATATTTATTTCATAAAGTTTATCTTGGAAATCTTAATTATAACAGTATGATAACACTCTTGACGCCTGAGCTATTTTCAATCCAGGGGTTCCGGGACGAGACTCAAGAAGGTGCTGCAACTTACAGTCCAAGCACAGGGAAAAATCTTTATACAGGACAAAATCCACCGTCCCGCAGCAGCAGGCCAGCTATTGTCCTCTGTAATTTAAAAATAGGAAAGGAAATGACGGGAAAGTGATGGAAAATTCGTGGCAGAAGCGGAGCCTCTGAGAAAACCATAAAGAACCCCATGATGAGAGCGGGGTCCGGACAGAACTGGCCATAATTTCGTGTAGTTCTGAATGTAGGTTTGTCAGGGTTTATCGTAATGTGAAATATTTCGAAGAGTAATGTGAATTTCATTCTAATTCTTGTGGTAGCATATTAATACATATTACCTTTAGTTTTAATCTATTTGTGCAGTATTTTCCGGAACACTTCCTTCCATCTTTAGCTGTGATAACTGCATTGACCTTCCCTTTATCTCCTGGTTATATTCGATGTTGGAATGGCCAGTTGACAACTGGTGGTAATCCTCGAATATTTGGGTTCCTCCCTCCTCTGTACTTTGAGATGATGGACATGCTCTCTGATGAAAAAAGTGATCCTTTTTTTTTTAATCTTGACAATAAAGAGGGATGCCAAAATGAGGGTTCTCAAAATTAACGATTTAGTTCAAGTTGAAAATGCCTATATTCCATGTGTTTCAATGCGATGGTTGGAGAATAGTTTTTAGAAATTAAATTCTTTCTGCATTTCATGATGTGATGTCCAAAAAGGACGTGCTACGGCTGACTTTTCATCTGTTTCAGTTTAATATTTCGTTGATGTTCTACTAATAAGCTTTTAAGTTTCACAATCTCAGAGTTTATCTGATAAATTCCTGATGTTTTCGTACTCTCTACGCTATTTTCAAAGGATTATTCATCAAATATTTTATGCTATATATGCATTGTGGTACTAACTATATTTTAAAAACTATTTCAGTTTTTGAAGCTGATAGGGTGATAAGTAAACTTTTCTGTATTACATTTTCTTTAATGCTATCTAACTTTAAAGTAATATGTATTATGATCAATTTTTCCTTGGTATTTTTTAGTTAATTTGTATTAAGCTCAGTTGTAAAACATATTTCTTACAATCTTTTAATTTAACTCCTAAATTCTGAATTTGAATGTGATATAGGATTCATTTGTTATGTAATTGTCAAAATGAGTTGGTTTTCTATAAATTCCAAACTCTAATTTTTTTCCTTACTGTACGATGTTTTTCTATGTCTATGGTAAATGGAATACTTTTGTCTTATGTATTAAGAATGTTCTGAGCAGTTGAAGTTGTTGAGGTTGCAAATATATTTCTATCTATACGTAAGCTGTAAGCGCTGCGAAGCCCTAGCACCAGTGATATTTCGAACATAACCAAAAGTACGCCAGGTCTAACATCTGAGCCCCCCGTAATTAAATTGCCGGAATTGGGGGAATAAATTCCCCGCAATCATATGTGACTGGGTTCCTTTGGGTGGTGTGCAATCTTAAAATATTTGTAGTAAGTACGAGCTTATGTGAAAGATTTTAGTTAGACTGTGAAATTAAACTGAGTCGTTAATTTTATTTATACCGGGACCGCCCTTGGTTTATAGGACGACATAAACTAAAGCACATGTACGTGTGCGACATCATTAGCTGTTTGACCGTGTAACTCTCTGCGGATGAAAAATATAGTTCGCATATCATTTTTAAAGAACTTAAATTGAATACAAAATATATAAACAAATTCACATTATTATAAATGCAACGGTCAAACAGTAATTAATTAGTGTTTTATTTGGTAAATGTAAGCGTAATTTGTACGTATTAATCTGAGTGCGGCTGGCTCCGTAGCTCAGTCGGTAGAGCCTGCCTGCTGTGCAAGGGGTTCCGGGTTCGATTTCCGGCTGGGGATGGGGATTTTTCTCCAACCAAGATGATACCCCATCTTTCCCAGAGTCTGAAAGTATGAATGAGAGTGTGGATGTGTGCGTGAGCTATTGATTAAAAAATATAAAAAGTACAAGCAACCCAATGAATACGAGTTAACGCCATCGATATGTTCCAAAAGGAGAACGGTCGCCGATATGACCACTGCAGTTAAATGGAACACAAAAAATCTGAGTTCACGCTGCGCGTGAACCTTGTACAGGTTAAAAGAGAAGGAAGTGAGGCGATCAGTTATACAACATAGTCGCTTTCGTGCAACAGGTAAACATTTCAGAGGTAAACCATTTAAAATGGTGCAAAAAAAATATATTAAACGTTATTTGCAAGTTGTGTGAAAAATACCCAACCTTAGCAATTGGATACTTTGTTAATTTGTCAGCAGAATTTACCGGTGTTTCAGCTCCATGTATTAATGCCGCTGGAAGTGAGGTTGTGAAAACAGGCCAGCTTTCTACTCCAGGAAGAAATCGGAAAAGAAAGAAGCCAATTGTGGAAGGTGAATATGATGAATTTGTTAAAATTTCTATTCGTCGCAAGAAATGAGCCACCACGATTACAAAAGTGCTTCAAACTGTAAACAATAATCCCGAATAACCTAACTTTACAAAACGACCTTCCACATCATTCTTTGAGACATAGGTTTTGAATTTATGAACAGAAGCCGAAAAAAATATCATTGCTGAGCGTTAAGTTATATTGTTATGGTCAAGGAATTATCAAAGGAAAATATTCGGAAGTGGAAGTTGTTTAAGGAATTCGTCCGTTGTGAGATTCCAATTAGGTACGTTAAGTTTTTTTTTTCAGTTGCAGGTCAGTAGAACTTTCAACTCATTGACAAAGTGGCTACAAGCACTTATGTTCCGCAGAAAGACCAATATTTTTAATTTATAAATGATGTGAGGTTAAGTGAAGAAATCAAATATTTCAGTGATTGTAAGCATTCAGTCACTTTTCAGCGTACAAAAGGAAAAATATATTACACAGTAGACACACCTTTGCATTAAATCTTTACGTAAAAGTGGTACCGCATAAGCTACTCAAAACATCGAAAACGGCAAAGCAAACCTTTACATAGAAGTTCGTTGGCAGCGCACATGTTTGCAATGTGGGAGTAAAATAGCGCGGAGTAATACATTATCCCGCTTTGTTTACATTGTCCCATAGAGTAGGGATGGTCGGTATATATCTGATGTTTTCCATTGATCGATGTGCCTTAGACAACTGGCGCTCATAAAGTGGCCCGGGTTCTATCCCAAGACCTCCCATGAAGAATTTTTGGTGGACAAAGTGTCATCCATTTGAGTTTTGCTCTGGCTTTGCTGGTTTTCCCGTCATTCATTCCACCAGCTTCTTTATTAACGCATTTCCTTTCACCTATTTCATCCCACTTTTACATCAACTCCTTCTTCATTCTCATAAAATACTATGGGCTACACATACATCCTGGCTACTACTTCCGATTCAAAGTTAGTCTGCTCCTCGACAGGCGCCTGTGCCAATGCGCCCACTTGTATGTCACAGAGGTGCAAGTCTTCTATTCCACGAGGATAAACAGGAAGGAAAAAAAATCTTTTGACAGATTTTTTTCAACCCAAATTGATGCCGTAACTTAATAACATGATACTACAGTCAATGATAAACCAATACATAACCATTAGTAATGTCATTTAGCGAACATCCGATGCAAATGAAAAGTTGGACAAATGAATTAAGGATACGACTGTGTGCATTTAAATATCTCTTAAAGATAATATTTTCGTTACAAATTTTCTAGCTACATGTAAAGAGAACTGTCTGTAGACAAGTAATGAAAACCTAAAATTTTATTTTCTAGCCTAAAAACTGAGTCTCTACAACAGCATGTCACAGTGGTTCTTTGGTGTTGTTGAAGAAGGTGCAAGCGTTTTGTTCTTTTATAAGATAACTCGCCATGACGGGAAGAGAGAGATAGAACAATCAGGATGAGATAAATCGGGGAAAATCCAGATCTTCATGACGCGTCTGAATTTCCACCGTTAGCATAAGAGATAGGTTTTAAATCAGGAAGCGATGTTCTTGGAACCGCGAAAATAATAACCTATTAGAAAAGGGATAGATGAAATGGAGTAGAACTATGAATGCAAGAACTTTAATAGAGAATATGGTAGTGATGGTTATGCGTGCACGTGCAAAGGTGCACGTGCCGAACATATTAAGATTTGCCGCCCATTGAACTAGATTTGCCTCGCAGTGCAAGAATCTAGTTATAGTTTGTGATGT
>CM060950.1:143544742-143547242 GCA_030765055.1 Mantis religiosa
GTAATTCTGGAAACTGATGTGCGCAAGGCCTTCATGTCTTTAGCCACTCTTTCTTGAACCTTCTGAGTTACTTGAAAATACTCTGGATAAAGTGGATCTTTACATATGGCTTCTTCCTTCATTTTCTTATAAAAATTAACAATAATTCAAAACTTTGGCTATATAGAGACTATACTTTTAATTTGGACACAACGACAGATATTTTTTACGCTAACTAAACAGCTCTCATTAAAATGGCATTAACGCGTGCCGCACAAAACTTCACATTCAACTGTAGCCTGTGTACTCTCCATACATTATTGTAGGGAAGCAGAGATGTTATTGCAACATAAACTATGTGCTTACCTGCTTTTCTAAGGTACGCTAGCTCACTAGTATAGAAGGAACGAGTAGCTTATATAAATTCTTAAATAATGGGATTATAAATGTGAGATACGTAATTGTTTTGAACTAGTAAGATTTCCTAAAATTTTCATCAGGCCCTGTACTTTTCACTATAAGGAGTTAAATATAGGCATAACAACCGTTTCAAAGGAAATTAATTGTTCTTCCACACTCAGTCATGTGTAGGGCAAGGTGTGAAAAGGTAGATTCAGACTGAAAAATCCAATGATTTAATTCAACATTTACTTTTTTCTTGCCATCTACAGAGTTTCATAAGTGTTTCAGAGCTTCATTAGTTTCTCAAACGTGTTAAGATAGAGAGATGAAACGTTTCACTGGAATGCATAAAAAGGTGAATAGCCCCTTAGTTTGTTGGTTCAAAAAATTAAATTGATTTAAGAGAAAATATAATCAGGGATATTTTTCTCATCTCTCCCATGTGCTTTTCGTGTCTATTCTACAAATTATTTACAAAAACTGATCTTTGCATCTTCTTTATATTAATAAAAAGTACGTATGTGTGCAGAAATACATTTAAATATACGTCTAGAAGGATTCATAAAAGAGACTGGAGGCTGATGTGAGTATCAACTCTTTTAATGTGATTATATTTGTTTTCCATAATCCTTTCATAAATTCTGGAGAAACGAAAAAACTGCACTGGAAAGCACATTTCTTGCTATCCTGATAAATTATAAAGAATTGTATCGAATATCTCGAAAATTACAAATTTTAGGGGAAAAAAACCTTTAGTGCGGCTTTCAAGTCGGATAATGTTTGTCCTTGAACACTACTAGGTCAGCAACCAGTCGGAGTCTTTCGGTGTTTCGTATTGCATTCCCGTAAGTGAGGGCCAAATCAATCCATCTCTAATAAATAAATACTATTTGGGCTAAGACAGAAATTCATATTTTGAAAGAAAAAAATGACCCACGAGGAAGGTAGGTAGTGGTATTTCTACCATAGCCGTAAATACCCCATGTTTTTAGCTCAAATATTTTCTTAATACAAATAAATGAAACATCAATATTGTATAACAATGCATGGCGAGTAAGCACTGTAATGAATATCATTATTATTTGGCATGTACGCGTGTAGTGTATTTGTAAATATTCAGAAATGTAAAGGTCTCACGTGATGAAGTTAAAGAATTACTTTGAAAAAGCCAAAATATTTGTGAAACTGGGGAGAGAGCAAACAGTATACATCCTGCTGGCCTGCAGAATGCTGCATCTGCAGAACGTGAGTCGTTGCATTATGTGTTTGTTTATGAATTATTCCTAATCTCTATTTACTCAGGAGAGTTATAATCCGTATTATTCATGTGTTCTTCCGTTTAAAAACCAAGGAAAGGTGTATCAGTTGGATCAATTTGCAATTGAAATGAGACACGAAGTAATCCACCTTCCCCCTTATCACTGTCAGTACAATCCCAAAGAGTTAATGTGGGCTCAAATTATGTTGCAAATAGAAATAATACTATTAACTGACTACTATTGAACGACTTACTCACGAAGAAATTGACAAAGTAACACAAGACTGAGGAAACTGCGTGAGACAAGCAGAAAAACTACAAAAAGACGTCTTTTGGAAAGCATTAACATTTGAGATTTTGAGCCATTCCTCATAAATTAGCAACAGGTGGACAATGGAGACAGTGACAATGATGAATTATCTCTGGCTGTAAGTGACATTCACAACTATATTAGCGAGCCACTGGCAGTTCCGTTGAATTAGAAAAATGGATCATTCATAAACTGTAATTATAACATTTAAAACATTTATAGCATTTAAAACGTATGCTTAATATGTAAATATCAGTGTTGCAATTACGATTTCAACAACTACATTAATATAAAAGTTCGGAAAATTCAGTTTGGATTCCTTTAAGTCCAGCGCCAATGAGAACCTCATGGTCTAGGGTAGTGTGCGAGAGAGAGGGAAATATGAAAAGAGTGGGGCTAACAAGATGGTAACGTTGAGCGAACTAATGCATCTGATTCGCGGTGGTTCAGTACTCTTCCTATTTGAAACACCAACAGATCAGATTCTGTGTTCTAATAAGTAATACGCTTTTCCTAAGGAAAATTGTGTACAAATAGTCCCGCAAAATCTC
>CM060950.1:143549742-143562951 GCA_030765055.1 Mantis religiosa
AGCTTTAAACTATGAAGATAAAAGAGAAAGAACAATATGTGAGTGAAGTAGACAATATAGTGCTTTTCATCTGGGAACATAAGATATGAACTTGACAACAACAGCTTTGATTCCTTATTTTTCAAACATATGACACTGCACCGGATATATGTTTCTCTAAACTTTTATTACTCTATCTTAAAAATCTTTTTCTGCTGACAGTCATAAGCTTAAAGAGCTTCGTTACTTCGGAATGGATTCTCGGCTCATTCAACTCCGTACTTCTTCTGAAAAGGAAACACATTTCCAGCTGTTCCAAAATTTCCATGGAAATGTATTATTACGCATTACGTCGGATATTTTATACTGTTTTCTATACACATATTACTAATTTTCTATTAAAACTTAAACGGAGAATACATGGTTTTCGGCCTATAATCGCAATAAAAACTTAATCTATATTGAAAACTTTGGTGGCGAATCTGTCCAATTTTAAGGTAATTTATGGTTTACAACACTTATTAAGGATAAATTAAATTAAATTGGACATTCCGAAGATGTTGGAGTCTTCCTCTTTATGGATCAGTCCCCTGATTGGTACGTATCGTAGTCACTTGCTTGCAAAGAGAGGAGAGGTTAGGGAGTGAGAATTTTTTAGAGAAATGGTGAGAGGAAAACAATAGAAATCTATTCATACCGGTCCAATTGGCGATCATTGAAGGCTAATGAAAAAATGAAAAGAATAATATAATCATTGAAGTTTATAGACGTTTGCCTTATACACACGTTTCAGATTTAAGGACCCACTTTACTTAGCAAAAGCTCATTTTTCCAAAACACGATACCTACGTTTTAAATAGACACGAATAAGAAAATTGGAAGACAAGCTTTTGATAAAATTCTCGGTTTTCTTTCGATGAAATGTGAAGCTCAACATAACTAACTTGTCTATAAAGCATTTAACTACTCTCTTAAAGTTTAGTGGATAACAGAACAAACCTCAGATATTTATATATGTCCCCTTTGTGCGGTTTTTTCTTCGAACGTACCAATGCAGTCATTTTGCACACTTCACTGTATTCTTTTTGCTTACTTTAATTCAAACTATATGCAGCTATAGCAAAACTATGACCCCCATTAATGTGAAATAAAACGTTTGGTGATCAAATAATTCATTTTCAAAACGGATTAGTTGAAATGTAGTGTTTCATGAGGAAAATTACCCACAATCTATTGGAAGGTTCAGGTTGCAAGTTTGCACTGCTTTTGAGAGAAGTGCGCCAGAAATCAGGTAAGTCAGTTACATAACATTGACAATAAAGGTCCTGACTACCTATGTGGTGTAGTGTTGAGAGCGCTGATTTCTTAGTCGGAATTCCTGGTCTTCATTCGTGGCCAGGGTGGAAATGTGTGTGTGTGTAAAATGTGCCTCATCAAATGTTTCAGTTATAACCGCGATATGACAATAGCAGTTAAATGGGAGCTATAGAAACCATAAATGAAATTAAGATATTAACCAAAGCTTGAATACTACCAAAGGAAATTAAGGTAATTTTGATATTCTCGGAATGATTAAATATTTTAACGTGTTTCTAATTGTCCGACTGAAGTTGGTATTGAGATGAAGGTGCTCCAATTTATAGTGTCGTCTGCTTCCCTCATGCAAAGGTATAGCCACTAAATTGACAAGTGTCTTAAGAAAATGTTTCTGCTCTTTGAGTATCGCTAAGTTAATAATAATTGTGATAATTTGGTCGCACAGCTACAGCTCATATTAACAGTTAGATGACGTAAACCAATGGGCCTTTTGAAGAAATACAATAAGATTGGTATCACTGCTGCCCAGTGTTAACACCAGAGTCAGTAACAAGAGATAACGAGAATTTTCTGAAATTTACCCTCCCGAACTTACTGGAGAGTTCTAGTGCATTCACGAGTTAGGCCAGCTATTGAGTCGGTGAGTGCATTTCTAATGCACCATCAATGGCGATTCTCCAAATGTGTTTAAGATGTACATCGATTGCTTCTAATGCGAGAGATTAGAGACGTAATGTGTTCGACTCCCTAGCAAGTGAACCATACGAAGAAAACGGTGTTTCACTCATTATTTCATAATACCGCAACGTTGGGAAGAAAATTTAAATGTCATGAAAAATAAAACTAGATGCATTAGTGAAGTGATAGAACTAGGTGAATTGAGATGCAGATTGAACTAGATCATATGAGTGAAATGAAAGAACACTGAAGTGCCATTGAACACCAGATAAGGTCAAATATTGGTTAAACGTACAATCATAATCCATTTATCAACGACGCTTTTTGAACACCAGAGAACATCAGTATAATAATAATAATAATAATAATAATAATAATAATAATAATAATAATAATAATAATAATAATAATAATAATAATAATAATAATAATAATAATAATAATAATAATAATAATAATAATAATAATAATAATAATAATAATAATAATAATAATAATAATAATAATAATAATAATAATAATAATAATAATAATAATAATAATAATAATAATAATAATAATAATAATAATAATAATAATAATAATAATAATAATAATAATAATAATAATAATAATAATAATAATAATAATAATAATAATAATAATAATAATAATAATAATAATAATAATAATAATAATAATAATAATAATAATAATAATAATAATAATAATAATAATAATAATAATAATAATAATAATAATAATAATAATAATAATAATAATAATAATAATAATAATAATAATAATAATAATAATAATAATAATAATAATAATAATAATAATAATAATAATAATAATAATAATAATAATAATAATAGTAATAATAATAATAATAGTAATAATAATAATAATAATAATAATAATAATAGTAATAATAGTAATAATAATAGTAATAATAATAATAATAATAATAATAATAATAATAATAATAATAATAATAATAATAATAATAATAATAATAATAATAATAATAATAATAATAATAATAATAATAATAATAATAATAATAATAATAATAATAATAATAATAATAATAATAATAATAATAATAATAATAATAATAATAATAATAATAATAATAATAATAATAATAATAATAATAATAATAATAATAATAATAATAATAATAATAACAACAACAATAATATTTAGTATTATTTAATCTATTAAAGTCTTATTATTCTATATTATCCTTACTGTAATTGTTGTTATAGCCATATTTAATGCTTATGAACCAAAATAGTAACTGTAATTGACAAATACCACAGAATAGCAGCTCCTTTCTAGATAAGTTCTATCAGGAAGGAATGGGATTTGGTAATATAAGTTGTCATACAATATAGAATCTCTTATACCACCAAACTCAACGGCGTGAATAATTTGAGTCTGCTCTACTTCAGAAGAAACGCTTGATCTAAATATTAGCGTTATACATTTTAATGCTACGAGTAACTCGTTTCTGGCCATTCTTACTTCTATATGATCGAGTCTCTGATCATTTTACACCATGCTACCATCTTTCTCAGCCCGCTTCAATCTTGTAAACAAGGCGGAGCTGACTCCACTCTCCAGGTGGCACTATACAAGGTGTTAACTTCCTTGCGTCTAACTGAAACATAAGTTCCTGTACCATTTTCCTTTAAAGTGAATGGATGCATAAATAAAAAATAAAATCTATCAAACATTTGATAGCGAATATGTCACTACATCTTTATCGTTTATTTTTGCAATTAGAATAGCGAGGTAGAGCTACAAAATATTAGTTACTTGTGTCTTCACCACATTTTGATAAAATGATTTGTTTAGTCACAAAATAATGTTAAGGAACTAGATTTCAGCGTGAATAAAGTCGTGAGCATACGCTTAGCACCTCCGCAACAATGGCGTGTGTGTGAAGTGGAAGATCAGGAATGTAAACAGTAAAACTACCTGCAGCGACACTTGGTACAGGTACCTTAACGCTTCAGATGCGTCTAATGCATGGAGAACTATGGAAGTCTTTACAAATCAGGAGTATGCTTCTTGCCTACGGCAAAACCCACTGTAACATTCATGAAGCTCAAGACCTCGGATAAGTTTCCCAATCGGAGAATTCCAAACTCATGAGTGATTGCAAAGAGTCCAACGGAGCACATTTTGAGCATCTACTGTAAATTGACATGTTGATGCTGTAGTTATTGACCATTAATAGCAAATATGTGGCACTGATTTAATTTTACACGGTACACCTAAATGAGGTATTTTCATAATTATTATTCTTCTACTTCACGGCTTTGGACTTTTCAATCCGTTCCGGTTACCATTTGGTCTTCAGTCTTCTCTGGTTTCTTGTACCTTTGGCTTTACAGTTTATACCTAATCTAGGTATTCTGTTATTATTTATCCTTGAACATGCTTTTCACATTGATTTCTACTGTTTGCAATAATATGATTTATTCCTCCTACTTGTAATTCTTTTCTGAAATATTGGCTAAGATTTTTTGTCCTTTTTTAGTATACGCTGCTATTGCTCTTACAGTTCGTCCGGTTTATCTTGAAACGTGGGAATTATAGATCGCACTATTGCTGCACTGTTGTAGGTAACCCATAATTGCCTAAGCCCACATCTCAGCACTTCATGTGCAAATGTGTCTAGTTTATCTTGGAACATGGAAATTAGAGAAAGAGGGGAGGAGAGAGAGAGAACGCATTATTGCCCGCGTAGGTAACCCATGACTGCCTAATCCCACATCACATCACTTCATGTGCAAGTTTCGCGTAGGTAACCCATGACTGCCTAATCCCACATCACATCACTTCATGTGCAAGTTTGTCTGGTTTATCTTGGAACATGGGAATTAGAGAGAGAGGAGGGTAGAGAGTACGCATTATTGCCCGCGTAGGTAACCCATGACTGCATAGTCCCATATCGCATTAGTTCCATGTAGTATTCCGATTGATTCCACGTGATTATTTTGTAGCTATCCCTTTAATACTTTTAAGCACAGCGCTTTAAAGACTACTGGTAGAATTCGGTAGTATGGATATACCGTCAATTAGGGATTTTTTGGACAGTCACTTTCATCTAAATGTATAATGAAATTGACCAATATATCAATTAATCCGTATTTTCTCCAGTACATCTTTTCTACCTCCTTCATTGATTTGTATCCATACTTCTTCCAGCGATGCTCCTACGGCTTCTGCAGAGGCATTAACATGCAGTAGTAGTGAGCAGTTTGGTTGCGGGTGGGAAAGAAGTGTTGCATTTACAAGTCCTGCTTTGCAAGCTTCATATGCTTCAATCAGTTCTGGCAATCATCACCATGAGGCCAAGCAGTTTTGTGGATAAATCGTCGGTAGTAGTTGATTGCACCTATGAAGCGGCACTACATCCGATATGTATTGGGTAATTCAGCTTTTATGAGAGTTTCTACACGCCCTGGAAGTGAAACTGTTCCATTGCTTGAAATTCGGAAACCTAAAATGTCCATGGTGGATTCTCCAAATATGCATTTTACCAGATTGATTGAAACACCACAGTCTCGAAGTCTAGAAAAAAATACCCTTAAGTCCTGTTTATGTACTTCTGCTGAGGTTGAAGCAACAAGAACGTCGTCAAGGTAGACAAATGCAAATGGCAGATCACCTAAAACTTCATCCATAAGTCGTTGGAACGTTTGTGCTTCATTTCTTAATCCGAAGGTCATTACTGGAAATTCAGATAATCCAAAGGGAGTTATTATAGCAGTTTTTTCTGTCTTGTGGTGCTACTGGAATTGGATTGTATGCACGCACTAAATCCAGCTTGAAAAAAATAGTTTTACCAGCTAGTGAATGTGTGAAATCATGAAGGTGAGGTATGGGATACTGTCTCGTTTAGCAACTGCATTTAAATTTCTACAGACTCCACATGGCCTCGAACTGCCATCCTTCTTTTTGGTGAGATGAAAAGGGCTTGAACAACTGGATTTCGATGGTCTACAAATGCCTAGATTCGTCATCATCTGGTACTGTTCTTTTGCGGCTTACAGCTTTTCTGGAGCTAACCATCGAAAACGGCATCGAGCTGGGGGTCCACTGGTTTCGATGACATGGGTTATCTTATGTGATAGATGCTCCTTTGGAAATACGGGTGGCCGTGTTATTTCTGGAAACTCTTGAAGCATCTCCGTAAATTCATTTATATTATTAACACGGTGAACTGATGTTCCAGTCTTGGTGTGAGCAACGTAGGCAGCTACAGATAAATGTATGTCACCATCTATTAGCCCTTTTTGCCGGAGATCAATTAGAAGATTGTAATATTTCAGTAGATCTGCTCCTATGATAGCATGACTAACTGTTGTTAAAACAAATGGCCAACGATAGCTGCGTCTAAGGCCTAGGTTAGGATTTAGTAATCGTACTCCGTAGATAGCTAATAGAGCACCATTTGCAGTGAAAAGTGAGAACTTTTTAGGACCATTCTTCTTTTCTTTAGGAGTTGCTGGCAAAACAGATACCTCAGCTCTTGAATCTATCAGACTAACCTTTGTTGGTTTATCTGTGATAAATAGATGGGCTGAATTCCCGCTTTCGCATACCGCCATCTGCAATTGTGTTGCTGGTTTGTTTGGAAGATACATACATGGGGAATAGCATTTTTGGCATTGTCTCCGAATTTAGTATAATACCAGCAATAAGCAGTGCTAGAAGAGGTTGAGGATCTGCTTTTGTTTTGTCTACTATTTCGTCCGCTGCGACTTGATGATCGCTCGCGTTGATAAGAAGACTCTAATCTTTCCAAACGTGAATTAGTAGCTTCCAGAGTGTTACTGAGCCGTGATAAATCACTGGTATTTGGGTTGATATCACTGGCAACTGCATTAACATAATTTGAGTTTTGAAGAGCAGTGACCTCAATGATTTTGTCAGCCATAGTAGCTAGCTTCTCCAGATTTTCACTACTGACTGCGAGTGCTGTTTGTACAGACAAAGCGAGACGCTGAAACCACGAATATTTCAATATTTCACCTGTAATCCTGCTACGCGCTAAATCTTTGAAGCGATTATATTTTGGCGAGCAAATAGTTCCACTTTAACGGGACAGTTTGAAACAAATAATGTTTAGTTCAGGGTAAAGCAATGAGGTTAATCACAGGGTATGCGTGCATATGTGTGAGAAGGGTGGTTTTAATGACACTGGAATGCCCGTTTCAAACTGGTTTAATGACTGCTTCTTTTATTATTACATTAAACTCAAAGTTGCCGACCAAGGATTACCAATATCACTGTTTAAAGTTACTGAAGGCGGAATGCTTATTACTAGATAATGCATATTTCGTTACGTATAAACCGACAAATATCTTCTCTCATCACTTCTGGTGTGTCCTCAACCAAGACAGAAGAAGTTGACCGCCCTAATCGGCCTCACCCCGAAGACTGACTGTCCTCACAGCTGCGCGTGAATGTGTGTGTCACTTTCGCTTTTTGGAAGCCCTCTATACACACAAAGATTCCCTTTGTGGCTATTTTGTCATGCCATTATTAAGCGTCCGAAAAATACCCCATTCACACAGTCAAGTGCTTTCCCTTAGAATTTTGTTTTTCCCTTGTCTTTTGTTACACAACTCAACCACGTTGCCATTCAACTCGACTGCACCTGCACGTGTTCCACACAAATATATATTACTTTGAAATCCATTACGATTCTTTATACATCGCATCCCTTAATTTCGGTATCATATTTCATTTGCCGTAAAATTTGAGCGGGTGTTTGGTTTCCTAATTCAACTTCATTTATTATTAGCTTACGTAATTTGTGTTCTTCACTGCCAGCAAAAATTGAAATTAGCTTTTCTTTTAACAAGCAAAATTTGTCTTGGTTAGGTGGGTTAGCTATAATATTGCTCCCCAGTTCCATTATCTAGCAATGCAAGTTCCCTATGGCATAGCTAAATTTTGTTTTGTCTTGCTTAATTCCTGCAATGTCGAATTGTTTTTCAACTTGCTGAAACCACAGATCTGGCGGATTTCTCCAGAAAGCTTTTCTTCGCTTGTCTGTACTGACGAGTTTTCCGTCATTTCAAGGAAGAATTATATACTGCAGAACACAAATTGTAAATTGTAATTACTCTGGAACGTCGTGGGTCACCAATTGTGGAAGTCCAGCGTAATTTTAAGATCTAAATCACAACATATATTACGTTTTTTATCAACTATTTATTCCACATTTTAAAAACAACAGAAAGTCGTCATATCAACTTGTTGTATCTCCAAGTTGACCAACGTAAGAACAATTGCCGCAAGTTCGATAGAAATTCATATCACAATGACACAGAGGTAAGATAAGACCATTTAATTCAGTTATGGAGCTGATTGTATACAGTTTAACTTACCTTTGTTTCTCTTAATTATTTCGTATAACGCCGGCTTTGATACCTACTATATTTCCATTATTACCATATTTCACTGTCAATATAAATCACTTTTTGTAAATAAGCAAGCCCTGCACTGGTTGCAGCACCTGTTGCTGTCTGATGGAGACTAGGTAGTCACGGATAGCAGTGGTAATATGTTTACAAAGCTTTTCACTCCTCCCTTGTCACAGGGAGAGGTAGCGCTAACTTAAACCAGACAAACTTTACAACTTTTATTTCTGATGTCTGTATTCTAGCACTATTTCTTTTTGTTAATGTCCATGTTTCTGGCCCATAATCAGAGTTGGTATTGCCAACTCCGTATGAATTTTTATCCTTGATTAACTATTATGCGTAACTTATTACATAGCTTTTAGTTTTGATCTCGTGAATACGATTGAATATCACCTCTCACTACTGACAGTAGCAGGTATCTGATAAACACACAAGCATGTGGCGAACAAGCTTTCAAGCGCTGGCCTAGTTTAGATCAGAGGAAGACAGCTTCCAGAGTTGTGACGTATTTCAGCCGGGAGCGAGGCCTGCAGTGCATGTAACGTCAGGCAAGAGATATGCAGTACCAAGTTGCCTATATAAATGGCGCTGTGAGTGCAAAATCTGAGGGTTCAGTCAGGTGTAGCGCACTCTATGACAACAATGTAGCTGCCACTTACAAAATGGAACTGTTAAATTTAAAATGTGACGATTTATTGAAGGACAAATATACACACAAGAAAGATTTGGCCAATTTTGACAAGAATGCCCCCAAACCAAATTTCCGAGATTGTATTCACTTGAGGCACGTGAATAAATGCGGCATGTATGTGTAAGTTTGGCTCCACATATTTGTTCGAACAATTCTTTTTCTGTTATGAAATTAGCTAAGACCACACCCCGGAGTACTTGTCGGACGACAGTCTAACATGCAGCCTTCGATTAAAATTTCCCAGATATTACGTCCTGACATTCATAAACTAGTTAAAGAAAAGCGAAATAGAACGTGTCGGAAAATGTCCACGTAATTCTGTTCTGAATGGGTCTCCTCTAATTTGCAGAAAAAATACATTATGTTTTATTTTATTTACTTTATAGCATGCCTGAACTTCAGATAAACTACAAGTTGAAGTTTTTTATATATTTTATCCTAGCACAGAGACAAAATGTAATGGAAATTAATTATTCTTTCACACTGGCCGTGTGTAGGCTAAATTGTGGAAACGTTTCCACAATTTAGCCTACACACGGCCAGTGTGAAAGAATAATTAATTTCATTAATTAACCTAATAGTGGTTAACTATAAAGGCCCGGGTCTTAAAGTACTTACATGTAGTAAGTCGCCATTAAGGTAGTTGTCTCATGTGTTTATGAGAACTCCTAAGTGGTTTACCGGGAAAATACGAGTCAGTTGGAGAATTTAACGTCATATCGGCACGTTGGCCATAGTAGCACAATGGTAGTGCGGCTGGACGGAAACAGAAGATCCGTGGTTCAAATCCCGGCTATGGCATTGAATTTTTCAGTCTGACCCAGAAGATCCGTGGTTCAAATCCCGGCTATGGCATTGAATTTTTCAGTCTGACTCAACGTTTCCACAAAATGTAATTATTTATAAACTATGACCAATTGTGTAATTAAGGCAGTCATCTATAATATCACAGCCCGCCTCGGTAGCGTAGATGGTAGCATGTCTGCCTCACGTTCAAGAGGTCCCGAGTTTGAATCTCGGTCAGGGTGGGTTACCTGGATAAAGTTCTTTCCGGGGTTTTTCCCTATTCTCAAAGACGAATGTCAGATAACTCTAATCTCCATGCACCCCGGGCTCATTTGAGCATCATTTCACCCAATTTATTCACCGTCCGATATGACTTAACTTTGGAGGACTTAAATTACAAAAATATAATATCACAACACCCAAGATGTAAGTTGTACATATTATTAATGCCCGATACGTTTCCTGTCTGTCCTACGCTGTCGGAACCCCAATATATCAAACTATTCCCTTCCTCTTGGGCAGCACAAATCAGCGCTGTGACGTCACACGCTAACCTGCCATTCGTTCGGGGGTATATTTGATGGTTAGAGCTGACGTCACATCGGCACTACTTATCTTCCCCTGGTTTAGGCTTTCAACCTTTGTAGGTGTGGACGCACGCCTGACCACAAACCAAAACAAAAATATTGAGCTCTATAATCCAACTCTGTTGTCAGACTGTGCAGATAATGTATTCAGTAATGTTCAATTACATCCTTTATCTTTAAACTAGATAGAGTTGTTATGGAACTTAATTATTCGTCATAATTGCATCTCCCATCTCGTGAAATCTGCGCACTCATACCCCTCACATCTATATAGCAGAGCGTAACTTAATGACAGCAAATCGAGAGCACTGAATAACAATGAGTATTCATCCGCCTCTTGCTACTTTTTAACGGTTCGCCTTGGTAGTGTTCTGTTACGGCTGAAAAGCCGGTCCATACGATGATGAAAATCCGCCCTGAGATTTTCAGTATTATCCTGCTGCTCAAACCGTTACCATGGCTTTATCTTTGTTAATAGAAACCTCTAAGATAACGAACTGGTTATTCTCGAAAGAGTGACAGGGGAACTGCCGCGCCTCTCGATCATGTGGTAAACATCAATGAATGCATCACTACAGATAATGGAATGCGCAGGAATCACGAATGACAGATAGATGTTATGTCCACGCGGAGTAATTAGTTCATTATCTGAGAGGTTTCTATTACCAAAGATAAATCCATGGTAACCATTCGAGCAGCACAATAATACAGAAAATGCAGTAGATCAGAAGCTAAACAATGACATCTTAATCATAAAGCATTCACCTTCAATCCAACGGTCGTTCCGAAACAGGTTTGCAAGTTATATAATATGAATGTCCTTTAGTAATCTAAGAAGGCTGCATTTTACTAAACAGTAATAAATAGTGTCAATAAGTAGTTTCTCATGTATTCTTTCTGAGTTATATCTATTTTAATTTCTCTATTACATACACACAATAAACAGGAAATGTACTGCATTCCAGCCAACATTTGATACAGAGGTTTCAATGGAAATACATATTTTAAGGTTCCCTGCATCCAAAATTGCATCTTTATGTGGGAACTACCGCTGTACTCACATCGCTGCGCAGCTGAAAATTTGATAGTATAATGCCTGCCATATACAAACTATGTGCACCAAAATTCTGCGGCGTAGTAAAATCGCAACGAACAAACTGAAGCCTGAAAAGTGTCACATGCGACCACTTGCAAGAAGCTCCTGGACATCCCTCGTCAGCTCTGTGCCGATTGTGGGGAGACGGCACTCCTTTACGTATGCCAATTGTACACCGCTGCCCGCGGGGGTACACAATCTCTCCCGCGCAATGCTGTATTATTATACCCATATGTTCCTAAGTATTTTGGACTTACTTTCGGGCAGCTATACTCCTCACTCGAATATTGGCACATAGGCCCCGGAATACAGCAGAAATAATGCAATCAAACTCTCCAACCAATACAGACATGAGCATAGGGATAGTTCCCTTGTTAGAAAAAGGTCCTCTCTCTCTCTCTCTCTCTCTCTCTCTCTCTCTCTCTCTCTCTCTCTCTCTCTCTCTCTCTCTCTCTCTCTCTCTCTCTCTCTCTCTCTCTCTCTCTCTCTCTCTCTCTCTCTCTCTCTCTCTCTCTCTCTCTCTCTCTCTCTCTCTCTCTCTCTCTCTCTCTCTCTCTCTCTCTCTCTCTCTCTCTCTCTCTCTCTCTCTCTCTCTCTCTCTCTCTCTCTCTCTCTCTCTCTCTCTCTCTCTCTCTCTCTCTCTCTCTCTCTCTCTCTCTCTCTGTGTGTGTGTCAATAAACAGTATAACTAAAAAAATTGTGGTTAAATACCCAACTTGGTACTTAAGCTCAGTATCTTCCCACGACACACGATTTTCAGGAAGCTGTCCCATCCTAGACTACTCTTTACATGGAAAATGATTTCAAAATTTTTATTTTCCTAAATTAATAGTTCCAAAGTCCCTTATTAAAGTGGTGAATGTTTAAGTTATTTTAGAAAAAATAACATGTATATATTGAATTTTATGGCAATCTCTTCAGAAATGGTCGTCATTTTCGGTAACTTTTGTAATAAGAGATAGGCAAAATCGTACTACTGAAAAAGTGCAGATCTGCCTAAAATACAAAACTTGTGTTAAATACATTCTTTCGTGGAGTGATTCGTTTCAGATGTATCTCTTGTGATTTATGGAAATGTTGCATTACTTATACTTTTTTTCAAATGGGAAGTTTGGTTATTCACTTTTTTCTCTTGGCCAAGGAAAGAAAATGGAATATCAAAGACATCACACAGCGACGGTTTAAAGATTTGACTGTCACATAAAATCTACTGCATTCCTATATTTTCTTGCACCCACAAGAAAATTAACAATAACGTTTATCTTCATTAACATTAAGTAGATATAGGAATAAGCCTTTTTAAGAATAGCTTATAAAAGATTAGAGAAATTCATCTGAGTGTAACACACCAGATTTTCTTTCCTGTATATACTGTGTATACGTCTGTTATAAACATTCCTTTAAAAATTCATGAGCGCAGAACAAATCTGCGTGGCTTTTGTCGGATCCATATAAAATGTGAGGCTAGAATCGAAGCATTTACATACTTTTCTCACTCCGAACCTAAGTAGCGCCGAACAGTGATCAGCAAGGGCTGGAGAGATGTGTTGTCACAAGCTGTACAAATTAGCTGGACACAGTTTACGAATGACGTCATACATACAGCACAACCATCAAATGTGTATACGTCGAATATAACGT
>CM060950.1:143563951-143568951 GCA_030765055.1 Mantis religiosa
GTACGTGTTCTCTAATTGTTTCCAGGATAAGTGTTTTGAAACTAACCCATGCTTCATTTACACTAGTGGCAGATTTTACAAATATCCCATATTTTTCCCGGAGAAATGTTTGGATAGCCTCCCCGTTCGCCCTATATAGACTAGTCCGAAGTACAACTTGTACTTTTACAGATGAAGTTTATATGATAAAATCCTAAATGATCCGTTCTCATTCTGTATACAGAGAGCAAGCTCTGCATGAACTTAATTTCACACGAAATTTCGATCCCGTACATTATAAATGACAAAAATATCCTATAAGAATTAAGTTCAGATTTAAATATTAAATTCACAATCCATCCTCCCAGAAACTGTTTAAGATGCATACTGAAAATTTTATAGCATATAGATGGACGTCCTGTAGGTTCACTTATATATTTTTTCAGTAATATTTTTTATTAACAAAAATGGACCTTTTGATTTCAATGATAGCATTCTTTGATAAAATGGTATCACTAATTATTTGTTTTATATAACCCACCATGCTACTGTTCTCAAAGCAGAACCAGAACTTAATTTATAAGTTTTCATCAACCTGACGTTTAATTCAACTATTTTCAATACTTTCCGAGAAAACTGGTATTCTCTTCAGAAAATATCAAGTGCAGAAGAAGATGTTCAAAGCAAAAGTGGAGAACAAAGAACCTGTATATATTTGGTAAGAAATAAACCACATAGCACAAAGAAGTAGTATTCATTCAAGATTACTAGCATATTGTAGGGCAAACGACCTTTTAAACGAGAGGCTTAACTTTACCTTTCTACTACAAAGTGAGTAGGAGTTGTCATTTTTATGTGGAATACTGCAGAATCTCCAGTAAAATTGATAGATGCAGTACTACATTTAAAATTTAAGCATGGTGACTGAGTGTGTGACTTTGTGTAAAACTAAGACGGGAAGTCCAGTTTATAAGGGTGAATAAAGGCTAAAATATAGTTTTTTGATATTTTTCGTCATTTACCTTTCACTTAAATGTTCAAAATTTGGTTAGTTTCGTATTTACGTTTCAAAAACGAAGTACACAAAAATAATAGCACATATATTTTAGTTCTAATGGTAGCAAATTATCTAGCTTTTTATTTATTTTCAGCTATTTTGTACAGATAATATTGCACTATAAGTTGTAATAAAAGCTCAGGTGGACTGGTGATGCTTAATATTATAAATTGAAATGTAGAAAAGTGTTAAATGGCTTCCTTCTTAACTTAACAAAAAGAGGACTTGTTAAGGTAAAAGAACCGTCCTCAAAATATAAGTTAACATATCTGGTGTTGTGATAAGAATTCAAACTTTCCTAGCAACAGAATGAAAATCAGGTGAGCTAAAACTCTCTAAACATATTCATCCTACTAAACATGTAGGCTTACTTAAAATCATATAAGAATTGTACATTTTGTTTATTTTTATACCATTTTAAGTACATTTTAAGCTACAACAAAGTGCTACTTATGTTAATCCTTTTCAGTTGTGCCTTTTGATTAATTTTATTATTCTTATTATTCTATTATGCTCTGAGAAAATGCTGCTGATATTAATAAGGTCTCCATTTATGTCCTGTTTTTTTTCATGCTATTTTTGCATACAACGTTGTCCGCTGGATATATGCTACATATGTAAATAACAGTTCTCACTCTTTAGAAGAGGGTAATTAGCATTCTAAGCGCAGAACATTCTGAATAAATCTGGCCTATTGATAGAAAGGATGCGGGCTCAAATCCGCTTCACACCGATGGTCTTTAAGTGTGTTTACAAGCGATAGCCTCAGGGGACAAAATTTCAGCACACCTAAATGATCCTGGCAGTTGACAGCTTCGTAAACCAACAAAATATTTATTCCACTTATTGTAAGCAGGATATTTGTCAAAATATTATGATATTTATTTCATAAATTTTATCTTGGAAATCTTAATTATAACAGTATGATAACACTCTTGACGCCTGAGCTATTTTCAATCCAGGGGTTCCGGGACGAGACTCAAGAAGGTGCTGCAACTTACAGTCCAAGCACAGGGAAAAATCTTTATACAGGACAAAATCCACCGTCCCGCAGCAGCAGGCCAACTATTGTCCTCTGTAATTTAAAAATAGGAAAGGAAATGACGGGAAAGTGATGGAAAATTCGTGGCAGAAGCGGAGCCTCTGAGAAAACCATAAAGAACCCCATGATGAGAGCAGGGGTCCGGACAGAACTGGCCATAATTTCGTGTAGTTCTGAATGTAGGTTTGTCAGGGTTTATCGTAATGTGAAATATTTCGAACAGTAATGTGAATTTCATTCTAATTCTTGTGGTAGCATATTAATACATATTACCTTTAGTTTTAATCTATTTGTGCAGTATTTTCCGGAACACTTCCTTCCATCTTTAGCTGTGATAACTGCATTGACCTTCCCTTTATCTCCTGGTTATATTCGATGTTGGAATGGCCAGTTGACAACTGGTGGTAATCCTCGAATATTTGGGTTCCTCCCTCCTCTGTACTTTGAGATGATGGACATGCTCTCTGATGAAAAAAGTGATCCTTTTTTTTTTAATCTTGACAATAAAGAGGGATGCCAAAATGAGGGTTCTCAAAATTAACGATTTAGTTGAAGTTGAAAATGCCTATATTCCATGTGTTTCAATGCGATGGTTGGAGAATAGTTTTTAGAAATTAAATTATTTCTGCATTTCATGATGTGATGTCCAAAAAGGACGTGCTACGGCTGACTTTTCATCTGTTTCAGTTTAATATTTCGTTGATGTTCTACTAATAAGCTTTTAAGTTTCACAATCTCAGAGTTTATCTGATAAATTCCTGATGTTTTCGTACTCTCTACGCTATTTTCAAAGGATTATTCATCAAATATTTTATGCTATATATGCATTGTGGTACTAACTATATTTTAAAAACTATTTCAGTTTTTGAAGCTGATAGGGTGATAAGTAAACTTTTCTGTATTACATTTTCTTTAATGCTATCTAACTTTAAAGTAATATGTATTATGATCAATTTTTCCTTGGTATTTTTTAGTTAATTTGTATTAAGCTCAGTTGTAAAACATATTTCTTACAATCTTTTAATTTAACTCCTAAATTCTGAATTTGAATGTGATATAGGATTCATTTGTTATGTAATTGTCAAAATGAGTTGGTTTTCTATAAATTCCAAACTCTAATTTTTTTCCTTACTGTACGATGTTTTTCTATGTCTATGGTAAATGGAATACTTTTGTCTTATGTATTAAGAATGTTCTGAGCAGTTGAAGTTGTTGAGGTTGCAAATATATTTCTATCTATACGTAAGCTGTAAGCGCTGCGAAGCCCTAGCACCAGTGATATTTCGAACATAACCAAAAGTACGCCAGGTCTAACATCTGAGCCCCCCGTAATTAAATTGCCGGAATTGGGGGAATAAATTCCCCGCAATCATATGTGACTGGGTTCCTTTGGGTGGTGTGCAATCTTAAAATATTTGTAGTAAGTACGAGCTTATGTGAAAGATTTTAGTTAGACTGTGAAATTAAACTGAGTCGTTAATTTTATTTATACCGGGACCGCCCTTGGTTTATAGGACGACGTTAATTTTATTTATACCGGGACCGCCCTTGGTTTATAGGACGACGTAAACTAAAGCACATGTACGTGTGCGACATCATTAGCTGTTTGACCGTGTAACTCTCTGCGGATGAAAAATATAGTTCGCATATCATTTTTAAAGAACTTAAATTGAATACAAAATATATAAACAAATTCACATTATTATAAATGCAACGGTCAAACAGTAATTAATTAGTGTTTTATTTGGTAAATGTAAGCGTAATTTGTACGTATTAATCTGAGTGCGGCTGGCTCCGTAGCTCAGTCGGTAGAGCCTGCCTGCTGTGCAAGGGGTTCCGGGTTCGATTTCCGGCTGGGGATGGGGATTTTTCTCCAACCAAGATGATACCCCATCTTTCCCAGAGTCTGAAAGTATGAATGAGAGTGTGGATGTGTGCGTGAGCTATTGATTAAAAAATATAAAAAGTACAAGCAACCCAATGAATACGAGTTAACGCCATCGATATGTTCCAAAAGGAGAACGGTCGCCGATATGACCACTGCAGTTAAGGACGTCATATGACGTCCAAGTTAAAAGGCCCCAAACCGATATGGACGTGTATAGACGTCCTGCGCATACATGCATTTAATGCTCATGTAACGCCAATTATTTTAATCTTGCTGTTTTACAATGAATTTAAATTAGTTCTATAAGGATTGTAAACATATCCTTAAAGGTTTCTTTTTGAATTGTACACCTCCAAACCTGGATAAACACCCAAGGGCACATCTGCAGATTCACACCCAATAATATTGGTTTCCTTGCGAACTTCTTTTTCGCAACACACTACACATTTTCGAAATGGTTACAAGTTTTTTGGGTGTGGGTGGTATACTTTTAGGAAAGTGTTTTCTCTCAAGTATGAGGGAGAATTTTGCCACCCCCTAGTATAAAGAGGCCTCTGAGTATTATAATACTCAATTAGGTTACGAGCTCTTTATACGCGCAAGTACAGGTAGATGAATGTCTTTTACAGCTCTGAAAATTACTAAACAACTGTGCATAGTTACATCCAGTGGTATAAAAATACTTTTTTTTTACCATTTAACTCTTTTCCGTAAAGAGGGATAGCTGGTAATAGCTGATCCGTATCACGCATATTTGACCCGCCATTTCCCCAAACAATGGAGTAGCTAACATGCCAGCTGTAGACCAGTACACGTCACTGCTACGTATGTCCTAAACATCTCCATAATCGTACAACAAATCTTCCAGATTTTCTACAGTAATGTCAGAAGCCTGTACACATCATACCCAAGCTAGTTTATTTGCTACATTACCGGGATAAGCCATGGTTAACATTGAAATTTAACAATTTCAAATGTGCCTTAAATGGAACACAAAAAATCTGAGTTCACGCCGCGCGTGAACCTTGTACAGG
>CM060950.1:143576451-144081451 GCA_030765055.1 Mantis religiosa
TGCTTGTACTTCTATTCCGACATTTCTCCACCATCTTCTTTGTCTGAGTTTCTTTCCCGGAGTACCAAAACAAATTACTTCCTCTTCATGCTTCGTTTTTCTCCCGTAATTCTGGAAACTGATGTGTGCAAGGGCTTCATGTCTTTAGCCACTCTTTCTTGAACCTTCTGAGTTACTTGAAAATACTCTGGATAAAGTGGATCTTTACATATGGCTTCTTCCTTCATTTTCTTATAAAAATTAACAATAATTCAAAACTTTGGCTATATAGAGACTATACTTTTAATTTGGACACAACGGCAGATATTTTTACGCTAACTAAACAGCTCTCATTAAAATGGCATTAACGCGTGCCGCACAAAACTTCACATTCAACTGTAGCCTGTGTACTCTCCATACATTATTGTAGGGAAGCAGAGATGTTATTGCAACATAAACTATGTGCTTACCTGCTTTTCTAAGGTACGCTAGCTCACTAGTATAGAAGGAACGAGTAGCTTATATAAATTCTTAAATAATGGGATTATAAATGTGAGATACGTAATTGTTTTGAACTAGTAAGATTTCCTAAAATTTTCATCAGGCCCTGTACTTTTCACTATAAGGAGTTAAATATAGGCATAACAACCGTTTCAAAGGAAATTAATTGTTCTTCCACACTCAGTCATGTGTAGGGCAAGGTGTGAAAAGGTAGATTCAGACTGAAAAATCCAATGATTTAATTCAACATTTACTTTTTTCTTGCCATCTACAGAGTTTCATAAGTGTTTCAGAGCTTCATTAGTTTCTCAAACGTGTTAAGATAGAGAGCTGAAACGTTTCACTGGAATGCATAAAAAGGTGAATAGCCCCTTAGTTTGTTGGTTCAAAAAATTAAATTGTTTTAAGAGAAAATATAATCAGGGATATTTTTCTCATCTCTCCCATGTGCTTTTCGTGTCTATTCTACAAATTATTTACAAAAACTGATCTTTGCATCTACTTTATATTAATAAAAAGTACGTATGTGTGCAGAAATACATTTAAATATACGTCTAGAAGGATTCATAAAAGAGACTGGAGGCTGATGTGAGTATCAACTCTTTTAATGTGATTATATTTGTTTTCCATAATCCTTTCATAAATTCTGGAGAAACGAAAAAACTGCACTGGAAAGCACATTTCTTGCTATCCTGATAAATTATAAAGAATTGTATCGAATATCTCGAAAATTACAAATTTTAGGGGAAAAAAACCTTTAGTGCGGCTTTCAAGTCGGATAATGTTTGTCCTTGAACACTACTAGGTCAGCAACCAGTCGGAGTCTTTCGGTGTTTCGTATTGCATTCCCGTAAGTGAGGGCCAAATCAATCCATCTCTAATAAATAAATACTATTTGGGCTAAGACAGAAATTCATATTTTGAAAGAAAAAAATGACCCACGAGGAAGGTAGGTAGTGGTATTTCTACCATAGCCGTAAATACCCCATGTTTTTAGCTCAAATATTTTCTTAATACAAATAAATGAAACATCAATATTGTATAACAATGCATGGCGAGTAAGCACTGTAATGAATATCATTATTATTTGGCATGTACGCGTGTAGTGTATTTGTAAATATTCAGAAATGTAAAGGTCTCACGTGATGAAGTTAAAGAATTACTTTGAAAAAGCCAAAATATTTGTGAAACTGGGGAGAGAGCAAACAGTATACATCCTGCTGGCCTGCAGAATGCTGCATCTGCAGAACGTGAGTCGTTGCATTATGTGTTTGTTTATGAATTATTCGTAATCTCTATTTACTCAGGAGAGTTATAATCCGTATTATTCATGTGTTCTTCCGTTTAAAAACCAAGGAAAGGTGTATCAGTTGGATCAATTTGCAATTGAAATGAGACACGAAGTAATCCACCTTCCCCCTTATCACTGCCAGTACAATCCCAAAGAGTTAATGTGGGCTCAAATTATGTCGCAAATATAAATAATACTATTAACTGACTACTATTGGACGACTTACTCACGAAGAAATTGACAAAGTAACACAAGACTGAGGAAACTGCGTGAGACAAGCAGAAAAACTACAAAAAGACGTCTTTTGGAAAGCATTAACATTTGAGATTTTGAGCTATTCCTCATAAATTAGCAACAGGTGGACAATGGAGACAGTGACAATGATGAATTATCTCTGGCTGTAAGTGACATTCACAACTATATTAGCGAGCCACTGGCAGTTCCGTTGAATTAGAAAAATGGATCATTCATAAACTGTAATTATAACATTTAAAACATTTATAGCATTTAAAACATATGCTTAATATGTAAATATCCGTGTTGCAATTACGATTTCAACAACTACATTAATATAAAAGTTCGGAAAATTCAGTTTGGATTCCTTTAAGTCCAGCGCCAATGAGAACCTCATGGTCTAGGGTAGTGTGCGAGAGAGAGGGAAATATGAAAAGAGTGGGGCTAACAAGATGGTAACGTTGAGCGAACTAATGCATCTGATTCGCGGTGGTTCAGTACTCTTCCTATTTGAAAAACCAACAGATCAGATTCTGTGTTCTAATAAGTAATACGCTTTTCCTAAGGAAAATTGTGTACAAATAGTCCCGCAAAATGTCTAATGGAAATTTATAGGGTACAGATTATGCAGACATCAGTTTAGTTGGCTGATAAATTTAACCGAGGCTAACACATTAAATATTTGAAGTGAATTGTCGACTATTTACGGAAGGAGAATTATATCATTTCTGAAATCTTAGAACGGGAAACACCTACTATTGAAGCATTATAACTTAAAAATTCTAATGTATCAATAACTTTAGAGCTTAAAATTACTGCTTCGTAACAATAATCAGAAACGTAAGTTGAATTATTTATTTTTTTATTTTATTTATTTATTTATTTATTTATTTATTTATTTATTTATTTATTTATTTATTTATTTATTTATTTATTTATTTATTTATTTATTTATTTATTTATTTATTTATTTATTTATTTATTTATTTATTTATTTATTTATTTATTTATTTATTTATTTATTTATTTATTTATTTATTTATTTATTTATTTATTTATTTATTTATTTATTTATTTATTTATTTATTTATTTATTTATTTATTTATTTATTTATTTATTTATTTATTTATTTATTTATTTATTTATTTATTTATTTATTTATTTATTTATTTATTTATTTATTTATTTATTTATTTATTTATTTATTTATTTATTTATTTATTTATTTATTTATTTATTTATTTATTTATTTATTTATTTATTTACTTATTTACTTATTTATTTATTTATTTATTTATTTATTTATTTATTTATTTATTTATTTATTTATTTATTTATTTATTTATTTATTTATTTATTTATTTATTTATTTATTTATTTATTTATTTATTTATTTATTTATTTATTTATTTATTTATTTATTTATTTATTTATTTATTTATTTATTTATTTATTTATTTATTTATTTATTTATTTATTTATTTATTTATTTATTTATTTATTTATTTATTTATTTATTTATTTATTTATTTATTTATTTATTTATTTATTTATTTATTTATTTATTTATTTATTTATTTATTTATTTATTTATTTATTTATTTATTTATTTATTTATTTATTTATTTATTTATTTATTTATTTATTTATTTATTTATTTATTTATTTATTTATTTATTTATTTATTTATTTATTTATTTATTTATTTATCTATTTATCTATCTATCTATCTATCTATCTATCTATTTATCTATTTATTTATTTATTTATTTATTTATTTATTTATTTATTTATTTATTTATTTATTTATTTATTTATTTATTTATTTATTTATCTATTTATTTATTTATTCATTTATTTATTCATTTATTTATTCATTTATTTATTTATTTATTTATTTATTTACTTATTTATTTATTTATTTATTTATTTATTTATTTATTTATTTATTTATTTATTTATTTATTTATTTATTTATTTACTTATTTATTTATTTATTTATTTATTTATTTATTTATTTATTTATTTATTTATTTATTTATTTATTTATTTATTTATTTATTTATTTATTTATTTATTTATTTATTTATTTATTTATTTATTTATTTATTTATTTATTTATTTATTTATTTATTTATTTATTTATTTATTTATTTATTTATTTATTTATTTATTTATTTATTTATTTATTTATTTATTTATTTATTTATTTATTTATTTATTTATTTATTTATTTATTTATTTATTTATTTATTTATTTATTTATTTATGTATTCATTCATTCATTTATTTATCTCCTGAACACATTAGAGGCAAACGATATATACATTCTGGATGACGCTGGTATTATACTTTCATTTGTGATAAATTTGTCTCTATCCTTATTTTACCCTAATGTATACAATACATTAATAAATAAACTATAGACAGTTCAATAGATAAGCAATAAGTCTATAAAAGTACGTATGGTAACAGCTTCACTAAAAGCTATTAAGAGAGGTTTGCGAAAAATTGTACCACAGGAGACCAGATGATAAACCAAGACTTAATGTTCATTTTTAAAAAAAAAAAAATCAAATGAACGCTGCTCATTATTTTACTCTTATGGATAGGATTTCCCATTCTGCTTCGGTAATTTTAAGTCCTTCAAAATAGATTCCATGTTTCCCGTATCTGATTGTGTATATGTATATGTAAAATCGGATTTAAACTGACTAGTTTGTATATGACTCTTGATTTTAGGTAACAATGTGTATTACTATTATTATCATCATCGTTGTTGTTATTGTTGTTAAGCAGTTTTCCTTTGTATGCAAAGATGGCTGCACATAAAACATTTGCAAGGAAATTCCATAATGGTCAAATTAGTAGCATTTTGATAAAAGATATACTTTAACGCTCGGTGTCTGAGGTCCTGTATTTTGCTCTAGAGTTTTCCCTTCAGCTTCCTTGCTCTCTTTAGTGTTCGGAATAACAGAGTGTGGGTAGCAGTTTGAGATGACAGCTTTAAACTATGAAGATAAAAGAGAAAGAACAATATGTGAGTGAAGTGGACAATATAGTGCTTTTCATCTGGGAACATAAGATATGAACTTGACAACAACAGCTTTGATTCCTTATTTTTCAAACATATGACACTGCACCGGATATATGTTTCTCTAAACTTTTATTACTCTATCTTAAAAATCTTTTTCTGCTGACAGTCATAAGCTTAAAGAGCTTCGTTACTTCGGAACGGATTCTCGGCTCATTCAACTCCGTACTTCTTCTGAAAAGGAAACACATTTCCAGCTGTTCCAAAATTTTCATGGAAATGTATTATTACGCATTACGTCGGATATTTTATACTGTTTTCTATACACATATTACTAATTTTCTATTAAAACTTAAACGGAGAATACATGGTTTTCGGCCTATAATCGCAATAAAAACCTAATCTATATTGAAAACTTTGGTGGCTAATTTGTCCAATATTAAGGTAATTTATGGTTTACAACACTTATTAAGGATAAATTAAATTAAATTGGACATTCCGAAGACGTTGGAGTCTTCCTCTTTATGGATCAGTCCCCTGATTGGTACGTATCGTAGTCACTTGCTTGCAAAGAGAGGAGAGGTTAGGGAGTGAGAATTTTTTAGAGAAATGGTGAGAGGAAAACAATAAAAATCTATTCATACCGGTCCAATTGGCGATCATTGAAGGCTAATGAAAAAATGAAAAGAATAATATAATCATTGAAGTTTATAGACGTTTGCCTTATACACACGTTTCAGATTTAAGGACCCACTTTACTTAGCAAAAGCTCATTTTTCCAAAACACGATACCTACGTTTTAAATAGACACGAATAAGAAAATTGGAAGACAAGCTTTTGATAAAATTCTCGGTTTTCTTTCGATGAAATGTGAAGCTCAACATAACTAACTTGTCTATAAAGCATTTAACTACTCTCTTTAAGTTCAGTGGATAACAGAACAAACCTCAGATATTTATATATGTCCCCTTTGTGCGGTTTTTTCTTCGAACGTACCAATGCAGTCATTTTGCACACTTCACTGTATTCTTTTTGCTTACTTTAATTCAAACTATATGCAGCTATAGCAAAACTATGACCCCCATTAATGTGAAATAAAACGTTTGGTGATCAAATAATTCATTTTCAAAACGGATTAGTTGAAATGTAGTGTTTCATGAGGAAAATTACCCACAATCTATTGGAAGGTTCAGGTTGCAAGTTTGCACTGCTTTTGAGAGAAGTGCGCCAGAAATCAGGTAAGTCAGTTACATAACATTGACAATAAAGGTCCTGACTACCTATGTGGTGTAGTGTTGAGAGCGCTGATTTCTTAGTCGGAATTCCTGGTCTTCATTCGTGGCCAGGGTGGAAATGTGTGTGTGTAAAATGTGCCTCATCAAATGTTTCAGTTTTAACCGCGATATGACAATAGCAGTTAAATGGGAGCTATAGAAACCATAAATGAAATTAAGATATTAACCAAAGCTTGAATACTACCAAAGGAAATTAAGGTAATTTTGATATTCTCGGAATGATTAAATATTTTAACGTGTTTCTAATTGTCCGACTGAAGTTGGTATTGAGATGAAGGTGCTCCAATTTATAGTGTCGTCTTCTTCCCTCATGCAAAGCTATAGCCACTAAATTGACAAGTGTCTTAAGAAAATGTTTCTGCTCTTTGAGTATCGCTAAGTTAATAATAATTGCGATAATTTGGTCGCACAGCTACAGCTCATATTAACAGTTAGATGACGTAAACCAAATGGCCTTTTGAAGAAATACAATAAGATTGGTATCACTGCTGCCCAGTGTTAACACCAGAGTCAGTAACAAGAGATAACGAGAATTTTCTGAAATTTACCCTCCCGAACTTACTGGAGAGTTCTAGTGCATTCACGAGTTAGGCCAGCTATTGAGTCGGTGAGTGCATTTCTAATGCACCATCAATGGCGATTCTCCAAATGTGTTTAAGATGTACATCGATTGCTTCTAATGCGAGAGATTAGAGACGTAATGTGTTCGACTCCCTAGCAAGTGAACCATACGAAGAAAACGGTGTTTCACTCATTATTTCATAATACCGCAACGTTGGGAAGAAAATTTAAATGTCATGAAAAATAAAACTAGATGCATTAGTGAAGTGATAGAACTAGGTGAATTGAGATGCAGATTGAACTAGATCATATGAGTGAAATGAAAGAACACTGAAGTGCCATTGAACACCAGATAAGGTCAAATATTGGTTAAACGTACAATCATAATCCATTTATCAACGACGCTTTTTGAACACCAGAGAACATCAGTATAATAATAATAATAATAATAATAATAATAATAATAATAATAATAATAATAATAATAATAATAATAATAATAATAATAATAATAATAATAATAATAATAATAATAATAATAATAATAATAATAATAATAATAATAATAATAATAATAATAATAATAATAATAATAATAATAATAATAATAATAATAATAATAATAATAATAATAATAATAATAATAATAATAATAATAATAATAATAATAATAATAATAATAATAATAATAATAATAATAATAATAATAATAATAATAATAATAATAATAATAATAATAATAATAATAATAATAATAATAATAATAATAATAATAATAATAATAATAATAATAATAATAATAATAATAATAATAATAATAATAATAATAATAATAATAATAATAATAATAATAATAATAATAATAATAATAATAATAATAATAATAATAATAATAATAATAATAATAATAATAATAATAATAATAATAATAATAATAATAATAATAATAATAATAATAATAATAATATTTATTATTATTTAATCTATTAAAGTCTTATTATTCTATATTATCCTTACTGTAATTGTTGTTATAGCCATATTTAATGCTTATGAACCAAAATAATAACTGTAATTGACAAATACCACAGAATAGCAGCTCCTTTCTAGATAACTTCTATCAGGAAGGAATGGGATTTGGTAATATAAGTTGTCATACAATATAGAATCTCTTATACCACCAAACTCAACGGCGTGAATAATTTGAGTCTGCTCTACTTCAGAAGAAACGCTTGATCTAAATATTAGCGTTATACATTTTAATGCTACGAGTAACTCGTTTCTGGCCATCCTTACTTCTATATGATCGAGTCTCTGATCATTTTACACCATGCTACCATCTTTCTCAGCCCGCTTCAATCTTGTAAACAAGGCGGAGCTGACTCCACTCTCCAGGTGGCACTATACAAGGTGTTAACTTCCTTGCGTCTAACTGAAACATAAGTTCCTGTACCATTTTCCTTTAAAGTGAATGGATGCATAAATAAAAAATAAAATCTATCAAAAATTTGATAGCGAATATGTCACTACATCTTTATCGTTTATTTTTGATATTAGAATAGCGAGGTAGAGCTACAAAATATTAGTTACTTGTGTCTTCACCACATTTTGATAAAATGATTTGTTTAGTCACAAAATAATGTTAAGGAACTAGATTTCAGCGTGAATAAAGTCGTGAGCATACGCTTAGCACCTCCGCAACAATGGCGTGTGTGTGAAGTGGAAGATCAGGAATGTAAACAGTAAAACTACCTGCAGCGACACTTGGTACAGGTACCTTAACGCTTCAAATGCGTCTAATGCATGGAGAACTATGGAAGTCTTTACAAATCAGGAATATGCTTCTTGCCTACGGCAAAACCCACTGTAACATTCATGAAGCTCAAGACCTCGGATAAGTTTCCCAATCGGAGAATTCCAAACTCATGAGTGATTGCAAAGAGTCCAACGGAGCACATTTTGAGCATCTACTGTAAATTGACATGTTGATGCTGTAGTTATTGACCATTAATAGAAAATATGTGGCACTGATTTAATTTTACACGGTACACCTAAATGAGGTATTTTCATAATTATTATTCTTCTACTTCACGGCTTTGGACTTTTCAATCCGTTCCGGTTACCATTTGGTCTTCAGTCTTCTCTGGTTTCTTGTACCTTTGGCTTTACAGTTTATACCTAATCTAGGTATTCTGTTATTATTTATCCTTGAACATGCTTTTCACATTGATTTCTACTGTTTGCAATAATATGATTTATTCCTCCTACTTGTAATTCTTTTCTGAAATATTGGCTAAGATTTTTTGTCCTTTTTTAGTATACGCTGCTATTGCTCTTACAGTTCGTCCGGTTTATCTTGAAACGTGGGAATTATAGATCGCACTATTGCTGCACTGTTGTAGGTAACCCATAATTGCCTAAGCCCACATCACAGCACTTCATGTGCAAATTTGTCTAGTTTATCTTGGAACATGGGAATTAGTGAAAGAGGGGAGGAGAGAGAGAGAACGCATTATTGCCCGCGTAGGTAACCCATGACTGCCTAATCCCACATCACATCACTTCATGTGCAAGTTTGTCTGGTTTATCTTGGAACATGGGAATTAGAGAGAGAGGAGGGTAGAGAGTACGCATTATTGCCCGCGTAGGTAACCCATGACTGCATAGTCCCATATCGCATTAGTTCCATGCAGTATTCCGATTGATTCCACGTGATTATTTTGTAGCTATCCCTTTAATACTTTTAAGCACAGCGCTTTAAAGACTACTGGTAGAATTCGGTAGTATGGATATACCGTCAATTAGGGATTTTTTGGACAGTCACTTTCATCTAAATGTATAATGAAATTTACCAATATATCAATTAATCCGTATTTTCTCCAGTACATCTTTTCTACCTCCTTCATTGATTTGTATCCATACTTCTTCCAGCGATGCTCCTACGGCTTCTGCAGAGGCATTAACATGCAGTAGTAGTGAGCAGTTTGGTTTCGGGTGGGAAAGAAGTGTTGCATTTACAAGTCCTGCTTTGCAAGCTTCATATGCTTCAATCAGTTCTGGCAATCATCACCATGAGGCCAAGCAGTTTTGTGGATAAATCGTCGGTAGTAGTTGATTGCACCTATGAAGCGGCACTACATCCGATATGTATTGGGTAATTCAGCTTTTATGAGAGTTTCTACACGCCCTGGAAGTGAAACTGTTCCATTGCTTGAAATTCGGAAACCTAAAATGTCCATGGTGGGTTCTCCAAATATGCATTTTGCCAGATTGATTGAAACACCACAGTCTCGAAGTATAGAAAAAAATACCCTTAAGTCCTGTTTATGTACTTCTGCTGAGGTTGAAGCAACAAGAACGTCGTCAAGGTAGACAAATGCAAATGGCAGATCACCTAAAACTTCATCCATAAGTCGTTGGAACGTTTGTGCTGCATTTCTTAATCCGAAGGTCATTACTGGAAATTCAGATAATCCAAAGGGAGTTATTATAGCAGTTTTTTCTGTCTTGTGGTGCTACTGGAATTGGATTGTATGTACGCACTAAATCCAGCTTGAAAAAAATAGTTTTACCAGCTAGTGAATGTGTGAAATCATGAAGGTGAGGTATGGGATACTGTCTCGTTTAGCAACTGCATTTAAATTTCTACAGACTCCACATGGCCTCGAACTGCCATCCTTCTTTTTGGTGAGATGAAAAGGGCTTGAACAACTGGATTTCGATGGTCTACAAATGCCTAGATTCGTCATCATCTGGTACTGTTCTTTTGCGGCTTACAGCTTTTCTGGAGCTAACCATCGAAAACGGCATCGAGCTGGGGGTCCACTGGTTTCGATGACATGGGTTATCTTATGTGATAGATGCTCCTTTGGAAATACGGGTGGCCGTGTTATTTCTGGAAACTCTTGAAGCATCTCCGTAAATTCATTTATATTATTAACACGGTTAACTGATGTTCCAGTCTTGGTGTGAGCAACGTAGGCAGCTACAGATAAATGTATGTCACCATCTATTAGCCCTTTTTGCCGGAGATCAATTAGAAGATTGTAATATTTCAGTAGATCTGCTCCTATGATAGCATGACTAACTGTTGTTAAAACAAATGGCCAACGATAGCTGCGTCTAAGGCCTAGGTTAAGATTTAGTAATCGTACTCCGTAGATAGCTAATAGAGCACCATTTGCAGCGAAAAGTGAGAACTTTTTAGGACCATTCTTCTTTTCTTTAGGAGTTGCTGGCAAAACAGATACCTCAGCTCTTGAATCTATCAGATATCTAACCTTTGTTGGTTTATCTGTGATAAATAGATGGGCTGAATTCCCGCTTTCGCATACCGCCATCTGCAATTGTGTTGCTGGTTTGTTTGGAAGATACATACATGGGGAATAGCATTTTTGGCATTGTCTCCGAATTTAGTATAATACCAGCAATAAGCAGTGTTAGAAGAGGTTGAGGATCTGCTTTTGTTTTGTCTACTATTTCGTCCGCTGCGACTTGATGATCGCTCGCGTTGATAAGAAGACTCTAATCTTTCCAAACGTGAATTAGTAGCTTCCAGAGTGTTACTGAGCCGTGATAAATCACTGGTATTTGGGTTGATATCATTGGCAACTGCATTAACATAATTTGAGTTTTGAAGAGCAGTGACCTCAATGATTTTGTCAGCCATAGTAGCTAGCTTCTCCAGATTTTCACTACTGACTGCGAGTGCTGTTTGTACAGACAAAGCGAGACGCTGAAACCACGAATATTTCAATATTTCACCTATAATCCTGCTACGCGCTAAATCTTTGAAGCGATTATATTTTGGCGAGCAAATAGTTCCACTTTAACGGGACAGTTTGAAACAAATAATGTTTAGTTCAGGGTAAAGCAATGAGGTTAATCACAGGGTATGCGTGCATATGTGTGAGAAGGATGGTTTTAATGACACTGGAATGCCCGTTTCAAACTGGTTTAATGACTGCTTCTTTTATTATTACATTAATCTCAAAGTTGCCGACCAAGGATTACCAATATCACTGTTTAAAGTTACTGAAGGCGGAATGCTTATTACTAGATAATGCATATTTCGTTACGTATAAACCGACAAATATCTTCTCTCATCACTTCTGGTGTGTCCTCAACCAAGACAGAAGAAGTTGACCGCCCTAATCGGCCTCACCCCGAAGACTGACTGTCCTCACAGCTGCGCGTGAATGTGTGTGTCACTTTCGCTTTTTGGAAGCCCTCTATACACACAAAGATTCCCTTTGTGGCTATTTTGTCATGCCATTATTAAGCGTCCGAAAAATGCCCTATTCACACAGTCAAGTGCTTTCCCTTAGAATTTTGTTTTTCCCTTGTCTTTTGTTACACAACTCAACCACGTTGCCATTCAACTCGACTGCACCTGCACGTGTTCCACACAAATATACATTACTTTGAAATCCATTACGATTCTTTATACATCGCATCCCTTAATTTCGGTATCATATTTCATTTGCCGTAAAATTTGAGCGGGTTTTTGGTTTCCTAATTCAACTTCATTTATTAGCTTACGTAATTTATGTTCTTTACTGCCAGCAAAAATTGAAATTAGCTTTTCTTTTAACAAGCAAAATTTGTGTTGGTTAGGTGGGTTAGCTATAATATTGCTCCCCAGTTCCATTATCTAGCAATGCAAGTTCCCTATGGCATAGCTAAATTTTATTTTGTCTTGCTTAATTCCTGCAATGTCGAATTGTGTTTCAACTTGCTGAAACCACAGATCTGGCGGATTTCTCCAGAAAGCTTTTCTTCGCTTGTCTGTACTGACGAGTTTTCCGTCATTTCAAGGAAGAATTATATACTGCAGAACACAAATTGTAAATTGTAATTACTCTGGAACGTCGTGGGTCACCAATTGTGGAAGTCCAGCGTAATTTTAAGATCTAAATCACAACATATATTACGTTTTTTATCAACTATTTATTCCACATTTTAAAAACAACAGTTAGAACAACAGAAAGTCGTCATATCAACTTGTTGTATCTCCAAGTTGACCAACCTAAGAACAATTGCCGCAAGTTCGATAGAAATTCATATCACAATGACACAGAGGTAAGATAAGACCATTTAATTCAGTTATGGAGTTGATTGTATACAGTTTTACTTACCTTTGTTTCTCTTAATTATTTCGTATAACGCCGGCTTTGATACCTACTATATTTCCATTATTACCATATTTCACTGTCAATATAAATCACTTTTTGTAAACAAGCAAGCCCTGCACTGGTTGCAGCACCTGTTGCTGTCTGATGGAGACTAGGTAGTCACGGATAGCAGTGGTAATGTGTTTACAAAGCTTTTCACTCCTCCCTTGTCACAGGGAGAGGTAGCGCTAACTTAAACCAGACAAACTTTACAACTTTTATTTCTGATGTCTGTATTCTAGCACTATTTCTTTTTGTTAATGTCCATGTTTCTGGCCCATA
Source organism: Mantis religiosa (assembly GCA_030765055.1). NCBI lineage: Eukaryota > Metazoa > Arthropoda > Insecta > Mantodea > Mantidae > Mantis > Mantis religiosa. Next base: position 143,589,800 of record CM060950.1, read on the forward strand.
ATCAGAGTTGGTATTGCCAACTCCGTAATTAATGTTTGAATTTTTATCCTTGATTAACTATTATGCGTAACTTATTACGTAGCTTTTAGTTTTGATCTCGTGAATACGATTGAATATCACCTCTCACTACTGACAGTAGCAGGTATCTGATAAACACACAAGCATGTGGCGAACAAGCTTTCAAGCGCTGGCCTAGTTTAGATCAGAGGAAGACAGCTTCCAGAGTTGTGACGTATTTCAGCCGGGAGCGAGGCCTGCAGTGCATGTGACGTCAGGCAAGAGATATGCAGTACCAAGTTGCCTATATAAATGGCGCTGTGAGTGCAAAATCTGAGGGTTCAGTCAGGTGTAGCGCACTCTATGACAACAATGTAGCTGCCACTTACGAAATGGAACTGTTAAATTTACAATGTGACGATTTATTGAAGTACAAATATACACACAAGAACGATTTGGCCAATTTTGACAAGAATGCCCCCAAACCAAATTTCCGAGATTGTATGCACTTGAGGCACGTGATTAAATGCGGCATGTATGTGTAAGTTTGGCTCCACATATTTGTTCGAACAATTCTTTTTCTGTTATGAAATTAGCTAAGACCACACCCCGGAGTACCTTGTCGGACGACAGTCTAACATGCAGCCTTCGATTAAAATTTCCCAGATATTACGTCCTTACATTCATAAACTAGTTAAAGAAAAGCGAAATAGAACGTGTCGGAAAATGTCCACGTAATTCTGTTCTGAATGGGTCTCCTCTAATTTGCAGAAAAAATTACATTATGTTTTATTTTATTTACTTTATAGCATGCCTGAACTTCAGATAAACTACAAGTTGAAGTTTTTTATATATTTTATCCTAGCACAGAGACAAAATGTAATTATTTATAAACTGTGACCAATTGTGTAATTAAGGCAGTCATCTATAATATCACAGCCCGCCTCGGTAGCGTAGATGGTAGCATGTCTGCCTCACGTTCAAGAGGTCCCGAGTTTGAATCTCGGTCAGGGTGGGTTACCTGGATAAAGTTCTTTCCGGGGTTTTCCCTTATTCTCAAAGACGAATGTCAGATAACTCTAATCTCCATGGACCCCGGGCTCATTTGAGCATCATTTCACCCAATTCATTCACCGTCCGATATGACTTATCTTTGGAGGACTTAAATTACAAAAAATGTAATATCACAACACCCAAGATGTAAGTTGTACATATTATTAATGCCCGATACGTTTCCTGTCTGTCCTACGCTGTCGGAACCCCAATATATCAAACTATTCCCTTCCTCTTGGGCAGCACAAATCAGCGCTGTGACGTCACACGCTAACCTGCCATTCGTTCGGGGGTATATTTGATGGTTAGAGCTGACGTCACATCGCCACTACTTATCTTCCCCTGGTTTAGGCTTTCAACCTTTGTAGGTGTGGACGCACGCCTGACCACAAACCAAAACAAAAATATTGAGCTCTATAATCCAACTCTGTTGTCAGATTGTGCAGATAATGTATTCAGTAATGTTCAATTACATCCTTTATCTTTAAAACTAGATAGAGTTGTTATGGAACTTAATTATTCGTCATAATTGCATCTCCCATCTCGCGAAATCTGCGCACTCATACCCCTCACATCCTATATAGCAGAGCGTAACTTAATGACAGCAAATCGAGAGCACTGAATAACAATGAGTATTCATTCGCCTCTTGCTACTTTTTAACGGTTCGCCTTGGTAGTGTTCTGTTACGGCTGAAAAGCCGGTCCATACGATGATGAAAATCCGCCCTGAGCTTTTCAGTATTATCCTGCTGCTCAAACCGTTACCATGGCTTTATCTTTGTTAATAGAAACCTCTCAGATAACGAACTGGTTATTCTCGAAAGAGTGACATGGGAACTGACGCGCCTCTCGATCGTGTGGTAAACATCAATGAATGCATCACTACAGATAATGGAATGCGCAGGAATCACGAATGACAGATAGATGTTATGTCCACGCGGAGTAATTAGTTCGTTATCTGAGAGGTTTCTATTACCAAAGATAAATCCATGGTAACCATTCGAGCAGCACAATAATACAGAAAATGCAGTAGATCAGAAGCTAAACAATAACATCTTAATCATAAAGCATTCACCTTCAATCCAACGGTCGTTCCGAAACAGGTTTGCAAGTTATATAATATGAATGTCCTTTAGTAATCTAAGAAGGCTGCATTTTACTAAACAGTAATAAATAGTGTCAATAAGTAGTTTCTCATGTATTCTTTCTGAGTTATATCTATTTTTAATTTCTCTATTACATACACACAATAAACAGGAAATGTACTGCATTCCAGCCAACTTTGATACAGAGGTTTCAATGGAAATACATATTTTAAGGTTCCCTGCATCCAAAATTGCATCTTTATGTGGGAACTACCGCTGTACTCACATCGCTGCGCAGCTGAAAATTTGATAGTATAATACCTGCTATATACAAACTATGTGCACCAAAATTCTGCGGCGTAGTAAAATCGCAACGAACAAAACTGAAGCCTGAAAAGTGTCACATGCGACCACTTGCAAGAAGCTCCTGGACATCCCTCGTCAGCTCCGTGCCGATTGTGGGGAGACGGCACTCCTTTACGTATGCCAATTGTACACCGCTGCCCGCGGGGGTACACAATCTCTCCCGTGCAATGATGTATTATTATACCCATATGTTCCTACGTATTTTGGACTTACTTTCGGGCAGCTATACTCCTCACCCGAATATTGGCACATAGGCCCCGGAATACAGCAGAAATAATGCAATCAAACTCTCAAACCAATACAGACATGAGCATAGGGATAGTTCCCTTGTTAGAAAAAGGTCCTCTATCTCTCTCTCTCTCTCTCTCTCTCTCTCTCTCTCTCTCTCTCTCTCTCTCTCTCTCTCTCTCTCTCTCTCTCTCTCTCTCTCTCTCTCTCTCTCTCTCTCTCTCTCTCTCTGTGTGTCAATAAACAGTATAACTAAAAAAATTGTGGTTAAATACCCAACTTGGTACTTAAGCTCAGTATCTTCCCACGACACACGATTTTCAGGAAGCTGTCCCATCCTAGACTACTCTTTACATGGAAAATGATTTCAAAATTTTTATTTTCCTAAATTAATAGTTCCAAAGTCCCTTATTAAAGTGGTGCATGTTTAAGTTATTTTAGAAAAAATAACATGTATATATTGAATTTTATGGCAATCTCTTCAGAAATGGTCGTCATTTTCGGTAACTTTTGTAATAAGAGATAGGCAAAATCGTACTACTGAAAAAGTGCAGATCTGCCTAAAATACAAAACGTGTGTTAAATACATTCTTTCGTGGAGTGATTCGTTTCAGATGTATCTCTTGTGATTTATGGAAATGTTGCATTACTTATACTTTTTTTTCAAATGGGAAGTTTGGTTATTCACTTTTTCTCTTGGCCAAGGAAAGAAAATGGAATATCAAAGACATCACACAGCGACGGTTTAAAGATTTGACTGTCACATAAAATCTACTGCATTCCTATATTTTCTTGCACCCACAAGAAAATTAACAATAACGTTTATCTTCATTAACATTAAGTAGATATAGGAATAAGCCTTTTTAAGAATAGCTTATAAAAGATTAGAGAAATTCATCTGAGTGTAACACACCAGATTTTCTTTCCTGTATATACTGTGTATACGTCTGTTATAAACATTCCTTTAAAAATTCATGAGCGCAGAACAAATCTGCGTGGCTTTTGTCGGATCCATATAAAATGTGAGGCTAGAATCGAAGCATTTACATACTTTTCTCACTCCGAACCTAAGTAGCGCCGAACAGTGATCAGCAAGGGCTGGAGAGATGTGTTGTCACAAGCTATACAAATTAGCTGGACACAGTTTACGAATGACGTCATACATACAGCACAACCATCAAATGTGTATACGTCGAATATAACGTAACATAGTATTCTGCGAATTTACGAACGACGTCATAAGTACAGCACAGCCATCAAATGTGCATACGTCGAATATAACGTAACATAGTATTCTGCGAACTAGTGAAGCATAGCCTTTCAAGTGTATGCAGACGCAAGGTCAAGGCATTGTATAGCGCGAGTGTTTTGTTTCCTCTCGCAGTCATGCTCAGGATGTACTAACCTGCAAGTGTTCACATGTGCAAGCAATAACTGTACAGTTCATGTGCAGTATACCTATGGAAAAACCCACACGCCTCCGGCCTTTAGTGATGAGAGAACTATCCTTAGTACTGCACTTTTAGAAGGTGGTTACGGTATCTGTGCGAACAAAATATAGTATCCATTACCTCCCTAAACCGATCCTGGAAGGCTCTCTTGGTATCACTGTCTCTTTCCTTTCCTTCCCAGACCTTTACATCAGGATTGAAGCAATCTGAGATGCGGTATAGCACAACTGTGATTACATCATTCAAAGTATAATTCACTCAGAACGGCTATTGTAATACTTCTTCAATTGAATACCAAGCAAAATAAGCCACATTAATACTTGTTCGTTGGATGTTTTCTTCTGTTGGCCAGGTAATTGGTAAAATAATAAGGAAGAATGGTTAGTAATGTGCCTTCTGGTGTATGTGTGTGACTGTGTGTATGTGTGTGTGTGTGTTTGTTTGTCAAAGTGTACTACACTCCTAAACTTTCTTTGATCATACTTATGATATAGCTGCTTTTCTTCCTCACATGTGAGCCACCAATTAATTTCACTGAAGTTCCCTAAGGACAATAACACCTTATGAAGCTCATCACCTCCTTTTAAAATCTGTTTTACTAATAAAGTGCTAATATATGTACATCAGCATAGATACAAAGGAAAAGCGGAACTTAATCTAAATGAGAAAATATACATATTTCCTTTAACGGTGGAGAGTGGAACAAACTTGGAGATTTATTGGTTTTAAACTTCTGTCTAAAGATAAATAATATCAGGCGTACAAAGGTAAAGAGGGAGTGAGATAGCAGCAGATGAGAATGAGAGGCAGAGGAAGAATGAAATTGGGCGAGACAGAAAATAATGGGAGAGGAAGAGAAAGCAGACGTAAAGAAACCATAAGAGAAGATGCGGAAAAGGAAAAAAGAGAAAATGAGAAATGAGGCGAAGCAGAAAGAAACTTTAGCATTTAGCGCATTAATGCGAGCAGAGCTGCGGTTCTGACCGTTATACTATACTTCGCAGAAACTCAGGGGAAGCAACAGAAAATCAAATTCTTCTTCCATAGCTACAGTGCTGCTAGACACACACCATCTCATACCTCAGGCTCCTAGAAAGATACTTAGTAACAACTAGGGAAGGTGTATTCAATGTTTGAAGCCCTCTATTCGTATGTAGGTATTACGTATTACATTTAATTCAATTATAGTCACAAGAGCTGTTTAATCTGTTATAGCATAGCAGATGTGCAAAATGTAATTCTATTGCTTCACAGTAGGCTGAATACATGAACTATCGCACTTGGGGGAGTGTGAACGTGCAAAGAAACCCAATTTAAAGAGCCTATACACTGCAGTACAACTCCGCCAGTCCCATTTCTACAACTTGGCATGCGACAAAGTGAAAGCTCACTAGAATAGGTGAATATTACAGTGCTTCAAACAAGAGTGAAAGCACTGCTATAGTAGAAAATTGTACGTGATGTTTCAAGCATGTACACGTTATTCAGAATTTTGTACCACAGCAACAAACTATGCAACACATATGATTGCTTGAAGGGGAAAGGAGCAACTATTGAATGCACTTGCAAAAGGAAATTAACGGTAATTTGGAAAATACCGAATTGAATACCAGTAACAATATATTCCTAAGTAATTCTCGTAGCTAATTATCATTTATATAATTATTGTTATAAGTAATTTTAGAAATATTTTAGTTATATTAATATCTGTCTTAATCCGGGGATTCAGACGGATTAACGTGACACTAGCTGAACTAGCGGCAGGATTATCGTTAATCAAATAGCTTAATTGGGGCCATAAACTACGTATGTAATATATAATATTCTTTTACGTCCGTGGTTGTAGCTATGTGTCTGCAGCACATTCTGTATTCTCTCTTGAAACGTGCTGTAAAGTTTGCTGAAGATGAAACATTGTGTGCCCAATTTTGCTTGCCCAAAATTTCAAATATCAATAATAGACGCATTAGGTTGAGATGTATTATAATGTTCATAAATCGTCCAATACTGCTAGTTTCTCTTTGGCCGTGACGGGTGGGAGGTCACGATATTTAAAACGTTCCAAAATGTGTTTGTTCCACATTTGCTGTTAATATACTGTGACACGTACTTACAAAGGCACTTCAACTACTAGCTGAGTTAACTGAATGACTGGCGATTCAAATTCCCATCCTTCAAGATTGCAATACCTGTTGCGGCCAAACCAAGCGGTATACAATGAAACACCGTTGCAGGTTTGTTTGGTATCCTAAAATGCGTCTGTGTACAGAATTTGACGAAAAGGTTCCTTTTCTAGCTCAGGCAGAATAGAGCGCATTTATATATGTTCTTGTCTTAGAATAGGGAGTGAGTAAACAAAAACCAAAAGGTGACCAAACGTGCACTGTTATCTACAGTATAGATTTTATATAGAGATTGCTAAGACATACTCTGAGTATCGTACCGCCGATCCAAAATTTTATTTTGCTGTGCCCCAACTTAATATTAACATTAGTGAAGGAAGTCTTCACTAACTACACACTGAAGCAGTTCTGAAGCCGATATTCCTTAGCATGTTCACACATTTAGTGAGCGGGCAGCAACCGAATCTCAACACTGACGGAGAAAATCCGGCTTACTATACAATGAACACTTTCTGAAGTACTCGTAAATGTTCTTTAGCATTTGATAATGTTAAGCGGGCGATCAACAATACACCGATATGTTACTGGTGGATGTAATTTATTTTGAGTCTCCATGCTCTGAAATATTATGGACGGTACTGCTGTAGAGAGTACCTAATTTTCTTAATTTATCTTTTTAAAGAAAAGTATATATAAATATGGTATAAATAAACAAACAAATAGATAAGAAAGCATATAGTATAAACAATGACTAAAGTTAATAATGATACATTTAATACTAAATTTAGTAATATTATTACTAATTAAATTTAATAATAATAATAATAATAATAATAATAATAATAATAATAATAATAATAATAATAATAATAATAATAATAATAATAATAATAATAATAATAATAATAATAATAATAATAATAATAATAATAATAATAATAATAATAATAATAATAATAATAATAATAATAATAATAATAATAATAATAATAATAATAATAATAATAATAATAATAATAATAATAATAATAATAATAATAATAATAATAATAATAATAATAATAATAATAATAATAATAATAATAATAATAATAATAATAATAATAATAATAATAATAATAATAATAATAATAATAATAATAATAATAATAATAATAATAACAATAACAATAACAATAACAATAATAATAATAATAATAATAATAATAATAATAATAATAATAATAATAATAATAATAATAATAATAATAATAATAATAATAATAATAATAATAATAATAATAATAATAATAATAATAATAATAATAATAATAATAATAATAATAATAATAATAATAATAATAATAATAATAATAATAATAATAATAATAATAATAATAATAATAATAATAATAATAATAATAATAATAATAATAATAATAATAATAATAATAATAATAATAATAATAATAATAATAATAATAATAATAATAATAATAATAATAATAATAATAATAATAATAAGTTTAATTTTATATATTTGTTCTTAATAGTTTATAGCATTAGTTTTAGTTGATAAGAATGAAATGTTATTGTACGTTTTATTTATATTAATTTTTATAAAAAGTTTGTTTATTTTATTAATTTTACTTTTTAATTTTTTTTAATTTTTTAACGTTTGTTTTATTTTTATATTTATTTTTTACTTATTTTCATTGCTTTGATAATGTAAAACATCTGTACTTTTTAATAATTGTACATTTTTATGTGTAAAAATTTCTCTGTAAATTATGTTTTATGTATGAATGCAGTATGAATAAATGTTAAAAATCTGGCATAATAACCCTGGTTTAAGAAATTAAGTGCCAGGGTTATTATGCAGATTTTTATTTTATTTTTATTTTATAGCGTACCTGTGTTTACTAGTAAATGGAAACAATCCATCAATACCACGTGACTCTCATTGGTATAGATCTAACAAACCTGCAACGTGTCTACAAATTACTGCTGTCATTAATAGCATTCATGCTGCATATGCTTTGAGTATGCCCCATATATATATGCCCCAAAAAGGTGAATTAGTCAAATTACACACGTTAGTCAATCTAGGTACTTAGTTCTGTTACAAACCCTATTCCATCACAGTGTTTAAGAAATGTCTATTTTAAGTGTGAAAAATTCACGTTCCCTCTGTTTGCGATAATATATGCTTATATTGCGAGAAAGTTCGTTCAACATCGATTAATGTTATGCGTGAACACTTAACATAAACACGTTATTGCCAGCAAGTGCATGTGGTTTATTTTACACAGTTTTAAATAGCCAGTAATCGATTCATAAATAAATGAAAGTACGTTCGTTCGCTCGTTCTCCGACGCAGCACAAAGACATTTTCATAATGCAGTAACTTTTAAACTAGTGGCGCCAGTAAAGTTAAGCAACGACGAACCTAAAGAATGTCCACGCTTAAAGAAAGTGTTGTCCTTGCTAATTATACATAGAAGATGCTTTCATCTGTTCTCTACAAGAAAATAAAGTTGATAAGACACAACTTGTACCAGCGACGAAAAGGATTGAAAATTAAGTATCTAGCGATTTTTCTTGCATAAAAACAGTGAATATTAAAGTAGACAAAGAAAATATTTCATTTGCTAGAGGTTAACCGAAGGAGCATGGGTACAATCGGATTGCTAACTTGACAGGTTTGCAACCATAATTACCCCGTCACTTCTGCTACTGATGAATATGCATTTGTCCTATGACGAGGCCAGATTGAGGTTTCACTAACGCTCTAAAATTGAGCGATCAAATTTCAAAAGCTTCCACCACCCCTTGTGCGCTTCTCCCATCCCATATTATTAATGAGATCCGAAACCGTAGCCACTAGATTATGCAAGGCATTACTTCCCCTAGCAATATGCATGAATGGTACTGCCAGGTGCGCGCATAGCCATGTTTCATTCCTCTGCTCACTCGCCCTTGTAGCCCTCACATTCCCTGGATTGAATTAAACCACTCAAATAGCTTGCACTCATCCGCAATTAGATCAGCCATTAGACATCGGAATCCATTTGCCAACTTCTCAATTATGACAGACGTTCTTGACCTCACTAAAGGCGTGTTTCACATCTCGATCAAGCTTCTCTCGTTTTGATGTGCAATAATTCCAGAATATAACAAGTACATTTGGCAACGCAGTTAATTAACGTAATTCATCTTTCTAACTTATTTTGCTGATATGTTGATTTCTAGTTCTGGTTGCCCATAAGATAAGGCAGCAAATGTCTGCAGTTTCGCTGAAGCCAGTCTTATGGCCTGCAGTTACTCCATATTACTACATCACACGTTATAAACGGTATGTTAATAAGGGGCATCCGCTTCGGACTTGCAAACGTAGGGAACCTTTTACCAAATTCTACGCTGGTAGTAGAATGACATATGTATGCTCTTGATTTTGTTCAGAAAAATGAGTACATGGCTAACAAAATCAGAAATCTGTTCACTAGTAGGCCAGTACGCCATGAAAGTCATTAATTTGTCAAATTATTCCAAGGAGAGTGGCCTGAATGGAAACCCAATCAGTGGATCTACTATATACAGACATCTCGCTCAGTGATTATATTAAAGATCATATAAGTAAAATATAATAATCCATTCGCGTGCTCTTTCTACAGTGCGGCTGAACCGAGGGACGTCCGAAAAATAGAAACATTAAAATCCTTACCTCCCATACACGCAGCACATCTCTTATTTTTTTTTAATAAAACGAAATGAGTCCTGTTATTCTTCTAGAACTTGTTGACAGCATACTCCAGTTTTCAGGTCACACACTGCAGTAGAGTAAGGCTCGCATTTAGAAGGTCTCATATTTCATTCCCGATGGGGTAGTCACATTGTCTTTGAGTAATTACGCGGCTTTACCTCGGTTGGTTGTCATTTCGTTTCCTAGTTATGTTTCAGCACATAAAGATCAGGCGATTGGATGACGTAAGAGGCGTATGGCACTAGAGTTCACATTGTGGAGTTGTCTGTCTAACGTTTTGTATGGGATGGGCCCTCAAGAGTTCCTACCCTTGAAGAGATGTAAGCCTATGGGGGGCCCGCACGCCTCAGGGTGTCATATCTTACGATGTTAGAGACATGTCTGTGTCCGAATCTGACTTCCGGATCCGGACGTCTCTGTAACCTTCCATTCATCACTTCGTTCTGGAGTTTTCCAAAAGCTCAGTAAGCGCCTGTACGCTTAAGTGCCAATATCCTCATCCTCTTTCTCTGTATTTCAGCAGTTTCTTCAGTTGATGAAAGTAGTAAAATGGAACTAAAAATATTGCTTTGCCGAAAAGATTCCGAAAGTTTGTTCATTAGTCCGTATTTACTTCATTTACGCATTAGTAGCGCTAATGAGGACTGTATATGATAAAACTATTCCAACTGTATATCGTTGATAACAACGTTACAAATTCTAAAAGGTGTTAACGCAATGACATTGCTTTTGAAGAATGTACCGTGGATCATTGTGCTAATTATTACAAGCTTCGTTCAGAAACCGAAAGTTCACAGAGGTTCTGTTGTATTATACGTACTCAATAAGCTAAATCATTGCAAATTTCGGTTCTATCTTACTACAGTTGGCCCTGAGTGTGCGGTGGCATTTTGACAGAAATGTTAGCAAGCAGAAAATCTCTAATAGCAATTTCCCATATCTGCTGCACATAAATCAATGTTTGAAGATAATAGTGAATTGGAAGAAATCACTTAAATGCTTGTTGCATGCATATTAGTAATTAAGAGCTGGATCATACAAGTTGACCTTGAAGTTCGGACCATTTGACCCTGAAGAGTCACAAGTTTAGAGCCGTATTGGGATGATTTCCGGTTTTGGTGCAGGAGATGCTGTTTTGCATCGTCTTGACTGTCTGCATCTGCCACCCACCACCGACACACCTCTACGCAAACCCATCCACCCCGCGCAACCCGACGCATCCTCAGGAATTCCTGAATCCCCCGACGCACCCCTAGGCACACCCACCTACCCCGCGCAACCCCACGCACCCTCTGGACTGGCTGAATTCCCCGTGCACCCCAGGCACCGCCGTGCACACTCTGGACTTCCTGCATCCCTCAACCCACCCCTACACACCCCCATCCACCCCACGCAATCCCGAGCACCCTCTGGACTTTCTGCACACCACGACGCACCCCTACGCACCCTCATCCACCCCGTGAGACCCCGCGCACCCTCTTGACTATCTGCATCTGCAACCCACCCCAGGCGCCCTCTGGACTGGCTGCATCCTCCGGAGACGTTGACGAACTGACCAGCTTGGCGGGTGGTGACAGAGTGGGCTTTTAATGCGTTGTTGGACTATGGTAAAAGCGGTTATCTTTTTACTCTTATTTTTATTAAGGTCACGTGACTTTAGGAGAAGGAATGGAGAGGCGCAAGTGTCTAGTTGAGGGTCAAGAATCAAATGGAAGAAAATCAGGTGAGAACATTATTTAGAAAGGTAGGAAGTGACGTGTAAGGTTTTGATTGGTTAAAATAAGAATATTTTTTATTGGTCGAAAGGGGTAAAGGTAGACGTGTGATTGGTGGAAGTAAAAGCGTTTCTGATTGGTTGGAAAAGCCGGAAATACGACCCAAAGCAGTCAGTTTGTGTTTGAATGTTATATTGCACAAATAGAAATGTAGTGTACTTTTATGAAAAGAATTATTTATATTGTAATGTTTTACTGCCTTCATTCTCTTTTCATTCAGTTTACCTAGGCAGGACTCTTCCCTCTTTCCTTGCATTTTCACACTTGTCACCAAAAGTAAATAAATCATTAGAAAGAATTTTGGTGTAAGGGGACATAAATCATGTTCCTCGGGGTGTAAGGAAAGCATGCAAAATCTTATGCACCCTGGTGTTCTAGTTCATAAATTTTTAATTTGGGTTGAAATTTTAATGCCAAACTGCTTAGAAGAATTATGTGGAGCTCAAATTTAGCTGCTAAATGCAAATTCCACCTTTTATTCCTCTTATTTCCTAATATTATTTCCTCTGCTCATGTTCCACTGAGAGAAAATATTTATTTACAAATACAAATCACGTAATGAATTTTTTAATACAGCCAAACGATTCTGTTTTTAAGTTTGTTTCATTTTCAGAAACTTGGTAATAATTACTTTTTTGGAATTTTAGGCACCTTTTAAGAATTTTGAGCCTTTCTTGCATTGTTTAGGCATTTTTTTAATTTTAAAGATTTTTTTAGAAATTTTAAGCATATTTTAAGGGTTTATGCATTTTTGGATCTTATAGGCATATTTTTTCAGAGTTTAAGCCTTTTTTTGGAAATTTTCGGCATATTTTAGAGGGTTTAAGACTTTTTACAAAATCTTAAAATGTTTAAAAATGTTTTGACAATTTAGAACTTTTGTCAAACATTTAGAAATTTTTTAAACTTTAGAAGCTACTTCCTAATTTTTCAAGTTATTTCCATGTTATTTGTTCAGTTTTCTCTAATACCATTTCGCTTTCACCCAAACATGAATGTTAATTAGACAAAACTTCCAAGCTATAATGGTTCCCATTTTAATTCTTTATTAATCATCAACAATCGAATCTCAAACATTTTATTCATGTGACGCGCGTCAGATCCATCGATACCATTCACGGAACCAAAACCGTTGTCAAACTAGACGACAACTCAGAAGTATTCCTACCATCGAGATTCGGCAAATCCACACCTCAACTCATCGAAAACCTAAATTCTACTTCTTTCTGTATCACCTACAAGATCAAGGAGAAACTTCGAAGCGCATTGAAACGTCTGCAGCTACAAGAATATCGAATCGGCATAGCAAAGGGTTTCATATTTTAAATTAGTTTCCGTCATTCCTCCTGGCCTTCGGCAGGGCAAACTGCTATTGTTGACAGAAAAGCAGTGACATTCTATGCTCTAAGAAGATGCAATTGCGTTCTTTCAAGAAAAACGCAGCACTCACACAACAGTTGTGCGTTTAACAGTCTATGTAATCAGAATGGTTCCCATCCGTTTAAACAACGTAAGCGGTGTTTATTTACCGCCTGTACTCAGCGTACATAATTATCAACTAAGTTTTAGGGATCCTAGGTTGGCATTCTTTAACGCTAACGTTTGGAAACAAATCAAATGTAACGCATAGTGAAAAAAGGAAGTAAAGAATAAATGTACACTACATTTCTATCCGTGCAACATAACATTCAAATACAAAATTACTGCTTTGGGTCGTATTTCCGGCTTTTTCCAACCAATCAGAAACGCTTTTATTTCCACCAATCAAACGTCTACCTTTACCCCTTTCGACCAATCAAAAATATTCTTATTTTAACTAATCAAAACCTTACACGTTACTTCCTGCCTTGTTTAATAATGTTCTCACCTGATTCTCTTCCTTTTGATCCTTGGACGCCCAACTAGACACTTGCGCCTCTCCATTACTTCTCCTAAAGTCACGTGACCTTCATTCCAGTGTATACTTAATAAATATAAAAGTAAAAAGATAACCCCTTTTACCATAGCCCACCAATGCATTAAAAGCCCACTGTCACCACCCACCAAGCTAGTCAGTTCGTCAACGTCTCCGGGGGGATGCAGCCAGTCCACAGGGTGCCTGGGGGTGGGTTGCAGATGTAGACAGTCAAGAGGGTGCGCGGGGGCTCACGGGATGGATGAGGGTTCGTAAGGGTGCGTCGGGGTATGCAGAGAGTCCAGATGGTGCATGGGGTTGCGTGGGGTGGATGGGGGTGCATATGATGGCCACGCCGTGGCTCAGTGATTAGACCGCTTGGCTCTCACCAAGGCGGCACGGGTTCGATCCCAGGCGACCGCAAAGTGAGATTTGTGTTGGACAACACGGCGTTGGGGCGGGTTTTCTCCGGGACCTCCGGTTTCCCCCGCCATCTCATTCCACCGGTGCTCCATCTTCATCTCATGTATCATCAGTGTCACCGCCTGCGGTGCAGTATGCAGTAAAAGCGGGCGTTAAACACTACACATTTCATTTCATTGTGGGTGCGTATGAGTGGGTCGAGGGATTCAGGAAGTCCAGGGGGTGCACGGGGTTGTCTGGGGTGCACGGGGGATTCAGCCAGTCCAGAGGGTGCGTGGGGTTGCGTGGGGTAGGTGGGTGTGCCTAGGGGTGCGTCGGGGATTCAGGAATTCCTGAGGGTGCGTCGGGTTGTGCGGGGTGGACGGGGGTGCGTAGGGGTGCGTTGGTGATGGGTGGCCGTCAAGACGATGCAAAACAGCATCTCCTCCAGCAAAACCGGAAATCGTCCCAATACGCCTCTAACTTTTACGTGACCTTTTCAAGGTCAAATGTTCTGAACTTCAAGGTCAAATTGCATGATCCAGCTCTTAACCACTCATATTGATACACATATTTTCCAGGACAGCGATTACTTGATTAAAATGTCATTATCTACTTTATTAGGCTTAACGAGGGCTATTTCAGTCGAAAATAACGTATTAACATTTTAAGCTAGCGCTGTTCAAACCCACATAAAACTTAATCTGAAAATGATTCATGCATAACTATTGACCGTGTAGCACTTGGAGTCAGAGTGGGTATGAGACTTTTTTTCCGGAGGACGTCTTAAAATTTTAAAGCAACCCTAAAGAATCAGTTATTTCTTAATTTTAAACATATACTTAAAAATCTAAGTTTCATTTTACAACCTATCTCGTGACCTTCGTCGAGTCCTTGAATCGTATTGTTATCTAACTGATTTTTCACTCACCTGCGAGGTGTACTGTTTGCTTTGCAAATTTCATCACTTCCTCCCTTGTGACTGTCATTTTGAGTTATGAACTATGAATAGGAACGGAAGGAACTCAACACGGTTCATTTGTGGTTGTCTCCCTCATGAGGAGCAGATGTGAAGAAACCACAAAACGCTATAGACCGGAGGTAGACTGGCCAACATTGACGTGCAGAGGATTCTAATAATTCCAAGTTTGATGACTTCGTCGTACTGGTGGGCTGCTCACAGAAGTGGATCAGAGAACGCTGCCATCTGTCAAGACCAAGAAGAACTTTCCAAAGATCAAGCACCTGCGCCATATGTTCTACACCGACCGATACTGCACATCCCCTAGGCCTACCTCAAACATCAAAGGTTAAGTGAAATGATAGTAAATGATAGGAAGTAAGTTATCGTATAAGACAACCGCCCCTTTTTCGAATTGGCAACAGGTGAAAGTCAGTTGGTTTTTGATAAACTGTGACAGCCTGCGTTCTCTACACTAGATATAAGGATTAGATGGCAGTGGCTTTGTGGTGTTCGTTTTTACGAGTTTATATGCACTGCCATAAAAAGAAACCAAAGAAACTGTGTCATCATATTTATGATTAGTAAATCCTATTGGTGGTTAATGTGGATAAGTACATGTTAATCATTCGTGTTGTGGTTTCTCGTCCTCTTCTGCTCCTTCTGCTGCATCTTCTAATATTTATTCTTAAAATATGATGCTTAAAATCTCCTAATTGACCACGAAAGTAACCTTGCTTATACTATGTATTTGCTCTTTATGTGCTGCAATGTTCATTTTTCCATAATACCAACGAACATGCCTATAATACACATTAACTATTTCTTTGTTGCCACATTTCGGATATGTGTGTGTTCTTTTGGCATCAGAAACAAATAACTGGAAATAACTTCATTGCTATCCTATAACAACACTGTTATCGTAAGGCCTGCACTAATTAAAGTGTAAATTTTCTCCGTTCTATAAAACTACCAAACAACTCTGAAATTGCATATGGCTATTACGCCGCCCGCCTTTGTAGCATAGCTATTAGCGTCTCTATCTCACATTCAAGAGTTCCGAATTGGAATTTCAGTCAGGGTGAGATATCTAAGTAAATTTCTTTTCCGTAGTTTTCCCTTATCCTTAAAATGGAATGTGAGGTTAAGATCCTGGGCTCATTTGAACATTATTACACCCATTTCGTTCATCCTCAGATATGTCTTAACATTGAAGGACGTCAATTTAAATATATGTGTATAGCAGCCACCAGATACACAAATGCTCTTCTCTAGTGTAAGAGACAACTGTAGACAGGTTAAATGTTTTATTGTGTGTTGTGAGTTTGAAAATTGAGAAGAATTCTTGCTTTAAACTTTAACAGCCATTCATGAAGTAACAAGGCTGGTGGTGTAAGTGCTAAAAGCTTTCTTGTGCATTATCACTAAGACTGGGAGCATTTACAGTACCTATGTATGAAGTGGTTCACTGCTTCCTATTAGGTTAAGTACACACATACATTTGAAGTAAATAGGGAGACCAAGCCTAAAGGCCAAATTATCACATATCATAGTGCATTGCTTGTTAAGATATGTAAAAGAGTGACATATTCTCTAATGCTGTTTATATTAAAATTATGTAATTGTTAAATTTTTAAGCTGCATTTCATTTATGAATAATTCATAGAATGAGAATTATCACTTACTTTTATGTATTTTCAAAAAGCCTTTCAAGATATTTCCAATTCAATAACCAAAATGCTACAGTCAGTACAGTAAATGTGTTATTACATTTTTGCTATTTCAGTCATGGACTTCCAAAAGCAATTTGGAACGGAACCATGACTTGAAGCTTTCCCGAAAGCAATATGAAATTAGCTAGGCTGATAACCCAAGAAAATTTATTTTCAGTTAGGAAGAGGTTATTCGTTTGATAACGTGAGCTGCTATTCAACTACATTTTTATGAATACATACTTAAATACTTAAATACATACGTTTCCTTTTTTTACAGATCACACTAACATACTTACAGATGGATCAGGGGATAAAAATAGCTGAATAATCAGAATTAAAAAAAACTAATTCAATAATAACAAATTACTTTTAAATCCTTCAGATAGAGCAGCAGTTGCATTTAAGCATAAGAAAAGTAAGCATAGGAATACTACTGACCTTCAAATTTATAAACAAGAATAACACAAGTTGATCATACAGAATTCTTAGGCATATGGCTAGATCAACAACTTGATTAGGGAATTCATATAACTGACTTAATAGCAAAAAGTGGGACACGAACCCACGACCCTGAGATTAAGAGCCTCATGCTCTACGGACTTCGGGGCAGTACTATCTCTCCGCCTCACGGCTGCACGTACCTGGGTCGACGTCGGGACTCCTTCCTCGGTCTCCACGTCGTCGTCGGCTGCTTACTTTACCCTTGGCTCTAGCTGCTTCTCCTGCATGGATTCTTTTTTTGGGGGGAGGGGGTTCTCAGGGTGTTAAGGTTGAGACAACATAAACCAACGATAATCTCTGAACAGCTTTAATTTGTCCTTGCATTTGTGGAACCCGGGCGCTTAAATAACTGCACTTTCGGCGGACATTTTATAATACATTTTATTAAACGCGGCACTTCGTCGAACTCACCTGACGGATGTATACAATACTGCAATGAGCAATGAGCAACAACTGAGGACTGAATAGGGGTTACTACCCTCTTATATACACACAGCACGGCGTCACAAGGAAAAACTAAGATGTTATTGACCTGTGTAACGGTACAGTAAAATAGCTAACATACCATTCTATTGTCTAACATCCGCTCTTTCTAGACCGTCGTCCGGGAGTGCAGTGTTTCTCAGGTATGTCTGCCCAGGTTCATTACAATATTTGACATCAAAGCCTACAGTTTTGCTTTCGCTAACATAACTAGTTACAGTTCTTAAATTTATGAATAATTATTAAGCATATTACATAAGTAGATGAATAATTTATCCAAGGACCAAAGTTCCTGTTTCAAGTTAGTGATTTAGTTTATAAGACATAGAAAAAGATAACCAGAATAATCACAAATACTGGTAAAACTGATTCTTGTAGAATTTTTTTTTTTTTTCCAGAATGACAAATATTAACTGTGCCTGGTTTGTATTTATACATCACATTATGTTGTGTGATGCAAAGTATTCGTTTTATGCAAATAGAGATATTCATTTCCATAACCCTAGAAGCAAAACAGGTTTATGAGTTATTGAATGTAGAATATCCCTGCGAGCAAATGGGTTATGTATTGTAAGACTAAGTTCTTTAATGATTTGTCAGCAAATTTAAAACAAAAATCCATGCATAGCTTCAAAAGGCATTTGAAGAGCTTGTCATAGAGAGAGGTTTATTGCAGGATAGCTGAGTTTCTACAGTAATTTAATGGCTAATTAAATTTACTGATATATTTAAATTGATAAATATTATAATTAAGTTTATACATGGGCAACTGTGTATTGATTAATGTAGTTTGATGAAACCATTTATACTATGTAATATTTATGGTGAATACATGTCCATCTGTCTGTGATAATTCAATAACTTTAGAGTGTTTCCTTTTTATACAACCCTTCATCTCTTATTTTTCCTTTCGACCCAAAGCCTGATTTGTGTCCAAAGTCTACACAGGAGTCAGTATTTTAATATACTGGACTTAGTTTCCTTCCTAAATAAAAAATAAAACTTGCTAATATTCTGAAAATCTATACTAGCAAGAAAGGAAGTAGTTATCCACTCTTATATTCTATCTGGAAGCACCTATCTATACTAATTTCAAAGCAAAGCAACAGTCACGTTAATGTTTGTATGTTTGTAATGGTAAACATGTTATTACTTCATTTGTTCTGTTAAGATCAAAGTTAAAATAATTTCTAGGAAAGAAAGATTGATTTGACAGTGGGGTTTTAAAACAAAATCCCAAGTAAATTAGCTGATAAGACTAATTTTCACTCAGTGAAGAGATATGTGATACTTCTTCTTTTTACATAATGAATACTCCAAGCTGTTCGTTTCTTTCTTGCAAAATGACCTCTTGGATAAACAGAGTGTTGTCATGACACTTATGTAATGAAGTACTGATGTTCTTCCTGCGATATTCATGTAGATGTGTGAACACTGGAACTATTAATAATGCATGTAGTGTCATACTATGCTCATAGTAGAGTCAAAACTATAAACCAACCATATTAAGATCATTAAGATTCAGTAATTCATGTACATGTGTTATGATTTCAGGATAAGAATTTGGGTTTCAGTTAATTTGTGCTTTTTAAGTTACCATAAGGCTGTGATTGCAATGGAAACTTATAAAGAACATCATATTTAAAACCACAAAAAAAGGAGAATGAATTTAAAACATATGCAGTAGTATAAACTGCAGTTCCATTTCTTACTACACTCCATACAGCCTGAAGAATTGCCTTCACATCACCTACTCACCACTGCGTATTTATTTTAGTTATGAAATGCCTTCACTTGTCTTATGTGATGGAGAAGAGGATGGAGGTTATTTTGGGCACCTTTAGACACTGATCAACTTCAATCCCATATCTGTTCAATTTATTTCTTCTCAAATAGCACATTCTAAATGCCAGACAATTGTACATTCTTTTAGCCATTACAACACATTCATAATAAATGCTGCTGAACAATGCCTTCTTTGTCTCATACATATACTTTACAAAAAGCATTTCATTTGATATAAATAACACTATGTATCACTTTTAACAACTGTCGTTGTGATCAGTCAGACCCATCACAAGCTACACATGTCAGTTTGTAATTTGTTTTCCAATAGTGAATTTTTACTCCTGTTTATGCTTTTCAGAATTCTTTACATGACTATTCAGCCTTAGTATACTTGCAAAAAAGTACAAAAATTTATTTTCAAGAGATATTCTGAGCGTATTGGAAAATTTTAGATGCATACAAAATTACTTTCAAGAAAACTAAGAAAGTTTCTATCCAATGTAAATAATAAAAAAGTACTTTTAATTTTCCTCATATTTCGACTTAAAACTAACATTTCTAGCACAGCTTAAGTTAGGTAAAAGCACCAGGTCCCATTTAAATTTACAGCTGTTAATTTTGGTTACAACTGCAAAAGATGGGGTCATAGAATTGCTTTATAAGCAATGGACTGATTAGAAAAATAATAGTGAATTTTCAGTTGAAAAAGTATACTTAGAGGTCAGGCCCTGCTGCATTTACCATACTCACAAACATTTACCTCAAAATAAAGATCAAAATGGAATGGATAAAACTTAACTCCTTATGGACAGAATATGACACTCAGGAATTTAAGGAAAAGTCTGTTCCACTCCATTTTGAATTTTAAGTTATTGAGTCAATTTGCATTTTGCAATTCCTTGTCACCAAAAGCAAATAGATAAATTATGGTATATCTATTGCTGCAACAACACCTAATGATTATAAAATATTTATCCTCGGTTAGGTGTTGTTCTGTTCTATAGCAATTGCTCCATGAGCACATTACTTCTAATCCATTCCATATTAACCCATTATTATCATTATGGTCAGAAATTCAGTGTTTAATTGAGAATAAATAGTTTTGGTAGCAGTCCCTCCATTAGGTAAGACTGTGTAAGATGAGTGATAGTACTCACTACCGCTACTGCTGTAAGGTCAAGAGCTTTAAGAAAATAAGGAATGTCTTAGGCGTTACAGGAATGTTTTACAGGCAAGGTTTTAGCATATGGCAGCTGTAATGTCATTAACAGGACTACTATTTTATCAGTCCATTGTTTCTCAAAATAAAGATTAATCACTGTATGTTCTGTGAAATAAAAAATTTCTTTCATTACTACGCAAACCTGTTCTGATCAACCATTTGATTACAAACTGCACTAATTGCTATCATATTTTGCCTATCAAGAGCATTAGTACTGTTGAAATAAACCATCAAGTGACTGCCGCTTAAAAATGTCTGCTATTGCAATAAGGTGATGATGACAATGATGATAATGTCTTTTCAAAAGTGTTTAATGACCATTCTTACTACATACAGAGCTATAGGCAGTGTACACTGATGAAACATGAAATGAAATGATGATACCTAAAATAATTTTGGTAAGATTAATTATTTTGAATACCAGGACTAAGGGGGAGGGGGGTAGCAGTGGCAGTGGCTGTGGGGATGGTGTTGGTGGTGATGGTGGTGGTGCTTTTGGTAGTAGTGGTGATGGTGTTGGTAGTGGTGGAATTGGTGGTGTTGGTGATAGTGATGATGTTACTGTTGGTGATGGTGGTGGTGGTGGTGGTAGAAGTGGTTGTGGTTGTGGTGGTGGTGGTGGTGGTGGTGGTGGTGGTGGTGATGGTGGTGGTGGTGGTGGTGGTGGTGGTGGTGGTGGTGGTGGTGGTGGTGGTGGTGGTGGTGGTGGTGGTGGTGGTGGTGGTGGTGGTGGTGGTGGTGGTGGTGGTGGTGGTGGTCATGATACTGGTGGTGTTGGTAGTGGTGAAGTTGGTGTTGGTGATTGTGTTTTCGGTGGTGTTGATGGTATTGGTGGTGATGGTGGTAGAGGTGTTGCTGAAGGTGGTGGTGGTGGTGGTGGTGGTGGTGGTGGTGGTGGTGGTGGTGGTGGTGGTGGTGGTGGTGGTAATGCTACTGGGGCGATAGTAGTGGTACTGAAGTTGGCAGTAACGGTGATTATTGTGGTGATAGTGGAAGTGATTATTATTATGAAAATAATGGTAGTGATATTTATGGCAGTATTGAAGGTAGTGTTTTTGTGATGATGTGTCAGTGATTTTGGTGATGATGATGATGATGATGATGATGATGATGATGATGATGGTGATGGTGATGATGGTGATGGTGGTGATGGTGATGGTGATGGTGATGGTGATGATGGTGATGATGATGTATGATGGTGATGATGATGATGATGATGATGATGATGATGATGATGATGATGATGATGATGATGATGATGATGATGATGATGATGATGATGATGATGATGATGATGATGATGATGATGATGATGATGATGATGATGATGATGATGATGATGATGATGATGATGATGATGATGATGATGATGATGATGATGATGATGATGATGATGATGATGATGATGATGATGATGATGATGATGATGATGATGATGATGATGATGATGATGATGATGATGATGATGATGATGATGATGATGATGATGATGATGATGATGATGATGATGATGATGATGATGATGATGATGATGATGATGATGATGATGATGATGATGATGATGATGATGATGATGATGATGATGATGATGATGATGATGATGATGATGATGATGATGATGATGATGATGATGATGATGATGATGATGATGATGATGATGATGATGATGATGATGATGATGATGATGATGATGATGATGATGATGATGATGATGATGATGATGATGATGATGATGATGATGATGATGATGATGATGATGATGATGATGATGATGATGATGATGATGATGATGATGATGATGGTTATAGTACTTATGGTGATTCATGTTGATATTAATTTCTACTATACCAGACTTCTGGATTTGGGTTTTGGGAAATACTGTAAATACCGCTCATTCTTAAGAGAACATAATCCAGAATAGCTGTTGCAGAAAATCTTAGAAATTGGGAGGTAGTAAGTGCGCCAGTGTGTATATCCAGGATAAACAACAAAAAAGAGAATGAGGACATATATGTGTTGCAAACTTATGCGCTGTTAGAAATGGTTGACGTTTTTCATTTAAAGTCATTCGCTCACTCTATTACTTTATGGCTACAAGGCTTAATCTGAAACTTTGATTTAATAGTAATCATGTAAAACTCTGAGGATTTTCTATATGAATTAGAAAGGCATAGGTAGAATTGAAGCAACAAAGGATTCTTCTCTATTCTGTGATTTAAAGGGCTACGTCTAAGAGTATCTAAGAGTATGAGGACTCTCAGGAAAGGAATCATAGTTTTTATTTTTAAAATATTTACATTGTGTCTCCAAGTTTGGCCTTTCATTTATGTAACTACTAATTATAGAACATTTAAGACATAAACGCATTTCTCTTTGAGTGCTGTAATGTATTTGTTACCGGCCTGCAAACTTTAAACACTTTACTTTTTCTCAACATTCAGTCACACTAGCATCACTTGTGTTGGTTTTACTAATGCGTTATCTATTTTGAATTGTATTCAATAACTCCTAACTACCATATCTGTTTCCACTTTCTCACTCTCTCAGTTTTAAGTACTTGAAGTAACATAAGCACTTATTATGAATTAGATCAATAAAAGAATGTATTGTTGTGCAATAAACTATAATAATAGATTACAAAACTTCAGTTACCTTTAATATTTTATGTTATCACAGGACTAGCTTCACAAATACCTCATTTGCATCTTCAGTCCAGCTATTTATTTCTGTTGTTATTGTTACTGCCGCTAGGTAATGGAATATTTTTTGTTTCATTAACAACTTCTGAAACTAAAACAAAATTATGGACAGAACAGATTGGTGTCATTTCAAAAAATCATTAAGCGATCTTTAGTTTCAAAAATAAATATATTTTTCGACACCATTAAATCTATGAGTTGAGTTAATTGCCTTACTAACTTAACCTCTGGATTAATTTTGTGATTAAGTGACCAAAACTGTTCTGCTATGGCTTTTTTATCAATCCGTTTATATGTTATGTTCCTAATATGTTCTTTCATTCTACTTTCCAAATGACATTTAGTTCACCAATGTAAACTCTATCACAACCAAAACAAATTAATTGATAAGTGCCAGATTTCTTTTTAATTAGAATTTTTTTTTCTTTTTTAGAAAACGTAATTCTTTGAAGGAACTAAAGTTATTCTGTATTCTTTACAAACTCTAATTTAATAAAATTTTGTTCTTAAGGATATTTGTATCTAAAATCTTGTTTTACAATGTGCAGTAGCTCCCGGGTGCATCAGAAAAATTGTTAAATTTGATAATAGTAGTGCTCATCAAAAATCAGCTGAGAAGGGAGTAATTCTACTTGAAATGCATTTACATTTCCAGAACTTAAATAATATTGAACTAAAATTATATGCATTAAATTTTAAACTAATACTTGTTTTAGGTAACTTCATTTAGCTTAATTTAGGATTTAAGTTGTTTGAAAATCTTAATTTCAACATGAAAAGTAAAATGGAGAAATTAAAATATAAGTTAAATAACTTATGCCTAAAACAACATAAATTACTGTAACCAAAAAAAACTCAATAATCCAAGAGATATTCTAAATAAGCTCTCAAATTATAATTTTAATAAAAAGGAACTCAAATTTCTAAAAAATGCATATATGTCATTGCTGGTCAGAATTTGCTGATATTGCTGATAAATCTTTGATTAAAATTAAATACAGTAAAATTTCACAGAATTTGAGTAAATTCACCCTAAAGTTTATCATAACAAACAGATTATTATATAATTGAATGGAAAATATGCAATTTATACTAAAGCTGATAAATTAAATATAATTATAATTTTGGATGAATCTGATTATATTAACAGAGTAGAATTGTTTCTTTTTTGCAAAGATTATATAGGAAGTAATTTATGCAATTAAGCATTTAACAAAACTTCTAATAAAGTGAAAATTACATCTAATAAAGAAAACATATTGTAAAAGTCAATAGCTCGATATTGACCAGAATGTATGCAGTTCCCAAATTTCATAAACTAGGAAAAAAGAGACCCATTTTTAATTGTATAAATTCATCTACCTATAACTCTGCTAAATTGTTAAACAAAAAATTTAGTACTCCGGACAAATTAGAAAGCTTAAGTATTAAAAGTTCCTTTTAATCAGTAAGAAAGTTTAACAATATATATTAGTCTAAATTTGACAAACATGTTTCTTTTGATGTAACAGTTCTATTTCCCAGCACCTTCAGAGGAAAACTTTTGATGTTTTAAAGAAAATGTGGTTAAATTCTATAGATTTACATGAAGATGCAATAAATGTGTTAAATTCATTAATTTTTGTTTGGACAAACTTTTGTCAAACTTAATGTTGAATTTTTTCAACAAACTTCTCATTTACCAATGGGTAACTCATGTTCTGTATCTCTTGTAAGTCTTTTCATGAAAATTTTTGAAGTTCAAGTAACTAAAGCATTTCCTTTGATTTTTAAAACTAGGTATAAGTATGTTGATATTTTTATATTATTTCTGATAAACACATAAATTATGTTTTAAAACTGTTAAATGTAGCAGGTAGTGCTAAAATTTAAATTACAAATTGAAAATAACGGTTGCCTTCCTTTTCTTGGCCTAACGATAATAAAACATAATTAAAAATTGAATTTTGGCATTTATAGAAAAAAAAACTCATACTGATAATTGCATACAAAATAAAAGTTTTAATCCCTTTACACATAAATTTTCTGATGTTAATGGATTAGTTTATATATTAATAAATACACTCCTTAATAAAGAAGAATTTAATAAAGAATATAAACACATTATCCACATTGCATAGTTAATGGTTGTAATATGAATTCTGTACATATATAAGATGATAGAACAATTTAAATATCAAAATTCTCCTAAACATGTTTCTACTTTGAAGAAAATAAATAACGATTATAATTTTATAAAATTTACTTATAACCCTTGGGCTAACAAAAAGTTTACAAACAATTTTTAAAGAACATGGCATAAGTTTATTTCCTCAAATAAACATAATATAAGGAGATTTAACTGTATTGGAACACCACAGTGAAGCGAAAAATTATTAATTTTTAGATGAGTCGTATTTTTTACACATCTGCTTCACTTTCGTACCTATTTTGAGGACATGTTTCGCAAATCATCGTTTGCATCTACGGCTCTTATGTGACTAAAGCTTGCAACTAAATCTACCTCTCAGCCAGCAAGAATATCAAAACGAATACCATCAAATCTTAAAAACTGCAATTAAAAATGGATATGGAAAAACCTTGTAGATAAAAAACTAAAATCATTCAAACTTCAAAAGAGATTAAAACAGATCACAGCTCTTACACCAATAAAACAAGAAATTAGATTTGCTAAA
The DNA here is from genome assembly GCA_030765055.1 of Mantis religiosa. NCBI lineage: Eukaryota > Metazoa > Arthropoda > Insecta > Mantodea > Mantidae > Mantis > Mantis religiosa. Next base: position 143,615,960 of record CM060950.1, read on the forward strand.
TTTACTTACCACCCCTGGGCAACAAAAAAGTTCCAAAAAATATTCAAGAAATACAATATAACATTGGCACCAAAAAACAATTACAACATTAAAAACCTACTTCACAGTAATAATACTGATAAGATAAAACCAGAGGAAAAGTCAGGCATTTACAAGATTAAGTGTAAAGACTGTGAAAAAATTTACATAGGGAGGACAAAAAGAAACATAGGCACTAGAAAGAAAGAACACTTCAGGCACTTAAGATACAAAAATATTGATAAGTCCGCAATAGCAGCTCATTTCTGGTCTGAAAATCATGAAATTGAAGATAGCACAGAATTACTAAAATACGTACAAAAACATAGTGAACTCGTCATATGGGAGAGGATATACATAGAAAAACATAAAAACCAACTAATGAACTTTGAAATCCCACCAGAAGAGAATCCCACATTTAAGTTCATCACTAAATCAACAGATGGCAGCAGCAACCCCAGAATTACCCACACTGCTGGATCAAGCTTTAGTCGCATAAGAGCCGTAGATGCAAACGATGATTTGCGAAACATGTCCTCAAAATAGGTACGAAAGTGAAGCAGATATGTAAAAAATACGACTAATCTAAAAATTAATAATATAAGGAATTTGCTAAATTTTTCTGAGAAAGATAATATTTCTAATTATAAAACACTCTGGTAGATATCAAATTAGGTGTTTGGATTGTGATAGGCTTTACATTGATATAGCTAAATGTCATTTGGAAACTAAAATAAAATGACATTTTAGAAATATTAATTAATAACAGATTAATAAATCATCTGCAGCATGTCATTTTTGGACATTTAATCACTTTATCAATACTTTTATTGAATTTCTGTTTAAGCTGTTATATTTGTATAGTATTGCATGTAGTTGTTTTAAGTCAGAACAAAGAATCACGGAAATAATATTCAGACTGTTGCCACCTTTATCTAAGTAGCCTCTAATGTTTTTGCATTGTGTTTTAGCACTATTTCCTCCCTGTTCAATATGGTGCTTGTATTCTCAGCAACTACTAAATACAGCTGTGCAAGATTGAACTGTAACTGATGGTACTGCTGTAGCAGTGACCATTCAGGTATGTGCTGCAGTACTGGAATGAGCAGTATTTACTTTTTATTACATGGAATGTTAAGAGCACATTTGAAGGAGTTCTCTCAAATATCTCAAGTATGTGGAGGAGAAGGAGGAAATAAGAAAGAAAACACCATAGTTAACCCCTAGTAGAAAAAAAATGCAATATTGAGCAGAATTGTATATTCACTTTATCCACAATATATATTTTAAAGATTATATACCTACTTATTAGCTGCATTTAAAGTCTTATTTACTGTCATAGATTACAATAATTTTACAAACGTAGAACCAGACTCTGCAATTCAATGCTATAGTCTAAATTTGAAACATAAATCTGTGGCTTTTATATAATTGGTGTATCCAATGAGCCATCACAGTAACATACTGGCATGACAGTATATCCCCTAATTAGTCATGAAAACATTTACATTTTAGTTTACTGAGAAAAATATGAGACAAATGGGGAATTTTATGTTGAACTGGCATGTTGCCTTGCCAAATCAGTTGGTTAGACCAACAGCAAGGAAAGCCAATTATCTGTTTAAATCCAAGTTATGGCAATGAGTTCTTCATCTGGTTCTACCATTTCAACTTTAGCCTATACACAACATATATGAAAGGATAATGTATTATACGTGTTATTAATTAGTATGAGTTTTAATATTATAATCAAATGTTGCGAAAACCTCTGTTTTTCTGAACAGGATTTACAATAAGAAAATTAAAATTACCTACAAAGCTGAAAGGTCTGTAAATTTGCAATAAATATGGATTTTGTCCTATAGTTAACTTAAGGCATTCCCAAAAGATTTCAGAAACTTTTGGGTATATAGTAGCAGTTCATATGGCAAAAGCACATTATTTATATTGGTAAATTGTTACCAAAGGGCATATTTAGAACAACTGTATCTTATTAACCCAGTTAAAGGTTGCTGTATTCAAGAAAGCTGAATTTTCCTCACACTAAACCTCATAACTTCAGTTTATTTCCCTGATATGCTACCAATGGCAAAGATGCTCATAGTAGGATTGACAAAATCAATTCTATCTTATTCGACCAAATTAGTAAATGGGAAACTGTTACTAATGTTATTCATATCATTATGCTCAGGATTGCTGGCAAAAGAAAATCATATCCGTTCACATGTAAAATATTTGAGGAATGTATTTTGTAAATATTTATTGGTTCATTGGAATGCAGATGAGCCACAGATACAGCCAGAAATATTTGTGTAACTGATCAATAATATTTAAAGATATGTAAACAATATAATTCTACTGAAAGCAACACATCTTCAAAGTTTAAAAACTGAAACATATGGCTGTATGGATATACATACAATAAATATACTTTTATTGAATTTCTGTTTAGGCTGTTAAATTTGTATAGTATTGCACGTAGTTTTAAGTTGTTTTATTTGAGTGAGTATTGTACTCCCATTATTAAATATGTATCACTACCTATTATTACTTTTGATTGAAAAAGCTAATATTCAAATAGTAATGAAATATTACATATACATTGTGAACTTTTAATCATTAAATATGTTTAGGTTTTTCTGATGAGAAGATGCTCAGATTTCTTTTTAGTAATGATGGAAAATTTTTGTACCATCTATATCTCCACGTGAATTGAGAATACTTTGGCTTGCCTTCTAAGAAAGTTGTGTCAGTGCTTTCTTATTCATTTTTGTATGATGAAATTCTCTTACACAATAATAAAAATGGGTTAAATTATGTCATGGATTTCATATTACCAGGTGTTTATTTATTTTTGTGCTTCCACAGGTTTGAATGCAATTATTCCACTTTTTATACAACAATAGACATATTGCTAGCAGTGCTATAGCTAAAATTGTGAGTGATGTGTAGAATTTCCACTTCACTTTCAAAAACTGACTGGAAATGTTCAATTTTCTCTAATTATAATTTGAATATGTTTGCAAACAAGTTACAGGATTCAAACCTTCCAAAGTGTGGAGAGCTTTAGTTGGACTCATAGATGCAGTAATTGGTACCAGTAGCTGAGAAAATATTTTTTAAGTGAAAGAAATTACTAAACTACAGTATGCTGTACTAAATTGTTCATTGATCATTTACAATGCTTGCCCTATGATCGCTGACCTCTGGAGAAACTTTATTCTACCAAGCAATATATTAACCTCATTTATTTACTGGAGGTACTAAGAGGGTGGAGCCCATTATCTCCAAGCAGAGGGGTCATAATGGTAAATGACAAAGAAATTGGAGGGCCTACAGCTTTTAAACCCACTTGGGTTGCAATAGCTGCAGCAAATGCTGATATCAGTCAGAAAATATAACAAAGTATTTATCTACCCATGTAAAGCAAATATGGAACATGAATAAAGCAGTAAATAACAGACATGGTTCCGAAAGTGATGTGTTAAACTATGACAAAAAATGTTCTTCATAATTGTTATCCTCTAATTTCTTTAACGTATATCCAAAATAAAAAGGAATTACCAAATTCCATCCATAAATTTGAGATCAAAAGTTTACCAGAAATATGTTTTAAGGCCTCCTGAATGCAAAATATGCAATTTTAGTAAAAGCTCTACTATGTGTGCACGTGTTTGTGTATGTGTTAGTGTATGTGTGTGCGTGCACATGTGTATGTGTGTGTGTGTGTGTGTGTGTGTGAGAGAGAGAGAGAGAGAGAGAGAGAGAGAGAGAGAGAGAGAGAGAGTAAGAGCAGCATACCAACTGAAAATTGACATTTGGAAAAATATTAAACTTGTATTTAAGCTGAGTATCTTTCAGGAATGCAACACAGATATTTTCAAGAAAATGTTCCTCAAACCAAACTAACCTTAGACTGACTACTTTTCCATATTTTTGATTTTCATGAAAGTGGCTCTAGCAATTTTGAAGAAAACAGCATATATTTAAGGAAATAAACTTCCATTTTCAGGGAAATACAAATTATTCAATTAGCTTTCATTTGACATAATCCAATTCTGAGATAACTATAATTAATGGTTTGAAATGCTCAGTATTTATCATCTTATAGTGTTGCTATTCATTTGTTCCTTACAATATCATAGAAAGAGTATGAGAATATAAGACCAGTATACAGTGACCGGATCTTAAACATCTGACTATCACTGTTAGCTTATTTGTAGTGAAACTATTTTTATAGGATTATCTCAGACTACTTGATGTGAACGTTTTGCAAAAGTAGTTCACAGATGCTATACAAAAATGAAGGATAGTAGACAGAGAAAGTCATGTGAGTATGACGTATAAGGGTGCCCTCCCTGTAAATCACATCACTAAGAATATTATTATATACTGATAAAGCTAAAATAATTTATGATTGATAGCTATTACTATTATTTAGAAAATAAGATCAAGGAAACAATATAATAGAAGAATGAAAAAATGAAAATGAAAATTAAAAAATTTAAAACACCTCTATGATTAGAAATGTTGGATAGATTATAACATTAAAATAGCCTGTCGCTTTAAACTTTTATTGATTTCAAGATGAAAACAATTTCAAATAATATATCACTTGGATACAACACTGCTGAATTAGGAAACATTTTCATAAAAATTTAGTCCAAGAATGACTAAAATCAAGTATGCATACAATTTAGTTAACAAAATAAATAAAACTATGAAGCTGCTGAGGTTTAAATTTGATAAAGATATCTTTGTAGACATCTGTATGCCCGCCTTCTTTCACTTTATATCATTAGCCAGCATCATTAGTCACAGAAATCCTTTTAACAATAAGCTCCATACAGCAGCTAAAGCTGAGCTCCACATAATCTATTCAAGCTGTTTGGCATCAAAATCAACCCAACTAAATTTTTTAACGTACCAGGGTGCAATAGATTTGCATCCTATCCATCATCCCAAGGAACATAAAAGTTGACAAACCACAACCTAGACCCATACCTTCCAACAAAATCCTAACAAAAATCCCTACATGCGGTAAAACCCTTCAGGCTGTGCACAGCCTGCCAGCAGCATGGACGGATGGAAGTATAAGCTGTTTAAACCATTAAAGATAATGTTTATATAATTTTTATATGAGAGAGGTGAAAATTTCCTGCAACATGACCAAAGTCTCCCAATCAACAATGTTACACAGTGATTTCAACTTCCCTTATCTATATTAATCTGTCATATAGAGGCTCTTCACCTTGGAGACCTGCTGTAGTTATGGATACAAGCCAGCATGATGTCTCCATATAATCCTTTCCTGGATTTTCAAGTTTCAGAGAGGCAACCCAGACACTGTTGTAACAGCAATGCCAAGTCTTTTATAGACATTAATCTTTTCTCTCTTTCTACCCTAGATGCCTATATAGCAAGCAATTATGGATTAGAGTGCTTGATGGCAATGCTTTGGGACAGTCTAACACACATGCCAACTTACTGAAATTACCTCCTCCAGCAATGAACAATAATTATGTAATGAAATAAAATTTAGAATGTGTGAAATGATCAGTTCAGTAAATGTACTAAAATTAAATATGAAATAAATGGGAATTGTGACGTATAAAAATCCTCAAAGTCCTGGTGACACTGCTTCTTTCTTTCATACATGCTGAAGTACTTACTGGAATCACAATAAGCATGTATTAAAGCAAAAAATCCCACATTATATATTGCCTCCTTGACTACACAGGGAGTCTACTTCATAGTTTATGTTTCACATGACCTTACAACCTACAGCCATAGGACATGATTAGTATAAAACAATTCACCTTAGCAAGTGGACTTTATTATTAGTGTTATCCAAGGTTGCCAAAAACATAATTATAGGGCCAAATAATAATATGAATAATTGTATGATGTACAATGGTATGGCGTATAATACTGGCTAAAGATATGGTAACATCTATATCATTTTTGTCACCAAAACAAAATATTAATCTGGTAACACTACCTTCATCCACATAATGATCCAATATCATTGAATGACACAACCAAACCTGATTCCTATCTGAAATTTTGCCCTCATTTTAGCCTCCATCCCTCTAAAACACTCACCACGAAACCTGATTGCCTTTTTCTTTCATTATCAGTGTGCCTAGGATTCCCAAACATAGAGTACCACTACCCACTGACCAGAAATCTGATGATCAGCTGAGAAATCCTGGAATAACTGACACTCCCTGCAAAATAAATAACAATCCTCAATCTAAAACCTTTTTGAGTCCTATTACAAGAGTGATCCTGATGAAAATAATTACTTGAAAGAACTCAACCATTTTAACTCAAAGCGATTTTGTTGTCCCATAATGATACTTCATGTAAAGGAGCTTTTTCTAAAGTGGGTTTAATAGAAGCAAACATTAATTATAAGCTGTCATTAGAGAAAATGGACTCATTCCATAACCAATTGGTGAAAGAATGTGATTGCTTTTGAAAATTTCCAAATCACCAACAAAATGTTAAACTCTATTACAACAGTAGCTCTATATTGTGCAGCAGTTCAGAATGAGGATGAGTAGTTCAAGAAAAATGAGTGCTAATCCTACTTGTCATCAAAAATATGGCAAATACTACAAAAATAAAGAATATTGTCCATTGTTGTCATAATGTCATTAAATTTTTTCAGATGTAGGATAATTTCGAGTGTAAATCTATAATTCAGTATGGCTAGTAAGATGTATTTATATTTAAAGGTTGACAACACTGGTATTTGCTATTACTGATAGTGCCCATTAATAGTGCTGATTGCTCTAGGTTGCTACTGGTGCAGTCAAATATTAACTCTGCATGCTATACACATTTTGTTTTAGCTTGGTGAAGGGGGACCATGTTGGTGATAAAGGACAGAAGCACAGAACATATCTAGCCTAATGCAGAATTTTATGTTAATTAATTATGTTAATTTTATGTTCAGTCTGACCTTTCTAATATTGAGTTACAATATAGTACAACGGAATCTAATGTTTTGCCATATCCCTGGTGTAAATCTGTAACACTTTGGCTCTGCCCATATATTCATAAAATGGTGCTCTTTTACATAAAGAAGCTGTGAAGAGGCCTTTGTTCCCCATACATTTTATGTTAAACTGTAAATGTTGGCAAATATGGTGTAACATATCCACATATCCACAGGTCAGCATTTGTAATACAAATATTTTCTACACAAGTTAGGATTTTTAGATTTTAATGCTTGACTGTAGTATAAATTTTGTACTGCTATCTAGGTTAAAATGTTTACCATGTTTATATAACACTTTTACTACTTTTTCTCTTTCCGTTTTCAATTGTTTACCCAGATACTGGCTGTTAAAAATTATAGCTTTGTGGAAACATATCCAAAAAGTGAATATGGAAAAGCATTCCAAATTGAAGAAATTCTGGCATATACAATAAGCACACATTTTAACAAAAATAATAAAATCTTCTTTTAGAAATAAATCACTCTCCCTAAAATTAAAAGAATTTAAGCCTTTGGAACTGTTATGATATACAATTAGTACTTTGTTAAGAGGCTGTTAAAAATATATTAGCAGGCCTACAGGTAAATACAAATGTCTATGTTTTATTATTTTTGTGGTTCTAAAATATAATATTCAGCATTTTCTAACTAAAAAGTGTCTAATTGGTACTATGTACTGAAATAATTATTATCTTTATGAAAAAAGAAATAAATTATAAATATGACTCAAATTTATACTGAACTGTGACCTTCAAAGTCTTCAAACGTCCATTCATTTATGACATTCTTATCTATATTTTTCTTCTTTGGAGATGGTTACCCTACTAGCAATGTTCACTACCTTAATTCTGGCATTATTATATTCAAACCTGTGCCCACGGAAAGAAACACCTGGTATGTCAAACCTACATTCCAAACTTATAAGTGTTATTTGCTAAATTAACCTTTTCGTTTCTGATCTCGCTTCTTTTTCGGGTTATTTATTACATAACATTGACACACAACATAAAACACATGTGAAAGTAACATCTATGTTATTAATATGAATTCATATCATGCTGGAAATGAGATGATTTTTAGCTACTTCAAAACCACATTTAAATTAAACAGCATTACAACAATTTCACAAAGAACATCTCACAGCTGTAAGATTCATTTTAGCCACTTTGAGATTTTTTCTATACTAAGTCTTCCAACTTGTGGCAACACACAAATATCATACCATTGCAGCACTTTTCATACAAAGAAAGGTGCACAAATCACAGAAAACCAAATGTGAAGTTGCCTTAAGAAACACTCCAATATATGTATTCTTCAATGAAATTTAACACCAGTTTTCTAGCAGGCCAAACACTGGTCCTGAAATTTGAGGCTTTATTTCCCTAACTTCATTTGAAATTAATTCTCATCAAAATTACACTTAACTGCAACATTTTCTCAAAGAACGTCTCACTGATTCATTTTTCACTGCCAGCCACTTTGCGATCTTTTCCTACTCTGTTTGTCTTCCACCTTGCATGTAACACACTAAATACTAAATGCTGGACATGAAATTTGGGGTTTCATTTTCCCAGCTTCATTTAAAATTGATTTCCATGAAAATTAAACTTCACTGTAACAGTTTTCAAGTATTTCTCAAGACCGTAACATCAACTGATCATTCTCATTAACACTTTGGAGTCTTTTCCTACGCTATCTTTCTTCAACTTTGCCTGCAGCACACAAACACCAATAGAAGAAAAACATCAATGACATGCAGCACTTTTTACACTTATGGAAAGGAACACAGACCACAAAAATCCACATGAAATGAAGTCTCACTTCAGAGTACTCCAACAAAAATGTCCACTGTGTTGCTGCAGATCCAAGTGCCAGTCTTAACACATGGGACATTATTCCTCAATTTTATTTCAAAATCAGTCCCAACCATCAATGAAAAGCAAAGCATAATTGTTCCAAAGATGCTTATCAAACTTCGTAAACGTTGCCTAAAGTATAACCCAGTTTATCCATAGAAGTTCTTCAAACAAAGTATATCATTCCTTAATAATTCAAAGAATTATGGAAGCTATAACACTGTTCATGTGAAGTCTATCATAGCACCTTCCATCCTTCATCAAGGATGCCGTCTTTATTCTTTACACAAACTTTAACATTTCTTTGGTTAGGTCTCTAAAGTCTGTTTTCTTTTAGAGAGTATTTTCTTTAATTCTTCCTAATGTACATCAGGTATTTCTACATTTAAAGAAACCGTCCTTTGAATCTTATAGATATCAGTAGTTTCATTAATGCTCACTCCATTATGGTTCTGTTTTCCAATAACTTTAACACTCCCTACAAAATATTATCTCTGCTACTTCAAATATTCTCATACCTGAATAAATAAATTTTCAAATCTTCCATGCTTAGGTTAACATTAATATTATCCTCATCCTAGCATGTCTCACTGTAACATTTACATAGACATATTTTATTGTCTTTCTACACAAATCACTGATAGTACAAGAAATATTTATCACTATACCACTGCATTTTTGTGCAATTAGATTTTTGATATATCAGTTTTATCTTGAAAGGTATTTTCCTAAATGGGAACAGTTTAGTGTTGTTCCCAATTTTTTTACTAGCTTGCTTATTATTTTATTTAAATTACAAGCAAACTATTAAGAGTACAGAGTCTCATCAGTTTGCAGACGTGTAATATTGTACTATTGTACCATTTCTTGATCAGGTATTAATGAACTACATTATGAGATTCAATTGGCTTATAAAGGAGAGAAGCAAGTCAGGAGCTCTTTCTTATTATTTGTGTAATCAAAAGCCTCAAAAAAACAATAAACAGTTGTAATTATTACTACAAATCCCTTAAACAAAATAAACACAGATTATAGAAAGAATACTCACCAATACTGTACAATGAACAAATTTCTAATTGTTTTCAAAGTTATAAATTCTCACTGGTGCTGAACAGCAGATTTAGCATCAGGGATTTTATTAAGTTAAACAAAGTAGATAGTGTTGCTCCAGAAAAAAAAATATATATATATATATATATATATATATATATATATATATATATCCAACATGTACAAGATTGATTGTTTGGACTGCAACCAGGTACTCAATGGGCAGAACAAGAGATTTTTTAAAACAAACTTCACAGAACATTTTCATCACATTTTCAGAAAGCATACACATAAATCAACTATGTCAGCACATTTCTGGAACAGAAAGCATGAGATTAGCAGAGAAATTAAATTACTCAAAACACTGACCTCAGCACATAGGAGATCTTTTCTAAAAAGTTCAGTATCAACTTGTGAACTTTTAACATCCCTCAGTAGGACATGTCTCAAGTTGTCCTGCACCAGGACAGCATGACTCAAGTACACTAAGTTTCTTTCAGCAGTGCTGAAGAGTTCTTACATTAGAACGTTTTCCAATGCCAGAGTTGTAAACAAACTGATGATGCAGATAACAGTCTTCACAGACTGTCCACAAAACATTTTATAAGTAAAGCTATAAGGGTATTCAGAAGTACTTTGCAGAATTTAGTTCTTTCATTTTATGTGACATGACTAAGAATGTTAAGAAATGACATTTTAGTAATGGCTTCACTTACATCATTCTTCCAAAATAAGAATGCAAGGTATGTGATAGAAATAAGATACTTGTATCTCCATACTACCCAAAATGAGTGATCAAAAAGCTGTGTTGTTTATAAAATTCAAGTGCATTTCCCTTCTGCTATCTTATTTCAGTGCACCACTTTAGAATCAGAAGCTGGAAATAAAACTTTAAAAGTACTTTCCATTTTATTGTGTATACAACAATTTGCACTGCAAGCAGTTAACGTCATTCATCAGCCAGAGAGTAATGATGAGAGCTTTAGAGGGCACAACTGCTGATTTAAAATGAATGAAATTAGCAATAGCATTCATGACTTGTTAACTGAAGAGTGATTTACTCAACTTTAAGGGATTTAAGTTTTAAACAAAATGTTTTCAACAAGTGATAAACTGTGGCTTTCAACTCACTGTAATTCCAATTTCAAAATCAAATACATTTAACTATAATTTTCCTTTTAGATGTTGTAAATTTGTTCTTTTGTTAACCCTTTATGAAATAAAACTTTTCAGGAAATTTTATGATGAATAAATAATAAAAATAAAACAAGAACCTGTGTAGTAGACTTAAGCATTACTTCACACTTGATAAATATTGAGCTAAACTGAGAAGTAATGCGTGTTTTCAAAACAAGAATCTAATCTGCCTACTCTTAGATATCTGTGATAAGGAACCCATGATCTGTAGTCTAAAGCATGAGAACTGTATTTAACCTGCAAAACTGACATTTAAAACTTTACATTAAAACAAATATTTAGTCAAAGAATAAACAGATAACTCAGGCAAGAATGCAATTTATAACACATTCAAAGTATTTTCAATTCCACTAACTGATTTTTGCTTTTATAGACTATACAACATTTTTGCTTCATAATTGAATACCAATATTGAATTATAAATGTAACCTTCCAAAGAATTACATCTTTACATCAGTTATTTGCTGTTAATTAATATGAAATAAAAACTCTCTGGGTGTAGCAATAAAGAATTGGTATCATCTTTATATAATTTTCATGTCTACTCTACAAATGTTATATTAATTCAGGTTGAATCAATCTCAAATTATGAACCTTCACTCAAAATTACAAATAATGTTTAAACTAAATTTGGATATATTTTATGAAACTACACATAATGGAATGCCTTGTGTTTTCCAATCCTATAACCTATAAAGGCTGAAGCCACTCCCCAGTATTTTCAAAACTGAAACGCTTCTGAGGTTTTAGCATCTATTAATACCACACTGCCTATTCAACATTATTTTCTCTGTTAGACTGGCTCTGTTTAAAAACTGGGGCAATATTCCATTCACTTAGAACTTTACTGGACTGCCACATTAAACATGTACCCAAAAAATGAAATGCACAAAAATAATCAGTAGCAAGGGTGATTTTGGCTGGCTCCAATTGAAAGACAGTCTCCTAAGTTCAAGTAATTTCTGTAAACTTCTTTACTGAATATTAGTAAATGCAGTATAAGAAGGCTTGTCCGTTATTATTGTGTTTCCCTTTTTGCTCTTTTCATTAAATTAAATTTTATTGCAGCTCAGTATGCTGCATCACATTATCAAATCCAGTCGGAGTAAATATATAACCAATAAAATAATATACACAATATATTCAAAGAAGCCGTTAAGCAAGAAATAAATAATAATTCTGTATAAAGACTAAAATTGAGTCATACCGTTTAAAACTTGTAACCTCACTCATGTCCTTTTAAAAAATCAGGAACGTTTCGAAAATGTTCCTGATTTTGTAAAAGGACGTGAGTGAAGTTACAAGTTTTAAAAGGTATGACTCAATTTTAGTCTTAATACATAAAATTAGCTTCACTGTTAACAACGCTTTTATTTATAACTATTCAAATTAATAATTCAGTGCCCATAGAGGTATCATTATAGATAATTTCTGAATGTAAATACAGAGAAAATTAAGGGCATTATATTACTGGTGTTTTCACAATGTAAAATCTCTAAGATTGATTTTGCTGCATAAAATAAAAAATTTTGAAAACATGGAAAAAATATATATGGACTTGTCTTGAGTGTATAACTAAGTACCAATTTTTGAAAGATCAACATTGCATCTCTAGTTCTGTATTAGGTTATTCTATGAAAAAGTAAAGTAAACATTCTGCAATGATTCCATCATCTTCTGCTTTATCTGAACAATGATCATCATCAGCATCACTATGATCATCATTATCAACAACAACAACAACAACAACAACAACAACAACAACAACAACAACAATAAAACTATTGCCTTAAAATGGTGCATTGATGGCTCTGGCAAAGTTTCTTGTAATCATTTCAACTTTCTATCTGTTATCTGTCATTAGAGCCTACATTGATGAGCCTTTAGCTCAGTGCTCACAAGATGTAACCATGAAGAAGGAATCACTGAGTGGAAAAACAGTTGTGCTCAAACACTCTCTCTTTCGAGGTATGGGTTTCTCTTTTCAATGCAAGAAAACATCAACAGTGAATAAAACCACTGAATAGGACTAGAATAACGGTTCTGCCCTCTTGGGCCCAAACAAATATTACTTCTGAGATAATAGAGAATGTGAAAAGGTGAATCAGCTTTGAAAACTTAAATGGCATAACTGAAATTCAAACCACAGACCTTTAATTTTCCATGGTGATTGTCTTTCCAGTTAAGCTGCAGTGGCTGCAACAACTAACTGAGCAATGAAGTTAGTTCCCTGTCATCCAGCAAACTTTCATACAGGTATGATGACCTCAAACATGACACTGCTGCAAATACTTTTATTGCTAGATTATTATTCATATATAGACACATAATCAATTGTGCTTATTCACTCAAATCATCTGTAAATTAACACCTGAAAACTGAATTGAGTTCAGTTTAACTAAATTATTCAGTCAACTCTATTTTTGGTCCACAAGAAATATGGGCATATAAGTAAAATATTAGAAATTGCTAACCAAAGATAAGATGTTTTATTCTAACTTTCAAACAAAGCATTTAATACTTTGAGGTGAAATGCCAATCTTAGATAATATTACTGCATAAATCAAAATTAGAATCTGCAAATCATGGAATTCTCTGCCTTTTAAAGCTCCTCTGAAATCAATTAGATTCTCGTGTAGTTCATTAACACCCCTCATATTAAAAGCAAAAGAGCAACAGAACGTATCATGTAAAATGTTTGGGTTCATTTTATATTTTTGTGCAATAAAGTGTCATCTTTTGTTAGTGATATATTAAGAAGTAGCTAAAAACCATCCTGCATGATTTTATAATTTACGTTTAACCTTTCTGCAATACAATTAGATTAATATCTTTAACATCTACAACAAATTCCAGAGATACAGAACATATTAAACACAGATCAAAGAAGCATAAGGCTTCACTGAATCTTATGTGATTATCACTACAGTTAGGATTTATATGAATGAAATTTAATATGGTTTATGAGAATTAATGTGAGGAGACTAAAAGCAGTGTATATTGGTATTTCAAGATGGATGGCAAATGTTCAAATAGTTCATTCTATGCAGTAGATTTTATATTTTCTGCAGAAATCTTAGATTCTATAAACTTGAACAGTTTAATAGTCACACATACAATTGGTCTAGCAGTACCAGCAGTGAATGAATAATAATAATTTTAATTTATGACATTATGAGGAAAATAAGGAAGGGATTATATATCATAATCTCTCATTTGTAATGTTATGCCTACCTTACAACTGAAGGTTAATGTATGACAATACTGTCATATAAATTTTCCAATAGAAACTTGAAGAACTAAAAAGTTATTTAAATTATAGTATACATAAATAAAAGACTTAAGGAGAGATTAAAATCCCCAAGCCACTAATGTTAAATCTTCAAAACTCAAAACCCATTAACTCAATATTATTTAATGCCTATTTTAGAATAAACGTTTAACGGCATTTACTGATCTACTTTTATGCAATAAGTTCATTTATTAACATTAAAGAGGACCAGATGCGTTATACTAACTTGGTACCATTTATTAAAACCAGCACATCATACATTGATAATTTTCACTTTTTTCAGATCATCTTCATTACAGAATTAACGAATTTTAATTCTTTATGTTAATAAACTATAAATATTATTCCGAAAAAAAAAAAAAGAATTGAAGAACTTAGTTTCATTGAAACACTACCATAAATGAAGTAATATAATCATTTGAAACAAGAATGCCACCATAAATGTGCCTACATAAACAAAACACAAGATGAGTGATCCAGTCAATATGGAGATGTAATGGACCAAGTCAAACAATATATCCTTGATTAATATAATTTTGAGTCGAACTAATACTCATTGCTCCACTTATTGCTAGTATTCACGTTTCATTAGGATCTTACTAACATCATCAACTGTTGTCGACTAATATATGTTGGTTTGGTGACAACAGTTATTCGACAACAGCTGATGATGTTAGCAAGATCCTAACAAAACACGTTCTAGGTAAATACTAGCAATAAGTGGAGCATTGAGTATTAGTTTGACACAAAATTATATTAATTTTGTGCTTCATTGTATCATACTCCTTACACATTGGAATATATCCTTGGTTTAATTTTGAGATAGTATGGTTTAAAGACCTGATTTTTCATGGAATATTTCATTTTTCATGATGTTTTAAGAAGATTTATATATATTATATAAGATTCCTTCTTAATGCTTTCATATCCTGTTGTCTGCCAAAGGTTTTTTACCCAAGGGCACTCTGGATGGACAGGTTTGTTGCGCTTGGACAGTATTAATTACTAGTACCATCCTTACGGAGGCTTGCAACAGATAAAAAGATAGGGAGAGGTTTTAGTGGAAGAGTTTTGAACAATATATACAGAAGGTGTACCACTCATAGATCTTGATGAGTTCAATGAAAAGGTTCACCTTTTCATAGATTGGTAGAAAAGCGTTTTGGAAAGAGATATTTGATCTCATGTGGACGAAACCAGAAGGCGAAGGAGATTGCTACTTTACAATAGAATGTGCAATAAGTTACATCTTAAATTAGAAAAATACTTTGTAGGAAAATCTGCTGAGATTGCAGGCATTTCAATATAAACTTTCAATTAGGACATTATTGTTAATTTAGTTTATTGATCACAAATACCTCCATAGGGGAATTCTTATTCTCCTTAGACAAGTATTAGCTAGAATGTAAAAACTGCAAACATGCAGGTGATCTAAATAGAAATACCTTCTGAGATAAGGTTTATTGAAAACCTAGAATACAAAATGTCTGATTAGCAAACCTACAAAAATAACAGATATAATGTAAGTAATCCTGATAGTACTACTAGGTACCAACATAAATAAATATTGTCCTAGAAAGCCTGATCAATTTGTTCGCTTAATAGAATTTATTTTCCAGATATTAAATGCACAGTGAAGAAATAAAAGAAGCTTGATTAATTAATTATACTTATATAACCCATTTAGTCATTAAACTAAATAAAGAATAATATAATATTTGTTTAAATGAGTCATTATTAATCATTTATTATAATTATCAAATTACAGATATCATCATTATTATTATAATTATTATCATCATAATTATTATTATTGCTGTTGTTATTCTTATTTCTAATTGCATTACTCCAGAGTATAGTTAATGACTCTGCACCTGGATGGTTCACAAAGTGCTTGCTGCAATTGTTAACTTTTTATGTAGTCTTAATTGGAATTTACTGCCTAACTGCAAACATTTATCATTATACAATAATTTTACTTCAATAAGACTACTGCATCTGCCAAGTTGTTCTATGAATTCTGTACCTCTTTGCAATAAAATTATTATAGTTCCTATACAATTTGGAGTACAGACGTCAGCTTTACCCCACCTTTTAGGAAAGTTTTCTTTCTAAAATTTTGTGCCACTGATAAGTGTGTCAGTTTGAGTTTGTTTAAGCCAAGTGATTTATTTGTTTACAGACATATTTCAGTTTATTTTCTTCATTTTTGCCTGAAAAGGTTTTACTATGAATATTTGCTGGTACAGAGGACCATATTCTCAGAAAGTATTAATGACAGCTAAATTAAATTTTAGAAAGATAAAAAAAAAAAAATACTAAATGCTACTGTAGATTAGTTAATGATAATTATACTGTTGCTTATGCTTTAAAAATGTAATTATCAATAGATATAAATTTAAGGATGATTTAATTAAACAATTGCTCCTTAATAAATAAAAATATTGGGTGAATACACTTCATAAAAGGATAATGGACCATAAATTTAACAGATTTATCATTAGCAAGGTACAGATTTTAATCTCCTTTGCAATCGGATGCTATGAAAAGAACATTAAACCTTTCTTTTTTGCACTCAAAGACTGAAATAAAATTATATTTTTCAGTTGTATAATACAATAAACCTGCAAATAAAACGGCATCTATAAATTCTCATAGATATTAATTTTCTTCTACTCCTGTGAAAAATTGGCAGTAATTAATGCTACGTTGTTGATGAAAAATATTATTGTACGTATGTTGATGTGACAGATCAAATTGCATGCCATCATTAGTGCAGAGTATTTAGCATATCATCTATTTCCCAGCATCACATCATTGGATTTTAAAAGCAGATAAAGCCAAACAATGACTCCCAAAGTTAAATAAATGCAAGTGCATAACCAGAAATGTATCTGTGGCCTAAATGATTTTATAAATACATTTCCAAGAACTTGGCAGTTAAGAATACTCAGACACTAATGTAAGCTGTTATCTCACCAAAAAAGGAGAAATACGATAGCTAATTAAAAATGAGGTTGTTTCAAGCTAACTCAAGTTGTCTCACTCACAGCTAGCTATGGAATAACAGCTAGAATTTACTGTCCAAACTCACCAAAATAAGAAGCAAAATACTTCATTAACTGAATATATAAAAAGGACTTACAAAAGGACTAATTTTTTCATATAAATCCTAACTCCAGTAATTACGAAATATCTCAAGCTTTCCTTGCTTCTTGCCTTTGAGCAAATCAATGCTTAAATACTCTAAATAGCTCAAACGCTCACTGAATTGAGTTATACAAATAAGTTTGTACTACAAGTAAAGCTTGCTACATATTTTTAAGTCAATATATTGTAAACAATTTTTGCACATTGATTACATGCTGCTTATACTGCATATACTGTTTAGAAACATAACAGAACATCTATAGAGCTCATCTGCCCTTTTTTATATTTTTGTATCCAACTTTAAGAACAGTAATACAGTAATAGTAATACTTTAGCTAACTTGACACTAAATATAGTTTAGAACATACATGTTTGAGTAAAGTATTAGTTATTATGATATAGCATCATTCAACATCTTTCCTTGGGCAAAAGGAGATTTATGCAAAGACATTTTCTACCAATACAAACTAACAGCAACATAACACCATGAAGTAATAAACTAGCTTTTCTCAGCTATATATTAATTGAATATATTTTTGTTAAAAAATAAGGACTAAATGTTGCCTCAATACAAAGCAGTGATATACTTCATACTTTCTGTACAAACCTCCAAATCCAGTCAAGACTGAAGAACAAAAATTGGATTTAACCTTACACAGATTCCTCACTCAGCAGAGAAAATATATGAGTCTATGACAAGATTTGGAGGTGGAACATAGCACCTCCACCTATAGAAGATCTTTCATACCTGTACCCCTGAAAGCACATGGTTGCATTATTTACAACTTAGAACATTAAAATAGTCAACCACGATGAAAGGTTAAGTATAATGAGAAGTGAGGTGAAATGGAGGGACAGGAAATTCTGGGGATGTAATTATCCCTCCCAGTATTCACTTACCAACACAGGGAGACTACCAAAAAATATATGGGTCAGAAAGTTCAGCAATGGAAATTGAACCCACAACCTCCTAAAAGCAGGCCATAAATGCTACCACCTGAGCCATCTCACTCAGGCAAGGGAATGTATAAATACTTAAAAGTACTACTACAGTTTGTCAGTAATGCTAAAATTATTTTGGTAATAATGTATCATATTCTTTAAACAGGAGTGAGGTAACTAAGGGTGACTGAGATAGTTTAAGAAAAACATTCAGTCAGACTGGATTGTCTACAGAATTTGAACCCGGGAGTTAAATATTCTGTAGTCAAATTAAAACCCATATTTTTATATTCAAATTGATGTCTACTCAAATATTCATACCAATTTAATATTTTCTGTTGTTTTTCACACGATGATCAGTGGTGGTACAGCAATCAAAGTGTTTCCACTTGTTTTACTGTTCTGTGTATGATCAATTATGAGTGTAAAACCTGTGTAAGATGAAGAGTGATATGGTATCATGTTGAAATAATTTGTACCTAATTTTACTCATTCAAAATAACACTTTCTGCTTTCAATGTTCTTTACTTTTATTATCAAATGCCCCTTCATTGCAGCCTTCCTTATTTATTCATACTCTGTCTGGTTTGCAGATTAACTAGTTTAAATGCAAGGCAATGATGCTGTACAGTTGTCTAGGATTTAATTCCCAATTTCTACTCATTCTATACTCAAGTTTATTTTGTTTCTCTTGTTAATTTTACATCTAAGAATTGCTGGTTTTCTTGTATTTAATACCTACTGGAACCTTTTCAGAGCAGTCCTGCATATCAAATAACTTTATCAACTTCTATTTTCCTGAGGATGCTGTATATGTTAATTGTTGTATGTTCATTACTACATAGATTCATATGAATAAAATGATCATAGTAAAGAACCTATTATGATAAGTATAAACATGCATAATATAAAGTATTTGAACTGATGCAGAATAATAAGTATTACTTTGCATACATCTATTCTTCAAGATCTTAAATTTAGAGACCTGTTTAAACAGGTATATAGTACCTACAAATTTAAAAGTAATTTTAGTTACAGTAATTACCTCACAGAAAGGACTCTTTTTACTATCTTGTCACTGGTTCCATCTTAGATAATTCTGTACTAACTGCTCTGCTTTGAGATGAGTGAAATAATGAAACATATTTAAACTCAAAAAACAAGGAGACAGTGCTTCTTAATTCATAAAATACCTAGAACTGTATTCTAGTCCAACACATACTTATGACAGATCAGAACTCAGAACAGGGTTAACCAATGAAGATAAAATAACATTGATTTTGTATTGTCTTTTTTGTTGCACACCAAACATTCAGCTCATCAGTAAACCATAATCAGTGATTAAGTTTGTGGTATCAAGAGAAAGCTTCAGCAACTCTCTCTGGAACATTTTATTTGCATTTTTAAATTAATTATTTGCTTTATTTGCTTTACGTGTAAAATATATAATTTGGACTTAGGAAATGTTTATTACCTACCATAAGCATATTACACAAGTATGAAAAATATGGGCAGAATACTATACTTGACATAAAAACAAAGTATTATGTTCTGATAATATTGTGTTCTGTGAATGCACATGGTGGCTGTGACACTAATGGCTTTTGTTTTCATTCTTTCTCTTTTAGTTTCTTTAATCTTCTACAGTATATATGTTTCCATATGTGTAATTTGGAATCAGGATTGTGCGGAAGTAGGAGAATCTGCTACAAGGAAAATTTTGATCAGAAAATATAATTTTAATTATGAAAATTAAAGATGCTTCAACAAGCTTTTATTAAAAAGTTGTTGGGTTTGTTTAACATTATTAATTGTATATTTAAAGTTTAGGAAAGAACATTACTGCAGCTAGCATAAGTTCTTCAAAAAAAAAAAAAAGAAAGAAAAAAAAAAAACAGCAACAAAACATCAAACCAAAGAAAATAAAACTGTGAAAAAATATATAAATTTATGCAGAAGATCAGACTGTATGCTCTGCACCTGTACATTTTGTAATATAGCACTGCTGATATTCTGCAACATAGGTGGTATGATAAATCTAATTTAGAGGCACCATGACCCAAGCGAAGAATGTGTGCACAGGTTATGAAGAAAACAATGCACAAGATACTCGTAGAAGTGTGTGTCTCCATGAAACAATTCTGATGCGGTGACAAACAGAAATGTGGACAACAGCAGAGGTGATAGACACAATATCATATGGCCAGGACTATATCAAAAACAAATTGTCCTAAGGTATTACTAATGTAACTTGCATCAATGCACATTGTGTGATTTCTTTATATTATTATAAATCTAATTTACTGCTATATTTTTGAACAACTCAAACTGTAATTACCGGCTAATATTCTCAAATAATATGATCAAAAACATGTTATGAGGAATTGCTGAGATCTGAAATACTGTATAAGGTACCAGTTCAACAAAAACTGCAATGTTAAGACCGCAAGGGCTGAGCTTGAAATGGCTGATATTACTAGAGGCAACAAAGTCCTTAGGTGCAACAGATACTTAAAACATTAAATATGTTTAACCATTTAATCATTGCAACATTAACTAAGTTTATTACTCCACAACAGAACTTTTACAGTTGGATATATTGTATTGGCCCTAATATAAGAGAATGTGTCTTTAAAAACCATAATCATCATTTAAAAGACCATCTTATATGCATAGCATAATATTTAAAGAGAGTCATCTTCATGAAGGACTGCACTGGTCTTAGCAGTGAAAGTCAACATGCACCACTGCTAAGCTCAAGGTCATGAATAAACCATTATTTCTCAAGCTTTCAGAATTACTTCTGACAATCTATTATTGGTTGGCTTGTCTCACATTAACATATTCAGCTTTGGAGAGTGTTTGAGTCATAAAAGATGGTGTTGAAAGGAAAATGTCTTTGTTTCTCAGGTGAATAAAATTGAAAAAATAAGTTATGATAATTAACTTCAAGTTATAGATTTTGTATGAAGCAAAGTGTTCTAATAATTGAAATAATAAGTTATGATGATTAACTTCAAGTTATAGATTTTGTACGAAGCAAAGTGTTCTAATAACGTGCAGGCTGTAGTGAAGTTCAGTGTTTCTGAGTATGATGCATGATGTTTACAGAATGATGAGACAAGGCTTATGAATTCTGGCATATCTAGAAAATGTCAGACAACGAAGTTAGTGAACATTTTATGAAATTACATGCTTGTTACTCAATTTTAACAGAAAATTTGAAATCATGGCTTTCCAGTATTTCTGAATATGTCCTAATTATATTTTTTATTTAGGCAATCTTTCTACTGAAATATCCTCCAAAATCTCAGGATCATCTTATATATAAGTTCATCTTATATTCAAGCCATTACAATACTTATCAAACATAAACACTGTTAAACAAGAACACATTCAGGATTAGTAGAAAAAATTGAATAATGAATGCTTGCAAAGGGAAAGGACATATGAAAGAGATCATATGTCTGTCTATTTTAATATTCTGAGCAACAGTGGCTGTCCCAGATAAAAAAATTTTCCCCAAACAAATATTCTTTATTCATATTTTTACTTAAAGGATTAAGGTTTTGTCAAGGAAACTGTTAGACACAACAACACTCAAAGCAATTGACAAATAAAGCCTTTTATTATATTAGCATGTCTTGAAGTTGGATTCACATATTTTTTAACACAACATTAAACAGATGTACAATAATGCAGAAGAATTAATTCATTAGATGCTACAACAATCATTCTAGGAACACTTGGACAATGGGAACTGTAGCACTTAAAGCCCATGCTATGCAGGTCCATCAATATATACAGCTATATACAGTATAAAACATTCAAAAAGAAAATGACAAAATTTGCAACTTTTTAAAATAAATTTATTCACTTTGGGATATGTCCCAACTTGTTTAACACCTATATAAAAAGCAGAATTTTATCTTCTTTTTTACATTTTGGATAAATAATGTTGCTTGAAGATATTTGTCATGTTCTTTTATAGACAGCTAAGGAAAGGCAAGACAAAAGAGATGATTTTTAAAGATGAATGATTTAGAATGGTTCCTTCACTATAACAACCATTTTTGTTATAGTTACTACTATAGAATGCAGCATAAATAAAGACTGCATCTGCACTCTGTTGATTGAAAGAAATAGAAG
Source organism: Mantis religiosa (assembly GCA_030765055.1). NCBI lineage: Eukaryota > Metazoa > Arthropoda > Insecta > Mantodea > Mantidae > Mantis > Mantis religiosa. The sequence goes on from CM060950.1 coordinate 143,638,623, forward strand.
TTGAGATTCCTACGGAATTACACAATCTTAAGGAAATGAAATGATACAGGAATGAAACAACGAGAATGCTAGGATACACAAATCACATTTACTTTGGATTTAGTGAACATAAACATTTTTGACATAAAGTAGGTCGTCTATGTGTTTAAAATGTTCAGGGTGTTCCCCGCATTATAAAAATGACATTACTGAGTAGTACTAACACAACACTACCGTGATGTTGGTCAACTTATACCTGACGAAATGACAGAAAATAGATGTTTAATGCTCACCTAGTTTTTACTGTCACTGTCAGCTGGGCCCAAGTTCATCTTCACAAACATCTACTGGGCCAAAGCTTTACCACACACCAGCATAATTGAGACTAGAAACTACAAGGTTCTTAACTGCAACAAATGACTAATAAAGTACAGTCAGTATACAATGCTAAATTCACTGATAAGGCAATTAGTGCATCATAAGTGAAATAGACATTGTATAGATACATGCTCATACATTAATGTTTCTCTTTTTCACATTGAATCTTTTTTTTTCTTTTTTTTTTTAAATTTTTTTAAAGACATCCTAACATTAATCACAGGATTTACTGTAACCTGTGTACTCATAAGAGATTCAACACATTATACACACAATGTCATCCATGACTGACACAACAACCAAAGTTAGTACACAAAGTTTTACACACATACAAATGCAACACTAAGGTTAAATGCACCACAGTTAATATGTTTGTTTAAACATACTTGCAAGACCAGTCAAATAGTTTTGGACGCTACATTTTCTCTCTTCAATCTTCAATAACTTCTGTATTGCAAAACCTTTTTATAACTGAAAGTCCAGTGCGATGATTCACTTTTTTCCCTTCTTGGCTTTCCTTCCTAGCAACAAAAAATTACGAATACTCTTTAAAATCTTTTCAATATATATACTTTATGTATAATATATATAAACACACACAGATATATATATATAATCTTTCTGTTTTATTTTTCGTTTTGGCAAATAGCCATGCATCAACATGGTCCTTGTCTCTCATACAATAACAGTCTTATTATCTGCTTATAGTCACCAACCCCCTTATTCTTTTAGGCAAGTGAATCATGGCCGCCTGTCCCAGCCTCCATACCTTCTGGAGGCACACGAACGTTGCCGTTTCCTGCCCCATGTCCACTGCCATTTCCGACAAATCCATTGATGTGGCCATTAGCTGTCAAGTAAAGATCTGGTGGTGCTGGAGTAGGTGCTGGTGGTGGGGGTGGAATAGCATCTCCTTCATTGTTTGACATAGCTTCCAGAATCTTGTACAGCAATAAATAATCATCCTGTTAAATAAAATACACTGTTTTAGTAAAACTCATACCACCTAATTTATCAGCATAATAGAAGCAGAATTATTCTTTATTTCAGATACCACATTTTACAGGTTGAAAAAATAACTTTATTTAGACTTCAAAAAGGAAGTATTCAAAGGAGATATTAATTAAACAAATTAACTTCTCTACCATGGTAGAGAAAATATTACTTCATTGTACATTTACTTTTATTTCCCTCTATTTCTACGTCCAGGATGTTAGATGGCAGCACAACACCAAGCCAGATGCAGACACCGGATGCATCATCAGTCTACCACAGAGGTGACGATAGGGGAGAAGTCCCCAGAAACTAGTCTTCATAAAAAACTTGTAAGTGGAGAAAAGTATGTACAAGGTTGACTCACTTGCCTAATTTTAGTAATATCTAAAGTTGTTAATGCCAAATGTCCCACCAGTAAATTTTAAGGCAGATGGACTTTCTGCAAGTCACAACAATATTGTACTCAATAGAATAGAAAGAATACTATATTCATCACAGAACCCTTACATAGTTGAGCAATGGTCATAAGTTGGTGGCTCATCAAGATTCAGGTTTAAGATAAAAAATTAGAAACAAAGACTACAATACTACAATGTGTATTAACTGACGATGTAAGCAAATGTTCGTGAAATCAATTTTTTAAAAAGAAGAAAGAAGTATTAACATCAACTTCTTAAGATAAGTGGACATTAATTAACAAATATTTTTATTTGTGTAAAGACTACAACATTTACTAACTATAGTTAACCAAATCAATATCAAGTATGTACAATATATACATTTCTTAAAATTATACACTAAGATACACTGAGTTCATAGTTCAATCATCCAGGTATTCCTCGATTGAATAGTACACTTTACTGTACAGTAAACTTTTAATGACTTTTTGAAGAGGTTTTGGTTTTGGATTTCCCTAAATGTGTGTGGTAATTTACTATATATTTTAATTCCTATATAATGTGAAATTTTTTCGAGCATTTCTAACTTATGAGCTGGATATTTGATGTCTGTTTTTCTTCTTGTGTTGTGTTCATGTTAATGCTGATGTTTTAAAACACTAGATTGTAAATAAATAGACAGTTGTGTCAAAATGTTTAATGTTTTAAACAGTGGTCTGCTAGAAGCTCTATAACTTGAATGGGTCATTATTATGACTGGGAAGGTTACATAGAAACAAAAGTTGGTTTGCAGAAATTTAGAACACACTTTATTGCAGTAAAAAAACATCAAACTGACATTCAGCTGTCTTCAAGGTCAACTCGGTGCTCTGCTGCATGTAAACAAATGAAAGAAATCACTGTGGTACACTTCAAACGTCCACTGTCACAATAACCATCACACAACTGCCGCTCTAACCCCTTGAGGAGGGTTTCATGCCTCCCAGTCATTGTTTCTAGAAAGCCCTACACCTTCCGAGAAATTTCTCGGCAACAATAGATCGAGCGCTCTGGAACCTCTCTCTGTCTCTTTCTCTTCTGCGTACGATCCAGCTACGGCTTGTCGCAGCAGCACAACAATGCCATTGGTGACACAGCCCTCTCCTCAAGGCTGGTCGTCTCGAACAGTACCATCGTAACGGGCCAGACGATCCAGGTGTAGCACCAACATCTTTCCTAGGGGCACCTTCTGGATGTGGTAGACCATGACGTTAATTCTCTTTACCACCCGGTAGGATCCTTGCCACGGTTGTTGAGGTTTTGGGTAACGTTCCAAGGTCGGGGTAGGGCGGACAACCAGACCAGGTCACCTTGCTGGAATCCTTGGCTGTTGGCTTGCCTGTCGTACAGGGTCTTCATGCGGTCGCTCATCACCTGGATGTTCTGACGAGCCATCTCATTCATGTCGTGAAGATGGTCTACGAGGTTCCTCACATAGTCGGTTGTTGGCTGCTTCGCTTCCGGGGGGCTCCCAAAGGACAGGTCACAAGCGAGGCGCAGCTCTCGGCTGAACATTAAGCTTTCTGGCATCATCCTAGTGGTGTCGTGTGTTGATGACCTGTAGCCCAGCAAGAACAGTAGCCCCTTGACGTCCCAGTCTCGCTGATGGCTGGCCACGACCTTCCTCAGGTGCTCTTCTAGGGTCTTGATGTACCTCTCCACCATGCCGTCCGACTGTCGATGTAGAGGTGTTGTGCGGGTCTTGTTCACCCCAAGGCTGTCCAGTGCCTCCTTCATCAGGTGAGATTTAGAATTTGTGCCCTGGTCGCTGTGGACCTCTAAAGGCACCCCAAAACGGCACAACAGTTGCTCCACGAGGCAGTCGGTAATCGTCTTCGCCTCATGGTTCGGGATGGCATACAACCTCCGGCCACTTGGTGAAGTAGTCCACGGCCACCATCAGGTACTAGTTGCCTCGGTCGGACCCTGGGAATAATCCAGCTATGTCGACAGCGATGCGTTCGAAAGACGCTCCGACGTACTGCGACCCCGGCTCCTAGTCTGGGGGCCGAGACTCGCCGCGCACATGTGACACTGACGGCACCACCTCTCAACGTCTGCTCGGAACCTCAGCCAGTGGTAGTACTGTCGGAGTTTGTCGATCGTTCGGTTTGCTCCCAGGTGTCCTCCTGAAGAACCTGTGTGAACTTCCTCCAAGACTTCCGGGGTCTTATTCTGGGAAAGTACCTACTATTCTCTCTGCGTCTTCCCATTGGGCGATTCCCATACCTGGAACAGCACGCCCTCTTTGGCATTCAGTAAGTCCCACTGGTCCCAGTACGACTTGTATGCAGCGCTTCTTGGTGCGATGTCCTCCCAGGTTAGTCTAGTCCCTGCCTCCTCTTTTCTCAAGAGTGGCCCCAAGTCTGCGACCGCCAGCTGCTCCAGCCTCATGCCTGCGCCATCCCATCCGTCTGCAGGCACTGCCGTGCCTGACAGCTGCGGCATGCTCCTTCTCTTCCAATATTTGCATTGGCCGCACTCTTATGGGCAGGGTCTTTGGGACATGGCGTCTGCGTTGGCTCTTCCGTCTACGATATTCGGAGGTAAATGATGTTCATACTCTTGCAGCCTCTGGACCCAACGTGCTGTCTGGCCCTCCGGGGTTCTAAAACTAAATAGCCAAGTTAGGGCGGAGTGGTCAGTCCTCAGGTGGAATGGCTGAACGTACAAGTACTTGAGGAAGTACTCCAAGGTCTTTACTACCGCCAGGAGCTCTAGTCGGGTGACGCAGTTGTTCTTCTCTGCCTACGACAGCGTCTTCTGTAGTAGACTATCACCCGCTCGTGGTCGTCCTGGACTTGGGATAGGACGCCTTCCATGCAATGATCGCTGGCGTCGGTGTCCACATGAAGGCGCCACCTAGTTGTGGGAATCCCAAGTTAGGAGCACTGCAAAGTGTTTTCTTCAGCTGTTGGAGAGTGCCCTCGGCGTCCTCCGTCCACGCATAAGGCCGATGTTCTTCTGTCAGGCGAAAGAAGGACTTGACGATGTTGGAGAAACCCTTTATGAAGCGGCGGTAATAACTGCACAGCCCCAGAAAACTGCGCAATTCCTGCTTATCCTTCGGGTAAGGCCAATCTTTCACAGCCTGTGTTTTCTCCGGGTCTGTGGCCACTCCGTTTGGTGAGACTATGTGACCCAAGTAGCTGACTTCCTTGCGGAAGAGCTGGCACTTCTTTGCGTTCAGCTTCAGGTTGGTCGCACCAGCTGCGCACCAGCAAGCGTGTCCTGGGTGTCGTCAATCCGGGGCAAAGGGAAGCAATCCTTCCTGGTGACAGTGTTTAGCTTTCTGTAGTCCACGCAGAAGCGTAGCTCACCGTTCTTCTTCACAAGGACTACAGGAGAACACCAAGGGCTATCCGACACTTCGATCACTCCCCTGGATATGTCCTCCAGCATGCCCCGTACCACCACTTGTTTTGCCAGTGGAATGCGTCTGGTTGGTTGCCGAATAGGCCGGCGTCTCCGGTGTTGAGCATTCACCCCTTGCGGTTGCAGTCGCTGTTGCCTTTGCTGAAGACACGCTGGTATCGTCTCAGCAGATGTCGAAACTTCTCTAGCTGTTCCGCGGTCAGGTGGTCGGCCGCCCTCTCCAATAAGCCTTCTAGCCGGGGCCCCAAGTGATGCGTCGGCACCGGCTCCTGGGTCTTGTCGTTTGGCGATACGCTGACAAAGGACTCGCACATCCCCAACTCCGTCCCGGCCTAGATCTCGTGATCGGTGTCTGATGGGTTGAGCAGCCTCACCGGCACCTTCTCTCGGCACGGCAATGTCCTGGCTACACACTCCGTGCACAGGCGTCTTCCGGCACCTCGCTTCTCGCAGGGACAACCACGTCTTCTCTCAGGATGACCCTCCGCATTCCAAGGCGTTATTCAGGGTGTCGGAGCATCACCTCTTCTCCATTGAGCCGCAAGACCTTCCTGCCGAAGTCGACCATCGCCTCATAGCTCCTGAGGACATCCAGTCCCAGTATCACCTCCACAGCCACCTTCAGGGCAAACACCCACAGACGCAAGGCACTCCGCCCCAAGGTCAACTGCAGGAGGGCCTTCCTCTCCACGGACAAGGTGTCGAACCAATGCCGTCACCAGCTGGTATGGACGGCTCGGTTTTCTCGACGGCAAACCCCTGGCTACGTCAGGTCTGATGACGGTCACGGCTGCCCTGGTGTCCACAAACACGCGGCACGGCCTCCCTTTCACCCAACCGTCCGCGATGAGGCTGCCATCTGTACGTCGGCTGAAGGCGCGCAGCGTCACTCGAGGGGATGGTGGCGACGGCGCCGACGTGCCCCTCGTACGCTGGCCCTTCCTCATTTTCCGGCTGCTCTTCTTGGTGCCGGCAGTCTCTCTCCAGGTGTCCTGGCTGGTCACACCCCCAACACACACCACTTGGTCTTCGACGGCATTCCTGGGTTGGTCTTCGGTATCCATTGCAGCGCATACTGCTTGCCTTCGAGGCCGGAGTAGCCGTCCCTTTGGTCGCTTCCATGCTTAATCTGGCCGTTAGCGTCTCGTGGATGGTCTTATAGTCGCCGAGCATTAGTCATTGACGTATCTCGACGTCTCGTATCCCGTCGACGAAGGAGTACAAATCTGGGTGGGAGGACCACCAAGACTTTGCTGGCCACTTGTTCGATTGCCAGGGCGAACTCCTACAGCGTCTCCCCTGGCTGCTGCATCCTAGATTTCAGTTGGCTGTGGTAGTCTGCGGCCAAGCGGTGGTTTCCGAAGCGGTCCTCCAGGGCCTCCCAAATGTCCTTGAACGCCACCGCTGTCTGGATCACGTTCAGCAGCTCTGCGGCCCGTCCCTGGAGGCTGGCTATAAGCTGTGCGGCCTCTTCCACTGGCAACCGCTTGTGCTTGGCCACTGTGTCGAATTGGCGGCGGAAGACTTCAAAAGTTGACGTTTCGTCGTACTTCGGTGATTTGACGCACGCAGATGTGTCGCGTCCCGGCGCGTCCACCTTCAGATCTTCTGAAGTCTTCTGCCGACGATGTCCTCCACCATGGCGTTTAGGGACTTGGTGTTGCTGTCGGCCTTTCTCTCTAAATTGTTAACGTGGTTCGCCAGGTCTTCGACGCGCTCGTCCACTTGACCCATCCGCTTGCACAGCTCCGTGACGTCATCCCTCACGTCGGCCAACTGTTCTTCGAATTTGGCGGCGAGGGCTTCGTTCGCAGCCTTCATTTCTGTGGCTAATTCGGCCTCATTTCGGTCATCGTCGCAGCGAGGTTGTTTGCTGTTCTCATTTCTTCCATCTTCGCGTCCAGGTTGTTATTTGCCGCTTTCGTCTTCGCAGCGAGGGTGTCATTCGCTGCCTTCATTTCTTTCAGCTCTTCTAAAATCTTCGCCAATGGCTTCCATCATCGTGATCCCGCTCCTGACATCAAATGTGACTGCGAGGGTTACGTAGAATCAAAAGTCGGTTAGCAGAAATTTAGAGCACTGTTTATTGCAGTAAAAAGACGTGAAATTGACAATCAGCTGTCTTCAAGGTCGACTCTGCTCCACCACACGAAAAAACAAATGAAAGAAATCACTGGGATAAACTTCAAACGTCCTTTGTCGCAATAACCATCACACGCCAGCTGCTCTAACACCTTGTGGGGGTTGTTATACCTCCCAGTCATTGTTTCTAGAAAGCCATAGACCTTCCGAGAAATTTCTTGGCAACACTGGATAGAGCACTCTGAAACCTCTATCTGTCTCTTTCTCTCCTGCCCACGTGCCCGGCTGTGGCTTGTCACGGCAGCACAACAATGCCATCGGTGACACTATGCATATGATTTTTTTTTTTTTTAATTTGGAAGATTCTATCATAACCTGCTGCATTTCCCCATATGGTTATTCCATATGAAAGTACTGAATGAAAGTAGCTCTAATATATGATTTTCCTTGTTTCTGAATTTATTATTTGAGCCAGGCAGAACATATTGAAACAGGCAATATTTAATTTCTTTTCTATATAATTTAGTTGGCTAGTCCATTTTAGGTGTTCATTTACAAATAGATATAAGAGTTTTGCTTCTTTTGTAGTAGCTGTAGTTAGCAAGTTTGTTTATGTGTTTTCTACTATGGTTTTGAACTGCATATATATTGCAATGTGACTATATCGTGGGAAAGAAAAGATAGCTGTATAAGACACATGGAAACTGGCAAGCATAGGAACAATGAACAACGTAAAGTTTTCTTCCAGGCTTGTAGGCCGTGGTCCAGTAGGATTTGTATATCCTGACATTTTGCCAAGGATTGCACCTGGCATCTTCAACAGGCATGATCCATGTTCATAAGAGCTCAAATGTGTTTGTGGGAGTGTTCATAAGAGTTCATGAAAGCCTCAGGAAATACATTAAAAAAAAATGTTTTCAAGAAGACCACTGCAGTCTAACTACATTCATCAAGAGCGACATTATTCCTGACTGGCAAAAAAAAAGAAGAAGAAAGAAAGATGCATCTCAAAAATTGGACAGAGATATGACAGAAGCATTCCTTGAGGCAAATATACCTTTAGAAAAGGTGGATGATCCTAACTTTAGGTAATGGATGGGCAAATACATAAAAGATACAATACATAATATTTTAAAAGCAATTGTATCCTGGAGTATACTTTGGAGCCTTTTTTTGATTTTCTGTCTCCAAGCTATACAAATTCAAAATGGATAAGTTGATCTTCAAACCTTGGTCCTGCCAACATATTCAAAATTATCATGCAATATTTTAGTGTGTAATGTTAAACTTCAATTTAAACACAGCTTTTTGTTTAAAATATAGTATAATGTAAAGGAATTGTTATTCTTCTATAACACCATGGTGGGGAGGCTCATGCTTAATTTTACTTAAATATATGTAATAGTAAAATATCTGCACCTCCTGGTGTTTTGACAGAGGCCTAGTGCAAAAAGTCATATTCAGAAAACCTATCATTTCCGGAGCTCAGCTGTGAAAAATCAAAGTCCGAAAACACTCCAAGGGATAAAGTATAATGAAGGGAAATACTATCCCTTGCATCCTGTTCTAACCAAAACATATTAAATATTAAATTTAAAGGGAGTCGAATACTGACACTAAACAACACTTTCTTTTAAATTTTTCCGGAACATGTTTCAGAGACTTTGCTTCCATCCTCAACTGGCCATCAACATGTTCTCATTGGTGTAGTTGATATTTTGTCATAGTTCTCCTCTGGTGACGGTTCAAGGAACTTGCTGAACAAATCTTTTTTGGGGATGTCAAAATTGAATACTTTGTTCCTATTTTTTGAAATGAAGATTTGTTCCCATGTGGATAGTTCTTGTTTTCCTGATGTATGTTTTAGTAGCTTTGGTTCTGGATTTATGTTATGGTTTTTTTCCCAAAAATGCGTGGCAATTGCTGATTTTTCTAATTGTTTATTCCTTTGCTCTTGTTTCTAAATTTCTTTTGGTTTTTCCAATATAAATTTGACTGCAGTCACAACATTCATTTTGATATATACCAGATTTTTTGTTAGATGGAATGGCATATTTGATGTTTGGACAAATTAGGTTTTTTAAGGAGAAATGGTTGACTGGTGCTAGTTGAATGTTTTGTTTTTTGAGGACTTTTTTGAATTTATCAAAGGCCCATGGATGGTAAGTGAATTTTTCGAAAATCATATTAGTTTCTGTAGCTGAGAGGGTTGTGGTTTCCTTTGTTAGCTTCTTCTTTTTTGCTAAGTTCACTTTTCTGTCTACTAATGATTTGGGAAAGTCATTTTTTGTGCCATTTGAATAATTTTGTTGTATTCTGTTTTGTATTCTTCTGCTGTGAGAGGGATGTTGACCAGTCTGTGTGTTAAACTATTGAAGATTGCCTGTTTGTGGGATCTTGGGTTGTAGCCATTAGCTTTTATGTAGTTGTCTGTCTGTGTTGGTTTTCTGTAAATGCCAAAGTTTAGTCTGTTTTTATTTCTTATTATTTTTAGGTCCAAAAATGGTAAACACTCATCTTTTTCTATTTCTACAGTGAACTTGATGCTTTTTTCTTGGATATTTAAAAGTTTTAGTGCATCACTGATGTGTTTTTTCGGTACTGTTGCAAAGATGTAGAGTTTGAACATTCAAGGGAAACCTTTGGTGATCCTTATTTCTAATGCACTCATGTACAGATCGGCCAGGATGGGTGATAGGGTGTTGCCCATTGCTAAACTGAAGTTTGGTGGAAATAGACAAAAAAGTGAACTTAGCAAAAAAGAAGCTAATAAAGGAAACCACAACCCTCTCAGCTACAGAAACTAATATGATTTTCAAAAAATTCACTTACCATCCATGGGTCTTTGATAAATTCATAAAAGTCTTCAAAAAACAAAACATTCAACTAGCACCAGTCAACCATTTCTCCTTAAAAAAACCTAATTTGTTCAAACATCAAAGATGCCATTCCATCTAACCAAAAAATCTGGTATATATCAAATTGAATGTTGTGACTGTAGTCAAATTTATATTAGAAAAACCAAAAGAAATTTAGAAACAAGAGCAAAGGAATAAACAATTAGAAAAATAAGCGGTTGCCACGCATTTTTTGGGAAAAAAACCACAACATAAATCCAGAACCAAAATACTAAAACATACATCAGGAAACCAAGAACTATCCACAGGGGAACAAATCTTCATTTCAAAAAATAGGAACAAAGTATTCAATTTTGACATCCCCCAGAAAAATGTGTTCAGCAAGTTCCTTGAACTGCTACCAGAGGAGAACTATGACAAAATATCGTCAACTGCACCAATGAGAACATGTTGATGGCCGGTTGAGGATGGAGGCAAAGTCTCTGAAACATGTTCCAGAAAAATTTAAAAGTAAGTGTTGTTTAGTGTCATTGATCGACTCCCTTTAAATTCAATTTATTATAAAAACACTGTTTTCAACACTTCCAAGAAAGGAATTGTAATATTAAATATTATTCCAATTCCAATTAAATGTTAAAAAACTTGTAATTACCCAATGGAATTCATGGTTTGAAAGTGTTTTCTATCTTGCAAAATACTTTTCCGTTATTATTGCATGTTCCAATACTGAAGTAATGAAGGCAACACAGAAACCTGATGTTGCATATTTTTGCTCCCTTATTGAACATGTAATGGACACAATCCACTACCAGGCAGTTTGTTAAAGAACATGGAATAAACATAGTTAATCTCCTCACCAAACTAGAACGTTCAAGTTATCCTCTGGGTCATATTTTGTATGGAAAGCTTCAAAGATTAACCAAAAGCTCTGAAGATATAAGACAGGCAATTTGTTTGATAGTATAGTGAAATTATGAAATAAAATGATTGCTACTAGGTCAACTAGTGTTAAATTAGTGATGAGCAAAAACGTTTCTCAAGCTTCAATGATGTCCAACTCTCTAATGGCAACAGATCCAAGCACATTAGTGTTTGAGGGTCTTGGCATTTTAGATCCCACAGATCTGAACTCTGGTGCACTTAAAAAACTTGAAAATATTCCTAATTGGGTGTGGGGCTCAGTATTTGGTTTCAGGTTTTGTGAGCTAAAAGAAACTCTTTTCAAGCAGATGTCTTAGAGTACTATGGGTATGAGTTGCACGTTGCCTATGAAAACCAAACTGCTCTGAATGACGTTCAAGACATCCATAAGGTGCTGAAGTATGCTGTGTTGAATCTATCACATCGTGTGTTTACAGAAAAGTGTCTAAATGCAATATAGAAACCATGTTTGAATTTTGACTCTGAAAGATTGCTTTCTCCTTATAACAATGTACCAACCAACAGAAAAACTAAGCTGAAAAAAGGAAATTTGTTTATAAAGGCTATTCATTCCTTTTAAAGTTAAATAATTTAGACTGCTTAGTACCTAGTGTCTTTATTGATATTAAACACTTAAACATTTAGATCAATGCTATGCTGTACTTTTACCATTTCACTTTCAAATGTTGATGCAATGCATCAACATCTATTACTACTTATGGATTTACTGTTTGGCTCCTCCCTATAATGTACATAAGTAACCTCAATATTTACTCCCACTATACGTGGAAGGGTGACCCTGATTAATATAACTATCTAAAAGTTACATTTGTGATCTAATGCTTGTAGCTCTGAATAGTCAACTAATTTTTTACTTTTTGAATTAAGCAATTATCAAAAGAGATTATCAAAAGAGACAGAGCTTACCTGATGCTTCCATATTCCTGGGCGCTTGTTGTGGTACAGTTTGGCATACATGTATACATCCACATGATTTTCATGTTCCATTTGCTTGATCAGAGTAGTTAGACAACAAAATGTAGCTGCTTCAGTTCCTCCATTCCTTGAAGTAAACATTCACACATAAATATGTTGTTTACAGTTATATCCCTTTTAGGCACTAATTCTCAAACATTTTTCTCTTTAACATTTGTACAGCATACAAGAATTACTAGATGCATAAGTAATTAAACAAACCTTCTTAATAAGGTCATGTAAAACTAATGTATAGGAGCACCTTCAAATTTTTTAAATCTGTGATCTTGTCTATATTGCAATAAGATAATTAACAGAAAACTTTATCATACAGAAGCAATCAATAAATGTAGTAACAGAGTAAAGACTAAAACATTTTAACTTTATTTGAGAAGACAGACAATAAATAGGAATATTATTTATAAAGAGCAGCCCTATTTTAAAATGACAATGGCAGTACTCAAAGGCTTCAGAAAGCAATAATCTGTTTCTCATTCATTAATATGTATTGTACATATTAGAAACATATAACAACTACCTAAAGCATACATTTCAATTTTTCATTCCAATCTGTACGTAAAAACTAAAGTATTAAATATTTTAACTCAAAGAATAACTTGAAAAGGTGGTACAAACATTGCATTTTGTTACTCAAATACATATACTTTAATGACTCAGCATTATCTTGTAAAACATTTCTTTCCTGCAATGTTTAAGGGTACCGAAAATCATCTTTGACTGAAGGAAACCAATCCATGGATCTAAAATTAAAACTGCACTATTGTGATGAACAATCTTCAAGTCAGTTTCAGAGACATACTGTCTCTAACATCAGTTAATGGGTTTATTGTCATGGATGCACATGTTACATTTGATTGGTTGCATCTCACGAAGAGATTGTTACCATTTGGGAACTGTTTTAAGTGTTGTACATCCACCCTTATTATATATTTCACCACAGGTGCTGACGCTGATGATACATAAAATGAAATGACAATTAGGAAAGGAAATTTGGGAAGGAAATGTTCCAGGCCTAAGTTTAAGATACTTTCCCAACACTACAAGAACGTAAGTAAACCTGGCAAGAAGCCTCAATTCAGGGATGAATAGCCCTGGCAGAATTTGAACTACAGACCTCCTATATGCAAGGTCATTCTTAACAGTGTCTATCAGTGTTGTTTATTTGGGAAATGAAATTTACTAGCTTTTTAGTATAGTTTCACAGTTAGTTAAATCAGTTGGTTTTTATTTTTATATCATTTTCATTAGTTATGTTTAACTCTCTGTATTGCGATTGGTTACCCAGAATGGATAGGCTTCTGGGAATTTTTCTATTTCATTGTAATATGACTTTTGCACTGTAAACCTTACATGATTTTTACTTTTTGTTTTGTGAATATTACTTTCCTCATATTCACTGTAGCTCTGGCATTTTGTGAACAGAAATTATGTCTTTTGTATTTGTCCCAATAAGGTTTCTTATTATTACTTACTATTGGTGCCAAAGGTACATTAAATTTTTCCAGGATTTTTTAAATTTGTTTTAAGCCCAGGGATGAAATGTGAATGACTGATTTTTCACTAGTCTGAAAACTAAGCTGTTGAACCCTACTTATCTATGTGCCCTTGTAAGAAAGCCAGTAGATTAAAACATTTTGAAAGCAAATTTGTCAAATTGGTGCAGTTTGAGTATTAGATACATTCATTAAGACTGTTCAATATTATTACACTATATGTTTTCCCTGAAGTTATACATGAAACTTTTTCATTAACAAAATATGTGGAAGTAAACCATATTTTAGGAAAAGATCTCTTTCTTTTTACCTTTAGACCAGGTTTGCCAAACTATGACCTAGGGGCCGAACTGAGCCACAAGCTGCTTTTCTATGGCCTGCCCACAAATTTAAAGAATCTAAGTAAAAGGAAATGTTGCACCTCTATTATACTCATTCATTTTGAACAATTAAATATTGCACAGTAATTTCTCTATGCTAAATTTGTTCTGTGGGAATAGGCTGATGTTATATATTAAAAGAACCTATACCACAAGACAAAACAGCTGGAATTTACAAAATGAATTATTCAGGATGTAATAAAGTGTATTTAGGAAAAACAAAAAGAAATCCAGAAACCAGACCAAATGAGCATATCAGATGCTTAAAATACAAACAAATGGATAACTGCAGTTTCACACCATCACAGCAATTTCAACAATCTCAATATTGGACCTTGAATGTGCTGTTTACCAGATTCAGTTTGAATAATTCTTCTCATTACACAATCATCTTGAGAGAATGTTCTATCCGGTTTCAACCCACCAAAATCTGGAGACAATTCTAATAGTTTGGTAATAAAATATCGAATTATGCTTAACCTTTGGACACTAGTGTATATGCCAGTATATCTACTGACATGGGGCTGTTGCTTTTAGGCACACTTAAAAACCATCCGCCTAGACCAGATTTGAGTCTGTAACCGTAGAATCAGTAAGCCAAAGTCTAACTAAGTGAGCCACCCAGACTGACATGCCAACAGTGGTAATAAACTATATGCTTGATAGAGTCGACATGAAAAATTCAATGCCACAGCCGGGATTTGAACCACAGATCTACTGGTTTCTGTCCAGTTGCTCTTGCCATGGCCAATTTGCTGTCATGACATTAAATTCTCCAACTGACTCATATATTTCCCTGGTAAACCACTAGAGGCTCTTGCATCCGAGATAACTGTTTGTGGTGACTTACTACTGTAAGCTCTTTGGACAGTAGGCAAACTGAGAAACAAAATAGGGGAATGAGTTAAATCTCATGTCCCCTCCATTAGCATTACTGACCTAGATTGAAACTATGAATTTTCCACTTTCAGTAAATTTTCAGGATATGTAAACAATACATTATGTTTATAATATACAGTTCAGAAAACCAACTAACATCAATACAACTTACATAATACTGGGCAGACATTCTATTCAGATACTTTTAAAAATCAAAACTTAGATGCAAGTACAAGTTCTTGAATACTGCAATCATTCACTAATACCTTTGCAGTGTTAGTTAATCAAAATCCCTTTAATTCAGATGCAGCTTCTCAAATAATACAGTATCGTCATTCGAGTAATACTCTTCACTTCTCAGCATGGCTGTTCTCAAATAAAGCATTCAAATGATGCACAGAAAACAGAACGGTTATTATCAAAATTTAAGTCATTACTTACAACTTAGTTTGTAAATGCTTTCTGAAATATTATAATCACATACATGAAAAAGCTGTATGAAAACAATTCATTATCTTTGGGATGGAAAGAAGTTCATGACAATAAAGAATATATTTTATTTGTACTCCATATACTCATGCTCCACCCTGGCCAAAGATTATCTCATAGGAAGTTAATTTGTCAGTCAGCTCACCCCCCTCCTCTTCACCAACAAGTGCCCAGGAAAATGCATGACCTTTAAGATGTGAACACCAATCAGATTTAGAGTGAAGTTATAATTGAATTGAGTTCTTGGTGCAGTTCAGTGCACTTACACCTATCCGAGTGAAGTATTCAAATGGAGCACATATGCAAACAAGAAGCAATGTACTTGCACCCATCCAAGTAAACAAATACAGTATTCAAGATTCAAGAATGTCCAGATACTTCATATTGAATTTTGGGTCACAATGTATGAACTGAACTTCATTTCACTGATATATACATTACATTTTGAATGCAACATTTTTCCAAAATAACCATAGGTGCTGCATTCTTTGAGATAAAGGGAGAAAGGAGGTGGAATATGAACTCTGTGTAATGTAAGTGTGAGCACTTACTTGTACTGCACTAAGCGGGATGGCTCAGGCAGTTTCATCTGTGGCCCGCATTCTGGAGGTCCAGGTCAACAACAAGACAACACAACAGCACACAACACACTTTCTGTAATGCAGTTTCTGGCACAGCACAAGCTCATCCACCATATTTACTGAATCTGGCCCTTATGACTTTTTTATTTCCCAAAATAAAGTTTAATATAGTTCAAGTCTATAGAAGCAGTGGAAGCAAAAGCATCAAAGTTGATGAACATTCTGACAGAAGTGTACCTAGATGCATTGCTTCCAATAGTGAATGATACACACGAAAGGTTTCAGGACAATGAAGGAGACTATTTTGAAGAGGATAATATTTTCAATGTGTAATTTTTTCAGTAAGATGTGAAGCCCCTATCAAGTTATTTTACAGCCACACCTCACATACCAAATGAAATATTGTAGTGGCATTCTTTTCCCAATCACTAGAATTGTTGTAAAACAGCTACATTTGTATTAACATTTCAGTATGTCATAATGCTGTGACAACTCTAAGTACTAAAGTGTGCTCACAATTTCAGAGAGTTCAAAGAATCAAAATAAGATTATTGCTAAGCATCCTTCTGGAACTTTGTATCAATTGCTATCAAATTTTCTGCTCAATTATAATATTAGTAGGGTGCTAAATTTGCTGGCCCATCTTGCTTATACCGAAAACTGACCTATAACATACAGATCCAATAAAAATGTTTGGACTATAAGAACACCTGCACCAACTGAGAACACCATTTCAAATCAGTTCTAGTTGTGAGAAAACTGATTTTAACAATTTTATGGTTGACCAATGTCGTGGTTCTCAGTCCACAACATGTATGGCATCAAATTACTCTTCAGAACTATAACCTGTTTTCTAGATTACATTGAGATTATAAAGTGTCACTATATTAATTCTACACACCACTAGATGACAATGCCTGTGGTAAAATGTATCAGAATCTATGGTCTGCTTTTTTAAGCATAGATTTTGGAGACCTACATGAAATATAAGAGCTTAACAACATTCTCAAAGTGGCAAAAACTAAATAGCTAGCTAGGACCTTCCAGATAATCAGAATATATTAATGGAGTCAGTGCGTAGGCTTTGGCGGCCGGTGTCCATTGTAACTGGGTCTTCTGGGTAGGACCGCGTCCTTGTTGTTCCTCTGCTCGACGTTTCGTCCCAACTATGTGGAGCTTCTTCAGAAGTTCTTCCCTGACAGCTCCGAAGCAACACAGTCACAGTCACAGTTGCTATGGAGTTGTCAGGGAAGAAGTCAGAAGAAGTCCTGAAGAAGCCCCACATAGTTGGGATGAAACGTTGACCAGAGGAACAACAAAGATGCTGATTTAGACAATCATAAAATCTGCTGGGCTCAAGATGTCTTCTTCTTGTTTCATTTCCCAATGTAATTTCTCTGAAGTTCAGCTCTTCTACAGCTTTGAGAGCTTATGGTGGTGAGGACCATTGCTCAGTTTCCTTTCTTGGAAGACCAACAGCTGATTTCTAGTTTTCTGCTGGGCTGAATGAAGTGTGATGTCTCATGACTGTAGCTCAAGACTTAGTTCTGATAACTCTTTAAGAGCATTGCACATTAAAGCTAAGTCAAGAATAAAATCAGTTTTAATGATGTGCTTTAGGAAACCATCATACATGCCTCTGTCAGTTGACTCCCTAACTTCATCGTCTTTAGCTGCTAATAAGTGTACAACCAGATCTTTAAAATTTTTCCACACTGCTGACATGCTTCTGAAGCTCAATGCTACCCATCTCGTGCCCATGATGCTGTATTTTCAAAATTTCAATTTTGAGGAGCTCTGATGCTGTTTTAACTCCCAAGCATTCTTTGGTGACTGGTGGTACAGCTTGTCTATGAAAGATCTGCAGTGATTCACAATGTGATGGGAAGTCTCAATTACATCACCATCTGACAATTCAAGTCTGTGGTTAGCACAATGCCAAACCAAAACTTGTGGGAAATTCTGTCTCAATAATGTCACAACTCCTTTTTTCCTTCCCATCATTACTGCTGCTCCATCTGTTGCAAACAAAATAAAATCATATTTCAGGAACTCATTAGAAAATCCCATGGATCCCAACAATTCAACAATGTATTAAAAATACTTTCAGTAGTTACATTGTTTAGCTCAACTATATCAAGGAAAATGAAGTTCTTGCAGATTAACCTACGGTCTCAAAATCATTGAATGACAATTTTTCTTCATGACCTAATAAGCAGTGCAAAATATATTTGCTGTCATTTCCTGATCGTTTTCAAACACCTTAGTGCAAGCCTTTTCCAGAATCTTCTCTTTGTCACGAAGTAGCACGTGAGCGGCTGCAGGAGCTTGATGAGTGGAACTTTCTCTATGTTTAAATACTTTTTTCTGCAACCAAACTATGTGTTTTTTTTCTTGAAATACCAGATGACAACATAGAGACTGTAGCCCAAGGTTGTGCAATGTTCATACCTTGTTTATTACCTTCTACACCCAAATTTTCTACTTCTTTGCAAATTTTGCACCAATTTTTATTTGAAACTGTTAAACACTCATTTCTTTCACAAAATGCACCTTTTTTATACAAAGTCCAACATTCTGGAAGATCACCTGACTTATTATTATCATACACATGTTCATTCACTTGGTTCACTTTATTTCACATGTGGATTCAATGTTCAGGTTTTTGTATTCACTTTTATCACCTACTAACAATGTCGGAATTTCTGACTATTTACTCGCAGTACTACCATTTTGAAGTTTTAACTTTTCAGATGCAGGAGAACAAGTAAAATAGTTGGTTATTTAGCTTCTCATCTTACTTTAACACCCCAAAACTAACTTGCAGCAGAAAGGTGGGATACTCGCTTCAGCCATGCATAAAACCAATGCAAGAATGCAAGAACAGGAAGTAAATAGCCACTTCACCGATCTCTCATAGACTGCACTAGCACTGACCATATCTCAAGTAGCAATGCGAAAAAAATGAAATAAATCCGAAAATCTGATTTATGCCCGTAAAATAAGCTAGTGATAAACTTTTATTTAGCCATCAATAAACCAAACACCACAAAAGGGTGCTTTGCGCACAGAAAAATTTAGGGGTATGCATCCTCAAGCATTCCCCCAGAAAAACAGCACTGAATGTAAGTATAAAATGTACCCATTTTGCACACAAAACATTTCTTTCTTCTTACAGAGTTAATGAGTATATATTCCATGTTCAATGAGGGAAAGAAGTTAACTTGTGACTTCTACAAAAATGGTGCTACTTACCTCAACGATGAAGCATTGTCAAATTACATATTTTATTGTACTGTATTATATCTACTTCATCCATAAAAACATCACACATACGTTTCAGAACATGTTAGTTTGAAATACAACAGGAAAAAAAAAAAAACAGCCTATAACAAAATATATAGATGAATGCAAATACAAAGATATAAGATTCAATGCAAATTTAAAATGCAAAACAAGAAACCAAGATACATATAAGTATATACATATTTTAGTTATAAAAAGTAATTACTTACAAACATATAACTTAAATTACTTCATGTTGTAGGAATTCGTCTATACTATTAAAAACATAGTTCAATAAAACATTAAATACAACTTTTCAAATTTTTAGTTTTGTTATATAAATGTAGCTTGAAGCTATTTTCATAGAGTTTGGTTCTGCGTGAGTTTACAAGTTTCTTTTAGCTTTATTGTTATGCAGATGAACTTAAGCACTTGTTCTGAAGGAATTTAACTTATCTTTTATACAGTTAAATGTTTCATATATAAATATGCATATCTTTTATCATATAGTTTGCAACTAGATTATTGGAAACATCAGCCTTAATTCTTGTTACTTTCTTTTCCATTCTGAAAGTCTTTATGCTCTTTTTAGAATTTGCCCATAAGATTGTGCCATATACTAGCAAACTGTGTATGTACACAAAATAAACTACCTTAAGAATATGTACACTGGACATAAATTTGACCGACTTCACTAAAAAGCACATCTTACTGAGTCGTTTAATCAGGCTGTCTATATGAATTTTTCATTTTAATAATAAACCCAAAAATTATTTTTTTCCTTTCCATACTTTATCTCGCTTTGCTCAATTTTAATTTTTGGATATACAACATTTTTATTATGTTTATTATGGAAGTTTATAGCCGCAGTTTTCTATTTACTCAAAAGTAACAAGTTTGCTTTAAACTATTTTTGGATATACTCTAGAATGTTGCACATATGTCATAAAAATGCTTGTATCCTCCAAAAAATGTGTTTCTGTAAATGCACTACATATTTGCATTGTCTGCTATGTCATTTATGTACAGAATAAAGAAGTGGCCCAAGAACAGATCCTTGAGTTACACTACATTTTGTATTTGTGCAATACAACATTTTTAATTTCATTCGTTTTACTATCAAAATATTGAACTTCCATAGACTGTTCTTTTTAAGATACAGCTTTAACCATTATTACAATATAACTACCTGAGATTGAGCAAAGTTTCTAAAAATCCTTTTAACCCTTTGCGACGCACAGCGTAGTAAAGCGTAGTGAAATAATAACTGGCCTGCTGCGCACAGCACAGTAGAATGTAGTATATGTGTTTATCACTTCATATGAGTTCTGTTTATGCTGAGCCCAGTTGTTAGGAGCTGTGTTGATGTAACCCTTCTAGTGTTGCAATGTTAAAGTGTTTTCATCATGCCAGAATGTAATAACAAACCATAAATAACACTGAAATAGCAGTGTGCAGCTGCATAACAAAGCAGTTTTCCGATGTGTTTATAGCTACATCAGTACCAAGGAGGCTGTTCCAAGTACATCACAGGCTAGAAATCGTTGTAGTGAGAAGGTATTGCTAACAGAAGAGGAAATACGTGCAGCAGTTTACAAGGAATTAGATCGCGAAAGTAGTTCCGACGAATCTTGGTTTAGCGAGTTAGTGGAAGGCAGTGATAAGGAACAAAGTGACAGTGAAGGTGCCAATAAAAATGCGTAGTATTTAACGCCCGCTTTTACTACATATGGCACCGCAGGCGATGACATCAATGATACATGAGATGAAGATGGAGCACCGGTGGAATGAGATGGCAGGGGAAATCGGAGATTCCGGAGAAAACTCACCCCAGTGCCGTGTTGTCCAGCACAAATCTCACTTTGCCGTCGCCCGGGATCGAACCCGGGCCGCCTTGGTGACAGCAAAGCAGTCTAACCACTGAGCCATGGCGCGGCCCCAAGAAGGTGCCAAGGAACAGGTAGCAGACCAGGGGGTAGTAGTAGTAGGAGTAGGGTTAAGGGCGCACAACGTCCAAGGTTATCAGCGCCCTGACAACAGTAAAGCAGACCAGGGGGCTAAAATACATGAAAAACAAACTAAAATTGAAGAAGTGCCACAGTGGACCTCCAATTTGACTTTCAATAAGTTAGAAGCATTTTTCTCCCCTACAGGTGCCAATCATACTATTCCACCAGGAAGTCCAGAAATAGATTTCTTAGAACTTTTTACAGATTCCGATTTTTGCAGCAAAATTGCAGATGAAACCAATAGGTAAGTAGCACAGATTCAAGCTAAGAAGTCAAATCCCAAATGGGAACATACAAATTCAAGGGAGATACAGGCCTATTTAGGTATTTTGATAATGTGACTTTGTGGGTTCGTAGAATTAAAAGTCCAAGCTGCAGAAATACAAATAGTTCTTTGTTTCCACCGAATACAGTTGTTACACTTACAAATCACAGCAGGATCACGTACCAAAGACAATTGTGTAACACTCACAATTGTGTAACACTCGCAATTACGTAAAACTCACAATTACAATCCATGCTGCACTCAGCGCCTTGCCGTACAACTCTCTCTAGAGCTGACTAAGAACTGGCTAACTCGTCCACTGCATCGCTTATATAGACAGATCGCTGTTTCTGGAACTTTCTGCACACGAAGTCATCCCAGTGTTACGCGATCTTTCTAGGCGGGCAGAGTAGGGGGAAACCAGTGATTACTCCTCTTGCTTTCCTCCCCGATCCGTCTCTCTTCGGCGCGTCATTGGTGCTACGCGTTGGGGTAGGCGTGGTTTTTACACTGTCCATCTCTCATACTCCCAGCAAGAGCCATTCCGTCACACGAGTAGGCATGGCCTCCTGCCGTCCGTTTCCCTTTCTTTCTGTCAGCTGGTCTTGTACGTCCGGGTGACAATATATATGGGGATGGTGGATCTTCCTGAAATTCGAGATTACTTTTTGGGGGAGTTTTGCATTTGTCCAATTGTAAGACAAGCAATGACACTGCTCCATTTTCAAAAGATATCATAATACCTTCATATAAATGACGAATCTGCTAAGTCACAGTTAGGGGTTGATTCTTATGATTATCTGTGTAAGGCACAACCTGCTTTACACATAATCGGAAAGTTTGCAAATGTTTACAAAACAAATCGCGATCTTTCTGTTGACGAAGCAATGATAGGCTTCAAAGGGCGCTTCTTTCTGAAACAATATATGCCCAATAAATTAACAAAATGGCGGATAAAGGCATGGGGTATTGCAGACAATAAAATGGGGTATTTATTGACATGTAAAATCTATCTGGGGAAAACGGAGGCGAGAAACAGTGATCTTCTACTTGGGGAACAGGTTGTTTTAGACATGTGCAAAAAACACACAGGTTTGTGGCATCATGTCTATTTTGATAATTTTTTTACTTCCACGCGGCTAATGAAATTGCTTTTGGATAAGAAAATATATGCATGTGGTATAACTCGTGCTGGAAGAAAAGACTGGCCAAAACAGTTTTCAAAGCCAAAACAACTGAAACTGAAAAGGGGCGAATCTTGCAAATTGCAACATAAAGGTGTAACTGCAGTTGTTTGGCATGATAGCAGGGACGTTCTTTCATTATCTACCAACTCCGATCCCAGAACAGATGGAGAGGTTGAAAGGAAGAGTGGCAAGGGAAAAGAAAAAATTAAAATACTGTGTCCTAATGCAGTGATAAATTACACTCATAATATGACAGGGATTGACCTCGCGGACCAAAGGAGGAAGTATTACGGTGTCGGCCGGCCTTAATAAAAATGGTGGAAATATTTGTTCCATTTCATCGTGAATGTTGCTATTGTTAATAGTTTTATAATATACAACATTTCAAACAGACCTGCTTCTACAGCTCATGGCAATAGACTTCTTCACTACAGGCAGAATTTAGTCCAACAGCTAATCGCAGACTTTACGTCACGTAAGCGAGTGGGAATTCAGCATAGCCTACCTTGTGTCACCCCTGTACCTAGTTCTCTTCACACCCTCATAAAAATACCAGGCTGGGTTAAATCGTGTGTTCAGTGTATTGTGAAGAGAAGTAAAACACAATCAGGTTGAGGTGTGCAGTCTCAATATAAGTGCAGACAGTGAGACATTGCCTTATGTAGAATTGGGTGCTTCCTCAGTTATCACCAAGCAAAGGGGTGGAAGTTCAAAACTAACAGTGTACATACTAAACCACTAATAAATTTACGTGTATATAGAACATTTTTATTGTGCAATGGAATAGTGCATATATCATTTTACGGACAAGCTGCAATGTGTTCGCTGCAATAAAGGCAGGGATGGAAACATTACAAGGGTGAGTACCGCAAAAATGTTTCAGAAATTATTGTAATTTTATTTTGCTGACTTAAGGACATTTTAGCCTGGTTTTTAACATTGCAAAGTAACAAACTGTAAATTGTGTTGCTATAAAAATGTGTTAAAAAGGGTTGCACATATATAAATGTTGTTTGCCTACAAAGGGGTTGATCTTTTCAGTAATAAAACGTAAAAATTAAATTTATATGTTATTCACTGCAAACCAATTTATACAAGCTATTCATTAAGCAATTTAATTTTGCCAGTTAAAAATATAATTATGCAGGTATATAGGCCACTTTTAGTTTGATTTCTATAGTAGCAGTTCAGAATTTAAATGGACACAGGTCTGCTTGGAGAACAACTAGCTAATACTGTTTGTGCAGCAAAGGGTTAATGTGTTTTCCTAGTGGTTTAAAGGTTGATATCTCTAGCCCTTCTATTCCATTGCCCACAATTACCAAAATATATACATTACCTGTCCACAACAGCTATGGGTCCACTCCTATATTCTTCATGCCATTCCCGTATGACAGTTACCAGTTCACAAAGGGAAGTCAGTGGGGGACTACAGCAGTGGGGCCAGTTGGCATAATGGAACATGTGTACATTAAGTTCATAATCATCTTGCAGGGACTGAACAGTAAAATCTCGAGTTACGTGATCAGGGTTGTTGTTCTCTTCCACAAATTTCACTCTATAGTTATCAGATTCAACTTCTTCTCCAGGAGTGGGCCAAAAGACACCATATTCCTGCAAAAATCAAATATTTACCATAAGCTCATTTATTTTACAAGATTATTAAGAACAGGTCCTTTAGTTAGTCATTTTATATATATCTATATTTATATTATTTATTTATCTGTATTTATTTTATGACATATTAACTGGATGGTCCTATCATGATGGATCTGTTAGATCTTTTTAATTATCTGTTGATGGATGAGTATTTGCTATTACCATCTGCTTTCATTTTTGCTACTGCTTTAGACCTCAGGTGGAATTTTGGGTCCTGATATTTATAATGTAATCTAGTATTTATCTGGTTACTGAAGGGACTCAAGAAAATTATCCAGTTAGATTGGTAACTCCACAGGATTTGAATCCCGAACCCTCTGAATGTATCATTATATATAATCAAAGCAAAAATCTTGTGAGCATACAGAATTAACTCTCCACCTTACATACAGGACCTTGCATGTTGCTCTAGTGGTAGAAAGTAGTACTACACTTGAGAGGGCACAGTCACACATTTGCATTTAATTGCAACTTCAAAGTGGAACAATTTTCTTTCATGGGCTACTGTTCTATATGCAGTTTGACCATAAGTCATAAATAGGTGAAGTTCTTTTGCCAAAGTCAGCAAACATTGTGTTACAAATATGTAAACATATTAATGAGTTAGTGTATATTTTCAATGAGATTTGGTTTTACTAATGAATCAATCTTATACGTTTATTTTGTAGTGTACATTTTTTGTATATTGTAAGCTGTTTCCATGCTTATGTTCTTAGCATTTGGGTTTATACTGTGGTGTTAGGTCCATAAATGACTTACTATTGTTGATATATCTATTTATCTAATGCACTGGAAATACACTTTCCTTCGAATTTCTATTCCCCTTTGTTTTTCCTACATATACTTAGTTCCAATCCACAAAGAGAATGAGATAAATGCTGTATTTCTGCTTCTTGGGATTTTGCTTCTGAGTGCAATGAGAGCAGTTTTTAAATCATATTTATTCTGTGACAATATGTGTATGTTATAACCTATGGAAACATTTTGGAAATATTGTGTAGCCACAGGTGGAGCACAAATTTCCTATACTGCTTTTATGGACATTCCATGGTGAGGGTGATAGTGCCGCTTAGATGCTTCTTTCATTCCATATGGCTATTTTTCTATATCCACAAGATTGAATGTAAGCCACTAAGGGCTGCTGTGTGATGGATGCCATGGTAATTTTGTAGAAATTCTTCTTCCTTGAGTGGGATATTTATGTGTTAGGCATTTGAAAATGGTATATGTCTTCAAGTAGAGCTTATTTTTCTCTGTGTACTTATCTGTAGAAGTTGGTTATATAGTAAAAAGCTCATTTTCTTGGTATTCATGATACATAACTCAGTGGTTATAGCCTAGCAAGTATACAGTCAAAGATTTGGTCTTAATACTTATTTTGTAATAAAACTCATAGGTGGTATAATTAGAATCAAACAACAAGGTGTCAGTATACCTTGTGTGTCATGCAAAGTCCTTTAATAATCTATGTGGTATGCATATCAAGAAATAGCAATTCCAACAATGACAGTGTAAAGATATTAAGAAAGCAATTTACATTACTTGCAGACATACCCAAATTGGGATTGAGGGTTATTGCAACAGTAGGATTAGTTATATCAGACAGCTAACATTAGTGTGAAAAGAAATGAACTAATTAGCTGGATGCATACTGTGTCAGAAATTGATCCCATACTGAACCAAAAACACTTTTTAAACCAATTCTCGAACTGTATAAACACTTAAGCTCCACTTACTTTTTAAATTAGGACAAGTTTCAAGGACACCGCGTCCCCATCCTCAGCTGATGTTCTACTGGTTCTTCAGGTAACCGCCTCCCTCTCCTGGCGCTGTTCAATGAGTTGAATGACGTCATCTACTACTGGAATTTCGAAGTTCATTGCTCTCTTTTTGTTCTTCAAAATGTGTATATTTTCCCAAACTGTTAATTCCCAATACTTTTTTGCCGGTACCAGAAGTTTTATGTCTTTGGAAATGTTGTGATTTTTTGACCAGAAGTGATGGGCTATGGCCGATTTATCTGTCTGTTTGTATTTAATTAACAGTTGGGAATTAACAGTTTGGGAAAATATACACATTTTGAAGAACAAAAAGAGAGCAATGAACTTCGAAATTCCAGTAGTAGATGACGTCATTCAACTCATTGAACAGCGCCAGGAGAGGGAGGCGGTCACCTGAAGAACCAGTAGAACATCAGCTGAGGATGGGGACGCGGTGTCCTTGAAACTTGTCCTAATTTAAAAAGTAAGTGGAGCTTAAGTGTTTATACAGTTCGAGAATTGGTTTAAAAAGTGTTTTTGATTGATGAAGCTCCACTGTTTATAAATACCTCTATTATAGTTTTATTTTACCATACTGAACACTTGTAAACTGCAATATGCAACCCTTTGCCGGGCAGCAGTTGACATTACAAGGCAAGGGGCAAGCTATGAGAGACCTTTCCAACACATGCTAGAAGGTAATTCGAGAAGGATCCACCATCAGAAGCTTCTGGCTACACCCGACAGGTATATAAAGCTGATGAGAAGCCTGGAAAGACAGTAGTCATACAACCTACAGTGAGAGCTTTAGAGTGGGTATGTTCCAAGCTTCTAGTTGAAGCGAGTCTGGAGTAACATAAGAGCCGACGATGCGCACAATGGTTCGCGAAACATGTCCTCAATATAGGTACGTAAGTGAAGCCGATGTGTAATAAATACGACTCATCTATAATTTAATAATATAAAAACAATGTTCTAACAGGAACTTTTTCATACAGCATTTAAATTTAGGAAGTGCAGATATGCTTTTTATGTGTTCAGGTAGTCCAGTATATAAAAAGCTTTTACCAAACAAACTGGTGTTATGGGGGATTATACTTATTTGCTCTTTTCTTTGAGTATCATGATTATGTATTTGTGTATTAGTGGAGTATAAATGAATATTTAATTCAACAAAGATTACTATTTCTTGGATATACAAGTAAGGTAGAGGCAATATTTTTAATTCTTTAAAAAGTGTTATGCAACTAGTTCTTTTGCTTACCTTTAGTATGGTACGTATAGCTCTATTTTGTACGTATAATCTAAATATGGTAATTGCATTTTCACAGTTCCCCCATATTATTATACCATAAGAAATGATACAGTGGAAGTATGCATAGCACAGGGACAATAGTGCTTCTTTATTCATTGCCTTATATAGTATAACAGGGAAAATCACAATTTGTTAAGCCTTTTAGAAATTTTGTTAATGTGAATATTCTACTTCAAGTTTTTATCCAGATATAGACCAAGGAGATTTGTGCCTCCAAAGAGTAACCAATATATTTTTCATTTAGCATTATATTAGGGCCACTACTTTGGATACCATGTATATTTTGAAAAGAAATAGCCACTGTCTTTTCCGAATTTATTTCTAATCTGTTTGCTTCAAACCACTTAATTAGTTGATTTGCTACCAGTTTTATATTATCATCCAGAGAATAGAAATTTGGCCTGGTTAAAAAAATATTAGTATCATAGGCAAAAAATGTTGAATTACAGTTCTTGATATAAAATATAAAATCTAAAACCTTAAATTCTATATTAACAGAAATATATATGTGCATATAGCTTGAAGTCCAGGAGAGGTAAATGTCTACTACAGGGTTCTTCATTTAAAATCTAATGGGTGCACAGCATTTTGCCTATGCAATTGTATGCCTGTATGCACCTAAAGCATGTATAACACTCTTACCTCACAGAAGTTACTGGAAATGTTGTCCCACCTCAGCTAAACAAGAATTATATCAGAAGAACACATTCTGATTCACAGGATTAAGTTGGGCCACTGTAATGTTTCCGATTTCAATTCTAATTCAGATTTCATTTTTCTGCTTCTGTCAGTTCATGATAAAATGGGGTCAAAATGTCATTTTGGTACCTTTCTGCATTTACAGTTTCTTCACAGACTATTGGAACAATTATGCAACTAGCACTAACAGCACACCAACTTTTCAACTTTCCGATCATAATGAGGGATTTCTTGAATGCGATATGGATTTTCAGCCCAGTACTGACTGATATGAGTGTTGACATGACCACTGAGGTGGTACAACCCCTCATCAGAAAAGTACATAAGCTGTGGATAAATTAAACAGGCATTTACTGATGAAAGAAGCCATTCACAATAATGCATTCATGATATTGATCATGTTGTTTTAAAGCATGGACACTTGTACACTTATACAGTTTTAGTTTTATTAATTTAGTTGTTCTATGTGCAGAAGACCCTGAAATTCCCACCAGTTGTGCTAATTTTGGGGTGCATTTGGTTGCTGAATGTTCAAAACATGTGCCTACATTGTCTAACTTTTTCTTCTGTTAATACTACATGTTAATACTTTTTCTTGGTTTGCCATAGAGCAAGTGTTTTCGAATTTTTTCACAATCTTGTGAATTGTAAATCTGGAAGTAGGTACTTCACCAGGGAACATTTTAATATACTCTGTATGAACACGGCTTTGTGATTCCCATCTATAATAACTTTTACATCAACAATGCGCTGCTCTGGAGTCAAGCCCCTTTTCATGTTGGTGGTGGCCGGTACAGTATTGCTGGTGGAGTGCACACCACTAGCTCCTGTGCACAATAGCAGCCACTAGTGCGGGAACCAGAAAGGTTACGGGAGAGGCAAAACACGGTGAGCTCCATTAGGTTTTAAATGAAGAACCGTGTACTAATTTTTACTCTTCTAGCAAACAGAAGGCGTTTTGCATAAGGAAGTATTTTATGATTCGAATTTCTTTTTCATTTGTCTTTTATATCTTTATGGAGGTAAATGTTTGTATAAATCTTAGACCCATTTTCTACACATTAATTGGTTAATGAATGTTGTGGTCTGTTTCTGAAGTACTTTAGGCTTATTAAATTTTAGATGAGTCGTATTTTTTACACATCTGCTTCACTTTCGTGTAAAAAATACGACTCATCTAAAATTTAATAATTTTTCGCTTCACTGTGGTGTTGCAATACAGTTAAATCTCGATACTTTAGGCTTGTTCCAGTGTTATGACTAGAGGGCTCATTTTGCCCTATTTGCCAATTTTATTCCTTTGTTCAGAAATGTAGCCTAATTTCTTAGTTTTATAGTGCCTATGAATGCCTATTTCATACATTTGTGCCTATTCTACTTATTAGTGCCTAAAACTGCCTATTTAGCCAATTTCTTATGCTTGTGATTTGTGACAACAGCGTTTGCATTTATTGGTTTCAACGTGAAGTTTTCGGGGAAGAGAAATTTCTTACTGCTGCACACTGGATATATAAAAAGGGGTTTAGCAAGGTAGCTTACAGCTGTGATCACAATGCGCTAATGACGTCATGGAAAAATCTTGTTACTATATTATCTTCCCATTTTCATTAATTTGTTTATGCATTATTTTACAGTGAACCAGGTTGTTATAATTTTATTTATGCATTATTTCTTAGTGCTGTATTTGCTGCACTTTTGCTTCATTTACTGTCTCATTTAGGAGAGTTCTGTAATTTTATATATAAGTAAGAGATTTTTCATCTAATTTAGACGATTTTATGCTATTTAGAAAGTGCATCCTTTTTCTAGATACTTTTATGCTCTTAGATGCCCACTTATTACTTTTTGCTTTAGGTCTTGTAGTTTTGTATAATGGCATTGCCTTGTCGACATCAAATTCCAGTATTTTACCAAACAACATATATTCTTCATTCACTCCTATTGTTTTTTATACATTTGGCCACTTTATTTGTGTAAAGTAAGTCTTTAGTTTATCTAGTGTGTTTTTATTTATAAATCTTTGGGTTTCAACCAGTACTTCTCCAGTGCTTATGTTACCAAATGCACTGTATCCTGCTTTCATTATATGCATAGTTATATTAATTTTCCTCTTTTTTGATTAGTGTACATATGG
Organism: Mantis religiosa; assembly: GCA_030765055.1. Taxonomy (NCBI): domain Eukaryota; kingdom Metazoa; phylum Arthropoda; class Insecta; order Mantodea; family Mantidae; genus Mantis; species Mantis religiosa. The sequence goes on from CM060950.1 coordinate 143,668,780, forward strand.
TCTATACCAGTAGTTCCAGTCTATACAGAATGGTTAGTTTGATTGGTCTGGGTTTAGCTGGTGCTAAGTTGTCTCTGATCAACAGGCTATTATTATTATTATGCTACATTAATATTACAGTTTGTTTACTTCTTATAATGCTATTTAAACTGTCTTTTAATTCTATCAGATATAGGTTTTTATTTCTCTTTGTGGGCTATAGATGCCTACTATTATTATATTTCTGTTTTTTAAGGCGGTTTTTACTAATGCAAACCCCTAGCACATTTCTTCAGAGAAATGTTCATAGTTTTATCTCCTTATGTTTAAGATGTTTATGTACATGGATCCCTACTCTGCCGTTTTTTTAGTTTTCCGTACAGTAGCTAAAGCCTAAGTTATAGTTTCCATAGTTATTTACTTTAATTTCCTCAATTTTGAACCCATGCACTGGTACATGTGGTTGAATGTTGGTAATTGTTTACCCAATTTACAACAACCTGTAAGTTTTAGTGAAGGACCTTAAGGCATTTTGATTTATCAATATTTTTTTCAGTTACATCATTTTGTTGAATATGTTTGTATACAGTCCTATTATTTTTTTTTCTCCAATATATATATATATATATATATATATATATATATATATATATTTTGTCAAAAATTTACTGTATTCTTAGTCAATAAAATTTAAACAAAAAAAAAGTAAGTCCCAAATTAATATAGGAGTAACAAAACAATAACAAGCTTTACCTTATTAAGCAGATAACAAAATTATTTATTGCTCTATTTCAATTTTTAAAGTGCAAAAAAGTTTATAGAAAGATACCAATATTTTGTATAAAATGTTTTAAAATCTTTAATAACTTGAAATGTGGCTACACCACATTAAAAGTTTATGTATTATCAACTAAGCACTCAGCATCAAAGGAATAAATCCTTAATAAGAATCAAATTAGTTTTCATGCAACCTTCAATGAAAATAAATCTCTAATTATCATAATTTAGCATAATTACCTGATTGTCCACATCAGAGAGCACGACAATTGTTTGTACATTATGATCCCAAATCATTTGCCAGAATGCATGAATAGTAGTATCCAATGGGTGCTGAGTAATAATGAATTCTTGGAGCTTATGATAACCTGGAAAATATGTTAAAATTAGTATTAATCCACAAAATGTGAAAGTGCAAAAACTGTTTAAAAGGCCTCAACTGTTTAAAATTATAGCTGCTTCTTGAACTTTTTGCATTACACAACTACTTTTGCTTCCAAAAAATAATACATAAAGTAATAAACCACAAAAATCAGTCTTTAGAGAGTGGGAAAATTGTTATTCATAAGCTGCATAAAAGAGCATTGTGGACAATATATAAAAGATGCAACAGGTTCAAATTCAACAACATAAGATAGAAAAATAGACTAAAAATTACCTTGGAGCCAATTAGCATTTATGTAATCACTTCCATCAACTCCTGCCTTTGGTTGAATATGAACTCTAGCACTTTCAACTGGAACCAGATTAAGGTCTCGGTTCTTCAAGAGATTGCATGGTTTATTAGCAGAGACAAGATTGAAGTCCTTTGGCTGGAATGAGGTCACAAGCTGAAATGCAAATTAAAAGCAATGCTTGCTAAATCTTAACAAGTCATATTATCAATACAGGTTGGATGTTAGACTTATTAATGTTTTACTGGATGTTAATAAATCAAAAGTAATCTGGATATAATTGAATTTTGGAGCATCTGGAAAAGATAGAACTATGTTTATACTGTTTTTCACCCATTTTAATGTATAAATGCCTATTAACTTTTATTTCAGGAAACTAGATCAGGCACAACCAACCCACTTAGCACACCTCTCCCACACTGTAGAGCTACAAATTCAAAGAAAAGGTTATATCACAAAAAGAGAAACAGGAAGAAGGTGATGATAGCATGACAGAAACCTCACTATATGTGAGTTATGACACAGATAAAGCTATGCTTCTGGGAGGTTCATGGTTTCGTCTGGTGATAGAACATTCGATTTCTTGGTTGTTACAGAACAGTCTCGAATTATCAATGAGGTATTTAAGGAAGCGAGGACTCGCCAAGAGTCAGTCGTAAACAGATGTTGTAACAGGAGTGTTGTAAACAGTGGAAGTGAGTAAGCTCTTTGTTTTAGTCAACGACCTTGGTAGATTGTGATTGTGTATGTGACGTAATTCTGTTATGTAAGGATTGAACAGTGTATTTCTACGGAAATAAAAACATTTTCAATTTCTGCAAATTGGACTTTTAATTCTACAAACCCACAAAGTCACAATATGGAGGAATGGTTCGGTGCAAAACAAGATAAGTCCAGATTTTTTCATATTTTAACCCGCGATTATAGCTTTAGATTGAGCCTCTGATTTTTGACACTCAGTTTAATGTTATTCATTTTTTTTAAAGCACGAGTGCATAACTACATTTCAAAAGTGTTGTTTAGTTTAGTAGGTATTACATTTTCCGCTTTCCTGTAATATTGCTATTTGCAGGCTTATCGCGTTTTGAAACGATGCTCCTCATATAATTCATATCAAAATTTACAAAAAGTTGTCTTCTTAAATGACCTCTACTCCAAAGAACTGTCATATACATGGATGTGTATGTGTATATTTTGGAATATTTTATTATTAGATAAATGTTAATAGCTTATTAGAACATTTCATTATTACATTCCATGGCTTACGAGACTAATTTGCTCTGCTGCAAAAAATGCATTGTCTCTCAACAAGAAACCTGTAACACAACAATGTCTGGTGAGAAGCACAAACAGTGCATTTTTTAACATGCAGTTATAACGAACCACATATTGAGAGATGTATTTCAGCGACCTCTCTAATAAATAAAGGTATTGTACATACTTATTGTGCTAGCTTTTTCTCTACAGTTTTCAGTGCATCAAAAGAAGTTGTGATAGGAAATTACAAATCAGGAATTTGTAAACTGCAACTGCATTTGAAACAATAGAAAAATCTTAGTATATACAAATTATTTACTTGGTTTACAAATGATGATCTTGGTTGACCAAGTGACTCCTGCAACATGTCCTAAGAGAAATAAACCAGCTTCTGTAATTCATTCTTGAAACTTGTGGTAATAAATATGTGGCTATATGCGAGAATACTTTGTGTTATTATCTGAGCTATGGCCCCCCTTGCTCCTCTTGGGATTGTAACATTGTTGATAACTGTGTATAATCTTAAATTTAAAGGGAGTCGATTAATGACACTAAACATAAAAGTAAGTGTTGTTTAGTGTCATTAATCGACTCCCTTTAAATTTAATTTATTATAACAACGCCGTTTTCCACACTTCCAAGAAAGGAATTGTGTATAATCTGTTTGCTGTAACAATATAATAAATGTCAAGGAAGTACGTGCCAGAAATGAACTGCATTGGGCGATGGGTTTTAATACTCCCGTGTTCTTCCACAATATAGTTCTGCGGTTTATTAAGCTTATTGCCTTACCTGCTTTCAAAAAAATATTCAAGTTGTTATAATATAGAATTAACATTATAAAGTGATTACAGTAAGAACAAATGCTCTCAAAAGTTAAAAAAAATGCACCAGTTAATGTAACAACAAAGATGGCAATTAAAAGATGGCGGTTCAACTCTGGTGACGGCATTGCTGTTTACGTGTGCATGTGCAGATGTTATGTTAACCAATGACGTACTAAGCGGAACTCATTGTGGAATGTGGAGTAATACTTTACTCTAACAGACTATAGCCTCATTAAAGATTATAGCTTTTCCATTTCCATTTGATTCCAGTAATAGACATAGATTTTGAATATCATGAAAAGTACACAGTTTCTTCAAGTTTGGAGAAGAAATTTTAAGACTTTCCTTAATTTAGCAATCTAAAAAACCAAAGGATAGGAATATTCCATAGGAAACTATGAAATAATGCTGTTTATAACCACAAATATTAATTCTTGTCACTAACCTTGTATTGTGTCTCCAACATCTTTCCTGGCTTATCATCCACAGAATCAGTGGTTTGTAAACTATGTATGTATTTAGACAGGTAAGCTTGGTTAATGTTGGTTTCACCACTCTCTATGGCCTCCAAAAGTGCATCATGAATAAAGATATACTGTTCCTCAGTTTGGACCAAGTAATTGCGCTGAGTGCGAATGTGACGTAGGAAAGCATAAATGTTTAATTCGCCTTTATTTCGGATCTGCTTCAGCATGGCATCAAGTACAATGTATGTTCCGGTTCTACCTACTCCAGCACTGCAAGTAAGTCAGCAAAGATTAACAAAGCTTAGTATTTACCCTTTCAAGACAGTTTCCAAAGAATATATTTAAAGCAATTGTTTTCCAAAAGAAAGGCAATGAAATTATTTTATGATTCAAAATAAAATTAAATATTTAACTCAAAGGTAAATGAAAAGAATAGATGAGTTTCAAAAATGATTCTTTTCATTGCCTTAATAACTCACCTTTAAACATTAGACACATAAAACAGAAAAAAGCCATTCAAATAAATAAACTAGATCTGTATAAAAATGTGTAGTTTTTCTCGATAAACATTCAGAAGATTGACAGTATGCATGATTAATTAAATTTATCATGGAGAAGATCAGAGTAATACATTAAATGAATTATGAATTTATTTTTTCAACAACATTCAGTAAAAAAGGTTGATGATGTATATCTGTTTCTAACATTTTTGTCAAGTAATAAGTGCATTTCTTTAAAAGGAATGAGAATTATGGTTTTGGAAAAGCAAACAAACTATTATTTGCTAGGTTATAATGCACATTATTGATTATAAGATTTTGAATGAAAAATAATGAACAACAATAACAGAAATGGGACTTGCAATTTTGATACCACAAAGAAACTATGGCTTCTGGTTTAATACATGGTTACCAGAAGTGAGTTCCACATAAAATTTCCTAGAAATGTTTATATTGTCATCACAAAAAGTTCCAATATATATTTAATTTGTTCTGCTTATTATACTGACCTTACTGACATGCAATTTAATTTAAAAATAAGAAAAATATTAAATAATATGTGATTAATTGTTAACTTTACCATTCAAGAATAATTTCTGTAATTTTATAGCCTTTGGCTTTCTTTCTGCAAGATTAGAGGCATTAAAGGCATATATCTCTGCTTTTTGCAAAGTGGGTAAACAGCGGAGGTCCTCAAATAACTTAAAGTATTTAAGTTCTTGTCATTGCACTTTTCTCTAGATGAAAATGACAGGAGTAGCTGCCAGGTTTTAACTCAAGTTACTATCCACATAGTTCTTAAGGAGTATAAAATGTTGGTTAGAATTTTTAAAAATGGTTTATACTAATATCCCAGCATGCCCTATAATGATTATATCACTGATAATAATTCAGTACTATTATCCCAAATATTTTAAGTACTAAGCAATTATTGAACATTCTCTTTCTGATTGATAAAACAAAAAATGTATTGTAATGAAATTCCTAATATAAGTTTTACAACAGTAATGTTTTCACTACTTTGTACATTTAGAATTTTTGCTGGATGGATGGAACTGTTATTGTGTTTACATACAAAGAGCTTGCACTCACTATGCACAGCAGGGATATTTGCCCCATTGACCACAAATAAACAATGCTGCAGAGTAATACACAATTTTAATTTATGTTGTTTGCTTCAAAACAACATAACTACTGTGCAAACGGAGTAATGTAAAGCAACTGCTTAAAATTTAACAGAATTCAACATACAGAAGTCAATATAGCAACACAGACACATCAACCTTTCTATGCACACTTTGACATAAATTTTTAGTACAGAAAGAAATTAGGAGTTAATCTTACTTGAATATGTAGAACATATAGTACAAACCAGCTACAATGGCTTCATTATAACATGTGAACAATAATTCTTACCTTTGGTTTCCTTCTATGTGAAGTTCTTTAAATATTGCACTCTGATTTTCCTTACAAAAGTTTGATTTTTTTTTTTAAGTAGAAAGTAAATTATTTAGATTTATAATGCAATTTAATAACCTCCATTTTTCCATGGCTAAGGATCATTTTATGAGTAAGGCTCTGTTTATACTGCTATTTCCCTTGATGCAAATTTGTGCTCTGCTTTTACACCATGTGCACTGAAATGTCTTTATTCTGCAATATTGTATAATGCATCTTTCCTTCCTTCTTAAAATTCCATCTTGCATGCAATTCTGACTGAATTTTCTTCACACAATTTCACCATCTAGGTCATATATTTTATCATCTTCATATCAATATCCTTTAATTTATGGCTTATGAAGCATTTTATAATTCCTTTTTCTTTAGGTTGCAATATACAGGCATGGTATTCATAATATCAGCAATGTGTTCAAGATAATCCAGAGTTTTATAGCAGATTGCACTTCTGTACTGCATGGTTCACGGCTCTAAAGTTTTTACTTGCCTTACTTGGAGAGCTATATTAACATTTTTCTTTCCTTTTATCTTTCATTTTCTTTTTTTTTTTTTTTTCTGGGGGGGCTACATGACTATATTTAATTCTAAAATGAATGCTTCTGAAGATAAAAGTAGTTGCATCACATCATCAGATATCTTTGGTCAGTCTTCTATAGCTTATACAGATATAAGCTATCTGTAGTTTCTTAATTACTAAAATGTCCAGGGTTTTAGTTTTTGGAGTCCATATAACTTTTGACACTGTGTTTCCATTTTATTAGAATGCTGTTATAAGATTTTATAACACTCAAAGTTTATTACATTCCTTTTACGCTGTTACTGTTTAAGCTTCAATGTAACTGATAATGCACACAGAGACACATAGCGTTTGCTCCTGAAGGATTATTTTTAAACATGTCCATTCCTATAAGTATTTGCTTTATTTACTTTTGATCTCCTTTCTTTTCTTAGTAAAGTTGTGTTTCAAGCCCACATACACGGCTATTTTTTTAACTTATAAATTTATTACTACTCTTTAGGTACCATTTAAGACTTTTGTTCATTATACATATATAAGTGACTCTTTTCTTCCTATTTAATTTATTTTATCTCATACTTGTATGCTATGCTTCTATACTGTGAAAAATATGCTAATGATTCAGTGCTGAATATTGATAATCTCTCATCTTTTAATATATCAGAATGTATATCTTTTAATTGCTTTACTTTAAGCAGATATTGGAAAATATTATTAATTTGCTTTCACATCTGCTTGTTGATGCCATAGATATTTGACCTTTGTTTTGTCCCTGCTATCAAGATTAGATCTGTTTAGAAATATTCACAAAACCTTGTTGTGGAAAAACAGAAAAAGATGATACAATTAACTTATCTGCAGAGCTCATTGTAAGCATTAAGGGAAAAGAAATTAGCAGTATTACTTTAGTTTCTTATTCTTTCCATTTTATATAAATCCTTTGCATCTGATCTGGGATGTTAAAATTGCTAGTATAGCTTCATTACTCAAAATATTTTGGAAAGCATAAACACATGTACCAATATTTCCATTGATGTTCATTTTATACAAATGACCCTTATTGCATTTCCAATTACGTTTTCTTGTATTGATATCATTATTACTATTATTAATGATAATTTACTCCTCAGCAAATGTTATAGGCCGCAAACATCTTCCTTGTGATTTATTAGCAAACGTAAATCAAATGTTGTTGTACTTTCCAATCTATAATTTCTTCTGCTTTTGCTTTGCATTTGTTGTATTGCGGCTCAATCCAAATATCAATATTCCAGCGGAGAAAATGAAATATGCTGTAATTGTGGAAATAAACATTTTACCACCTCAAAGAATTTTAGATTTTGCTATCATGTCTGAGACATTCTTCCAATTTTTTATTTAGAAAGACTTGAATATATCGGAGAGAAGGAAAGCCAAATTTATGTTTCATCATACCTATATTATACACTTTAATTCCCCAATTCAAATGTTTTTCCTTACATATATGATGACTGTTGTTACTAAGATTCAACTATTGATTGAAGTTACTGTTTCCATGTCTTTCAATTTATTTATTTATTTATATATTTATTTATTCATTCATTTATTTTGCTGCTGTTGCTTTTTTCCAGTAGTGCATTATGTTACTAGGATTCAACTGCCCAGTATGTTATATTTTCATGTTCTTGTTCCCACATACAGATATTTGACTTTGGCACACTAGAACTATAAAATTAACCTTCTTTTTTTTCTCTTTGCAGTTTTATGCAAAGTTGGGGTATCTAAAATTAAGGTGACAATGAAATATTTTTTGCTCCTACCAGATCATTTCTAAGTCACGCTTTTCTTTTTAATTTCTCTTTAGTATTTAGCATCAGCATTTCGTGAATAATGAAGAATAGCATTATTTTATGCAACACAATTGTGAGTCCTATTGAGTCAGATGAATAGATATACTATAAACTGTAACAATCATATAGATGTACGTCTCTCAGTTATTCCACACATTAGTACCTTCAAATGTAGAGCCTCTTTAACACTCCTTTAAAATAGTTGTGAAATGTTATTTTCTTTTTAATTTTATTACTATGTATCTAGTAAAGTATTTAGGAAGTCCTCCATTTTTTTAATCTTTTAAAACATCAATTTCTTTATCATGTTGGTATAGGCTATATTTTTGTTATTTATTTTATAAATGTAAAATTGTACAACAATTGCTACATTTAATTCTGGTGTACTTCCAGTATAGTTAATATTTTCTGACTTAAAATAACTTCTTTCTTTTAACCTTAATTTTTAGATGAGCTTTCCCTATCTGATAGGAGGCCTTTGCCCTTCACGGAACATTTTAGGCTATTTTCATTTAATTTCATATAGGTATAAAATTTGCTGAGGCATATTCAAAAGTTGATAGATATCAAAGTATATTTGAATTATGTGAGAGCTTCCACTTTCTTTATGTGCGTTCTTATATATGGTCACAAAATGTATTTAATGTCCACCATCAGGGACAACATGAACATGTAACATTTTCTTTAGCTCTTTTAATTGCTTCCCTTTAAATGTTGTAGTTTTGAATCCACATGGAATATAGCTGGAATCCAAACACTGCACCACTGCAAAGCAATTTGCTCTCCTTTTCTTGTTCTGATAGCCCATTTAAAATATAGCAATGCTTATAACAATTACCTATCCATAGAAACAACAAAACACTTTTAGAAACGAGCATGTATCTTCACATATCAGGAAGTTGGTACATGTCCTACATTCTAACATTAGTCCACTTCAGTGTTGATAGTATTTCTCTCTCTCTCACTCTCACTCTCTCTTGCGCTCTCACTCTCTCTCGCTCCTTTCCTTCTGATTTTATATTTCTTCTCCAATTTTATGGTATATTCTTATTGTATGGTCAATAGTGCTGAATTTAATATTCAGTTCTATATATGTCTTTCCTTCTCCCTTTTTCCTTCTTTCCTACCTTCTTTTTTTCTTTCTCTTTCCTTCTTCCTTCCTTTCTATCTTTCTTTCTGTCTTTCCTTCTCTTTCTTTCTTTCTTTCTTTTTCTTTCTCTCTCTCTCTCTCTTTCTTTCTTTCTTTCTCTCTCTCTTTCTTCCCTTCTTTCTGTCTTTCTTACTTTCTGTTTTTGTATCCTCCTATATCGTGTATATTAGAATACATGTTTAATTTTATGTTCAAATAAAATTATCCTGGAAATCAATTTGTCGTGCATTAATTTGATTTCTTGCCATTGTAGGATAGAATTATAAGTTCAAGAATTAATTTTTGTTTGAGTTCTTGCCATTACAGGATAGAATTATAACTTCAAGAATTAATTATTGTTTCTTTTTTCTAAAACTTCCACAAACATTCCTCCACTATGATCAGGCTGATTTAGAGTGTAGGATTTTACATGATTAATGGCCACAACTTCTGCATGGAGAATCATTCTCATTGATTTAATTTGTGTCATCCTTGTTCAGGTAAAATTCTATTTCGTATACATTGTAACTTTGTTCATACTGATGTAAAAGCTGGACAAGTATATCTTCTGTAGATGAAGAACTTCAAAGTCCATCCAGTGTCTTGAATTCTCCAAAAGATTATTCCAATGGAATTAGAAGACATGAGCTTTTAAACTTCTTCTTCCTTAGAGAAAATTAATCCACCTTCCAAAACTCACAAGACTCAATTGTCACTTCCCACAGCTTCCAAAGGCAATGCAAATGGTAATTAACATGCCGCAGCCCAAATAAATGTGTTTAGTAATGATGCTAGGCAATGGCCCAATTCACCAACATTCTTTCTGGAAACACAGAATCACTAGTTATGAACTCCTCAAACTATTTTTTGTAACTTAAAATTAACTATGTCTAGAAAAAGGACAGTTGTATGCAAATATACACATATTAGTTCATAATTTTATAGCACAAATAAGGTTCTTGTATCATTGCTGCATAGTTAACAAAACAAAACAACCTTTTGAACTTGGAGATTAATTTTCTTTTCTTAAAAAAGAAGCACATCTTAAAGACAACAAAAGGAAAATACTATTTAAGTGACACTATTCCATTCCCATCAAACATGCATTGAAGCATACAGTGGCAGAGCTATGGAAGAACATATTAATTCAATGCTAACGCAAATTAACGTGCCTTCTTGATTTAAGTGAACTGTCTTAGGAAGTGAAAAATTGACAATAATTAATACTGTATGAAAAGACATTTATTAACATTTAACATACTGACAATTTTTAACCTTAGGATTGACATTTCAGTGTAGCGGGTGTCTCTCTTGCCAAAGTTTGTGCTAACAACACCTCTAGAGGTACACTAAAAAGAGTACTAAGCTACAGCAAGAAGAAAATGCTGTATAAAACTGCACTAATTATAGAATATTTTATAAAATGTCTGCATACCAATGGTATACTGAATAACAACAACAGTAACAACCTGGACAATAAAACTATAACAAACATAACTCTTTCATGCAAGAACACTGCACAGTTATAAACTGGCTACCAGTGGTATGCATTTTATTTCAGAAGAGATGAAGAACACTGTGCTGACATTACAGCAATTTAAGTGCTATGATTGGCCATTGCCACTACAACAATACAAAATAAAGTTATCCATTTTTAAGCATCAATCCTAAGGTTATGTAAATCACACCGTATACTACTTTAAGCATGTCAAAGATATGGGTGTAAACTACTATATTTTAATTATATATAAGATTATTAAAGCATATGATAAAGTATTCATGTGCTCTCTCCACTGCCCAAGGGAATCAATAGTCACTGGCCGAGGTATGCTGAAATCCATACCTCACAGCAAACAATATATCTTTTATTGTTTCATTAAATGAAATGGATCCTATTGTTCTTCTAGCGCTTTCACACACCACCTCCAACTTTCAGATCAAGTTTCGATATGAAGTTTCACGCAATAGTACAAGTTTTCTGAAGTCAATATTGACTGTATTCGTGTAAATTGGTTAAGCTAATTTGATTATAAATTTCTGAAGCAACAGTCTAAACTGGCACCAATTTCATTAATTCATCAGATCTAGAACAATTCTTGCCTAACACTGAACCCAAAGCTTTAAGTTTGTTACTGATTGTGTGAAATGCCTCAATATGACCTGAAAATTGGAGTGTGGTAAATAGTAAGTGCTAGAAAATAATAGGACCCATTTTGCTTAGTGAAACAATGAGGGATATATTGACTGTTTCTGAGATAAGGATTTTAGTATGTCACTGCCATCACCAATTGTACTAGCAATTCTCTGTTCCCTCAGGCAGTGGAGGGAGTATGTTCAGAGCTACCATGTTTTAATGACTCTATATACATAAAATGTAATGAGTATGACACTATTTGTCTTTTGCCCTTGTTCTTCTGTGCAAAATGAGAACAATGCACCCTTTAATAATATTTACAGCGACGTAATTTTGTATAAGTGTCCAATAAATATTTGTATATGCTTAGTGTGGGTGTCATATCTTGAGCTTTCAGATGAAATGAAAATATATGTACTTCAAGAAACGTACGCTTGTATACAATACTACATTCACATATTAAGTACTGGAGTTAGAAAATATAATTTTCTGTACGATGGTGAAATTTTCAAGTTTTTATACTAGTTCAATTTCGTATCTGTAGGTATTACAGTGCAGCAAATGCGCCAATCCCACTATTATTGATATAATTTATTCTCCTTTTTCTTTCTTTTTTTTTTTTAATACAGATATTGATTATGTTTTTAAGGTAAAACCTTCAAACTGTAGCTGAACACTGGTAATAATTGAAATTACAAAATACAGAAAGACGAGAAAAATTGAACTACTGAATACTTTATTATGGTAAATTTTCTGATACTAATACTCTTTCTTCAAACCTATAAAACATATTTAAATATTAAATTAACCTCTCAAGACAGTAATAAGCTGCATTATAATAACTGCTTAATGAGGTGTTACTGGAGCAGAAAGGCAATAAATAAAATCTGACCAGTTTTAATGATGATGATGATGATGATGATGATGATGATGATGATGATGATGATGATGATGATGATGACGATGACGATGACGATGACGATGACGATGATGATGATAGCCTAATGTGTTCCTTGAAGGGCAAAGGCCTCCTGCTAAAGGGAGCTGTGTTTCACTAATGCTGTAAGCTACTCCATGTTAGGTTAGTTTTAATACACCAAGTTAAAATTTAAGGGCTCATCTAAACATGCTTTTTCAATATTTTTATAATTTTGGTTATATCCTCCTTTAATGATTTATTTTCAAAGGCATATAATTGTAGTTTTGGCAGTGCCAAAAGTACCATCAGTACTAAAATTTGCTTTGAGAACCAACTCATAGAAGGAAAATTCAAACTACCTCGAATTAAAAATGGCAGCAATAAGATCATAAAGTTAATATTGTAGAATACTTTATTTTCTATGCTACCAACAATAAGATAATTTAAATTCCAAAAATAAAACAAATTAGTTAATTAATATACGCTCCTGGCACATATAAACCGTACAGTAATAATAGTGCTACCTCCAGTTGTGAGAATTCATTGCTGCATTCAATTAAAATGTTACTTTGTTTGTTCTTTAGCTAAAATATGTAAGTAAAAAAAACTAACAGTTAAATAAGAATAAATTACTATTCCATTAATAATAATAGAGCAAAACATCAGTAATTACTTCCACTGACAACTCTATTCCATCTTTTTACATGGTTCCTGATGTTTCATATACAGTATGCTCAGAAAGATGTTATAGTACTGGAGAGGAGTAGTACATCAAAATAGGAAGAAAGGAAACCAAAACCATGAATTTTGAGACTGAAGTCAAGTAAGATATGATCATATGTTTACCATCACTGCGAAGAACAAAATGCTTTCCACTGAGTTCATCATACTTGCCAAATGCATTAAATTGAAACAACCCATAAACGTTCCCTCCTGCATTATGGCATGATAATTTTGCAATGGCATGAAATTTAGAATACATACAATATTCAAGACTATAACATTCCCATGCATATAAAATAAATGGGAATAAGAATCTTCGAAAGCTTGGCAGCAGTTCTTCCTGATATCACAGGAAACCTACATAGCAAAAATTACACTACTTCTATTTCTAGTCCATATTTTACATGAAACATAAAAAAAGAACAATAATAAAAGATACAAACATCACATTTCCTGCAGCCACTCAATGTAAATCAGATAAACAATGTATGGGAGTGGGTGGACTTAACAGTTCACATCATCCATTATTGAATGTATATCTGCATGCTATGTATTTTGTTACAGCTCACTGAAGCTGACCATCATCATGATGAAATATAGTGATACATGATAGCTCTGGCTTACATAGCACTGTACACTAATTATAGCAAGATACTTTCAGTCTGCTATTTTTATCTGCAGCCAAATTATCCAGCGTATCTTTGTCTGTATTTATATAAAGAGTACACTTAATTGTAAAACAAACTTGTACTACACCGGTTGGGTATATTCTTTTAATGTCTTTTGATTTGGGGCACGTTTTATTGTTGTTTTCTATTTTCCCCTGATTAATGATTTAGCTCTTCTCTCTTTACACACATTGTATTCAACAGAGACAGTGAGACAACAGGATTTCATTAGGTGTTCATATGTTATACGTGAGAGGAAAACTTAAAATCATTCAACACAAAGGGATAACAATATATTGCAAACATTTACCCAGGTTAACAGATTAAAGTAAGAAATCACTAAACGTACACCTGAAAATAAAGACAGAATGGGGAAGAGAAGCATATATAATATGTGATAGATATAAGAGGGAGGATTTAGCTTGGTTAAAGACAGGAGCCATATTGAGAGGGGGTTCACCAAAGGAGTGCATTCTATGTGAAAATAAAATAAGTTTAGAACATTATATAGTGGAGTGTAAATAAATTGAAAACTGGAGGAAATTTATATGGGATAAGAACTGGGATAACAAAGGGGCTTACGTAGTAACAATAAAAATGCTTACGTTGAAAAGAGAGAAAAGATTGAGGGACGTGGGGAAATTTTCTGGCAAAATCAAAGAGAAATGGTTGAGAAGTGCAAGGACATAAGAGGTAGAGAAATGGAAGACAAAATCAAAACATTAGGTCAAGGTCGTATAAGGGCTAGGATAGAGGTTAACGGCCAGGGAGCCAACACCACTATCAACCCGTAATATAAGCAGCTGACAAATTTGTACCTCGATTAAAATTGTAAAATTTGTAATTGAGACTGTAAGATATGGAAGTACAAATAAATATTATTACTATATAATATGAGAAGTCCCATGGAGTGAATATTGGAAGAATATCCAGGCTTAAAAGCCCCAGGCCACAGAGTGGAATCAAGTCTGCCATACATTAATTCTCCAGTATAGTTTATATGATTAAATTAAGCATATTCTTCATATTCTTTGTCCTCCCCCCCCCCCTCTCTCTCTCTTCTCTCTCTCTCTCTTTTCTTATTTGCATCCTCCAACATTAAATGATATTGGACAGTAAATGAAATGGGTAAGCCCAGGATCCACAGAGCTTAGAGTTACCCAAAATTCATCTTATAGGAAAAGGGAAATCCCAGAAAAGTACCTTATCCAAGTAACTCAATCTGACTGAGATTCGAACTTGGGACCTCTTGAACGTGTTCTTTGTTTCTTGTAATAAAGTTCAAAATAGATGTGTTGCTCTTACACACATAACAAATATTTGCCAATGTGTCAAAAACAATTAACTTTAAGACATATATTTATGAGCTTATTTTTCTTTGTCTTTTGATTAATACTACTCCCCTACAAGCATCAAAAGCATTTTCAGCATTTTTATATCATAATTACAAAGAAATTACCTCAAATCTGATTAAAAACAATATGTTGCAGTTAGAATTTTTAAACTTAGAATGGAGTAATATTATGTAACCCAATATGCAAAACATGCAGTGGGATACTAAAAGCAAGCGTGCACCTAAAAAAGATAAAAGTATTCTGGAGTGGCATACTCATTTTGAATAACTGTTAGAATTTAGCTACTTTTTATGGAGTTAATTTTGCTTTTCTTCCTAACCATTTCATCTTTTGTCAGATGTCACCCATTTCTTTAACTGAAATGGTCGGTGGAGAAAGGAACTAAGTCATGTTTTTCACTTTAATTTGACTCAAGTACATCTTCGTGCGTTGAAAGGAAGTATGTCTAATGACTGCTTAGCAGAGAAAAATCAGTTTCTCTGCATTCATCATGAGGAGAGAGGAACTATGTTAGTGATGTAATTCATTTCTCCTCATTTTGTTGATGTGAACTGCAAGCGAAGCACCTTAGTTGCATCAAAAATCTGCTTCTACAATGGGTGGCATATTACGTCTATGTAATCATTCTTGTTACTTTGCATTTACTAAGACTGCAACTGTTTAGTCAGAAGCTTATTGTTGCGAAGGAATCATGTCATCAAAAAGAAAGAGAAACAAGGTGCAGCACATTAGGAAAAACTAAAATGGGCAAGAGTTCATGAACTACACTATTTAAACTATCAGGGCAATCCTGTACCTAGAAAAGCGTCAAGAGTGGAGTGCAAGTAAATAAGACAATAACTATTGCAGCATGAAATTTGCAATGCATTACTTTCATATTTTACAGAGGGCTTTACTACATATCCTAATGTAATTCAATACTGTTTACAGGTGTCAGAATGCTTCCACCATATTAGTGATATACAACACCTGAAAATTCTGTTAGATTTTCTTAACATAGAATATAAAAGTGCTCAAGATATACATCTACAAGAATTAATTGTTGTTAAAGAGATGAAACAAAGGCGATGAAGCTTTTGTTTCTTCTGAAAAGTTGAAAAGTATAACTTAGTTTCTTTCTTCGCTGACCAATTCAATTGTTCTGATTGGCACTACTAACTATTCAACAAGTATTTCCTGGCTTTATATTAATCACATGAAGCAGTATAATACTTGCAAACATTTACTTCTAAACCCAATAGTGCACCTATTTGATTATCATAATCATATGAAACAATGAATGAAACATTAATTTTGGAAATAAACTGAAAACTAGACATGTGACAACAAGCAAAATTTGTAAATACTTCCAGAATATATATCTCAAACTTGATGATTGCTGCATGGTGAGATGTGTTTTTAAATAGTAACAAAAATAAATAGGTGCAATCAGTCATGCAAGAATTTACAACTGATTTTAGCAAAAATTACATTTTAATGATGCCAAAGTTTTATTATTGTTACTTTCTTTCGACAGAAATTTTAACACCCCTCTGCAGCTGCTTAAAATTTTGGGGAAAATTTAACTGATTTGTGCAGAATGGCTGATAACAAGATATGCTGATTGTTGGTTGAAATGAATGAAATGCAAATGAACTTCAATTTTTCTTATTATAAACATTCAATCTACAATACTTTTAACAAAATTACAACACTTTAGTAAAATATATATACCTGTTTTCTTCTGAAGTACTGAGGTAGATAAAGAAAACATAAAGGAAAACAATATAAACAGGAATAAATATTTTACTATTATTACTTTAAATCTTAACAAAAATACAACAAACTGCTAGGAATTAGGTACCTTTAAGGTGCAGTTTATATCTGATTGAAGTAGATGAAGAAAACAAAGGAAAACAATATAAACAGGAATAAATATTTTACTATTATTACTATAAATCTTAATGGATGTTAAAATTAAATAGTAAGCTAAATATGCAGCACTCTGGCACACAAATTCACATACAGTGTGTAATTTTATTGATGTCAAATGTTTTCAAATAACACCCTCCCAACATCAAAATAGTTAGAAAAAGCTTTCATATTGTCACATTGATCAGTTTTCCTAATCTCTCACTTGACTCAGTTTTCACTGTCACTTAACTCTTTCAATTATCACCAACAGCTTCATGAGCTCATTCTATCACTTTGATTATGTGAACTAGTTCCACTGTTTTTGTCACTTCACTTTGTTCTATTACGTTTCCTGCACATATTTATCAATATTTGTATCCCACAAAAACCAGTGTTTACCTAGACATATCCCAGGAACCATCACATATTATATCACCTTGTTTCCCAAATTTCCAGGGTGCAAATTTTCCAGGAGTAAAACTAGATAAATAACTAAGTCATATATTGAAAGTCATATTTAAGGCATATCACAAAAACAAAAACGGGTAAATAAGGACATCTATATTACTAAGCAGGTTAGGAAAACACATAAAATATGGGGGACATTATGGGAGAATATCACATCAGCAGAAATCAAAAAGATCTTTAAACTTCAAAAGAGGCAGTTAGAATTATAGGAAATGTAGATAAAAGACATAGTTGCAGGAATATTTTTAAAAATTTAGATATCTTAACCAACCCATGCATAAGCATATACATACACTGTTTCAGAATTTAACTGAGGGATAATAAGAGGGCTGTTGGGGAAACGATTCCAGATAGGACATTTATGATCTCAGAGGGTATATTTTGTGCAGCAAGCCAAAGTAAATTTGGACCAGTAATCCACTGATACCTACACCTCAGTGGAATATATGCATTATTCTTCTTCACATAGTGTAGTCGCAATGACCTTCACGCCTGCTCCTTTCTTATGGTCACTTTGGCAATATTCAGTGGTATTTAGTTAAACAGAAACCTGAGCAATAAGTAATTATTAACATTGGATGACAAAGCCATGTGTAGAGACGACTTTAACATACTAAAGCAGAAACCCTTTTCTAGTGCATAATCCAGAAATTAATCAATACTATTTGCCTATGCATCCATTTGCCATCTCAAAAACAGAAATAAAAATGAAAATTTTCTTACAAAGGGAATCAAACACAACTCGAGTACACTACAATCATGTTTCCACTAACTTCTATAATGTAGGTTGGAGTGTGTCTGCCTCACAATCAAGAGATCTCAAGTTCGAATTTCAGTCAGAGTGAGTTATCCAGAAACGGTTTTCACTGAGGTTTTCCCTTATACTGAAAAGTTAATGTTGGTAACTCTAACGTCTATGAACTCTAGGCTGATTTGAGCATCATTTAACAATTTCATCCATTGTCTGATACGGCTTAACAGTGAAGGACATAATAAAAAATTATCAAGTAAGCTTATTCACACATCGTTAGAAGCAACATCTTCTTTAATAGTTAAATTTGACTTTCTCGCAATACACTGATGCTTCCCAAAAGGAACATATTTCAGAAGAGTTCACAAATGGCAATGCTGACTGTTCGCTGTTACCCTCTATCTGAAGTATTTCTACAATTCCTTAAAGTGAATAAATAAAACTTAAGCGGAATATGATTGTTATTTACCTTGCACACTAGCTGTTTCTTTCATTCTTTCAATTCATAAGCACAATAGTGCTTTAGTCCCAACTCATGTAATGATGGTCTTAACCTCCATAAAGGATTTTTAATGTTTAGCAAAATCACAGTATCTTATGTTGCATATTCCAGTTCAAAGCTTCATTTGTTTCATTTGCTTGATTAAATTCAACAGTAGTGGTAACAACAAATGGAGCAATGCAGCACTCCCATATCTTTCATAATCAACAGTTTCAAGAAAGAAATTACAATAAATAAAAAATGAAGAAAAACCGTTCAGAAAGGATTGAACTTGTAGTCTAATGTTGCTGCTTTGAGAATTCCCTACTTTACAACAAAGCCACACTTGTACAATTCCTGGCAGTGTAGCAAATGTGTGCACATACTACTTCACAACAATCAAGACAAAGGAGAAAAGCTTCAGTCTACACATAACACTGAGAGCAGTAACAGCCACTAGAACTATGAATGAAATCAAGAACATCACACAACTATCACCCAGCACAGCTATGGATCTGTTTAGGTTAAACATACTGTCCATCCAGATGTATGATCTAGAATCAGGGGGAGAATACCTCACATACAAACAGATGGAAGAACTAGAGCGAGTAAAAGCTAGATACCTGAAGAAAGTTTTAGGAGTACTCAAAAGCTCAAAATCGAGTCTAGTGTACAACCTTACCAGGGAGACCTTCATGATAGAGGATTTAAGATGCGAGCTAATGCTTCCAGCAAGTGACGCCTTCAAACAACTTCTACAAGACCTGCGCAAGAAGCAAAACACCGTAAAAGAGGAATTCTATGCAATGTGTGCGATGCAAGAGAGGACATGGACGGAAACTAACCATGAAATGCGGCACATAACAATGAGACTGACAATCCATGGTTTCCATCACAAGGTGTGTGCGTGCATGTTGTGCCTGGAATTTTGTGCTCAATACCATATCACCAAGTGTACGACTAGACACTAATCCATGGCAGTGTACAGCAAAGACAAGTAATGCACTTGCCCTCCTTTAGCATGGTGTGCCCACATTATAACTTTCTTCTTATTAAAACATTTAAGAATTTCATTCCCATAGCTCTCTAGTCATACTTACAAATTTATTATCATCGTCATGATCATCGCCGTCATTGTTGTTGTTGTTGCTGCTGCTGTTGTATATCTTTTTACTTATGTTTCTAGTATTCTACTTATTCTTAAAACATGTACATTGACAGCTTCACCTAACATAAAAACCGAATATGGTATTCTCTCAAAGTACCAAAGGTTCATAATAAATAATAGGTAGGTGTTAACCATCTTCCTTGTTAACACATATACCAGTTCGTGCGTAGGAACAGTTGCAGAATACAATGGGGTGAATCCAGTAAGTGGCATCAGCAAATTTTATTCTGCAACGAGCTCGCGAGGCAGTTCCCAGGCTTTAACTAGCGTGTGTAGTTTGTTATAATAGATAAGAACAGCATAAGAAACCGTAAAAGGTTCTTAGAATGTTTTCCGTTTATGATATAGAGCTGTGTTTTTCGAGAAAATAAACTCATCCTTTATCTTGGCAATTTATTGAGCACTTTTTAATTTGACTTGTCCGTAATTACTTACATCTATTCTTAGATTCTCCACTACGCACTTGCCGTATTTAGGGAAAGTACTGCATTCCACTAAGAGATTCGATTCCGAGGTATCATTGCACAAACAAGCTTTGTGGTCCTCTAAATCGAATAACACCTAAATGAAACACCTAACTGGAATCCTTGACAAAAGGCTGGCAGGGAAACTTGAACCTCTTCTACCAGAAGAACAGTTCGGTTTCAGGAGGGACGATCCACGATCATGGCAGTAGAAAACCTGCTGGACCAAATAAGGCAGACGATTGAAAAGCCCAAAGGAAAGTTCTATGTGGGCTTGGTCGTCTACTCGAAAGCTTTCGACCTGGTCAACAGGGAGGTATTGCTGGACAAACTGGAGGGACTAATTTAGGGAAAGTACTGCATTCCACTAAGAGATTCGATTCCGAGGTATCATTGCACAAACAAGCTTTGTGGTCCTCTAAATCGAATAACACCTAAATGAAACACCTAACTGGAATCCTTGACAAAAGGCTGGCAGGGAAACTTGAACCTCTTCTACCAGAAGAACAGTTCGGTTTCAGGAGGGACGATCCACGATCATGGCAGTAGAAAACCTGCTGGACCAAATAAGGCAGACGATTGAAAAGCCCAAAGGAAAGTTCTATGTGGGCTTGGTCGTCTACTCGAAAGCTTTCGACCTGGTCAACAGGGAGGTATTGCTGGACAAACTGGAGGGACTAATTGGTATGAGTGCGAGGACCCTGATATCGAATACATTCAGATAGTGATGAGTAGGTAAATTTGACTGCCTGCCACAGACGAACAGCGTCCTCCAAGGTGATCCGTTCAGCCCTATTCGGTTCAACGACCTCACGCACGATGTCATGAAAGGAATGGCAGGAATAATCACGTACATATACACGGATGGCATGGCCATTGCAACGACACATGTAGACGAACTACAGTCAGTGGTAGGCACACTAAGCAAATGCGCAGAGCAAAACATGAAGATAAACAAAGAAAAGATGGAACTTGTAGTGTTCAGGAAGGAAGAAGACTCACCGAAGCAGAAAAACCAAATGCAAGGGCAACTTACTCAAGAGGACAAACAATTTCAAACATGTACGCATTACTAGACTGAGGATTTTGTAAGCGCTAACATCAAAATGAAGGGAAAATAGGTTGAGCTGCAACTGGACTTTGGAGAGTCTGGAGGTTCCACCCCTATCCCTACTCCCCCCGTAGAGTCTGTATGCATATACATTGCACCTTGTCCTGCTGTCTTGAAGTGTCGCTTTCTCTGGTCACAGTAAGTGGTATTGTCGCGCTGTTCAAAAAGTTATCGTGGATTTATGTTTGGTAATAGATACCTCTCAGATAACGCACTGATTACTCCACGTGGAGTAAATAACTGTCATTTGTGATTCCTGCGAATTCCAAATAAATTCAGATCGGTACTGCAGATAAATATTGGGTACATATAAGAGCTGTGTCGTATATGGAATCAATTATGCAACAGGGAAAACGCAAAAGACAATGGTGAAATTGACATAAAATATCATCGCTTTGCACTAATCACGTCTAGCGATGTAGAACACAGCTTTTCATATATAAGGAATGTCTTACTGCAAATCGTAAAAGATTCGCCTTCAGTAACTTCAAGATGCGAATAGTGATTCACTGCAATAAGTGCATGCACAAGAGCAACTAACAACAAAAATGTACATCTTATGGAGCATTGTATCACTAAAGATACAAGCTATAGGTACCGCTGAAAATGCATAGCATGCATATAAAAATGTATATATGCATTGTATATTAAAATGATAATCGTGTTCATATTGTACCAAACTGTATTATAAATACTGTAAAAATAAATATTGAATATAATATGGCCATGTTGTATACATTGCTTGCACCGTATATTGCATAAGGCAATAGGAAATATGTAAACATGAGGCAGCTTACATTTCGTAGTCAATAACATTACCAGGCTGTAGTTGTTTATCCACCCCACTGTACGCTTGTAGTGGTCAGCTGATCACGCCCCCTTCCTTACCTGTGATTCATACACACGACTGTTTACATTTTGTATGAAGGATCTAATGCTTTGTGTTTAGACAACCTGAAGCAAACTGCTTGCGAAATCCGCAGACTACTAAGTAGTATCAGTGGCATACTCGCCCAAATTTACTTTAGCTTATTGCACAAAATCATGCAGTTGGAGACCATAAGTGTCCTTACTTGAATAGTTCTCCCAACACACCTCTCTAATCCTTTAAAGTTAAACGGTTGAATTCTGAAACATCTTATCTATAATTCTTTAAGAGAAAATGAAGACTATTGTGGAACAGCAGTTAAACGGACATTAAATTATTGTAAAACTTGGGTAAAGAACTATATACCAAAAAAAATAAACAAAAGAAATTAATAACATTAAAATTGCTATAAACACTATAAAAATGCTTTACTAAGAATGCATATTGTATAGCATGTAAATTAAGGTTGTAATCCTGTATATACATTTTAAATTTTGACATTCCCTCTCTTGTATATTTTAAAGGATGAATAAAATTACCTATTATGCCTGACTTTTAGTCTACTAAAAATTTTGTATAGGAAGCAGCAGGAAGTTAGCAATACTTTGGAGAGAATAGATTAGGCAGAGGAGAAAACCAAATGTATTATATAAGTTTTAAACCAAAAATATATAACGTAAATTGGATTGAAAATAATCATATATTAAGAAAAGCAAATAAAACACAGCTGTAAATTTAGAAGGCAGAATTTGCATCAATACTGAGATTAAAAAATGCAGCCTAAATTAAAAAAAAAAAACTTAATTTCTAGTCGCAAATAACATCCAATGTTATTTGTGAAATTGTATTACAATAAAAAATGATTCAAATAGTAACACTGTTGATTTCCCACAGGATGACCCATTTTACAACTGCTTAGAATCATTACAAGAGCGGTCTACCAAAGGACCAGATCTACAACTAAGTTCAGTCTATATCCAGTTAATAATGAAGGCCTCTGAAACAGACTCCAGGAAATTTAAAATGTGACTTTTATTTAGTGTTATTAATCAACTCATTTTCTATTTTAATATGATCCAACAAGACTGTCATCAACTTTAAAATTTATCAATATGTAAACTGTAATTTACACTTATTTTAATATTACTTTAACTTAATTATCTAAGTAGTCATAGGCTGACAAATTACCTGCAATGGACAATGATAGGTCCAGCATCTGCTGGGTTGGCAGCTGAGGATTTCTTCACAAAGCTGAGGACAGGCAGAGGATGATCTGGAGTGCCATGATCAGGCCAGTTAGTGTAATGGTACTGGTAGACAAAACGTTCAGCCAAGCCTTGCTTCTTCCTCTTGATCTGCAATGTAAACATGAATAGACACTCAAAATATTTTGATTTATATACATCTGCCAAAATAAATTGTGAAGCCTTTCATTCTTGGATGCATTTCACTAATAAGGTTTATGATATTATAAAAGGGCAACTAATAATTTTCTATTCCAAAAGTTGTCATTCTCAATTAAAACAAATTGGTTACTTCATGATGATTTTGATAATGACATGATAATGATGGCAAATATCCTTTTTACATAGTTTTACATCTCTTAGTTTTTGCATCTACAAAGATGAAGAAAAATCAGATTGGACATTAATGAGTACACAAATGAATCCAGAGTCGAGAGAATTGAGGTTGACCTAGTTGTTTTCCCAGGATAACGCCAATGCCCAGAAGAACATTATCCAGTAGCTTACTCCATTACTCAAATGTATTATTATGCAGACACATTACTAATTACTGTAAAAAGCAAATGGAGGAGGAGTGATGATCATGATTGGTTTTTGTGGTAGTTGTAATAATTACAGTGCTAGTAACAAATGCTGCCATAGTTGCTGCATCCAGCAAAGTGTAATTGTTTTGTCATTCCAGAAAATATAGAAAGAAAAATGTTCAGTACCATAAATGTATGAAAATTCCATTTAAAATAAATGGAAATTCTATTCAAAAGAACCCTTGAACACCTGGTAGTATTCCTTCTTCTGTCATATGTGCTAAAATTCGTCCTGCTATCACAATAAACAAGTATTAAAGCAAAGAATACCAATTCTTAAGTTATACACAGATGTCTTATCATATAATTTATGCCTCATCAAATGAAGTATAAAAAAATTGTCAGGCTATTAGAGTGTGGTAAGTAGAATCGGACCGAAAAATTAATGTCATAACTAGGATTTGAACAATGGATCTTCTGGTCTCCATTCAGCAACACACCAGCACAATATTAAATTCTCCAATTGACTCTCATGTTTCTCAGTAACCACAAGGAAAACTCAAATAACATACCATAATGGTACAGTGTGCAAGTACTACTTCATTGTTTAACCAAATATTAGGTAAATCAATGGAAATGAATTGTTCTTTCATACTTTAGCTGGTATAATTACTGGCACATTACTTTCATACTGAAGGGTTGGGTGATGGTATAATTGAGGAGCTTTTTTTTTTTTTTCCAAAACTGAACATGTCCACCGAAATCTGAAAATGAGTTAGAAATGGGATTCTGTTTAGATTCTTGGTTGTCATATGATGCTGTTTTTATTTTCTACCAAAACTGAACATTTCATGTACAAATGTGTATTTAAAGTTCTATGTTTACATCAAAACTTAATATGTCCATTACACTGTAGCCTGATGTTCATTTCGTTATCAAAAGTGAACATGTCCAGTATATCAAAATTTAACTATATTGGAACACCACAGTGAAGCGATGGCAGCAGCAACTCCAGAACTACCCACACCACTGGATCAAGCTTTAGTCACATTAGTGCTGACGATGCAAACGATGGTTCGCGAAACATGTCCTCAATATAGGTACGTAAGTGAAGCCAATGTGTAATAAATACAACTCATCTATAATTTAATAATGTCCAGTATAATTTACCATATAGTCAATGTTTTGTTTTCATAACTAAACATCCATTTTCAGATTTTTTCTCTTTGTCATGTGCTTCCTTTCCCAGAAGTTTTTGAAACTTACATAATGACATTCTAACCCCTAGCTAATGAGGATTTAATGTCTTCTTACTCGGTCAGTATGCGGCAATTAGTTCTCGTGTATGCATTTGCTTTTATTAGCAGTGCAGATGTTCTTTATACATCATGTGCTCATTGTGGTGAAAGTGAATTTTAAACGGTGGAATGGAAGTAACAGTCAATGAAATTAATTGCAGTACTAGGAAGAGAGGAAGACCGAAATTTGAAACCAAATTGAGAAGTCAAAAGAAAAAATATGCCAATCCAGACCTTAGAATAGCTCAGCTCAGCTGTTGCAGATGACATGTCATAACGCTAATATGTTGTTCTCTTGAGAAATTCCTCAAGTATAATACTATTACTGTCCTCACTCCCTTCACTTACTTTAATGTATAGAACAGTAAAGCAAGCAATGAATAGTAAAGAAAAGAGCATTTTAGTTTTCACTAGCAAGACACTTTTTTAACAAAACTGGATATTTCCATTTTTATCAAAACTTAACATGTCCAAATTTTTTTAGCCATTAATTAGAATACTAAAATTACTATATATGTGGTTTTTAAGTAAATGATTAAGAATTTTTAAAGCTCCATGTACAGCCTTACACCAAAGAAAGAGAAACATTTATAGCATGGATATACGTTTTTTTCATTTCTTGATTATTTTCAATTATTTTCAATTGATTATCAATTATTATTATCATCATCATCATCATCATCATCATCATCATCATCATCATCATCATCATCATCATCATCATCATCATCATCATCATCATCATCATCATCATAATCATTATCATCATTATTATTATCATAATCATTATCATCATTATTATTATTATCATCATCACCATCATCATCGTCATCATCATCATCATCATCATCATCATCATCATCATCATCATCATCATCATCATCATCATCATCATTATTATTATTATTATTATTATTATTATTATTATTATTATTATTATTATTATTATTATTATTATTATTATTATTATTAACTGAGGAAGAGTGAACTAAACATAATCATTTTTATGGCTTATATAAGTTCAATAGTATTGGAAATTTTCAATGAATGGCCCATTTTGAAACAAATCATTAAATCAGATTTATAGACATATTGCATTGCCTTTCAAATCACAACAAACACACAATTCCTTCCATTTCTTCATCCTTAATAGCTATATATTTTACTGATGATTTTATCTCGATGTAACTTTTTATATCCTTTCAATAAAGGTACTACCATTTCAAACAGCTATAAGGTAGTTCTTTTGGAAATACATTTGTCTTCCTCTTATATCCTTAAAAATGTCTTTAATAAAAATACCTATCATGTTTTCCAAACCTCCATTTCCCACTTAAAATGCTGTGAATACACCTTTACTTCCTATTACAAAGCCAACAATTGTGTTAATGATTAAAAATAGTGCTAAAACATCAATAAGGAATAAATTACGTATGTAATATTGAAATTTGAAAAAAGTATATATTGAATATTTATACTAATGTAGTCTTTTTTTTTCATTTATACCCCGCCTTTAACTGCAATGGTCGTATCAGCGGCCGTTCTCCTTAGGAACATATCACCTATTGGCAATGGTGTTAACTCATAGATGTTGTGTTTCTGGAAATTTGAATTTTTTTTAAAAAAAAAAAAAAAAGTATATTAGATCACGCACACAATTGCACTCTCATTCATACTTCCAGACTCTGGGGAAGATAGGGAATCATCTCGTTTGGAGAAAAATCCCCACCCCAACCGGAAATCGAAACCAGGACGCTTAGCACAGCTGGCAGCTGCTCTACCGACTAAGCTACAGGGCCAGTCCAATGTAGTCTTTAAAATCAAACGATGTGAAATAATTCTTCAATTACAGCATCGACATGTAGTACTGTACAAAACCAAAATTGAAGAATGAACTTCAATTAAAGTAACAAATGTTACAGTTCATTTAGACATGAACACGTGCAGAGATAATTTAGACAAATTTTCACCACTTTCACTAAAATATATGTCAGGTATAGCATGTATACTCATTTTCATAGAATACAGAAATGATGATAAACCACATAAAGGGAAGAGGCTAGATGAATTTGGAAAACAAACTCAAATATATTAGAAGAATTAATGAAAAATATAAAAACTAAAGTAGATTAAATTTGGAACATGAGCCAAAGTGTCTGAATGATCATTTCGTAAAAAGGTAACAGAAATGTTTGCATGCATCAGGGAAATACTCTCATTTATTCTGTTATAAGCTAAGGGTTTACTACTCTGCAAACTGCCAGGAAATGGATGATAAACAAAGAAACTGGCATTGTTTAGTTCTTTTCACATATCAATGACATTTTTTAGATTTTAAAGTTTGCCTTAGATCTTCTATACAACTTATTCACAAAAGCAAAGAGATATTTGCAAATATTTCGATTTTGAGAATTAAACCTTTTGCTGCACTGGACCTGCTCCAAAAATAATTTTTAGAAAAACGTGTGTATGGTGTATGTAAGCGTATGTTTGTGAGGGAGAGAGAGAGACAGAGAAAACAACATTGCTTATAAACCTAACAAATTTCATATTTAAATCCAATATCCTGTTCAAGGATACAAAAGAAATATTTATAAGAAGTTCTGAAACAGCACTTCTTTATTGTTTCTTTATCTTATTACCCTCCTCTTTGCCCGCCTCGGTAGTGTAGATGGTAGCCTGTCTGCCTCACGTTCAAGAGGTCCGTTCGAATCTCGGTCAGGGTGAGTTACCTGGATAAGGTTTCTCCGGGGTTTTCCCTTATCCTTCAAGACGAATGTCGGGTAGCTCTAAGCTCCATGGACCCCGGACTCATTTGAGCATCATTTCACTAACTCCATTCATCATCCGATATGACTTAAGAGGACGTAAATTACAAATATATATATATATATATATATATATATATATATATATATATATATATATATATATATATATCCTCCTTTTGTAGGAGCACCTTTATAGCACAACCTATTTCTTGGATATTTATTATTATTGGTTTAAATTCTCTAATAGTTTTTCCATTTTTGGAAGCAGTCTTGATTCAGTTGTTTATACCACGCGCGATGACTCAGGCGTCTTTGGCTCTCATTTGGGAGGCCCGGGTTCGATTCCCGTCGCCGACCTAACTGACCCATGGGTTTTTCCGGGTGTTTTCCGGGTCATTAGGCGAATGCTGCATAGGTTAATTACATTGCTCGAATGCCCTGTCCCTCCATTATCATTTCACATCATCTCACATCTGGTGGTTTCTTTCAGGGTAGAAGTATCTGCGGGAGTCTCGGCAGTGCATGGCGGGATGAACACTTTCTCCTCCGGCGGGACGGACTCCGGTCTCCGAGTCGCCCTAGTTTGCCGATTCAGGAAAGCGGCTCGCGGGATGCCGGTTGTACAAGCCTACCTGGAGTCTTCCTTGCTCCGAACCGGCCTCGTGACTCTTTCGGGGTCACGGTAGGTGGGATAACGAGTGTGCTCGACCGCCGGGGAGTTTCTATCTAGTAAAGTGTAGGGACGTCGCCCTCTGCACTGTAGTGACTCCTTGGTGTTGGTCGCGCCCCGTCTCTTCACACCTCATCCTCCCTTCCGAGGGTGCCCCACTTAGGGCATAAGTACAAAAGACCAGTTTAGTGCGAATCCCCTCGGAACAATCCAATCCAGTTGTTTATTGTTATGTTAGTGCATACAAAGAGGGTGTTACGTTACATTGTAACAGTAGCATATGCGATACGATATCTTGTAAGCAACCTTGCTTTAGTGCCTCCAAGTTCCAATTGTAAGCAAAGTGCAATAAAAAACTTCTGGCCACTCAGACTTAATAATTGCTATGCTATTCAAACCTTGTAATACCCATGCATAAACCGAGGTGCAGCTTATGCCCAATATCATAGGAACTGATACCAAACGATTGCCTGGATTCCCAGCTCCCCTGTGGTGTTTAAAATTCGCTCTTACTCCAAATGGCATCATAGGTGGCGAATAATAAGATGAAAATTATAAAGAAATAAAGAACAGAGAGTACAATGTCACTTTTTGAGAAAATGAAACTACGCATTAGTTGATTGGTTGATTATGTGTAGCTAAGGGGCATAGACCTTAAGTAGTTGTGCATTTTTATTTCCTTTCGTGCACTACCAGTAGAGAAACCTTTCCAAGCAGTCATCGAGTCTACTACCGCGTCAGGTTCCGCGCTCTGAGCCGAAATATAACCTAAGCGGCAAGCCAAGAGCAGGTGCAGGTCGCCCGGGTTCTCCCGGACGAAGGGTTACACGCCACGGTACCTATCCGCTGTGCGGATTTACCCGTGCGGTATAATAGATAAATGTATATGCGCAAGCTTGCGTGTCGTTTAGTAAGACGGCGCAGTTGGCCTCTAATGATGCTTCTGGTGCCGGGATATTCCCCCTCAGGGGGGAATAGTGCCCGTTCCACCTTGCTTTGTGCGGTCGCTAGCGATCCGTCAAGCATAGGGGGAATCAGTAGCGAGAGACCAGATGGGAATTGGTTTTGGGTTTAATAAGACCAGGTCGTGCGCGCGCCCCAGAGCACGACTGCAGGTGTTAAAGTCTGTTTAGTTAACGCATGTGCAGTTCCGGGTCAAAGGAACCTGAGCCGCCCGCCCACTAATGACCGTCATAAATCTATCTCCACACTTCAGAAATGGAACACTGTCGTTGAGGACCAATAGCAACCCTGATTTTCTCGAAGTGACAGACGTATGTCTACTCCACGTGGAGTCTCAGTTGCCAAAGTTCCAACTTCTATTTGATCTGTTTCATTAGGTGCAGAAATTCGTTGTGTGTCACAATGTGGAGACCGTAGGAGGGAAATTCAGTGGTAAATGCAAATGAAGTAGACATAACTTTCAGTCACGTGAAAATAATCAAAGTGAAGACAGTGTGAATAACTGGGCCGAATTATATTACTGAAAAAGCCTAAAAAAATAACAAAGTTATAACGGGAACTGTTTCTAAGCAAATTCAAGCGCTTGTTTTGAACACATATAAATATGTGCTGACAATCTTGGTAAGGGGTGATGCCATGAACCTGATGATAAATGCTGGGTATTCACAGAAATACAGTGAAAAAGATTGTGACGAAAGGAATACCAAAGACGCCGATCTAGTGTGAAAACAAAAGGAAACGTTTCTCTAAAGTAGATAATTTCACGTGCGATTTAATTCGTCGAGAAATTTATAGATTCTATGCAAAACGAGAGCGCCCACCTTAGACGAATTGGTTGCACATTTGCAAGAAACTTGTGATTTTCCTTATGGGCGCTTCACTTTGCGCGGTCTCCTAAAGGAGCTGGGTTTCAAATACCACACTTTGAATAAGATAAGGGTTATTATGGAATCCAGTAGACTTGTAGCTTGGCGATATATATATATGTGTGTGTGTGTGTGTGTGTGTGTGTGTGTGTGTGTGTGTGTGTGTGTGTGTGTGTGTGTGTGTGTGTGTCAAACTAAGGAAGTTTTGCAGTAATGGACATAAAATAATTTATTTAGACGAAACCTAGTACGATACCCGTGACGTATCGAGAAAGGTGGCAACCTTGCAGAAAGGTCTGGGAGAAGGAGGGTCGGGGGTTGTAAAACGATTATAAGGGTTCGTCAAAGGCAGAAGCCGACGTGCACACGCGTTAAATAAACAGACTTTAACCTTCCAGCCGCGGCCAAGGCGCGTGGTGACCTGGCGGTGATTGGTAAGGGCAGGAGTGGCAGACTCTACCACCCAAGGGCATCCTTGGGTAGGCGATAGCTCCTCCGTCTCCTGGGGAGATGGTGGTCGTATTGACCAAGTGAATTCACCAGCTGGTTAGGGTGAGGA
Organism: Mantis religiosa; assembly: GCA_030765055.1. Lineage (NCBI taxonomy): Eukaryota > Metazoa > Arthropoda > Insecta > Mantodea > Mantidae > Mantis > Mantis religiosa. The sequence goes on from CM060950.1 coordinate 143,700,092, forward strand.
GTGATCTTGGCATACAACGTGCGTGTTCGTCTTTGACGTATGGTACGCCAGACTGGGTGTGCAGGAAGTGAGATGGGAACCTGCGGTCGGTACCGTAGATCATCCTTAAGGCTCGGTTCTGCACGGTTTGCGGCCTGCGGAGGGTGGTATGAGCCACCGAACCCCAGACCTCGCATCCATACAGGATCAGAGGCGGGACGATCGCACGGTACGTCCGCAGTTTGAGGCGGATGGGCATGGTGGATCGAAAGATAGGGTAGTGTTGCCTGAGCGTGGCCGAGGCCGGCCTTTGCCCTGACATGCGGACTGAAAGTGAGGCCGCGGTCCAGCGCCGAGTAAAGTTGGTTTCTTATAGGCAGCTACCAAGGTGTGTGTGTGTGTGTGTGTGTGTGTGTGTGTGTGTGTGTGTGTGTGTGTGTGTGTGTGTGTGTGTGTGTGTGTATGTGTGTGTGGATTTGGGCGTGGGTAGGGATGGGGGTCTGTGTGTGCATGTCTGTGTGTAGGGGTGTGGGTGTGGGTGGGTGTGTTCTTTTTTTGTAATTTACGTCCTCCAACGTTAAGTCATATCGGACGATCAATGAAATTGAAGTGGTGCTCAAATGAGTCCGGGGTCCATAGAGCTTAGAGTTACCCGACATTCGTCTATCAGGATGTGTGTGCGTGTGTGTGCGTGCGCGCGCGGGGGGTGTATCATTCTAGTTTTGTTATTCGACCATGCACTGGCGTATGTTGGGGACCCGCGGACTAAGATTTTAGGTGAAAATGACATTTTTGGGGTTTTAAATGAATTATATAAATATTCTATAGACATCTACCAATTAAATCGGCCAAATCTTTTTCTAAAATCTGCCATGTTTAAAAGCTCAGCGACACGCGCTCCCTTTAAATTCTACTAAATTCGCCCACTTCCGCGCTCTGTATGATTTTTGCCTTTGGTTTTCCATTATTGTGTGTGTGTGTGTGTGTGTGTGTGTGTGTTTGTGTGTGTGTGTGTGTGTGTTTGTGTGTGTGTGTGTGTGTGTGTGTGTGTGTGTGTGTGTGTGTGTGTGTGTGTGTGTGTGTGTGTGTGTGTGTGTGTGTGTGTGTGTGTGTGAAATTTGTCCCTTACATTTTGTTTTATTCCTATTTATGTGTACAGTTATATACATAATTGATATCGATTTCACGATCTCTTCTCCGCATCTTCAGTCAAATAAAACCACAGGAGAATACAAATTCGTTGTTAAGGAATATATACATAATTACGTAGAAAGTGAACCTAGCTACAGTGACGCAATAAATATTACACAAATATAAATATTTGTTACAAGGCTTCACTTATCTTAAGTAATTGGTGTTAATACTTCTTTCTGATGGAGATCGATTTCAAAAACAGATTGTTTTCATCATCAGTCACTACCGTTTTCAAGGATTCCGGTTACCATTTTTTTTAGTATTATCAACATCTGAAAACGAAACAAACCTAAAAACAGAATCAACCGCTGGTATTTCAAAATTCATTACGCGATGTTAAAATAAATATCTTTTCCCGAATTATTAAATCTATCGGACCTTTTAATTGTTTCAATAATTTAACTTCAGGATTTATTTCATGGTTAAATGACCAAAAATGATCTGCTATGGACGATTTATCAGTCTGTTTATACTTAATGTTACGAAGATGTTCTTTCTTTCTGGTTTCCAAATTACGTTTCATCTTTCCAAAATAAACCTGATCACAATCTAAACAAGTAAACTGATAAATACCGGATTTTTTTATTATTAGGAATTTTGTATTTTTTAGAAAATTTAGTAAATTTTAATATTATAAATATTTTGAGGAACTAAAGTTATATCAACTTCTTCAAAAATGTTTTGAAATTAAGGGTAGAAATATCATTAACAGTTTTCTGATATTTAAATTTTTCAATCTTCTTTTGTATAGTCTTTATTAAAACCGTTAATTAAAGCAGTATTAATAATATGTTTATATTCTTTATTAAATTTTTCTTTATTCAGGGGTATATTTATTAATCTATAAATCAAACTATTAAAAACAGCAAATTTATGTGAAAAAGGGTTGAAAATTTTATTTTTTATGTAATAATCAATATGAGTAGACTTCCTATAAATACGAAAATCTAATTTGTTATTATTTCTTATTATCTTCAAATCTACAAAAGGAAGACATCCATTAATTTCAGTTTCTAATGTGAATTTTATAGCTTTATCTTGTAAATTTAGTAATTTTAAAGCATCGTTAATTTGTTTATCAGGAACAATAGCAAAAATATCATGTTTTAATCGGAATCCTTGACAACGGAATTGACTGATGATGAAAACAATCTGTTTTTGAAATCGATCTGCATTAGAAAGAAGTATTAACACCAATTCCTTAAGATAAGTGAAGCCTTTGTAACAAATATTTATATTTGTGTGATATATATAATCCTTAAAGTACTATCCAAATTTTCAAATACCTATGGATTTAAAATGTTTCATTCCTTGGCTCATAGAAAAGTTAATTTATGCTTAAAAATGGAATTTTAACACGAGCAACTTCATAAAAATAAAAAGTATTTCACTGCAAGTAATAACACTTTGTTTAAACATTATTTATTTACGCTGTTACAAAACATTTAATTGTATTATCTGGAAAACTATTTGACGTTAAGTTTTGAGGTTTTGCACAGCCATTTCTTCACCTATGTTTTCATGTTACATGTGTCAATTTTAAAGTTAATAGTTTACAATTTAAAAAGTTAGAAAATTCAGACCCGTTGTCCTGTAACTATAGCTGAATCGAAGGGTATTGGGCAAGAATAAACTTGTGGATGTGTGGAAAGCCAATTTGCCATCTAAAGACATTGCACATGTGCGTATAATCTAGAACTGTGTACACAGAACACGACGCCACTGCATGCGCGAAAATGTAAACAGATGCAACACCTCCTTGCTACACGTAAGCCACATGTGAAGGCCCTTAGAATGTCTCTCGAACCTGCAGAATGTCTTTCAAAGCGAATGTACATCAAATTAATAAATAGTGTGGCAAGACTGTACAGCATTCACAATTGGTTATATGTAGGATATCGTTCCTCTAGTTGTTCATAAACACCGTTTTGGTTTTGACTGATTTTGAAAATGCAACCAGATGAAACTTCTTCACTCATTGTTTTCGGAGTTACTTAAATACGGCGTATAGTGTAAGTTTATAAAATCGGTTAGGGACAGGTTTATGTCTAGTACAGAAAGGACTGCGTTACCAATCTCAGGTAGGTTCGACCTCCGAGTTAGACCAATCTAGCCGAATGTTTTATCACGGTTTTTCTTGGTCACTAGCGAATGCTTGGTTGATACTTTACTTTGCACGATTTCCCGTCCTGCTATTTCATTCCACCTTTATTTCAATCCAGTATTTTACGGCAGAAAGTGTCGGCGATGCGCAAGTGTGGCGGTGGTAGGTGAAGACTTTGCGCACTGTAACCGCTGTTCTGAAATAACTATAGCGTTGTAATCATCTGTCCTGTTGGGGAAAGCCCATCGAACCTCATGAGGCTAGCGAATCCTAGCGAATCTCGTACTTCTCGTTAAGGACGCTCTCAATGGTTCGCGAAACTAGCTATGGTTGCGGCAATCCCAGAAAGCGCTCCAGTCTCATGCTTCCCTTCCAAAGACCTAACAATAAAGCCTGTCGTAGGTCCAGTGTGGAATGCTCTCTGATTCTAATTCGATTCAACACAAAGACTACGTTTTCGATATATGTATATGAACCTTATACAAGAGCAGCTCAAACAAATTTCTGCTTTCTCTGTCACATACCTACAGGGTTCTTCATTTAACACCTAAAGGAGCACGCGGTGTTACGCCTCTCTCCTCTGTGACCATGCTGGATTCTCCCATTACCGGCTGGTGGTATGCGCGTGGGCTAGCGGTGTGCATTCCACTCGGCATTATTGTGTACCTGCCACCAAAATGAACAGGTGCTTGACTCTACAGCAACGCACTGTCGTGTGTAACAGTTATTATAAGCGGGAATCACCAAGCCGTGTTCGTTCAGAGTTTATTCAAACGTTCCCTGAGAAGTGCCTCCTTCAAGATTCAATTCACGAGATTGTGAAGAAATTCGAAACCATTAGTTGTATGTCAGACCAAAAACAAATAACCGTACAGCGTTAACAGAGGAAGAGCTAGACGACATAGACGCATGCTTTGAACGTTCACCAACCAAATTCTTCCCAAAATTAGCACAACAGGTGGGAATTTCAGAATCTTCTGCCTATAGAGCAATTAAATTATTAAAACTAAAACGGTAGAAGTGTACAAGTGTCCATGTTTTAAAACAAGGTCACCCAACATCACGAATATATTATTTTGAATCGTTTCTTTCATCAGTGAATGCCGGTTGAATTTATCCACAGCTTCTGTTCTTTTCCGATGAGGCGTTGTTCCACACGAGTGGTCGTGTAAAAACTCGTAACAGTCAGTATCGGGCTGAAAATCCACATCCTTCAAGAAATCCATCGTAATTATCGGAAAGTTGCAGTTTGGTGTGCAGTTAGCGTTAGTCGCATAAATGATCCATTCCATTATTCTACGAAGATACTGCAAATGCAGAAAGGTACCGAAACGACATTTTGACCCCATTTTATCATGAACTGACAGAAGAAGAGAACTCATTTGGGTGGTTTAAAGAAGATTCTGGCATTGCTCATACAGCAGAGGAGTCCATGGTTAAAATTAGGGAAGTGTCTGAAGACAGTGATTAGTATTGGTGTGGCCCTCTCGCTACACCGATCAAACAGTGTGTGAATTTTACTTGTGGAGTAAACCGAAAGACAAAGTTTACGAGAACAATCTCATGCATTGGAAGAACTAAAACAAAATATTAGAAATGAAATCATAAACATTACAGTGGCCCAACGTAATCGTATGAATCAGAATGTGCACTCCCGATATAATGCTCGTTTAGCCCACAGTGGACATTTCCAGCATCTTTTATAAGGTAACAGTGTTATACGCGCGGAGTTTATGTAGAAGTAAAAGCCGGCTAAGGTACACAATGGCGCACAGACAGAATGCCGTGCGCCCGTTAGGTTTTAAATGAAGAACCCTGTAGTAGGTACTAGAAGTATTACATTCCACTGACAAAATAAATACTGTGATAGCTTTAATCGCCAATAGAGCTACATTGAAAACACGCTCCAGACTGAGTGTGGATTAGGCAGAGACAGGAGTAACGCCACGTGCCTCACGCTATCGAAGGAATCGCAGGTAGGTGACACCATGCCGCCAGTTGTAACAGTTTGTAAACATACCGAAATACCGCAAGGTAGCTTGCTACTACTAAAAATATCTCTGACTTATGAAACCGCAATAAAGACGCTATTCCTTAGTTATTTGCTTATGGGTGTAACACGTGTTCCAACATTCCGTTATAACAGCCGATGACGGCAAATGAGCTGGTGGACATATGCAACTTAAACTATTAGGGGGAAGTTAATGTTAGTGAGATTGATGATGGAAGCATTAAATAATAAACAGAACATAGAACAATATCACGGAATTGTAAGTGAAGTTAACCAAAACTAAATGCCTTGTGCAACGAAACATTGTGTTTAATAATACTACTTAAATAAAGCACTGGTAACTTAAAAGGAAGCTGTTGATTTACAGCAACTGGTTGAAAGTACTGTACAATTAAGACCATAGCAAAATAAGCAACTTTGGAACTTCCCGAGTCATTAGTCAATTCTACACAAATAACTACCCTTTGCCCCATTACCTGAAAGCGAGGCTAGCGTCACTAATAACGAGGAAGGAGCAATGTTTTTGTTTTCGTGGCCGGTGCGTCCCAATAACAATTTTTCAGGTTCGCACACCACTGATTCCTTCGCTGCCTAATCACAAAATAATGTAATATTTAATGTTGCGTAAAATTATACCTAAGAGAAATTCGAAGCTGCGACACCGAAATTCGGACTAGTTAATTTATAAACTATAAAATGACTATATTCGTTCGGTGTCGTTTCGAAACAACCTATATGTTTTGAAACCATCGCCCCCCCCAAAAAAAAAATCAAAAGTATTATAGAAAAGACGGTGTGCTTGCGTGTAGCCGTTTGTAAATACCGTAACTCTAAAACGAAATGTGTGCATTTAAATTCCGTTATCTCCAATGATACGACACGCAGATTTTCAAGAAATTCCCCCACTACACGTTACGCTTTACATGGTACATTTTTGGAAATGCATATTTTCTCCAAAATGCCTATGACAGCTTTGGTTCAAATGCCACATATAACTTAAGATATCTGCATGAAAAAAAAAACACTTTTATCTTTAAAGAAGTGGCCTGTGAAGTTATCTTCATTCGGGAGAATTTTGTCAAACGTTATATAACTTGCAAACCTTAAGAAATATACAAAGGCTGGCTCCGTAGCTCAGTCGGTAGGGCACCTGCCTGGCGTGCTAGGGCCCCGGGTTCAATTCCCGACTAGGCGTGGGGATTTGTCTCCAACCAAGATGATTCCCCAGAGGCTAGAAGTATGAATGAGAGTGTGAATGTGTGCGTGAAATATTGATACAACCCAACGATTACGAGTTAACACCATCGATATGTACCAAAGGAGAACGGCCACCGATATGACCACTGCAGTTAAAGGCGGGGTATAAACGGAACATATACAGGTGTTTCAAAACCACACGGAACGAACATATAGAAGTAGTTGCTCAGCTTCTGTGTGACACATATAGATAGTTTTTATCACCAAAAGAGGCGCATAAAAATGTTCCAGAATGAGTGTGGATTAGGCAGTTTCAAAAACAACGACGCGTGTCTCACGATGTCGGAGTTCGCAGGTATAGGTCACACGTCGTATCACGTACTGTAACTGTTTGTAAACATACCGGCATACTCCGCAGTAGCTTTCTACAAATAAGAAGTTCTTTGGGTTATCAAACCGCAATAAAGAAGCTATTGCTTAATTACTGCTTATGAGTGCTTAACGTGTTCCAAAATTCCGTTATAGCAGTCCACGATGACAAATAAGCTGGTAGCCATATGCAACTTATACCTTTTAGAAGGAAGTTAATGTTAGTGAGGTTGAGGATGGAAGCATTAAATGACTAAATGATGTTTACAAACAGTTACAGCACGCGGCACGGCGTGTGACCTATACCTGCGAACTCCGACAGCGTGAGGCACGCATCGTTGTTCCTGCCACTGCCTAATCCACACTCATTCTGGAGCATTTTTATGCGGCTCTATTGGCGGTAAAAGCTATCTATGTGCCACATAGAAGCTCAGCAACTACTTCTATATGTTGGTTCGGTGTCGTTTTGAAACACACACGCACACACACACGCGCGCACACACACACACACACACACACACACACACACACACACACACACACACACACACACACACACACACACACACACACATAGCTTTCAGAGGGAAATTAATGTTAGGTTGAGGATGGAAGCATTAAATGATAAACAGAACAGAAAACAATATGAAAGAATTGTAGATTAATTAACCAAAACTAAATGCCTTATGCAATGAGATGCGCATTTTTTTCACGTGTTTGATAATGCTAAATAAAGCATTTGTAACTGAAAAGGAAGCTGTTAAACAAATAAATATTATCATTGATGTAACTATTTTTACAATACATATTGTTAATAAAACTAAATTTATGTATTCTTGGAGATACTCGAACAATGTCTCTTAAATATTTATATTTATAAGATATTAAAGCAAATGCTCAAACTGGTGACTTTCGGATTTTAAACAAAGCTGACATCATAAGGGACTTATGCACTCGAGTACAACTACGGGGTCTGAACTGACTTCTTGCCATGCCGCATGAAGTCTGTCTACCAGTTCCACTTCTGTTTGTACGGGTGTTGCATACACTAAACATTTCAAGTGTCCCCACAAGTAGAAGTCGTCTTGTGAAAGATATGGTGATCGAGGTGGCCAAGGGATGGGACTCCCACGACCGATTCATTTGTTTGGGAATAGAGAATTCAAATAATCACGAATCTCCAGGAGAAAATGTGTAGCCGCACCATCATGTTGATATATCATGCTTTGCCTTACTCAACATTTCCAACATTTCTGGCAAACAGTTCTGCAGAAAGGTGAGATACTTCATCGTCTAGGTTTCCAGGTAACAGGTACGGTCCGACAGGAGAATCTGAGACTATACCTCCCCAGAGGTTTATTGCAAGTCGATACTGGTGTCCTCTTTCACTGAAACGCCGCGGATTTTCTTCGGCCCAATATTGCTGACTGTACTCTGTAGTTAGCCCATCTCTGGTCAGTTGCACTTCGTCCGCGAATAAAATTGACTTTGTAAAATTCGGATCGGCTTCGCATTTCTGCAGTAACCATCGGCAAAATTCCTGCCTTCTCGGGTAATCAGCTGGTTGAAGAGCTAGAACTTTGTATGGACGATAGGGATGCAGTATCCGTTCATGCACCACTCTCTAAACAGCAAGATGATCAAGTTCATTTCCACCGCTAATTGTCAAGTACTTATTTCAGGAGCTTCCTCAATTCGATTAAGCACTTGCTCCTTAAACGGCACAGTCCTTACAGACCTAACGCGTCCCCTGTCATACAGCCGTTGTCTGAAGCTACCAGATTCCCTTAAGCGCTGCTCTATTGCCATAAATATGCCATGATTAGGAACACGTCGATTAGGAAATCGTTCTTGATACATCCAACGTGCGTTCGTTGAACTCCCTTCAGCTCTTCCATCCATCAAAACCATATCCGTCATTTCGGCGTTCGTATAGCGCTCCATATTGCTTGGATTTGCTAAGTACGCGCAAAATCCTCCCTGTTAGAACAGAACGTGTAGTCTTACACTGAACAGCAACCTTGCAACTGTCCGAGTTATTAGTCCACTTTTGTACAAATAACTGCCCTTTGCCCCATTACCTGAAAGGTAGGCTACGGTCACTGATAACGAGCAAGGAGTAATATTTTTGCTTTCGTGAACTTTTGAGATTGGCACATCAGTGGTTCCTGCGCTGCCTAATCACAAAATAATGTAATATTTATTGGTGCCAAAAATTATGCCAAAAAGAATTTCGAAGCTGCGACACCAAAATTCGGACTAGTTAAATTATAAACTACGCAACGGCTATAATCGTTCGGTGTCGTTTCGTAGTTTATAATTTAACTAGTCCGAATTTCGGTGTCGCAGCTTCGAAAATCTCTTAGGTATAATTTAATGCAGCATTAAATATTACATTATTTTGTGATTAGGCAGCGCAGGAACTTGTTATTGGGACGCACCGGGCACGAAAACAAAAGCATTGCTTCTTGCTCTTTATCAGTGACCCTAGCCTCGCTTTCAGGTAATGAGTCAAAGGGCACTTACTTGTGAAAAAGTCGACAGATGACTCGGACAGTTCGAAGGTTGCTCATTTTCCTACGCTCTTAATTGGACAGTGCTTTCAACCAGTTACGTAAAATCAAGTTTCCTTTACAGTTATAAATGCTTTACTTAGTGTTATTAAACACAATGAAATAAAACGCTTGTCTCGCTGCATAAGGCATTTAGTTTTGCATCTACAATTCATTGATATTGTTTTCTGTTCTTTTTATTATTTAATGCTTCCATCCTCAACCTCACTAATATTAACTTCCCTCTAAAAGGTTTAAGTTGCATATGTCCACAAGCTTATTTGCCGTCATCGACTGTTATAACGGAATGTTAGAACATGTTTAACACCCATTAACAAAACAAAAAACTACAGAATAACTTCTTTATTGTGGTTTCATAAGCCAAAGAAATTCTTAATGGTAGCAAGATACCTGGCGTATGTCCGTATGTTTACAAAGAGCTACAGCACACGACACAGTGTGTAACCTACCTACGAACTTCGATAGTGTGAGGCACGCGGCGTTGTTCCTGAACTGCCTAATCCACATTCATTCTGGAGTGTTTTTCTATGCGGCTCTTTTGGCGGTAAAAATACCCATATGTGTCACAAAGAAGCTGAGCAAGTACTTCTATATATTCGTCCAGTGTCGTTTCGAAACATCCTATATATACACATACAAAAACGTAGAACTCTTTAAAAGCTCAACTTTACTTGAAAGAACATTTTTGGCTACAACTATTTCCGAGATACAGCAAAACCTGCCTAAAACGGACCCCTTATATACCGGAAACTTCGAAAAACGAAAAATAATTTTCGGAAAGGACCTATTTCCCATGTAAAAGTAAACACTAAGCCGGAAATATGCCTAACGCGGAAACGGAAATACTTTTCCGGAACCTTTTGCGTAAATAACCTAACTAAAACGGATTACTTTACGCATAATGAGTTATAAAGTATTATTTTAAACAGTGCAATAATTTTGAGGGCGACTGTGTTTGCACCGAATTTCCCTAAATTCATAAACTGTAATACTTCGAGGGAAAGGGAGAACAAACCATTAGCTTTCTCAACTCTCTGCCAAAACACATTGTAAGGGTACAACTATTTTGCAGTGAGTTCATTCTCAGTTTTGCTGTTACAAGTGATCTGGTTCGAATGGAAGAAAACAGTGAACTTTGGTGATTTTTAAAAACATAGTTTGTGTGTACACAAATTCTGTAAAATATATTCTAAAAATAAGACAGTAGTATAGGTGACAAAAATTAAGGTTATTGAAAAATGCAAAGAACAAACGTCCATCTAAAGAATTATCTGTGTTGCTTAAAGTAGGGAAAACTCATTTATGAGATTTTGAAAATCAAAATTAAAATTAAGAACGAGTGATTAAAGGGAACAGTAAGGCATGTGAAACGCAGCACAGGATACAAAGAGTTAAATTGTATTGTGTTGGAGTGGTTTCCTAGTGCGCGCGCTGTAAGAATTCCCATTTCTGGACCATTGCTTCAGACTCAAGCTTCAGAGACAACAAGAAATTTAGGCGAAGACAATTTCAGAGCTTCCCATGGAAGACTCGAGAGTTTCAAACATCGCCATAACATCGTTTTGAATGCTGTGTGTGGTGAAGCAGATGATGTTGATATGCAGACATTAGCAGATTAGAAAGGGAAAATTGAAAACAGACAAACTATGCGATAAACTAGGACTGCTGTAAAATATAGTACATAATACACATCAGCCTATTATTATTATTTACACTTCATTTTATATTATACCTTCACTATAAACCTGTGCGACTACTTCGTAATTTCTTTGTATTCGAACACAACCTTCTGAAAGACGGAAACCTCTGTAAATGGAAAATAAAATATGCCGCAACGGTCGCATTCCGTTTTAGAGAGGTTTTACTTATCTGTTACTATTAAACCGAATGTTTCAATCTTTGGTAATATTTCAAGTGCAAATGCTGTTCAGCTGTTCTTAGCAATGCCATCTAAAGAGTACGGTAAGGCTAGCGAATAACAAATCGCTTTTAATCATCCGATCGTCAATTCAGTTTCTGGTATCACCAGTGTAGCTACAACAAAACCTGTAGTGAAATTGTTACTGCAAAAGTTTGTCTCGTTAAATCTGAAACAGATACAGAAGTCAGGTTTTGTAAGGATCGTTTGCAGAAGCGATACCAAAATAAATTATTTTGTGTAGATAAAGATAAGCATGTGTAACCCTCTATTCATTGAGTGAGAGGCGTATGTCTATCTATACACGTTAACCGAATGAAAAGTATGCGACAAATCATTGAGGTTGCATAAAGATATAAAAAAGCTCTGAGGGACGTGACCCGCGTGGTATAAATCAGTCATACTGAAGAGATAGATAGCTTCCTTATCATTTGGACACAGTGCAGAGAGAACAAAGACAACATTCAGTTGTAGTTATTTCTAAGTAAAGTACAGCACCTATACAGTCAGTTGTAAGACAGAGGAAATAACCAAAATTCTCACATTTTTGGTTAAAAAAACACTTCTGTGACAATCGGTAGACTAGGGTTGAAATAGAAGAACCAAAGTGAAACATCCAATAATTTAACGGGATTTGAAACAAGGATCTTCGGCTTCCTTGGCCTTACGCGGAATTTCAAGTAGGAAAGAATAGTAACGGAGGGGACACTAGTACCTCGACAAGCAATTGGATATCTGTTGCAGACACCCACGGGAGGAACAGATGAAATGAAGGAACCGCAGGTGACGCATGGGCTGCAGAACCGACCACCGCAGACGACAAAGATGGGTATAGTTCCCTAACAGTTACTGTTTGCCAAGCACAAGAAGGGAAGGTAGAGGAATGTGTAACGTTAATCACTTTTGCTATCTGTATGGTGTTTATGCTCACCTTCCGAGTATGACAAGGTTGCTAGGTTCGTTTAAAATACACAAAAGTTGTCACATAACTCACCCATACATAACACCTATCATTGCAGTTCTGCAACAAGTATTAGATCTGGACACATGGGTGAGTTTTATGCACTCTCACACACTCATTTCCTAGTAAACAGATCAACTAACAGCAGATAAACAGTTCAAATCCCTCTTCCCTTCTTTCACCTCTTGTCTTCTTGCGGTGGCTAGACAGCACAGGTTTAACCAGCCGGCTCGCTCGCTCGCAGCGACCCGCCTAAACCAGTTAAGTGTGGCTCAAAAGCTCCCTTCCACCGGGAACCGGGGAAATCTCGATTCAGCAGTGGAGACTTGAACTGCCACGCTCTGACGGAGCCGAGATGAAATTCAATTCGCTCCACGCTGTCTGCCTGACATCGATCGACACTCAACCCGGAGTCAAGTGGCAAACGAAATAAAAGGAAATGGGAGAGGGAGAGGGGGAGAGGGGGAGAGAGAGAGAGAGAGAGAGAGAGAGGAGACGTGTGATAGAAGATGCCACCCCAGCATTCGCCTTGCCGATCAAAGAAAACTATGGGAAAACACCACCAGGAATCGAACACCCTCATGCGTTCCCTCGAAGCCAATGGTAACTTAAAGTAGTTACTATAATGTAATTCAGGGTGCTGTATTGTCAAAATGACGTTCGAAAAGCATCGTTTACTGCAAAATTGCGAGTTAGTTGGAAAATTTCGTAGCGGTATGTAGCTTCCACCATGCAAAGTCGAAAACCAGTGACTTATGGCACTGAGTTGCTCAGTCAGATTTGACATTTTCAAATGACTTCTACACTCATTTATTTTTTCAAATAGACATTTCTTAGTTCTTGCTCAATTTACATCTGAAATAGTGTTTAGGACGGACTTATGCTTAACTGGCCATTCCAGAGGATTTGGACCTCTGTACTGCACTTGAGGACGTCTTTGGAAACGATTGCTTTCTGGTGTTATCCATTCCTCCACGTTAGAATGACCTTGCAATGAAGGGGCTCCGTGTTGCTCTCAGGGCAATGAATGATGTCATACTCATTTTTTGTTCCAGATTTTTTTGTAACTGTAACGTCCACACACACACACAAAAAAAAAAAAAAAACAGAGCTGTCATGATGATTAGTAGTCTCTCTCCAAATTACTGGGATCACCAACGGCATGCCCTTTCTTATTTCACATGCCATCTGACTCATAGTGAAAACATACGTGAGAACCAAAGAAATGTGTATTTGCTCTTATCAACATTTACATGTATTATTATTATTATTATTATTATTATTATTATTATTATTATTATTATTATTATTATTATTATTATTATTATTATTATTATTATTATTATTATTATTATTATTATTATTATTATTATTATTATTATTATTATTATTATTATTATTATTATTATTATTATTATTATTATTATTATTATTATTATTATTATTATTATTATTATTATTATTATTATTATTATTATTATTATTATTATTATTATTATTATTATTATTATTATTATTATTATTATTATTATTATTATTATTATTATTATTATTAAATTATATGTCAATATTAACACATTAAAAATATTCAAACACTGAAAGAGATGTACGAAATGTGAATCTTAAAGTGACGTTAGGGTCATTTGGACCCAAGGAGACTTCAATTTCGCAAACTATAGTTATGAGAAAAAACATAATTTGCACTGTACTTGCTACTGTAATTGGAAATAACATTAACAAGGCAAAGAAGTAATTTGTTTGAACACAGAAATTGCAAATACTTCTGTTTCATTATGGGTTTCCCCAATGGTCTATTAACATTGTGTAGCACTTATCGAGAGTTGGCTCCGCCGCAATACGCAAGGTTTGAATTCGGGAGCTCCCGGTTCGATCCCTGGTGGCCGCCCCCTCTGGTTATTATCGGCCCGGCGAATGTGGAGTGGTGATTTCCACCACGGCGACGGAGCATTAATACTTACAGTCCTGAATGAGGGCCAAGAAGCTGTGAAAAGCTTAAACAAAACGACGGTTTTTCGTGTATAACTATAGAGCCACATAGAATACGTGGCAGCTGGCAGAGTGGGTCAGCTCGTTGGAATTTTTTTGTGTGTGGTAATTTACGTCCTCCAACGTTAAGTCATATCGGACGATGAATGGAATGGGTGAAATGATGCTCAAATGAACCCGGGGTCCATGGAGCTTAGAGCTACCCAACATTCGTCTTTCAGGATAAGGGAAAACCCCGGAAAAAACCTTATCCAGGTAACTCACCCTGACCTAGATTCGAACTCGGGACCTCTTGAACCTGAGGCAGACACGCTACCATCTACGCTATCGAGTCAGGCTTTGTGGGAATATGATACAAAGGCCAGATTCGAAACGCCCGCCTCGGTAGCGTAGATGGTATGCAGTAAGAATAAATGTTAAAAAAAAGTTCATTCCTGCTTATAAAGTCGTCTACCACTGAATAAAGATCTGCACGAAGATAGTGGATGACAGTTTAGGCCAATACAAGCAATGTCAATGCGGCCACATAAATTATAAGATTCCTTAAGTCATTGCGCTGCTACTTAATGTCATAGCATCATTGATGTTCATGGCTGTACAATACATCAATAGTCACCAAATCGACAAATGTATGCAGTGCGATTTCCCACGACATACAAAATAAATTGCACTTTGCTTCACACCTTACATTGAAAACTGGTCGCAGATATAAAAGCTGTAATATATAACTTTGTAACTCAATGATACCGAAATTACTGACAAGACAAATTAATGAATTTAATAAAGAAAGATAAGGGCACATATAAACAATAGCAGTAAACAATTTCGGTATGATTAAGTCAACGTCTAATGAAAGAACTAATGGTTATATTTTGTTGTAAGAAAAGTCATTAGCTGACTTTCGTGTTAAGAAAAAGAAATTAGTATAAGCCAGTGTACTTAAGGTATTCAGGGTTCTAATAAACACATTCAAGAAAGTCATTATATAAAGATTCAGTTAACACTAGTCGACAAGGTGTTCTTCACAAGAAATCTGATTACTGAATCTAGTGTATCTTTTCATACTGAATTCAGATATGTAGTCAGAATTTTCCCATTAGGCACAGTTTTTTTGTGACCGCTACTTTTTAAAATAGGATTTTAGCGTTTTCTTTGATCAGTTATAGGAAACTTTACCTCATATTTAGTGATTTTATCCAAGCTTTATATAAGGGAATGGTTATGCTGAAGAACCATAAAACAAGGCTGTGCAGGTTCATTCATGTTTGGATATGTACCGACCTTGTTCATCTGGCTGTGTGATGTGTCAATAATGAGCTGACTGTGAGTTTGTACAGTAGTGAAATATTTCCTTCCTTTCTTTTCGAAAGTGTATTGTGTATGCTGTGTTTTAGTACTTTGTTTTTTCATCATGCCAAGAAAGTGTGTAAATCATGTAGACAGTTTCTGCTATATTTGTGATGAGCTGACCTTCAAGTCTCAGAGCCAAAATTTGACCCCACTTGTAAAGAAGTGTTGTCAAATTAAATTTAAAGGGAGTCGATTAATGACACTAAACAACACTTACTTTTGGATCTTTCCGGAACATGTTTGAGACTTTGCCTCCATCCTCGACCGGCCATCGACTGCTTCTCATTGGTGTAGTTGACAATATGTCATAGGTCTCCTCTGTCAACTACACCAATGAGAAGCAGTCGATGGCCGGTTGAGGATGGAGGCAAAGTCTTTGAAACATGTTCCGGAAAAATTTAAAAGTAAGTGTTGTTTAGTGTCATTAATCGACTCCCTTTAGATTTAATTTATTATAACAACACTGTTTTCAACACTTCCAAGAAAGGAAGTGCTGTCAACTTTACTTGGCTGTCAGGCTGGTGATTTTGATAAGAGTTGGGCACCAAATACATGCTGTGTTTCGTGTATTGGTTGCTGGCTGGTTGGAAAAATGGTACACATCGTATGCCATTTGCAATTCCTATGATTCGGAGGGAATCGAAGGATCATTTAAGTGATTGTTATTTCTGTTTGACAAATATAAAAGGAATCACATCTAAAACAAAACATACAATTAAGTATACGAATTTGCAATCTTCAATAAGACCTGTCTTATACAATGAACAGTTCCCTGTACCAGTATATGCAGACACGACCTTAGGTGATACTGATTCTGACCTAACTGAAACTGAAAATGCTTCAGATGAAAATAAAAATGATCCTACATATGAAGCTAATACCTGATCGTCAGAACATACTTTCCCAATCAGAAAGACCTTAATGACCTAATTCGGGATTTAAATCTGTCTAAACAGCAAGCTGAAGGTTTAACTTCCAGACTCAAAGGGTGGAATCTACTCCAACAAGAAGTAAGAATATGTAGTTATCGTGGCCGCCATAGTGATTTCAAGGTCTAGTTCTTTGAAGAAAATGGTATAAAGCTATGGGATGCAACAAGTCTTTAAGAATTCACTTCTTGGACTCTCATTTAGACTTCTTCCCCGAAAATCTTGGAGCTGTCAGCGATGAGCAAGCTGATCATTTTCATCAGCAAATTTCTACTATGGAAAAGAGTTACTAAGGCAAGTGGAGTTCCAATATGCTAGCTGACTACTGTTGGACCAAGAAGAGAGACGTTCCAGATACAAAATGTGCCCGAAAATCACTACCTACCACTTTCTTGGTAAGTCAGAATGAGTAGTTATAATTTTGAGTTAGATAGCTAGATACAGATTTTTTTAGAATATTATAAAAATTCAAATCAATATCACACAAAACTCCTGCCTGATGGGGAAAAACTAAAATTATATTTGAATTCAGCACAAAAAATACTTATAGAAAGAGTTATTTTAATTCTTGTGAAAGAAAAAAGGTTCATTTTTGTCAACTAGTGTAATCAGCATCATTTCTAAATAACGTAAACGAAAGTTCTTATAATTAGAAAGAGAACTAGCTGCATTCTAAGAATTTAGCAAGTCACCAAGTAGAAATTCCATTTCATAAGCAAATGGGAAGCTTCTATTTTAGCAAAATGTAAGTGGAGCGTTTGTGGGGGTAGTATGATATGACGGCGAGACTTAAGTTAAATCAAAGCATGTATTGCTAACGTTCATGACTTCTTCGTGTTTTACACTCCTACTCTACTTAGAATCCGCGGTGCAGCGCCTAAAGGCCGCATTTGAAAATAATATACTTACTTAGAAGTCACCACCAGGAAACCTTCAAATTAGCATTTCTCCTACTACGGGAATTTATGCCTCTCGTTATTGTTAAAGAAACATTTCTTTTAAACCGTAAAGTATTGATGCATCAGAAGTTATAATATTTGATACTTAAACAATTACATTTTCTAGTGTGAAGATTCAGAAACAGTTAATACTACTTTGCAAACAGTACCCTTCAAACAGCTTATTATTACTCTCCATCAAATTTTACTTGCCAATATAACAGGTATTATATATCTTAATACAAGCCCACGAGCTTAAGTTCCCATAGTTCGCCACTGGATCAGCTGGCAGCAAATTCATCGAAGACCGGGATATTAGAGAAGACTTCTTCGGCAATATCTTTTCGTATATTTACGCAATAATTAGTATTCAGTTTTTGGTTACTTTGAGAGCTCCACAATAGAATTTTGGGGAAGCTAGGCATCTTCATTAATACTGCTGAAGGGATTTTGTAATACAGGGAAAACAGAAGGTGACTTTTCCCTAAATTCAGACTTAAAGTAAACACAAATGCGAAAATGCAGCTGTCATGAAGTGTTTCTAAGTTTCAGGAGGCTGTGTCCGTACCATTTCCTTTCAAATCCACATTATCACTAATAAGGTCAACGATAAAGATGGACCTAACGTGAAGCTTACTTAGAATATAAATGTGGTCCCCTGTCGTAAAAAAACGTTAGGCCTGAAAAGAGGCCTCTGAGCAAAATAGTCTTTCACACCTTTCATGTTGGTTGAGATAAATATTTGCAGAAATTACCATATTGTTAATTTTCTCGTATACAATTACAAGGAGAATATGAGAACACAATAGGCTTTAGGTGACACTCATATCTTTTAACAGATACACGTGATACCCTTGAGGTGTCGATTTTTATAGCCAAGAGACCAAAAATGGATAAGGACTTTCCATTTAAGAAAAGAGA
Organism: Mantis religiosa; assembly: GCA_030765055.1. NCBI lineage: Eukaryota > Metazoa > Arthropoda > Insecta > Mantodea > Mantidae > Mantis > Mantis religiosa. The sequence continues at coordinate 143,718,543 of CM060950.1, forward strand.
AGTATCTCCGAAATTGTTAACTCCACAACATTAATGTCGCAAGGCATTGTTTTGCTAATTAGTAGACGAGCACGGAGAGAGATAGAAGCGGGGAGTGAGACAGATAGCGCCCAAGCCACGCCCGCGGACCGACTTGCGCTGAACACTTGCCGAGAGAGAGAGGGAGAGAGCAGAGGGTCAGAGATGGTCTGAACTTTCCCGCTGCACCGCGATGGGCCGTCTGGGAGCTTTCGAGAAGCTTCGGCAACTTTCGAGAAACGATGGTTCTGTTATAAAAGCGATGGGCTGTGTTGGCAGGGAACTGCTAGAGCGTGGTCAATGGTCAGTTTTCGTGCAGTGTGTGTGTGTGTGTGTGTGTGTGTGTGTGTGTGTGTGTGTGTGTGTGTGTGTGTGTGTGTGTGTGTGTGGACAGTTAAACTGTTTCGAGCTGCGAGTTGAGAACTGATAAATGTGTAGTGATTTGAAAGTGAATTCTTTTGTTGATTTACGTGCGCAGAAGCCACGAGAGACTGTGTTGGTGTATATTACGTCATTCTGCTGCTCAGGTCTATACAAAAGTGTCATTCCATGAAAATAAAGATCATTTTGAATCTCTGCAAACTTGACTTTTAATTTTACGAATCCACAAAATCACATTACGTGTCTGGAGTCGAACACAACGATGGAAGCAGCATTGACAAAGATTCTAGAAGAACTGAAAGAAATGAGAACAGCGAATGACACCCTCGCTGCGAGGACGGCGGCGGCAAATAGCAGCTTGAGCGCGACGATGACCGCGAAGATGACCGAATTAACCACGGAAATGAAAGCAGCGAACGATAGCCTGGTTCCCGAAATAAAGCGGCGAACGAGACCCTAGCCGCAAAATTTGAAAAGCAGTTGGCCGGCGTGAGGAATGATGTCGCTGAGCTGGGCAAGCGGATGGGTCAAGTGGATGAGCACCTTAAAAATTTAGAGGGAAAGGCTGATAATAACACCAAGTCCCTGAACGCTATGGTGGAAGATATCGAAGACCTGGCGAACCGCGTTAACAACCTAGAGGGAAAGGCCGACAGCAACACCAAGTCCCTGAACGCCATGGTGGACAAAATCGTCAGCAGAAGCATGAAGGATTTAAAGGCCGACGCGCCGGGATGCGACACAAAATCTGCGCGCGTCAAACCACCTTACTCCGAGAGGCACGTCAACTTTCGAAATCTTGCGCCGCCAATTCGACACAGTGGCCAAGAACAAGTGGTCACCAGAAGAAGATCCCGCACAGCAAATAGCCAGCCTCCACGGACGGGCCGGAGGTCCTGAACGCGGTGCAGACAGCGGCGGCGCCCAAGGACATCTGGAAAGCCTCGAAAACCGCTTCGGAAACCACCGCTTAGCCGCAGACTACCGTGGCCAGCTGAAATGTAGGTCGCAGCAGCCAGGGGAAATGCTGCAGGACTTCAACCTGGCAATCAGCAGCTGGCCAGCAAAGCCTTAGTTGACCTCCCAACCCTGTTCGTATCCCGAGAAGCCGCCTTCAACTTTGTTGGCGGGGTAAGAGACGTCGAGAAACATCAGCACCTAATGCTCGGCGACTGCAAGACCATCCGCGAGGCGCTAACGGCTCCACTGAGGATGGAGGCGGCAAAAGGTGACGGCTAGCCCGACGTCGAAGACAAGAAGTACCCGATACCAAGACCAGCCGAGGGATGCCGGCGAAGACCTAGTGGCGTGTGTAAGTGGTGTGGCTAACCGGGACACCTGGAGACAGACTGCCCACTGTTGCCGGAAAACGAGTAAAGGCCATCGTGGCGAGCGGCACTTCAGCACCATCACCACCATCCCTTCGAGTGACAATGTGCGCCGTCAGCCGGCGTATAGAAGACAGCTTCATCGCGGACGGTTGGGTGAAATGGAGGCCGCGCCGCGTGATTCTGGACACCGGAGCAGCCGTGATTATCATCAGACCTGACGTGGCCAGGGGTTTACCGTAGAGAAAACCGAACCAACGATACAGCTTGTGAGGGTATCGGGCGAAACCTTGTCTGTGGAGGCCCTGCTGTAATTGACCTTGGGACACAGTGCCGTGATTGGATGCCCTCAGCAGCCACGAGACGTCGGTTGATGTCGGCAGGAAGGCCCTGCGTCTCAATGAAGAACAGGTGATACTCCGGCACACCGAAGAGCGCCTTGGAATCTGCAGGGTCATTCTGAGGGAAGACACGGTTGTCCCCGCGAGAAGCGAGGTGGTGTTGACGGCGCAACTGGAAGGCCAGTGGAGCAAGAACTTGATGCAGGACCAGAACACCCCTGTGCACGGGCTCTGTGTAGCCAGATAATTGTTGCCCTGCCGAGAGGAAGTACCCGAGAGACTGCTCAACCCAAACGGACACCGATTACGACATTCAAGCAGCGATGGAGTTGGGGACGTACGAGCCCGTGTTCAGCATATAACCAATCGACAGGACCAAGAAGCCGGTGCCGACGCAACACCTGGGGCTCCGGCTGAAAGGATTATCGGAGAGGGCGGCCGCAGAGCAGCTAGATAAGGTTCGACAAATGTTGCGACGATACCAGCACGTTTTTACCCAGGGTAACATCAAATCATGTAGGACCGAGGGTATCTACGTAGGGCAGCCGTGACAATGTGAAGAGTGACCTCCCTCTCTACCAGAGGGTTACCGAGCTGTCCCCGAAGAGCAACCGGCGCATCCAAGGCTCTTTCCGTGGTGTAAGACCTGGAAGCTAAAAAGCCTCCCCCCCCCCGAAAACACAAGACGGGTGGACGTGGATACGCCATTTACGAGTGCCAACCCCAAAGGGGAAGACTACCGAATAACCTCGGTGGGGCCGCCCGGTGATCCAGCACACCTACTAGCTATGCAGGCTAGTACGCGGGAATATATGGCTTCCCTCAACCCCGTCCGTAGACCTACCCGCTCTCCCACAGGTGTTGGGAACACACTGCCCCTAGATTCCAACCCAGTCCGAACAACTCCCTGACGGGAGGGTCTCAGCAGTTCGGCACGAGGTTACTCTGGTAACGTCTGAAGTACCACGAGTGCTAAGGGTCCACAGCAGAGAACCCAGATTAACAGCGACTGGGCCCGCTCGGACCGGGGGCTTCGCCGCATCGATATCGCAGACGCCCGACCTATTCAACAACCCAGACGAATTCCGCTGGCAAAATAAGCGGGGGTATGGAACATGCTGGAGGACATGAGATCCAGGGAAGTGACTGAAGAGTCTGACAGCCCTTGGTGTTCCCCTGTAGTCACGGCGACGAAGAACGGCGAGTTACGTTCCTGCGTGGACTAGAAGAAGTTGAACGCTGTCACCACGAAGGACTGCTTCCCCTTACCCTGGATCGACGACACCGTGGACACGTTTGCTGGTGCGCAGTGGTTCTCGACCCTGGACCTGAAGTCGGGTTACTGGCAGGTGGCTCTAGACCCCAGAGACAAGAAAAGACCGCATTCTCGACAGGCCAAGGGCTTTGGCAGTTCACAGTTATGTCCTTTTTCTCTGCAACGCACCAGCTACCTTTCAACGCCTCATGGAGTCAGTGAAGAGACGATTGACTTATGACGCCTCCCTGCTATACTTGGACAATACTATCGTCCGCAAAATACTCGAAGACCACCTCGATAACCTAAGCAAGGTATTGCAGAAATTGATGGCGACGAACCTGAAGCTGAACGCTAAGAAGTGCCAGCTTTTCCGCAAGGAAGGCAACTACTTGGGCCACATAGTTTCACCAACCGGAGTGGCCACAGACCCGGAGAAGACCCACGCCGTGAGAGATTGGCCTCGCCCAAAGGATAAGTGAGCATTGCGCAGTTTCCTGAGGCTGTGCAATTATTATCGCCGCTTCATAAAGGGGTTCACCAACATCGCCAAGCCCCTCACCCGCCTGACAGACGAACATCGGCCTTACGCGTGGACGGAGGACGCCGAAGGCACTTTCCAGCAGCTGGAGCAGACACTCTGCAGAGCCCCCATTTTGGGATTCCCACAACCATGCGGCGCCTTTATTTTGGACACCGACGTCAGCGACCATTGCATTGGAGGCGCCTATTGCAGGTCCAGGAGGGCCACGAAGAAGTGATAGCAAGACGCTATCTCCAGCAAGACGCTATCCAAGGCAGAGAGGAACTACTGCGTCACCCGGCGAGAACTACTGGCGGTAGCAAAAACCTTGGAGCACTTCCACAAGTACCTGTTCGGTCAGCCATTCCACCTGAGGACTGACCACTCCACCCTAACCTGGCTACTCAGCTTTAGTAACCTGTAAGGCCAGACAGCCCGTTGAGGCTGCAGGAGTACGAGTTCATCTCCGAATATCGTAGAGGGAAGAACCAGGCCAACGCGGACGCCATGTCCCGAAGACATTACACAGAAAAGTGCGGCCAGTGCAAAAGAGCGTGCCGCAGCTGTCCGAGTGGTCACGGCAGTGTCTGCGGACGGATAGGATAGCGCAGGCCTGAGGAGGGAGCAGCTGGCGGACGCCGACTTGGGGCCACTCTTGCGGGAAGTAGAGGCAGGGACAAGAACATGAGAGGACATCGCATTCAGAAGCGCTGCGTTTAAGTCGTGCTGGACTCCATGGGACTCGCTGAGGATTCAAAGAGGTCATGCTGTTCCGGGTTTAACCCAGAGGTTCTACTCCCATTAGTCCTGAACCCGTAGAAACTGGACCCGGGCCTCCTTCGACCAGGGAGTTATCCGAGCTGTCCCAAAGGGCGCTCGGCGTCCTCCGTGGGGCTTTCCATGGGACAAGACCTAGAGACTAACAAGCCCCCCATCTGGTCCTATGGACTCAAGACGGGATGGAAGTGGATACGCCACTTACGCGCGTCAACACTCAAGGTGAAGACTACCGAAAAACCTCGGTGGAGCCGCCTGGTGATCTAGCACACCTTCTACTAGCTTTGCAGGCTAGTACCCGGAGTACCCGGGAGAATTAATGGCTTCCCTCAACCCCGTCCGAAGACGTACCCGATTCCCACGGGTTTCGGGAACACACTACCCCTTCGAGTCCATCCCAATCCGAACAACTCCCGAAGGAGGGGCTCGGCTGTTCGGCCCGAGGTTCCTCTAGTAACGTCAGATGTACCACGAGTGCCAAGGGTCCGCAGCGCCCGCACTTTGGCAGCTGGAACGGATGGATCCCTTCCCCTACGGGGGCTGTTCCGGGTATGGGAATCACCCGATGGGAAGACGCAGAGTGAGCAGTTAGTACTTCCCCGGAGTAAGGTTCCGGAATTCTTAGAGGAAGCGCACGCCGCTACTTCAGGACATCTGGAAGCAAACCAAACGATCGACAGACTCCGACAGCGCTACTAGTGGCTGAGGCTTCAAGCAGACACTGAGAAATGGTGCCGTCATATGTCACGTGTGCGTGGAGTCTCGTGTCAGTTGAAGGATTGCCGTGGTATGTTGCGGAATACATATCCAAGCCTGGTTTGATCCACTTTTAAGAGAGGGTGCGTATTTCCAATACTCAGATTTGGTCATTAATTAATCTAAACGGGAGGTTAGAGGCTAACCCTCCCCTAGCCAGTCGGCCATCACTAGGGTCTACACTGAATTGCAAGTTGAGTGGGACAGTGAGTCCGCGGGATTCCCTGTGTAGCCCAGTGGGTGATTCCTTGTTGGGCTCCTTGGTGGGTGGCGGACATTGGGGGATGAAATTATTTTTCAGCTCATGGCAAGCCAAGACATCAAACCAGACGTCAGGTTGATGATGCAAAAGGGGTAATTTCGAGGGCTCGTTACCTGGTATTTAGTAGATCAGAAAAAAACTCAAGACATTTCTGAAGGTGAATCCATTTGTAATTCAGTTTGGTCTTGACGAAATGGCCGGTCCCGTTAAGCCCTACGCCCGTTTCATAAAAGGGATTTCTTCTCATTAAGGCATATACGGCCATGCAGTTTAAAAAGATACTTAAGGCCAAACTTCTGCATGGATACCGTATCCGCGTCGTGAAGCATCTTAGCCTAAAACCCTTCAAGGGCGTCATCAACACCTCGCTGTTGGATGGAATGTGTAATGACGAGATACAAGGTTACCTGTCGAACTAGGGAGTAATGGAGTTGTATCGTGTGTGCGCGAAACGTGGCGCAGTACCCGTACATATTTCTGACTTTTGACCGGCTCGGCCTCCCATCGAAAATCAAGGCCGGTTATGAGATTATCAATATTCGGCCGTATATCCCACGCCCTATGCGCTGTTTTCAGTGCCAACGTTACGGTCATACTAAGTTTTCTTGCACGCCTGTTTGCGTCAAATGTGGAAAGAATGTCTACAACGGAGCTTGCGCCTTTGCTGTTTGCTGTATCAACTGCAGAGGTACTGGTGCAGCCAACTCCCGCGACTGTCTACGTTTCCTGGACAAGAATGCTATCCAGAAGCTGCGGGTGAAGCAACGCTTCCAGTTCACCGACGCTCGTAAACGCTACCTTGCTCGTCAGCCTTCTCCTCTCAAATTTGGTAGCTTTATTTCAGTGCTACTCAACCAGGTGCCAAAGCGGGATATGGGTATAGAAACGTGTCCCACAGTGTCCACCGCATTCCCGCCTCCTACTGTTCCAGGATGATCTTCCGTTTCTGCCGGTTCGAAGACAGTTGGCACTAAAACGCATACATTTAAAACTCAACCAAAACATACGGCCTTTCTCAAATACCCTCAGAGCACTACCAATGTGCGCATCACCATCAAAGCAGTTTCCTCTTGGCCACCTTGCAGGTTCCACTCCCAGGATGGCCACAGGCGTAATTACGTTCCTAGTGATTCTCCTCCTCTGTCTACGGGTAACCGTTTTCAGGCTATTCTTCCGTTGCTGGTAGTATTGAGCTTCATACCTCTGAAGAACCAATGGAACAGGAATCACAGCCTAAAAAAAGCCCTAGTCCTACAAGGAAACTAAGGAGTAGTTGAAGTGACATCCGCCGGTCAAGTGAACTTAGTCAATAGCTCTTCTACTGATTTTAGGACACCCATTTAACAGTGGAACACAAGTGGTATTATGGGGGCGAGTTATAAGTATTATTGAAATCGCTATCCCCAACTATCTTGTATGTACTTACAGAAGATCAAGCTAAGCGAACGGCATTCTTTTACCTTTCCTCGTTTTATTCCAGTGCAGTTGACCTCACTGGAAGCTAATATCCCTGCCCACGGAGGTGACATGCTGATGATACCTGACGACGTCTTTTACCAGCCTCTCACACTTACTATTACCCTGCAAGCTGTATCATGACGCTGCCTGGCTCCTTTTTATCCTCTGCTCTGTGTGTCTACCAGCCAGCTCAACCTTCGCCGTCGCAGATCTTGCAGGTCTGTTGTCACAGCTCCCTGCGCCCTTTCTTTTGTTGGGAGACTTTAATGCCCATCGCCCTCTTTGGGGCTCATCTCGGGCTTGTGCATGGCGTAAACATTTTGCCGAGTTTTTGTAACAGAACACTATTATTATTATTATTATTATTATTATTATTATTATTATTATTATTATTATTATTATTATTATTATTATTATTATTATTATTATTATTATTATTATTATTATTATTATTATTATTATTATTATTATTATTATTATTATTATTATTATTATTATTATTATTATTATTATTATTATTATTATTATTATTATTATTATTATTATTATTATTATTATTATTATTATTATTATTATTATTATTATTATTATTATTATTATTATTATTATTATTATTATTATTATTATTATTATTATTATTATTATTATTATTATTATTATTATTATTATTATTATTATTATTATTATTATTATTATTATTATTATTATTATTATTATTATTATTATTATTATTATTATTATTATTATTATTATTATTATTATTATTATTATTATTATTATTATTATTATTATTATTATTATTATTATTATTATTATTATTATTATTATTATTATTATTATTATTATTATTATTATTATTATTATTATTATTATTATTATTATTATTATTATTATTATTATTATTATTATTATTATTATTATTATTATTATTATTATTATTATTATTATTATTATTATTATTATTATTATTATTATTATTATTATTATTATTATTATTATTATTATTATTATTATTATTATTATTATTATTATTATTATTATTATTATTATTATTATTATTATTATTATTATTATTATTATTATTATTATTATTATTATTATTATTATTATTATTATTATTATTATTATTATTATTATTATTATTATTATTATTATTATTATTATTATTATTATTATTATTATTATTATTATTATTATTATTATTATTATTATTATTATTATTATCATTATTATTATCATTATTATTATTATTATCATCATCATCATTATTAGCAATAGCCCCAGAAGGAGCAGTCCCCATGCGGGTGGGATTTCCGGAACCGGCATGAGTTTATTCACCTCTACCGAGCGGGATGGCTCAAGCGGTATCGTCTGTGGCCCGCATTCGGGAGGCCCGGGTACGATTCGCGTGGCCGACCTACCTGACCCAGGGTTCTTTCGTGGGTTTTCCCGGTTCACTAGGCGAATGCTGAGTAGATTAATTACACTCCCCGTATTACTTGTCCCCTATCCTGTTATCCGGCGGTCTCTTTCCGGGTAAGAAGTGTTGGCAGGTGTCTCGGCGGTGCACGGTAGGCTGATGCGCTCTGAGGAAAGCTACTTCCTCCTCCAGTAGGTCGGTTGCCGGTCTTCGAACCTGCTGCTGGAACCATTTCGGGCTCGGCAGGTGGGACCGTTTCGGGCTTGGCTGGTAGGGGAGTATGTCCGTTGTCCTGACCTGCCGGAGGAGGTCTCCATCTAAGTAAAATTTAAGAACCTGTCCTTTGCACTGTCATGGGTCCTTGGGACGGCCGCCCACTATCTCCTCTCGCCTCATCCTTCCTCCTGGGGTTGTCCCACTTGGGGGCATGGGTACAATGGATCATGACTGGTCTACTTGAGTAATCCCCTCCGTAGTAAATTCTAATCCTAGTCCTTGTTCACTTCTGAGAAGCCTGTTAAGGGATGCTCTCGGGTTTTTGAACAAACTGATGAGCCATTTTACACAAATATTGGCCAAAGCAAGTATTTATTTTTAGTTACTACTAGATGGATATGGTATTCGGGTCATCTTAACATGGCCGACCAGAAAATGTTAGTAAAGTTAAATTAATCACTTGTTCGTCTTTATTTTCCCATTGCATGGAAATTTGTTTTACTTCTAATTTTTCAAAACTGCGCGAATGTTTTTTTTTAAATACCACATATTCATCATATTTAGGTTACAAAAGAAATGCATATATTGAATGTGATAAATACATGTCGCTTTTATGTTGATGTCCTAACATATTCTCCACAAATACTAAATGACTATATAAACAAAACATATTTTGACTTACCCGAAGGTGGCGAATCATCATCGTCCGAACCGTGTAGGTAGCAGTCACATCTTCTTTCACCATCTTAACTTGAATCATCCCGTAGTTCTCTGTTCCTTCCTTGGGCCAATACTGGTCGCATTTCCTCTGCAATAAATGTAAGAAAACGCTAATAATAGCAGCCTATCTGAATACTTTGCCTCTCTACATTAACATTTTGTATACTACAGATGCATTTGTTTCAATCATCTGAATGCATTAGATATTTTGTACTAACAAAATTTAGTGCATGTTAGCAAACAAAATTTATATCTTTCCCTAATAGGTACGTATAAAAGTTGCTACTGTTTAACTTCAATAATAAAAATTAAGTATCTTTGGCAATTTTAAACACAGCCGATGTAATCATTAATACAGAATTAATAAGAGGTTTATATAAGGTACTTGAATTATAGTTTTTGTTTGAATTTAACATGAGGCGGCTGATGATTATGTGCTAATGTGCTACAGCATGATGTAGAAATTGCACCTATATTGCATATATTCTCTTAGAGCTAGACTGCAAGCCGTTATGCAAACAAGACGGACGAAGATATTGCCACCCGAACGTCGGAACACCCTATAGAGCGGGCAAGCAGGAGACGGTCGGCGTTCGTCACGCCCCCCTCGTTTGTCTTATAGCGGTAACAAGGGGTGGCTGGAAAAAACATCACTGCGCCGTCTCTTTCTGTTCCACCTGTGTTCTCGAACTTACGGGATATTTCATCTAATCTAGAACCTTCCAGATCGGCCAGCTGACCCTATATAAGCAACACGTCGGGCAAGAGGAGTCACAGTCAGAGTTCTTGGCGAGCAGTGTAAGAGTACGACGAGAAGACTGTGTACGTGCATCGGAGTATTGTATGTAATTACGAGTGCAAGTGAAATTGTAATGGACGAACTGGTGAATCGTAATTGTGTGCATTACGTAATTCTGTGTAATTGGCAAGTGTTTAACTGTAAGTCGGTGGAAATAAAGAACATTTTTGAGTGGTGCAATTGGACTTCTCATTTCACGAACCCACAAAGTCACAATATACCCTGTGGTGCTCCACTGTGCTGAATAAAACAGTAAGAGCCACAGCTAGAAAGTATGGTATCGAGTGCTGATTTTAACCCCTGTGATCTTACTTAGAAAGAGGGCATGTTGCTACGTTGTATACCATGTTGAGCTTTCCTCTTTGTCAGCTGTGACTCTGTTGCTGTTCACGTAGTCATTGTGATTCGAGTATTGGTTTAAGGTTGGTGTCGCAAGCGGTGTTTTGTTGATGATCTACTTAAGACACGCTTTTCAAGTAGATCTTTAGAGGGAAAAGTGAAAATTAAAAGTGTTGTGTAGACCTACTCTAAATTTAAATCTAAGTCAGAAGGCTATAGACAGTTGTAAAAAAGCTATTATACGCGGAAATTTGTATGAAAGTAATGCAAACAGATGGATCAGCAGGTTATGATGCTCGGAATGCACTGTTTCACTTTCTATGTTAGTTATTTGGAAACAGTGATGCGTTACACATCCCACTGATCCTATTGCATTAGGTAATGCTAATATAGCAACAATATTATGTCGTCCTATTATAACGAGAGCGCCGTGGCTGAATGGTTAGACCGCTCGACTCTCACCAAGACGGCTCGGGTTCGATCCCAGGCGACCGCAAAGTGAGATTTGCGGTGGACAACTCGGTGCCATCTTATTCCACTGGTGCTCAATCATCATCATGTCACCGCCTGCGGTGCCGTATGTAGTAAAAGCGGGCGTGAAACACAACATACACTACACTGCACAGTGAAAAACAATCAGCAGGTATGGAGAAAATATGTAATCTACAGAATGATTGATTGTATCACTTTTTTGTAGTGCTTTCAGGTTGGCTTTGAGAGAGCATACAATTCAGTTGCCTTTTTATTTTCCAAAGATTTCATTTCTAATTTACACAATGCAGCATGTGATAAGGTTTTTCAGGGAATTTAAAAATTCATCCAAAATAAGCTACCAGATTGTAGTTTCAAATCTGGTAAAGTTATGTCCGAAAAAATAGCATTGTAGCACATTGGTACATGTTTGCATAAGCCGTTACTAGACTTAACCTATGAGAAATACTTTTGTATCACACTGATATAGAAAAGCTTTTAACACTTTAAACTGTTGTGTTGTAAATCACACTCATTATCTTGAATACTATTCTGAAATAATAAATCCTTACACATGATATTAATGCTAATCTGTGTTCAATCAAATGAAAGTCAAAGCCTTTTTGTGTTGCACACATCCAATTATAAAATCTCATTCAGCAAGAACAAGCAAATACGTAGAATATGAATGAGAATATTTAAACTCTCCTACAAACTATCAAAAAGAGCCTAGGGACTGTGGAATTCTGATACGAAAATACACAATGCAAATTCTTCAGAACTTCGTAATGCCCTTTTCCACAACCCATACGCTACCTAATTTACTGGGTAGCTGTGAGGCAGTTCCTGACTGCTATTTTAGTGCCAATTTTGATTTTCAGTTCTTTAACAACTATTTAACACATTGAATACATTCAAACATTGAACATTTAACACATTTAACACATAGAACACACTGAACACATAAAACACATTGAAACACTGAACATCTAACACATTGAAATGAAACTTTGAACACATCAATCATTCCTGAACATAAACCATGTAAAACCTTCTGCTGACCTCTTTCCTTTGTATACTGAAAGGCAATGCTACAAAATTGTCATAACCAAAATTAAACATTTCAAAATTGTCAGTATTATGGGAATATTCAGGTACACTTTTCTCTTAAACTGTCAATTGCTTTTACTGAATTTTTCATATGCTTTAATTTCCCCCTAAATTTGCCTTCAGCATTTGAAGATATCTGCCCCCCAAAAATATACACATTATGAACATAGAAATGCCCAGTAAAAAGTCCATGCATGTAGCTTAATTAGTTGCAGAGAGAAGTGTTCCTAAAGTATGGAAAATACAAGTTACGATAAAATGCAATTAACAATAAATGTGTACATAACAGCAGTTACTTACCAAGTTAGAACATCCAAATTAAAACCCCTTTATCAGCTGAAACCCGCAACATACCATGTATACTTTTTAAACGCTCAGAGTTTCTGTTTTTTTAAGCATGAAAACCAAAAATAGATTTTTTGAACCCAAACTACCTAGTGTCCATTATTTTGAACACTATTCTGAAATGTAAATCCTTACACAGGATATTAATGCTATCTCTGTTCAATCAAATCCAAGTTAAAGGCTTTTTATGTTGCACATACCTACCCGATTTTAAAATCTTATTCTGCCGCAATAAATACGTAGATAGGGTGATTAAATTACAAAGTATCAAAAAGAGCAAAGGAACTATGGAATTCTGATACGAAAATAAAGAATACAAATTCTTCAGAACTTCGCAATGCCCTTTTCCAGTACCAACACGCTACGTAATTTACCCTAAGCAATAAACTAATCTGTTAGCTAGTTTGAATATACTTTGAAAACATGATATGACGTGTCTTTAAATTGCTCATGCAAATGTTACTGACCAAATTGCATATATACCAGGCCTCATGATGCTCAACCTAACACACTGCGCAAGTTGGAGCACCTCAAAGTTAATTTTTAAATGCTCTAAACCTCTGCAAAGTTTAGTATGTGAGCACAGATCAACTGGTAACGTAGTTGCAAATACTTTGTCTTTGGTAGTGACGTGACTGTAAAGCTATAACAAAAAGCTTCGTTTCCTTTGTTACTGATTGGATATTGTTCAATCTCACCGATGGGCCTAAGATTTTCGTCTCACACACGACCGTGCTTACTCAACATCATTAAAAGTTTAAGGAGTGTAAGTCACCATCTACTCTGCATTCAATCTTAAGTTGGTCCGCGCCAAAACAAAGCCACGTGACCAGTGCAGCGTATTACATCACTGTAGCAGTGCGCGAAAGGTAGTCCTATGCTAATAATCTGATATTTAGAATGAAATTCTTCCTTAAATGTTATCATAATCTATAGAAATACTTAAGAGTTTAATGCTGATTCATATTACTAAACAGAGCTGCAAGTCCGAACTGCATAATCGTACGATCACCTGACATCCAAGTATTCATAGAACAGTGTACAGAGAAATCAGTACCGGCAAGTCGCAGTGAATAAAACATAAGCCAGGCAAACCACTGACTGGTGATGAGAAAACAGTATGGTTTTATGTTTATAATAAGTCACCTATGTAAAAAACGTCCAATACTTCGCGCACAAGAAAGAAGTGAGAGGATAGTATAGATTCTTATGTTGGGCATTAGGCACTCCGATCAGTCTTGATGTGTTATGCCTATGCTCCAAGTGGGGCATTCCCGGGGGGAAGAATGAGGCGAGAGAAGACAGAACGGCCGACTTAAGGAGTCACGTCAGTGCAGAGGGCATGATCTATACCACTGACCCGTTGGAAACTCCCCGGCAGGCCAGTACACCCACCGTGGTCCTGAAGCGGCCCACTAGAGTGTTCTACTGGAGGAAGTGTTTACCGTGAACATATCATCTTGCCATCCAGCGCTGAGACTCACGCCGACACTTTCTACCATAAAAGAGACCACCAACTGAGAGATGATGCGAAATAATAATGGAGATGAAATGGAGGGTCAGGAAATTCGGGGGATGTAATTAACCTACCCAGGATTCGCCTGGCAAACCGGGAAAAACGCCGAAGTAACCCATGAGTCAGGCAGGCCGGCCACGGGACACGAACCCGGATCCCCCGAATGTAGGCCACAGACGAAACCGCCTGAGCTATCCCCTCGGTAAAGAAGTGATGAAATTAACTTCTGAGTTCATCAGTATTTTGAGTACTGGCATAAACAGTGCTCGTAAAGAAAACAGCGCAAAAGGTTACAAATAGAGACAGGAGGGGGGGAGAGGAGAAAGTGTGTGAAATATGACATGCAAGAACGTAAAAATACTTTTAAGAACACAATTCGTAATATTGCACAATTGCATTTAATGAGGGCCCGGAAATTTAGCAAAAAAAAAAAAATACAACAGATTAGTAGTGATGGGCTTATACAGCATATAACGTTCTTATTCGTACTCATCAGGTTTTCAATAGAAAGGGCACTGCGAATGATCCATGATACTGGACGTAGATTCCCGTCCCACATCCTTCACACCTATTCCGGAGTCCCGTACATTGTGGACGTGGGATCTTACAGTAAGCTAGACTCCCATCCTAATAACCTGGTGAACACCCTTGGCCGCCGACCAAGCTACCGGTTGCCCAAAGATGCTTTGGGTAACCAGAACTAAACAGGGCCACTTTCCCCTGACTCCATACCCACAAGCCCAGAAATGGGCTTGGTAAGTCCCATACCGGAACATTAATTCCTTTCCCTCCAGCCTGTCAAGCGGACTGTGCTCAGATGCCTCCCAGGCAGGCGGAAGAGCGCAGCCAGCACTGGGCGCACACCTCTCACGAGGCAATAGCGCCCATTTAAGGCTAGACATAACACTGCCCAAGACAATCGCCTGAGACACACGACAATTCTATTATACTGCCCAGATAAAGCCGCACTAAGCGGCTAGGTGTTGGGCAGCAAACACTCCGCCCAGGTAAACCTGGAAGACTCGTCTCTTCTGATGGTCTGCTGGTATTTTGTTTATTCCATGTCACAGAGCTAGTTTTTTCTAAGGGTGACTGTCCAAACCTCATGTTTATAGGATATCTGGTTTCGGAGATATGGAAAGATAAGAGACTGACTAGGAAAAAAAAAAGGAAACACTGTCAGTGAAGAAAAATACACACCTGCTCTGCTGCGGTTGCAATTTGTACCTTGCATTCAGTAAAGTGGTGATCTTTTAAGAGTGTCGACGTACTTTTCCAAGTTAGAAAACGTCACTTAGCAAACCAGGTACTAGTGTGCCAAGTAGTGACCGCGAGACAACTCGTAATATATTACATAAGCAGGCTATAAATATTATTTTTCATGTGTATTCTTTTTCCAAACAGTTGTCAACTAAAGACATTTTCGAAAGTACTAATTTCGCTCAAAGCCGAGAATTAACGGATCAGGCTTGTCACGTGAATGCTCATACTGTGACGAACGTTGTTAAAGAAGGCAAACAGTTCACCAAATTAGAAGTTCCCTATTTAGGTCTCCTGGAAAACATCGAGCAACATTCTAATACGCACTGGTATCTTTCGTACTTATTAACCATTTTAATGAAACAAACATTGGTTTAAAGTACATTACAGGCAGTATACAATTACGGCATCATTAAAGTAGAGACTATATTCACAAATCGTTGAAATGTCAGTACTTTGTTTCACTGTTGCAAACGCCATTCTTTCGTGGAACGCATCTAATTTGTGTCATTTCGTTTTGTATGCATGTGAGCGATGCTGCATAGGCGAACTGTTCTCACGTTCAAGGTCTTAAGCTTCAGCTTATGCCACCATGCGAAATCATTGTATATGTTTTCACACACATGCGGAAATATTAAGCTAACTTTGCTGTCAGCATCTGTACATAGGAGTGCATCTCAGCTCAGTGTTAGAGGGATACCATGAGACAAAGACAGACACATCTGCTATCTCTGTCGCCCGCTGGCTGTAGACCTGGCAACGCAGAGAACGCGAACACTTCATTGGCCGTTTTAAAGAACTAATTTTGGTTATTACATTTCGAAATAAAAATATATTAGATTTGTACTGACTGTTCAAATCAGTTTTACTTAAGTTCCGATTCTTGAAGGGGGTCGAATATTACATTACATTTAACAGGTAAGGTCTGCCACAGAACAGAATACCTGCGATGGTTAGTTGTGAAAGGAATGGTAGTGAATCCAATAGTCGTGTTTTAAGTTCTAAATGTTTACTTCTGAATCAAAGTAAGTAAAACCAAAAGGCGCTTGTTCAAGTTTGACATAAATAAGGGGAAGTATTTTATTTAACAATGCAAGTCAACAAAAGAAAAATGTTTAAATAAACATTTCGTAAGCCTGACTACTGATTGTTATTTTTATTTAAGCATTCGGCAAAACAGAATAAACGACATACAAAGTTGGTAATGACATTGATAACAAATATATGATACGAGTGGGCAAGAGATATTCCAGCAAAGTGAAGCTTGTGCGTAGGATCAGTTTAGTTATTCTGCTGCTGCAATGACATAACTAGCGTCAGTTACTATTTGTCCGAAACAGAAATGCTAAATTGTAGGGAATTATGGCGCTTAAGAAAGAAAATGAACATATCAAATATAGATTTTACAGTTTTCATTTTCCCCAGTCTACTCAAGGCTACTTTGCCCCAATTTGTAACCACCCACACACCCTACTTGGTACCCTTGTAGCAGTAGTATTGGTGTGGCAGTAGTCTTGTCCAAGCAAAAGAGAGGGAGGTAAAGGAGGGTAAACAGTACAAAGAGACAAGACATACAGATCGCAAAAGTGAGAAACTTGACTGGACTGTCAGAATGAGACCACTATAGTTGCTGTATTATACTACAATAAGGATTGCTTTAATAGTTCCCTATCAATATTATACTGTTATAAGAACTGCGGGAGAATTATTTTATGTGAAATTAGTATGCAATAATTAATGGTATAATTTGTACATGGAATCATCTCTTTACACTCCCTCCACCCGGTATACGAGTTTGGGTTATAGTTTATCTATTGAAAAGAGACACCTTCACAAACCGAATTCAAGCATCAGATAATAATAGTCATCGTTTCAACGCATAGCCATATTACAGTGGATTGCCTACCCTGCACTCCAAACTGGTTCTTTACTTCCTCCCCTCTCCGTCATCTGGCTAAGCAGTTGTTTATTCTGTGCTGCACACGTGATATGCTGTGACTATAAGTGTTATAGTCTGTTATAATGCCAAAAATTCCGTATACTTTTATATCAGAATCTTCATGTATGGTTTCCATGTGACAACTAACTAGAAAATTGAGATGGCGGTTATATATAGACTCCTATTGTTCCTGGATTTCCCAGAAACACTGTTCGTAAGCTTGTGAATAGTTTTAAGAAAACTGTATCTATTCCTGATAAAAATAAAACGAAAGTAAAACGCCATGTTCTTACAGAGGAACAATTCCATGATATCGAAGAAAAATGGGAAGTCCAATAAGGAATCTGAGATAGCTTGCAGAGGAATAAGTAATTTTGGATGCCTGCGCATGGAAGGTCACTAAACTTTTAAAATTAAAACTCTACATAACTGTAATTAAGGAATTGCAACCACGCGATATTGTGAGTAAAGTTGATTCATGTAATGGGTGCTGGATAATGTTATTTATATCACCGCGTTTATTTACGTTTTTCTTACAGATGAATCATGACTTTATGTACATTACCATGAAAAATTAATTCATTTTTACGTAAATTTTCTTAAAACTATGAGAGATGCGTGGTGGCAGTTTTCAACATCTTCTATGACAAAGGCATGCAATTATTGAGCTTACTGTATGCATGGGAAATATATGAAATTGAATTTAATGGGCTATGAATATCCGACTTCATAGGCAAACAGCGCGCTTACCGGTGACAAGAAAATGCCCAATAGGCCAGCCAAGCGTCCAAATGAAGGCACTCTTTAATTTTTATATAGGATCACCACCTAGAAGGACATCCTTGTACCTGGTATATGAGTTTGTAATATGATTTACTTCCTGACAAGAGACATCACTAAACGAATCCAAGCACCAGATAACACTATAAGACCTGCACTTTTCGAAGAGTGTAAAAAGGACTAATAGGTGAGTGGCGATATTTAGAGAGCAGGACAAAGTTTATTTTAAACATCTTATTAGAGTTTCCAATATATTGTAATTATTGAAGTCCCTACAGCGTGCACGATATCACGTGTTCTATGCTCAGTTATCCAAAACAGCCTATATGAGACATGTTACGTTTTACATGCAAGGTATATGAGACGTCAGTTACATTACTCCCGGTAAGTTCACCATTACCAAAACACAGAAGAAATAAGCCAAAGGATGAGCAAAGGTTGTCTGTTTAACAGTCAACTACAAGGGTAAACTCCAAACGATTCACTCAGGAAAGAGCCATAAGGTAAATAGGCACATATAGAGCTGAAAAGACAATACAGTACCTCTAAACATGAGTATAGGGTGTAGGATGATGTCTTATAAGAGTATCCTATTGAACAGCATGATTGGGAACGAAGGTAAAACGTTTGATTGTTCTTACTTTTCTCTCTGTGTTTACAAATGGCAATACAAGTTTATGCCTTCATTTTATTTTGGTCTATTACACAGGGGAACGATTTTTTTTCGTGGTGCCTTAAATATTTTATGTGACTCCGGATATTTTGGTTCTGCCGATTCCAAAAATGTATTTCATTTTATTCTAGCGTCTCTTGTTTATGAGATATTGATGATAACATTATGCATTGCTCAACCACCATTTGTATGAATTTTTCAGTCTGGCTCTATTCATTCAAACCCTAACCTACGCACAGCTAGTGTGGAAGAAATTATTATTTCCACCATTTGTAAATTGATTATTTGCATTATAGTAATTTATTTTATGCATGGTCTATTCTGGTGTTTGGCAGATGTACTTGAACTATTCTGGCATTTCTCCTTTTTATAGATGGTAACGTGGCTTAACAGGCACTGATATGGCTTCTTTACGAAGAAAATGTGTGAATAATCCTGATGTATTTTGTTTCATTTGTGGGGAATACACATTCGTCTAGCAAAGAAACCCCATAACCAACTTTGTAAAAAGAGGCTATTTGGCCTATTTTAAAGTAAAACTGGGAGACCAAGATAAGCCTTGGGCACCTCAACATCGTATGTAAAAGATTCAAGAACATCTGCGAAAGTGGACAAATGGGAAGCGGAGGTGCTTGAAATTTGGAGAACCAATAAACCACAGTGACGATTGTTACTTTTGTTCAACATATGTAAAGGCAATAAATAGCAAAAAACAGGAATACGTGGAAATATCCTATGTCTTCCAAAGAAATCATGAGAATTGTTAGCTTCTATCTGGCAGAAACACAGTTTCTGTTACCGGGAACAAAAGTGACGGTGTATCGCAAAAGAGAGCAAGTTTTCCTGTTCTTCACAAATTTTGTCATCTATGTAGGACTCTTAATGAAACTGGGTACAAGACAATATACACGGAGTGGCTGTTATTTATTGATAGCTCCAAACGCAGTCTGAAAGTGTTCTTGTTACTAATAGAAACAAATACAGGTGAATACAAATTGGTCACTCAGTTATTATGCATGAAAATAAAGCTACAATAGCTTCAGTACTAAGATCTCATTTGAATACCAATGGATAATCTGTGTCGATAGAAAGAGGGTGGATTTTACTCTTGACAACAATATACCCATGCCTAATGTGCCTATGGGACGCTAGAGCTAAAGATCAACACTGGAAGACAGGAGAGTGGCCTCTTAAAGGAAGCATGATTATTGGTGGGGGAAAAATCACCATCATAGAACCTTTGGTTGACAGAAATAAGATCATATTGAAATCATATTGCAACCACGGCATATCAAACTTTGGTTAATAAAACAGTTCATCAAGGCGTTGAATAGAGATAGAGAACATTTTAACTGGCTACGGATGTACAAAATTTCCTGCATTGAGTATGGGGAAAATAAAAGCAGGTTTATTTGATGGGCCACAATTCCAACAACTCATAAATGATGAGAAATTTGAAGAGTGAGTGAACGATACTGAGGCAGCTGCATGTTCATCGTTCGGTATGGTAGTAAAGAATTTCCTTTGAAACTATAAGGCTCTTAACTATAGGGAACTGGTTGAGAATATGCTTATTGCTTTTTATGCACTTGATTGTAACATAAGCTTCAAATGACACTACCTGCACAGTCATTTAAACAATTTCCAGATTTTCTTAGAGTTGTAAGTGAGGAACAGGATGAGCGTTTTCACCAGGAAATCAGTACAATGAATAAACGGTGTCGTGGACGATGGAATATACATATAATGGCGGACTACCGTTGGAGCATCCAGCGCGAATGTCCAAGCGTTTGAAGCTTGGCTGAATGCGTCAAGCACAATACCGATGATAATAAAATATGTACTACGAACTATAAATTTCTATCTATCTGCCAGGGGAAAACATGGCAATTATTGTATTGTAAAACACCATTTAGCCAAAGCTACCTTGTAAGCAGAAGTTTCTATGCGAATAGGTAACAGCAGACCTCAGAAACCACCTCGGATCTTTATACGCTTTTACAGCTTCATATTCGTTTTGGTAGTTTTAATGCAAATAAAAAAAACTGCATTCATTATTACAATTAGTGTATGAACTAAAAAGCTGTCGTAATTTGTGACAGAAGCGAAAACTATCTACTTAATTCTTAGCATTTTTGACACAGTTGTACAACGAAAACACGCGTTGGTTGAAGATCTAAATCCAATTGGTCCCACTGTGTAGATCTGTCATTTTGTGTTCCAATGTTACTGTCAAATGATGCATGTGATAGGTTGTTCCTTCAGGGGCCTGTTTAAGGGTGCATGGAATGAAGTCAATGAAAAGTTTGCAAACTCATCTAAAATTGCTACTGCAGCTCTTTGTGTCTCGGTTTACTTCCTCCAACGTGAAGTCATATCGGACGATAAATGAAATGGGTGAAATTATGCTCAAATGAGTCCGTGGTCCATGGAGCTTAGAGTTGTCCGACATTCGTCTATCAGGATAAGGGAAACCCCAGAAAAACCTTATACCGGTAACTCATCCTGACCGAGATTCGAACTAGGGACCTCTTGAACGTGAAGTAGACATGCTACCATCTACGCTACCGAGGCGGGCGTATGATGCTTTTGGAATCAACATACAATCATAGCGCTTGCTTTCTATCCCATGTACACTTATGCATTGAGCTATCTACCCCTCCTCTATAAACTGATCTGTAAATCATCCATTAGAACACTTTCAAGAAAAGCGTATGTCACATATGTCGCTTAGCACGTGGCATAAATTAAAAAAAATATATAGGGGCAGGTGACTCACCTGGTATGATGATGATCATCATCATCATCACCACCTTTATGACGTGACTGTTATAACCACGTATCTAATTGCTCGTATCCTATCACTTCTTTAATTACTGTATAAATTTCCAGTTCACTTTTCGACTGACTTTGGGACTGATTCCATGCAGTAGATGATTAGTTCAGTAGAAGTTTTTGAAGTTTGATAGCAATGAAAGTGTACTGTAAAGCGGTGCAATATGGCACCAAAGGGCAATTGTTCAACGTGGAATTCAAAACATAGCTTTTCCACTTAGAATGAAACCTTCGATGAGTAAAAATGTGGACAATGAAAACAGTCGTTCCACTTATAAAAGCAAATGTGGCTGAATAACCTGGATATTAGCATATTAGCAATATTATATGACGGATACTAAATGAGTAATTATTAAGAATAAACTGCGATTAGGTTCCGAGTAGAAGCATGCAACGCTAATAGTAGCTACAGAACTCAGCAAAGCATATCCGAGCTATGGCCCTTCCTTCTGTTTTCGAAGTTTAAAGATAAAAGAGTTTAAGAACACAACGAAAGTTATGCAAGTTTTAGTGGTTTAGTATATTTAATTATATATGCAATTTGGTCAATCTATTCCACAAAATATAGTAATTTATTTGGAAAAAACGAAAGAAACTTAGCACACGAACCATCCACATTAATCCAATTCTTGTATGTATCTAAACAAATCTTACTGAAGTATTAACATACAGGATGTTAAAAGTATAAGTGCAGATATTTATATTGCAAATTGAGGACAGTGTAATGAACAACATCATATCAATATTTGCTTCATTTCCAACTTTATAATTTTACTTATTAAGAGTAGTATGTTTTCAGGTTGGTTAGCTTCACTAAGTTGGCGTGGCACAAACGCGATGCGAGTTTATTTTGTCCGAGAGCGAGAGATGTAACGCAGAGTGGGCCGGCCTCACAATGCTTCTGTATACCCAATGATCTCACACTGCCTAGGCCAGCAGGAGGTCTGAGAACTTGTAAGAAAAACGAATAATTTATACTTTTCATTTTGCAGCGCAGTTGCGACTATACAGAAAGCATCATGTGGTGGTTAACTGTTTGTGTGTAAATTCATAGGCGAAGAAAGAGGAAAAAATAACACACTAAAGCGGGTACACATTAAGGTACCATTTATCAAAATAACTTTATCTATATGTCTAATGCCCGTATTTTCAATGTAACATAGAAACAATTTGTAATTAGCAACATTTTCACAGGATGAAGTCAATTCTTCTTGGAGCACTAGAAAACTTCATCAGATGCGTGAATATCATGTTGAATTGACAGCGAGGTAAATCCAGATGAAGTGTTTTTTAAGTACATCTACCTGTCTCGCAATTAGTGTAGAAAACGTCCTAGTTGCAGAAGTGGAAACCGTTTTTTTTTTTTTTTTTTTTTTTAATTTACGTCATCCAACGTTAAGTAATATCGGACGATGAATGGAATGGGTGAAATGGTTAATATATTGAGAAGAACTCATATATTTGAAACTTATCATGTTGTCAGCTTGCATTAATGCAAGCATGGGTTACAGTCATTTACTACATTGGAAATTATGACGGTTGTGGGTCATATAGCGAGTTTCATGATCAAGTAAAAATTAATTAAGTCAGTGGACACAGATGATTAAGGTTACATTGAAACAGTATACCATTTCTAGCTCAAAGTGTTCCTGGAATTCAGTGTGTTCAGCTATTACAGATGTTGCCATGTACGTAGATATAATTCTGAAAATTAGCAAGGAAATGATTCTTTAAGTTCAACAAACTCACATATTGGGAAGTGTGTTTTGGATTCGAGTTAGCAGCATTAAGATTTGCAACAATATGTAAGAACGGTGGGTGGGATAGTGATATGTAGGCGGGACTTAGATTAATAACATTCAGATACAGTTTAGCTCTCCAAATTCAAACAGACGTCAAATCGCTTCATTAAACTTCATTTAATAAACATTTAACACCAAATGTCTATTCTCACCTGCACACTGCCAGCGGAGCAGCTAGGACCAGGTTCAGCGGTCAGACAAACTGGAGAGGGCGACTATGTTGACGCAAACGATGATGTAGGCAAGGCATATGCAACAATAAAAATGTACAATTTGTAGGTTTTGACCCAAATATTGTTTATTAAACATATTTGATTATGTTTTTTTTTTTTTTTATTTATAGTTCCTGCTTATGTTTACCGTGTCTTTTTCAAGATTTATTACCTACTTTGATTGTTAGAAATGCCTTAACATCCAGGCTCTAGTGACTACAGTAAAAAGACTTAATGCTGAAGGCATTCGTGCACGACAAAGCGCTATATTTGTCTCTGCAGAGATCGTAGAGGTTCGCTGACATCCCAGATCCATCAGATAAATCCTACATAAATGTTAAGAAATAAAAAGGGAACGAAGACTCAGGTAAGACTTAAATGGTAAAATTTAACTACAAATATAATTATATTCCATGCCTGTAATAATATATATGTTGAAATCTAGATTATTTAATATATACTGTAGTAATAGAGGTAGGTTCGAATACAAACGCTGAGTGCAGGAAATTCCAACTTTCCGTCAGGGCAGCATGAACTGGTGTTAGATGAAGGAAATACTATTTTGTAAAATTCTGTGGCGATTATGTATATGAAGACAAACTTCACGAAAAGAGAGTACTTGTTCCCTAGTTTATCAATAAGCTGTTGAATTGGATAAATAACTCCAAAGGAGATGTATACCTTTATTCACAGACTTTAGAAGTTCTTAACTGAAAATAAAAGCATAAGACAGCTGACAAATTGTGCAACTTTATATTTACACAATGTCCGTAAGGGAAATCTAAGAAGTTATGCCAGATTCCGACGCTTTGCAATCATAAGGAAGAGGCATTGCACCAGAAGAGAAGTTTCAATACCATTTTTGAAAGCATCGCAGGAGAATCAAGTTGAAAGAATCAGAGAAAGAGGGTGAGAGCAATGAAAGGGTGAGAGGTAGGAAGCTGAAGAGGAGGAAAACAGCGCTATATAGTAGGAAAATAAGATAGGTAGGCAGAGAGATTTGAAAGTCGATAATGAGCTGCGTCCATCCCCAACAATTACGAATCGGATGCAACAATTTCATTCAACAAGTTGTCAGTAACAGTCTATCGTAATTGGTTCGAATCGGCGCGGGTTGAGAATTGGTTTGGTCAGTACTGAATGACTGGTTGATGAAGTAAATAGTGACTGAAACCCTTGTGTCCACCTTACCGCTGCTCTAACAGCATGTGGAAATGTACATCTGTTTCCCTCTCTTTCTTTCTGCACCGCTATGGTGTAAGAAACTTAAGAAAGAAGACAAAAACAAGAAAATAGACTTTCCTCCCTGGGCCTTCTCAGCAAAAGTGAACCCAACAGATACAGACTTATACAAAGTTTAAGTTTCTGATGACTATCTGCCCATACATACATATTTTAGTTGTGTGGCTGTGACAATTGTCTCCGTGTATGTTTCCTGGAATCTTAGTAAGTTTAAGCAATGCAAAGAAAAACTCATTCTGCTTCCTACGGCTGCTAGTTTATCAGATCCTGAACTTTATGCATTTCCTTTGATCAAAAATGTCCTTTTGTTTTTCAAGAGATTTTTGTAGTATTGTTACTGAAGTACACATATTTCTAGTTTATGTAAGGACCACCATGCATTTTTAATAAACAGTTATGACTTCAGTCAAAAACAAAAGGGGTAGAAGATGGAGGTTTAAGTGCTCGTCTCTCCGTGAAGTACAGGTATAAAGCAAACCCCTTCTATCCCCCTTTTCTGCATGGAGCATCTCACCAACTGGCAAGGATCTTTCGAGATGAGTGGAATGGATGAAATAATGGTACAGATGAGCGTGACGTTTCTTAAGATACCAGCTATTCATATATACAAGCTTCAAAACATCACAGATATCCATCTACAAGGACTTCTAGCAGCGATAACAATGCACTATATCTCTGATAAAATTCTGGACACGTGAATTATACTATCGTTTCACATAAGCGAGTGTTTCCAAGTATATAGTTATACAGTATATTATACAGCTACAAAAATAATCGGCGAAGACAACTCAGGGAAAAACAGAACCATCGATTGGACACGTGGCCTACACGGAACTACTTGGTCTACAATGTGCTGCTTTAAGATTGTTGTTCCCACTCCATGTGCCGGCGAAATCAGTTTACGTCAAGTCCTTGTACAGAGCTTGATACGTTCTGAGATCTCATATTACAGTGTTCAATGTATTGGTTCAATTATAATGCTAAAACGTCCGTAAACTAGAAGGCAGAACCATTTACTAATATTTCTCACAAAAAATGTTTGAACAGAAATGAGATGAAGATTTATACAGAGATTACTAGGTATTCTGCACCTCACAGAGACTGTTAATAATTTAGTAATAGATTTAGGGAAACGAAATATATCTGTGATAAGAAACCGAAATTATATCACTGTGTTCTTACAGAGATAAAAGCTCATAATGTCGAAAAAACGTTAGAGTAAAGTCCAATGTAATCTTTGAAAAAGTTTGCACAGGAATCAGGTAGTCAGCAAACATCGGTTTTGAATGTCACTAAACTTTAAATTATAACTGTTTCATATTGCAGTTCCTGTGACAAACATTTGTTTCATCCTCTTAAGAGAGCTCTGGAGTGTCTGAAACCTACGTATTTTGTTCTCTGATCAACCGCTCCCAAACAGCCAGTTTAAGCGGTCATGATGACAACTCCAGTACTGGTGTAATGTTTAGCGCCCGCTTTTACTAAATGCGGCAAATGCGGCACCAGTGGAATGAGATGGCGGGGGAAACCGGAGAAAAGCCGCCGCAGCGTCTTGTTGTCAACTACAAACCTCACTTTGCGGTCGCCTGGGAGCGAACCCGGGTTGCCTTGGTGAGAGTTGAGTGGTCCCAGTTCTGGTTCAGGACCAATAAATGGTTGCTCAGTTCGTTTTTTAACGGTTTCCGGTCAATTTCCTGAATCTGCCCTCCCGATCATGCATTTTCCCGAAAGCCTTTTTTGGCGTTTGAAAAGTTATCTATAGAAACCTATTTCCTGAAATTTATTTTCCCGATTCCCTTTATTTTCCAGGGTACAGTTTTCTTAAATAAAGTAGCATGAGTTTACAGTACATATTATTTAATGGTGCTGTTATTGATAATGAATGTTAAGTTGCCACAATTTCCTTCTTCTCCTTATACATCTGCAATAGTGAAATAATGATCAAGTGTTCTAAAGTGTTGTGGGTACCTGCCACCAGAATGGTAGGATTGAATTGTTAGATTCGTTTCTGAAGCTATAGCCATTTGCTCTTTGGCTTTGCTCTACCCACCTACCCAGCTCAAACTCTGCAACTATGGTCCACGTATTTCTGTAACTCACTGACAACAGAATAGAGACTGCAGACGATTATGAAAGTTTTCAAGAAGATTGTTCGTCCAATAGTAATTATTCAGTGTAATTTCCTGCCGATTCCACAATGGAATCCCATTTAGGCCTGGTGTGAAATACCTTCTATCCCAAGTTCACCTGCCACTGATGTACATCGTATCAAATTAGTTAAACACGGGAAGCACTAAATTCATCAAGTAGCTGTCCTAAACATAATTGTATCTTATCCAAGGGAACAAATGCTAGCGATACCAATATATAAATTACTGTTTTAAAAGTACGATCGTTGAAATTGTTGCATTGCATTTGAAGTCCTTCAGACTGTACTTTCCTGTAGACAGATCAAGGTGAATAAACAAATAAATAAATAAATAAATAAATAAATATACATACAAATTACTGTTTTCAAAGTACGATAGTCGAAATAGTTGCATTGTATTTGAAGTTCTTCAGTCTGTACTTTCCTGCAGACTGGTGAAGGTGAATAAATATATATAAATTATTGTTTTCAAAGTACGGTCGTTGAAATTGTTGCATTGCATTTGAAATCCTTCAGTCTGTTCTTCCCTGTAGACTGACAAAATTGGGGGGTGGGGAGAATGACATTGGAGTGGTATTGCAGCTCTTGCACAATCAAAATCTGCCATAGTTCGAGTTGGTGTGTAACGGTGCCAGCTTATTCCATGACCTTCTCAAGGACAGTTTCATACGAACTTTGTTGTTTAGGCGACATCAATGTACAGCCACTTGTACGTCCAGATTACCAGGTGCTTTTGAGCGTTCGTTTATTATAGCCAGAACAGAGAGTTGCATGAAAATAGTTGGACTGACTTTAAAGATTCTATCCAGGAAACAATTGGCACATTTTACATGTAGTTCTATAGTTTTCCAAGTACAGAATCCAAGGATGCGATTATCATGTGTTCTGCCATCATGTAGGAGAAATCGTTCCGCATTTAGTGTTCTTGTCAGAAATATTTTTGTACTTCCTGAAGTATAGTAGTATACAGTTTTGTCTAACATTTTTTTCTAAAATAATTAATTGGCATTGCTCATGCCATCAGTCAAATTAGTTTGATATATTCTTGATTCAAATTGATAGGTATTTCAAAATTAATGCAATTTACTCTTTCAATGTAAATTTTAAAATTTACAGCCTCCTCTGGTTTCCCAGATGACCATCTCTCAACACAGTAACAGATCAAATGTGTCAAAAAATACAATTCAACTTTCGACAGGAAATATAAGCGCTGCCAACATTGAATATGTTGAACCTGATAATTATGGCATTTAAATTGGGTAAGTTTTGTGTCACAAAAGAATGAAAGCATTTGCCATTTATCCTCGTCTCATTAGCATACAAGAGATATCAATGTACTACAAAATGAATACATAAGCTAATGCTAATAAGTGCTCTACAGTGGGAAAAAAACGTCTAAAAATTGTGATCTTGTCTACACCTCTGTTTTACTGGCATTTCGAAAATAAATAAATAACACTACCCAACATGAAATTTACCTCCGCGAAGATAACAGATGTTTTTAGTCCACTTTCAAGTGTAGATCCTGAAAATGATGCAGAATTAACAGCTTGGCAATCAGTTACAGGGCTTGTGTGTGGACTTCTTGGTAACACAAAGGGGAAAAAAACTATAAATCCTTTCCTCAAATTTGTTGAAATGCTACAAAGACATGGGTTGTAGAATGTCTTTGAAAATTCATTTTCTCCACTCACATTTAGATTTTTTTCCAGAAAATCTTGGTGATGTTAGTGATAAACAAGGGGAATCAGAACATTTTCGTCATGCAGAAGAGGTACCAAGCTCATAGGAACCAGTAATGATGTGGGACTATTGTTCGTTTCTTATAAGATAAAGCAGACAGAAAGGAGTACAAGAGGCAATCACAAGTTACCAAGCACTTTTAAGCATATTTACAGGTATGCCCCTTAAATATATATTCCAAATATTATCAAATGCATGTAAAACAACATACTCAATTAATCTTAATTCACCATGATATATAGTACAGTCGAACTTGGCTAATTCGAGGTTGAAGGGACCAAGGAAAAAAGTCGAATTATTTAAGATTTCTAAATAAAAAAGTTTTATTTTTAAAAATGTTTTTAAATAAAACAGGTCTAAATTAAATGAAATTATGGGAAGGGTAGCATTAGAGTGTGTACTTAAAGTTTTGCAATGTTCAAACTCAGGTTCAGTTTGATTCAAAGATGTTTTAAAGAAACTTGATATCTTTGTTTCTTTGTTAGTATTTAACCTTTGATTTACACAAAACACTTCTAATTTATCGATTGGTTGGAATATTGTTTCACTCACACGCTGTTGTACCTCAAAATAACATTTTAATTGTATTAAGTGATCCATGGCCTGAGCAACTGTAGGAATTGTTTTTACGTGTTCTGGTTCTTCTTCATCTGAAGATAGGGCGCCAGTTTGTGTGTTCATCACATCGTCCAAAATGTCATCAAAGGTTAGCTCCCCACAAACTGCCAATTCATTGTCTATGTGCACAAAATCCTCATAGAGAACACCAGTTTCAGAATTTACATCTTCCCAGTATTAAAGTGTAGGCACAATCGTTTCGTTTTCTTCGAGACCCCAAGTCCAATATGACAGAAGCCAGCCTTTCAGAAACAGTTGGCTATGGTACTTGGTTTCACTTGGTCCTATGCACTATTACATACGAAATGCTTCAAGCACATTTATTTTGAATTTGTCACTCTTGTCCAAATTAGCTTCTGAAAGAAGATTCTGGACCACCAGACGCCTGCAGAAATGCTTGAAAATTTTTATTACTCCCTGATCCAATGGTTGCACTTCTGACGTCATATAAGGGGGCAAAAACAAAACTTTGATATTCCCCAACAAGGGAATACTGTTATGGGCTGTACAATTATCAATAAACAGTAAAACTGTGCGATTTTATTTGCGAAACTTTTTGTCTAGTTTCAAGAGCCATTTTCCAAAAATTTCACTCGTCATCCAAGCTTTTACACTAGCTTTATATTCCACCGGCTTAGACTTAACATTTTTAAAGCACCGGGGATTGGCTGACTTTCCTATCATTAATATGGAAGCTTTTCAGTGCCACCCATATCGACACCAATCAGGAGTGTGATGCGTCCTTTGTTAAGTTCCCCCCCCCCCCCACTACATCGTTCTCCTTTAAATTCAAGTGTTTTATCTGGTGTAGATAACATCGCTGAAGAAATAACCCAAGAAATACAAACTGCACGTGACAACACAATACCAACACAGCAAATTAATACAAACCGATACAGTCAACCTCTCCCAAGAGAAATACTACAACAAATTAAAGAAAAGCGAAAAGCCCATCGTGAATACATGAAAACACGCAATATAAATGATAAGACAATTGTAAATAATCTTAGACAAGAAGTAAAGACTGCAATACAGAAACACAACAGGGAAAGATGGGAAAACACAATTAAAGAAATATCCACCGGAAGAAAGCAGAACCAAAGAAATTTTGGAAATTTACGTCCGGAAACAAAACAATTTACATGCCCTCTAAAAATAGAAAATAAGAATATCCACTCCACAAATATTTGAATCCCATTACCAACTTTATTTAGTAATCCCGAAAATCCCGAATTTGACAGAAAACACTATCAAGAAATAAATAACCACATACACCGAAACAGCCACCTCTTCAAACCATTAATACCTGCCCCAGCACTAAACTCCGACGACGACACTAAAAAATTAATAAACTTTGATGATTTCATAAGCAGAATTAGACACCTAGGCAAATCAGCACCAGGACCGGATACCATTACCTACACGATGCTAAAAAACATTCCACACGCTATGATCAAGAAAACTGTAACCTTCTACAACCTAATACTACGAAACGGATACCATCCCCAAATTTGGAAACGAGCCCATCTCATTCTACTAGAAAAACCCGGAAAAACCAACACAAACTACAAAAACTATAGACCAATCTCCCTGACAGCAACATTATCCAACATACTTGAAACTATTATCTTCAAATGTCTCAATAGCTTCTTAAAAAGTAGAAACCTCATACCTGAAACTCAAGCCGGCTATAGATCAAGCATAACAATACAAGACCAACTGTTAAGAGTCATTTCTGAGATAAAAGAAAAATCAAACCGCAGATTCACCACAACAGCTGCCTTCCTAGACGTGCAAGGAGCATTTGACAAGTGTTGGATAAATGAATTATATAAAATGGAGAAAATGAAAATCCCAGAATACATAATCAGATGGACATCCAGCTTTTTATCAAATGGAACTGCCCAAATAAAAATAAACGGACAACTGTCAAATCCCATCAAACTAGAAGCAGGCACCCCACAAGGAAGCGCTATATCTGGACTACTTTACAGAATTTTCACATCTGACACACCTCAACCCACTCACCAAAGCATCCAACTCGCACAATACGCAGATGACACCGCATACTGGTGCTCCAGAGCAAAATTAAAAGACGCAAAATCCAAATTAGAACGACAACTCCAAACCTTCAATACTTGGGCAAACAAATGGAGAATCACAATAAACCCAGAAAAAACTCAGTATATAATATTCCACGAGTAATGCAAAGAAAAACATAAAAAACACTATCATAAACTACAACAAACATAATAAAAAAGCCCAAAACGGAATCACATACTTAGGAGTGACGTTGACGAAAAAATTAAACACTAAAACACATTTCAACAAAAAATTTCAAGCCGCAAAAGTTATGTTTAAAACTTTTATCCAAAACAGGGAAGGAAGGATTATCAACCAACACCCTCATACAGCTATATAAAACAATTATAAGACCAATATGTACATATACTGCAATAGCACTATGGCTCATCACGAACCAGACAGTTAAAAACAGGATCGCAAGTTATGAAAGAAGATGTCTAAGAATAACAATGAAACTACCACCGTGGACAAAAAACAACGAAATCTATAACATCCAGAACTGCACCCATAACTGACGAAATATATATATATACTTTCAAATATATACAGAACGCAAGTGACCGACCACACAGACAAAGACTTATTGAGAAAGCCAAACAATACAAACCAGCGCACCTGCGTCAGAAAACCACCCCAAGCGGACCAGCTTTACTGACCATTATCAAAGACTACAAAGATATCATAGAAGATAAACAAGAACGACTCCAAGAACACCTAGATATACTACTCGGAAACATCACTGCAAATTCGGCACGACATACCAAATCAAACTCAAACTTATCAAACGTCCATCCACAAACAGAAACCAAATCTACCTAATATATTAAAATAAAATAAATAAAAAAGCCCTTACCAAAAAAAAAAAAGGCGGGAGCCAGCCGCCACTACAAAACAAAGAAAAGAAAGCAAAGAGCCTGTTTCTCAAAAATTAAAATGCATGTTGGCTGAAGAGGGCTAGATAAGCCCTGAAACAGCCTTGGGTGAGATAAACCCTAAATCCCCCTTGTAGTAGTAGGTGTACATTTATAAAACAGCCCTGTCTCGTCGACAATGAAGATATCTTTTGCATTTTCGTCTTGAATCCACTCTACCAAACTCGTTTTCCAATCACTGGCTGCTTGCTGGTCAACACACCCACGTTCACCACAGTTTTAAAAGAAATGCCCTTTCGCTTTTAAAAACCAACCAGCCATCCACTGCTTGCCTTAAAATCAGTCTTTCCCAGTTGCTGTGCAAATTCCGCTGCTTTCGCCGTGATAAGAAGTCCACTTACTGGATTGTTTTTATCCCGTGCTTGCTAACTACTTTTCACGCACTCATCGATGTCAGGGTTTTCAGGCCCTTCTGCTCACTTTTTACTTTCGTCACTGTTTGTAACTTGTACACTGTTCAGAATTTTATCCTTATTTTTGAGGTACGTAGACAACACATTCTGGGGGATTCCAAAGTCTCTTGCGATGTCACACCTTTTTAAACCTTTCCCACTCCGCGAAGGCTGCTGCTGCCTTTTCACCTAAAGTAATTTTTCTAATGTACACGTTTAGGTTTGGAGGGAGCCATTGTCGGCTAAGTTCACTATTTAAACACATACTGATGATGTTTATAGATGTACCTAACTGTGCACACTGTTTTAAAATGCTCACTTTACTGCACGGGAAGTTACAATCTGCTGCAAATGTAGGCCAATTGAATATGCTAATTGCGGAATATGTGACCGCAGGTAGACAGAATGGAAAGGGGTGCGGTGTTCACAATGACAAGAGCCTTGGCTGGCAACAAGTTCCTAGAAATGTACAAAGTAACGCATATTCCTTATCAGCAGGAGAAGGAATTGGAACTACAATAAGATGCAATTCCTGGAATTTTAGCAAGGGAAGGAAATGAGACTACGGTACGGCACAATTCCTGGAAGTTATCGAGCTAGTTTGACTAACCTATAAGTTGTTCACTCACTTTTGTTGAATATTATATCGAGTTATCCAAAAAATATATCGATTTACAGAAGACTTTTTAACATTGTGTTGTATAAGAATGTCAAAGGACTATGCTAAAAGCTCGAATTATTTACAATTTCGAATTTAACAAGTTCAAATTGATGTTCGACTGTACTATACCATATATCATTATATCACAGTAATAAATGTAACATATCTTATCTGAAACCTCATAGATGGAAACCTAAGTGTCTTCATATATTTTTGAACCTGACGTGATAGGAGACTTCTGCGGCAATTTTCAAAATCAGCATATCCTTTTCCTTCAGAATGCCTACCTCTATCGCGGAGCTATGAAAAAGGTTTTCTTTTGTTGGGTAGTGTTATACAAATTTACACAAAAATGCTTCAGAATGAAATGAACTTCTCGGGCTATTCTTTATAAATCCTATATGTTTCAACTGTAATATAAATGTATTAAATGTGAAATTTTATCAAAACTGTTCTAGCCTTTAGAGAAACACATTTTTTTTTTTTTTTAATGTTGCATGTAATGTGTAGTTTGCGGTAGGAGGATTTTCTTGAAAATCGTCATGTTAATTCTTCGGAGAATACTGACATTTAAAAAGTCTGGGGTTTATCTGACTTTTGATTTTTGAGTTATGCTGTTCACAGACAAGAGACACACACACGTGCGCATGCGCGCACACGAAATTTCTACATTACAATTTGGGTGGAACACACTACTTCCTCTTCTGCCTGTAGGTAGAGAAAATACAAATACTTACTCATTTCTGTGTGATTCAGAAAGTCTTTACATTTAACAGGAAAACCTACACAATAAACCTACACGTAAGTGGGTTATATCTTTTTTATAGTCCCCACTAAAGTTTTACAAGAGGATAAAAATTATCTTGCACAGTAACTCTGTGAGTGTGAAAGAGAAGCTGTTTCCAATATTTGGTATCTAGATGAAGACAACAAATACAAATAATGCATGACAAATGACAGCTACAAACCGTAAGTATACAATCACCAATAACCAAGAGATAAGAACACAATTGTTTCTCTGAATAAAAATAATCTTCCGGAATATGTTCACTTGAGTTCCGCATCACTGATAAGATATTTGACTAGTTCATGAAATGAAATACTGAAAGTATACCATAGGACACCATTATGAACCAAAGGACATTTAGGTTTAACAAGATCTTTAGGAAGAACACCCAACTTAACTCCATAGAATATTTAATAAAAATATTTTAGTTTTTTCTTCATATTATGTCACTTTTCAATTTATGAGGTACTAGTCAGCAGTAGCATTTACCTTTTGGAATGAAAGCCATAACCTTGATCAAAATCCAAAATTGTTAAAAGGCATGACAAGCCATAGCAAACTCACAACATGGGAGAACATCTTAATAAGGACATACAAAGACTGGTTAATCAACCAGTTGACAATTTCACCAACAGAGAGAAAACTGCAAGGAAATACAACCAACGACAGTCGGACCTTCGAGTTTGAAAATGGAAGCCCACTGCTCCTGATACTGGTCCCTCAAAATTAAAAAGAAGTGACATTAAGTGAAAAATGCTGACTACAAAATATTTATTAACTAATTTGGACATCACTGTTTCTCAATTCCTCCAAACATCTGTTAATTTCATAGAATATGTTCAGGTTCCAGATACTACTTTGTAATTACTAGGCCTAAAAGTTAATGCCATAAAACTCTATGAAATATGCATATAAATATGTTCTTAAAAACTTGAGGATATGCCAATAAATATGCACTTAAAATACACTTCATGCCTGTAACATTTTTCACCATAAACAAAGAGAGATGAAATTGAAGTTACTAAATTGAGAAATAGAAACTTCTGATTCACTGCCCAAAAGGAGCAACTAACTGCAGTTCACAACAGCCATGAAAGAACTCCTACACTCTCTGTAGATGGATTTATATCTTAAGAAAATCTTCTCTACATCACAGGTTCATACTTGCGCATAGTTAAACAATGCTAACCAGTTTGCAGTAAAAGACAGTATGTGTAAGTTAATTACGTTTCCTTTTACAAATTTGTCCATATCCAGGATTTTCTGACATTACACTCTTCACTTTGTTGTTTAGTATTACCTCTACACTACCACAAAAAGAATATAATTTGGGTGTTGTTTCTTGAAATAGTTGAGAGCTTTATTTAAAGCTAGGCTTACTGTTTGTAAGGAAGTAATAGCTTTATGTAGTTTGGAAAAGTGCACAGAGAGAACAATTAGATTAGCTACCAAATCACTATGAGATAATAAAGTTTATGCTATGGATGCAGCATCACTAGTTAAACAACCCCTTTCACTGACTGTAGATAGTAGAATGCAGCATCAACCCATGTACGCCATATTTAGAAAGTGAAACTAATGATTGTGTTAGGACCTAAATAACTGATGGGTGTTTCAAATGCTTTTTTTATTACAGCCACTAACCAATCCACTAAAGTAAATTCTTCATGAATCTCTCCGATGGAATGCATGTGCAAGACGTGTTAAATTAGAGACAATACCATTCAATGTGCATCTTGCCTTAGTCATGTAGCTGGCTCCATTACTGACAAATAAAATCATCCCTTCATATTTAATTCCTATTGGCCACAGTAATTTTAAAGAATCAATTACAGATTGAGTTACTGTTACATACTTTGATTCTTCCATATTTATCACATTAAGAAGATATGACACCATTTGTTCCTGCTTGTTAAGGCCACCG
Organism: Mantis religiosa; assembly: GCA_030765055.1. Taxonomy (NCBI): domain Eukaryota; kingdom Metazoa; phylum Arthropoda; class Insecta; order Mantodea; family Mantidae; genus Mantis; species Mantis religiosa. The sequence continues at coordinate 143,754,612 of CM060950.1, forward strand.
ACTATATTGTTTACAATAAATCTACCTTCAGAATCTGTTGTTTTATCTATCAAGATCTCAATAAATTCATTTTCCAGTTTATCTCACGTTCTTGATGCAACATTGTTGTACAAACAGCTGACTAGTGTTTTGTAATATGCTTTCATCAGGTACGTAATGTGCAGTATATTTACAAAGAAAGTTTCTCAAGGTAAGGGTAGTAGGTCTCCAAAGCAGTACATCAGACACTAAAAATGCTTCACATAAATCAGAAGAAAATTTATCTAGTTTGTTCCGTGACATTCTCCCAAATGCTTTTGCTTAGTCTCTCTCTCTTCCCCCTCCCCCAAACATTGCTAAGTTTTGCTGAATCTACATGTTGGATAACTTGGGAGTATTTTCCACTTCCCAAACTTTTTTCTCATATCTACATAATATTGTGCCATCAGCACAAAAGAAATAACTTGCAAACTCATTTTGAAAATTATTAAGTCTGGATGACTCGTGAGTTTTTAATTTTTGCATAGATCTATCTTAATATTTCAGTGAAAAATACAAACAACTGACAAACACTTTTTTCTACACTACTGAAAGTAGTACACACAGAGAGATCTAGAGAAATGCAATACTACAATGCACATGGAACAAATTATACTGAGCTGACTGTGAAGGGATGCTAGCACAGGCTATGCATTAAGCTATGCAATTGCACACTCTCTCCAGATAACAGCTGAGTACTTTCCTGACGTTTTTACAAGTAGCTCAGTTTGGAGTTACAGAATTATTAGCATTGATAAAAAGATGGCTTTATGCCACATAAGACAAACAATAAGAATATATTTTTCCTCAGAAAGGCCAAAATATGTATTTATATGCAACATTAAATTGGTTATAAACTGATGATTCATGCATATAACTTACCAACATTGTAATTATAACAAAGGAAAAAAGTATGTAAATGTATGAACTTCCTGACTCTAGTAATTACCTATTTGAAGGCTCCCTAATCGGAGAAAAAAGTTCCAGCAATACAGTTTGTTTAGACTGCAATACTGCAAGTGAGGATAGATCTAGCAATCAAGTTGAAATACCACATGAGATTATGCGTGATTGAAAGAATTTAGTAACAGTGACGTAAAAATCAATTTAAATAACTGACTACAAATTGTTTTTTCAACCACATGAGATGCTCAAAATTGCTGTATCACATGACGTGTAGTCTTAACAATCATAAAATTGTACCAAATATAATATTATTAAAACCAACCAATCAAACCATGGGAGCAAATTTTCATCATATGGAGCAGAACCATATCCTGAATTTTTATTTTCTCCCGTCAAAGGACTTTAGAACTTCATTTTACCTTTTCAGGATGTTGCCATTTTTAATATCAACTTAGTAAACAAATCCTGATGATGGAAAAAACCCTCTTCCAAAGTACTTTCAAGTTAGAAAAAATATTAGTCATGCTAGTGTTTCAAATACCAGCCCAGATATCTTCAATTAGATCGTTTAGGGCATAAATGCCTGATGTATGTAAGGACATAAATGCCTGATGTATGTAAGGGCATAAATTAATTTTTTTCTTATATTATAAAAATTCAAAACAGGTGATGATGAATGCTGTTCTACTTTTCTGTAGAATACCTAAAGTATTGTGCTGCATTCATATCATTTTGTTTTGACTTACTGCTCTCTCAGCCCTGCTGACCATAGCAACTCACACAGTAAAAATAATCTGTACTTATAGTATACTTGAACTGAACTGTTTCATTGGTTACCAGGCTGTGCCATGACTGAGCAATTAGACCGCTTGCCTCTCACCAAGGTAGTCCAGGTTCGATCCCAGGTGAATGCATGTGAGATTTATGGTGGAAAATATGGTGCTGGGGTGGGTTTTCTTCAGGTTTTCTTTCCCCCGCGATCTCATTCCACTGCTACTCCATCTTCATTTCATGTATCATCAGTGTAGCCACTGAAGTGATATGTAGTAAAAGTGGGTATTATACACAACACACACACTCACACACACACACACACACACACATTAATTGGTTACCAAGTTTCAATGTCTGCTTATATTAAGAATTTTATCTCCCTGATTTCTAGACACTCTAGCCACAGATGCATCCTAACTATTTGAAGTCTCCGCACCGAACAAGGTTTCTCATTACTCATTTGCAGTTCATTAAGCTTAATAGTGTATTTACTGTTGCATTTTTGAGAGGCACAATAGAATATATATTGTATCGTAGGTTGTGAAAGTTATGTAACAAATAGTATACATATGTATTCATCATCATCATAATCATCATCATCATCATCATCTTGGATTGATCTTCCTATCTCTTCTGCTCATTCAGAAGTCTTTGTTCCACCATTTTCTTCACAGACCACTGACTTTGAACCTTCAAGCCTCTTCTGGTCATTCCCAAATCTTTTCCCCTTTAGCCCGCCTCGGTAGCGTGGTGGTAGAGTGTCTGCCTCACGTTCAAGAGGTCCCGAGTTCGAATCTCGGTCAGGGTGAGTTACCTGGATAAGGTTTTTCCGGGGTTTTCCCTTATCCTGAAAGACGAATGTCGGGTAACTCTAAGCTCTATGGACCCTGGACTCATTTGAGCACCATTTCACCCATTCCATCCATCGTCCGATATGACTTAACGTTGGAGGACGTAAATTACAAACAAACAAACTCTTCCCCTTTAACTTTTCCATTGGCCATTGAAATTGAACATTCAGCTCTCTTTTGCTTATTGCAGAATCTTTTGACCTTCCACCTTCTTCACAAATAACTGACATTGAACCTTCAGGACTCTACTGTTCATTCAGGAGGCTTTCATTCTTCCTTCTTGTCCATAGATAACTGGCATTGAACATTCAGGTCTCTTCTATTCATTCAGGAGTCTTTTGTCTGTCCATCCTCTTCATAGACTACTGACACTGGACCTTCAGGTCTCTTCTACTTATTCAGGAGTCTTTTGTCTGTCCATCCTCTTCATAGACTACTCACACTGGAACTTCAGGTCTCTTCTACTTATTCAGGAGTCTTTTGTCTGTCCATCCTCTTCATAGACTACTGACACTGGACCTTCAGGTCTCTTCTACTTATTCAGGAGTCTTTTGTCTGTCCATCCTCTTCATAGACTACTCACACTGGAACTTCAGGTCTCTTCTACTTATTCAGGAGTCTTTTGTCTGTCCATCCTCTTCATAGACTACTCACACTGGACCTTCAGGTCTCTTCTACTTATTCAGGAGTCTTTTGTCTGTCCATCCTCTTCATAGACTACTGACACTGGAACTTCAGGTCTCTTCTACTCATTCAGGAGTCTTTTGTCTGTCCATCCACTTCATAGACTACTGACACTGGACCTTCAGGTCTCTTCTACTTATTCAGGAGTCTTTTATCTGTCCATCCTCTTCATAGACTACTGACACTGGACCTTCAGGTCTCTTCTACTTATTCAGGAGTCTTTTGTCTGTCCATCCTCTTCATAGACTACTCACACTGGAACTTCAGGTCTCTTCTACTTATTCAGGAGTCTTTTGTCTGTCCATCCTCTTCATAGACTACTGACACTGGACCTTCAGGTCTCTTCTACTTATTCAGGAGTCTTTTGTCTGTCCATCCTCTTCATAGACTACTGACACTGGAACTTCAGGTCTCTTCTACTCATTCAGGAGTCTTTTGTCTGTCCATCCACTTCATAGACTACTGACACTGGACCTTCTGGTCTCTTCTACTCATTCAGGAGTCTTTTGTCTGTCCATCCTCTTCATAGACCACTGACACTGTACCTTCAGGTCAGGAGTCTTTCATCTGTCCATCATTCAAAATAGCTAATTTTGTTATTCTTGTTCTAACCTATTCTTGTAACATGGTCCAGCCAACTATTTTTTTTAACCTACCGAAAACATCTTAAACTAAAGACCAAGCTGTCGTTTTGTGGCTTGATCAAGATCACATGTGTGCGCAATTTGCTTGTACTGCATTGACCTTGGTACTGTTCTGCTAGCTCACTCCAAGATACACTTTAAAAGCTGTAACTGTCAGGTAACAATTGCTGCCTTCAGTTTGTCTTGTAAAGACTAAGAGCTTTTCCAATGTGCATCTCAAAAGTGAAAAGTTATTCAAACACCTGTGTTGTATGTAAATTGCTTTATAGTATTCTTGTTGGTGAACCTTCTTTATTAGTCCACATAAATGTCTACCACAAACTTCATGCTTGAGCAAAGAATTCTTATGAACAATACATATGTTAAACTAAATCATGTAGACGGGTGAGTAGACCTACTCAGAAGGTATTTCCTGGTAATCCGATTTCAAATAGAGATGTTGTTAGACAACTGATTAATAAGTTTTGCACAATGGAATTGCTAAATCTAAAAAGCAAAAGAAACATGTTCTTAACAAGGAACATAAAGTCAAAATTCCTGCATCACTTTAGTATTTGTCAGAAAAGTCTCTAGGACATGTTGCAGAGTTTCAGAATTCTCTGTGTATACACCAGCTAATGTTTAAGGGAAGGCATCGGTGAAATTTCATAAACCGACAAAAATTGGCATTTTCCACTTTTTGCCTTAAATTATGTTTAAACATTGCAGTTTCAGAATCTGCTATCAATTATGCCCTAGCATCATTTAAAGAGGCTCTTTATTATGATTTAAATGCCCATGTGCATGTGGATGTGACCATTTGAATTGGCTTTGCCAGCTAGTTTCAAAGAAATTGGTGCAATGTTCACGTTTAAACCATGTGGTGGGATTCCAGAGATGAAATCATTTAAGGTAAAGTTCAGAGACACCTGTTAGATGTTTGTGAAAAGTGGTTTTCATACAACAATAGCCATGGTTAGCAGCTTATATAAGGTAAGTATTGTTTAGAATAGGAACAAGGCTTATACTGCTTTCTTGCTGCAACAGTATGTAATTCTTACCAAGTTCGGTTAGGTGTACGTATATTAACAGATAGCTATATTAGTATTTGTAAAACAGGAACATTTTAGTGCTCAATTTTTAAAAAATTTCTCTCTAAAGTGCTGCATAAAGTTGCATCAGATTGGGTAAGATAGTTAAGAACAGGCAATCAAAGGTGTCTCTTGCAGCATAAAAAAAGAATTAAAAAGGTAGGAGTCTCAAAAATCTGAAACAAGTGCAGTAACTAAAATAAATATTAATAAAGCTGGTTCAAGTGGCAGGAAGTTGGGGAACTTCTGCAGTGATGATGAAAATGAATATGAAGATACCAAGCCCAGATTGTATACTTATTCACAGAGAAACTAGGAATAAGATATTTAATAGTTTTAGCTATATACATTGTGGATTCAAGGGTTTGAAGGCAAAATGTAATGAAATTTTGTGGTTCACTAGTAAAGTGATAATATAATGTTCTCCCTGTAGTAAATGTTATGTGAAAACATATACCAGCCCTAGAGTTACCAGTGATTCTAGAACGTCACCTTGTGATGTAAATAGAAGAATGGTTTATGCATTTCTGGGCATTGGTAAGGATCATGCTGCTACACACAAGTTTTGTATGGCCATGGGTATGAATTGCATGAGTTCCTCTACACAGTGTTCATTTTTATGTGATTTACCGCGTAAAATTTAACGACATCAATAGCATCACTGATGCTGCAAATTTATATGAGGTTCCCCTAGCGGCTTGAGATCATATTTGATGTGCTGACAGCAGTTCGTTTTAATGAATGTGAACATTATTATATGATAGATAAATACAAAAAATATCTTGCAATTTGGTGTTTCTCTGTGAAGATATATAACTTAATATAACTTAATAAAGGAATACCAAAACATTATATTAAAGAAACAGATATTTTTGTCCTTTCAACAGTGCATGTCATAATGAATGATGAATGAATAAATGAATAAATGAATAAATGAATGTATGTATGAAACGGGTGATATGATACTCAAATGAGTCCAGGGTCTCTAGAGCTCAGAGTTACTCGACATTCGTCTTCGTAGGATAAAAAAATAACCTGGAAAAACCCTTATCCAGGTAACTCATCCTTAGCGATATTCGAACTCACGACCTCTTGTGTGTAAGATACACACGCTACCTCACACCAAGGAGGCAGGCAAGAAACAGATTATTTATGTCATATATTTATAATATTGATTTATTTATTATATTTATTACTTCTAGTTTGAGACAAGTCACTTTATAGTGTCCAGTGTCTCTCATTTTGCAAGTAACTGATCCTGTATTGAAAATGTTTGATGCACCTATTGGTTTTAAAAGACATAAGGATACCAGCATTAATAAAGAAATTTTAATTAAGCATGAGAATGACAAAAAGAATTTATATCATATACTGATAAACCATAAGACGTTTAAGTTGCAAACAAAAGTATGTCAATTTGACGGTACCTGGACACCTTTGACAACATTACGCTTCGGGTGACTTGTCAGAATGCTGGACAGCGTTTTTAAATTATATTTATATGTCGCACCAATTTTAATGCCAGTACAAAAGCATCATTCAACCATGATGATGCACTGCTCTGTCTTCATATTCAAGGTGCTTACCTTTGGAGTAGAAACGTGCTACTTATACATACTATGGTGGAAGTGGATACGCCACTTACGTCTGTTAAACCCACAGGGAAGACTACTGAAGAACCTCGGTAGGGGCGCCGGTGAACTAGCACACCATGCACCTTGCTTCTGCAGGCAAGTACCCAGAACTTTTTAGGCAACCCTCTGCCCCCTCCGGGTGTCCATGCCTGGCTGGAGGTACCTGATCTCCCACGGGTATCGGGAACCACTGCCCCCTCGAGTCCAACCCAATCCGAACCCCCAAACAGGGAGGGACTCGAATGTTTGGCCCGATGTTCCTCTAGTAACGTCAGAGGTATCACGAGCGCTTGGGGTTTGCAGCGCTCGCACCACAGCAGCTGAAGGGGATGGATCTCCCACCCCCTCTTCACAAAAGGCCACCACACAAGACGTACTTCTTGTCACGTAAGAAGTACCACAGTTGCCAGGGGTCCGCAGCGGCCGCACCACAGCAGCTAAAGTAGATGGATCCCCTCCACTACAGGAGTATGTAATAGTGTAATAGTATGTTAATCACGATTACCATAAGAGGGCTGAAAGGGGAGGCTGGTTGTGTTAGTTATAAGTACAACCACACTCAGAGCGCTGTCATTTGCTTACTGTTTCGCAAACATTACCGCTTCTTCTCCGTAGAGGGCACTATGATTTCAAGATAGACTCACTAATCAACTATGACATCATTCTTTCTCTATCGGAGGGCGGGAAATCATGAATAAAGTGAACACTGTGTACTTACAGTTCCCATCTCATAGACAGAAGTAAAGAGATTAGCTAGTATAGGGTCTTTCAACGAGAGTGTCCTATCTTTAACATATAATAGCTGCCGTTGTTATAGAGTTACAGCAGTCATTTTTTTAATGTGGTTACATTGTTATTGACAAATAGCCGTGGAGCATTACAGCATTCAGCAATGTGTAGAAATTGTGAACATTTATTTTTTCCAAGACATATATGGAGGAGCTCTAACTGTCAATGGAGAAACATACCGGGCTCTTAAAAGGGACTATTTTTGGCCTCAATTAAATGGTATGGATCTCAGAAGCATCTGGTTGCAGCAGGATGGTGCCACATACTGCTCTCAAAACAACTCATCTTTTGAAGAAGAAGTAGTTCAGAGGTTTCATCATTTTCAGTGTTGGTGATCCCCAAGATCATGTGATATAATGCTGTTGGATTACTTCTTGTGGGGTTATCTTAAATCTCAAGTTTATGCCAACAAGCCAGAAAGAGTAAATGATCTTATGAATAAGATCACGCGTGTTATTCGTGAAGTTGAACATAATTTACGTTCATCTGTCGTTGAAAATTGGGTCAACCATATTTGCACAACCCAATGAAGTTGCAGCAGTCACTTAACTGATATTCTCTTCCACAAGTAATGACATTAATTATGTTTCAAAATAAAAGAGAAATATATCTCTATCATTTATAGAATGTGCTTTATTTAAGTTCAAAGATAGGACACTCTTGTTCAAAGACCCTACACTAATCTACTGGAGAATTCTACCAAAGGAAAAACGCAGAATGTGAATGAAAGTTTGCACAGTAAGATATGGCGTAAATGTCCCAAAGAAGTTGTAGAAATCTAGAAATCTAGAAAGAAATTGTAAATTGCAGTGAATTTTTTTTTACGTCCTCCAATTTCAAGTCATATCGGACTATGAATGAGATGGGTGATATGATGCTCAAATGAGCTTGGGATCCATAGAGCTTAGAGTTACGTGACATTCCTCTTTAAAGATAAGGGAAAACCCTGGAATAAACCTTATCCAGGTAACTCACCATGACCAAGATTTGAACTCGAGACCTCTTGAATGTGAGGCAGACACGCTACCAACTGCACTAAAGAGGCAGGCTTGCAGTGACTGCAGCTGTTAGTGAATTTAATAGGTGTTATAACATGTTAACGGAAAAGTTGCAGCAAGAAAAGTAACTCCTGTTAGCAAGAAAATTAGTAGTGTTAGAGAGACCCAAAGACTAAACCAGAGTGCCCAAAGTTCATTAAGCATATATAAATCTACCAGGAAGCAGTTTAAGGGTGATTAAAAGAAGAAGAAGAAAACAAACTAGCTGAGGGGCCTACATATAGTGCAGGAAGGTTTTTTTTAAAAAATATATAGGTTCTAACTAGATTTTTCTCGGTGTCCAATTTTTAGTATTCTTTAATGCTCAAAATATTCCAGACACTGAAGTTTTCCACGAATTTCTTTAAGCTTTGCATATATATATTCCTATGTATATGTATTCCTATGCAATGTATATTCCTAGTTAGGTATTCAATAAAAGTTGGTATTATTAGGGCTTTATATGAAACAACTTAATAATTTTTGGTATTGCAAACAGAAAATTGAAGAAAACCCTTATTATATTCTTAGATTTTCTCCTCCAGAACCATTAGACATAGACAAATGAGCATATATAATTTTGTAACTATTATTTAAAGGAAACAAAATCCTAAGTTTCAATCATTTGTAATAAAAATTCAAAAGAATGCAATGTTTTCCTAATGTAATTGCAGCAAAAAATACAATTATTATTATTTTGATAAAAATTAAGATAGAAAAATCTTAAGAAAATCGCCTTAGGTAACCAAATTTAAGAGAAAGAAGCTAATAAGATAGCTGCATGGTCTACATATGATGCAGGGGAATTTTAAAGTAAATAAAGTAATGTAATTTCTACCTAAATCTTTAAATTCATTTTTCTCCCTTTTCAAATTTTCAACATTTTTGTATGGTCAACATACTCTAAAACTTGCAATTTGCAATGAATTTGTATGAAACTTTGCATACATATTCCTAAATAAATGTTTCATAAAAGGTGATATTATTGTAGTTATAAATTGATTAGTTCATTTATTATTGAATTTTAAACCTCAAAATTGCCAAACATTTAAGGAAAATTAAATGTATTGATACATAAAATCCTTTGTATTCAAAATTACTTGATACACACTAAAAAGTATACAATGTTTTATAACTGATGTATATAGAGAGCTGAATCTAAAATTTAAATTTTCTAACAGAAAATCCGTACAAACTGGGACATTTTATACAACATACAAAAATCACAATATAAAAAGCAAGAACTTTTTTCTCAACTATTATAGATAGAAGAATGTAATTTGGAAATTTCACCAGATTCCCCTTGACCCACTTAATGACAAAATTTCCAGCATTTCTGATATAAACTCTACATTTTCACATTTTTCACAGATGCCTCCTCTTAAAAATAAAAATTAAAGAAGGAACCACAGAATGACTATTACTTATTATTACAACATCGTTGTCATTGTAGATGGATATCACTTTCATTCATGATAATGTTTGTACTTATTATATTTCAATAATATATATTTCAATTTACTATTTCTCATGAGAAGGTAATGCAGAATGAAAAACCCCTTGTGATAGAAGATAACATGTGAAGCACACATACGTGCATTTCCAACTGGGCCATAGAACAATCACCCTGAACATTCAATTAGTTTCTGACATATTTCAATTCTTTTAGGCACTTATCTCAAGAAACTGATCTCAGCAATTACTGCATGTTTTCTACAGGGCCTTAGAGTATTCAAATTTCACATCCATACAATGACACTGGAATGGCCTTTACTTATGCAACTTGCTTTGTCACATTTTCACTTCATTTTCAAGACTGCACTTAAGATGTGCGCATATATGTATGTTGAAATTTATACAATTTGTTAGGCAGGATTTTGCCTAAATTATATAGAATGTCACAAAATGAATAATAAAATGGATTAACAAGTTTCATTTATTATAATTCTTGATACATTGGGAAATTTTGCTATAAAACAAACATTTGATTCCCCCCCCCTCCTCCCATACTTCAAAAGATGTATTACTTACTACTTATTAGGAATATGAATATAGCATTAAATTTGCAACAACAACAAAAAAGTGTATAAGGATAATTTCAATTGTAAGATCTGACCACCCATGCAGAGAGTTATTTATAAAAAATGAAGTTCTCACAGTTCTATTACTGTATGTATATCATCTACTACTTTTAATAATGGATCAAAAGACATCTCAAGACACTGTGAGGTGCACAAGCATAATAATAGAAGTCAGAGTAACGTATATAGTCCTGTACATACAAAAAAGTTTTCTGACAAAAATCCATTAAATAGAGCAACTTTGTACAACAAACTTCCAACAGAATTTAAAACTCTACTATTTAAGTCCTTTAGGGCAAGTTAAAGAAATACCTTGTATACAAACCTCTGTATAGACTGGAGGAATTCTGAACAAAGGTGTGAGTGTGTGCATGTTGTGCGTGCATGTGTGTGTGTGTGTGCCTGTGTGCGCATTGCGTGATTGCATGCGTGCATGTGAGAGAAAGAGAGAGTATATGTGTGCCCAATAGTTTGTAACTAATAAATATATTGTAATACTTGTAATTGCTGACCTGACCATGCTTATAACTTGTATTTCCAAGAATACAGAAAATAAATATTATTTTATAAGAAGAAACTGAATTTCAGTTATAGTAGTGATCAACAGGTTAGTACACAATACTCGTAATTTTATCATTTAATGCACATTTAGCTGTTAATAGTTATTTAGTATGAAAGAAATGCTCCAATGAAAATCCTTAGTGCAATTCACACAGTTCAAATATAGCCAGACACACAAGAGATATTTATCATTTCATGATAAATGGCTTTTCTAGGTATTCTCAGAATTTCTTTAATGATGAGAACCTTGTTAAGAACCTTTTGGTGCAATAATAAAAAGCCTTGATTTTTACTTTACAAATTTTTATACCTTTAACTCAAGTGCTTCAAACATGAGGGTATAAGCTGTAAAGTGTTTTGCTTTAACTCCTTCACAATTATGCACGGAAATATTCTGCAGACTTATAATATTTACCATACACTAAATTTTGTAATGTAATGTACTTATGCAATTTAAATCACACATTTGTGTCTTTCATAGGTTACATCATATCAAGCACAGAATTCTAAAGTAAAACATTTCTCTGTGTGCTTATAAAACTAATCCACAATCGAAATTAAATCATTTACTTCTAAATGAGCTGCAGCTGAGCTTTTGTACCCCAAAATAATAATTATGGCCAAAGGGAAGGCCTCAGGATGAAGATCAAAATCTCTTGACAAGTTTGTGAAGGAACACAGCATACAAGAAAAGGTAATTATTTGCTCGCCATTTTTATTAAATCTGGAAACATTTCTGCAAGATTCATAAAAGTTTTAGGTGTTATCCTGCTTTGTCCTCACAGACAAAAGACTCAGCTTTATTTTCATCTGGCTTCTAGAGTGCACAGTTTATAATGAAGTAAATTAACCAACTTATTCGTGTAATGCACTAGTTTAAATCAAAACCTAAGTCAGAAAGAGCTGCCCCAATAGTGCTGTGATAGTATTGCTACCTGCAGTAGCAGAGAACCTACGTTTAATTTACACTACAAACTTTGTGCAAATGAGGTAGTATGTATGGTGTAAACGCTCCTACAGCATAACTTTCAGGAAATAGGGCTTGCAGCAATTCCAGATGTAAAGCTGCTATTCTTGAACTTGCCCACTGTACAGAACATTAGGACTACATGCAAAAGTCATTCTGACTCTCCAAATTTTTATCTGACACAGGTGCTCATCTCTTGCTTTTAATTTACCCAGGTACACCATTGTTTGGATTTGATTGTAGCACCTATGAATGATGATACCAGAATTGACAATAAAACCAAATCTTTGACTATATGTCTGATGAACTGTAACCTCTGAGTTGGATTGCTTGAATTCCAAAAATAAAAATGATTTTACACCAAATTTCTGTGTTCTGTATATTTTGTTACTCTAGAGACAAAGCAAAATGTGTACATGTAGAATTTAAACGCTCACAACTGCACTTCAATTTAAGTTCCACTCATTTCCATTTTAACCTCCTCATATGGAGAACTTACAATCCACCAAAGACTTATAAGCAGTTGCCTGGGATCAGACGCCTATCAAGGAACAATAAAACCCTGGATCTGAGAGAATATAGAATGAAGAAGTGAATTATATCAAATACTGTGCAAGGATGTAAAGAAAAGTGACTATGGAGCTGCTAGTAAAATGAATCAGGGGGAAGATGGACAACTGCAGAGAACCATAAGTAAATCTGCCTAGATGCTCACGCTGCTTTGTCAATTTAATTATGATTCATAATAACCTCAGATACTGCAGAGAAAAATATAAGTTTAAAATATCTGTAATCATTTGTATCCATTCTATATAAATGAGTTGCCAAGCCAGTGATTAAAATGTACATAATAACATATAACATGTCGCCCTCGGTATATTATAGGTAAACCTGGTATTGTTTTGCTAATGAATTATATCTCAGATATTGTGCAAATTTTCTTTCACTTGATTATCTTGAAAACAATGGTATAATTTCTGGCTTCATGAACAGCAATAAATTGAAATCACCAAATGTCATTTTAAGCGATATTGTACAATCACTGCAATGGAAAGGAATTTAAATGTCAGTGACATAGATTTTATAACAGTTTCAATAAATTCTTTATAACAATTTTAGTATATAATGGAGTATACAATTTTAGTATAAAATTTGAAGCTTAAAATAAGAAAATAAGAAAGACAAGTGCATCAAAAAGATAATGGAAGTTATGATTGTTTATAATGGCTTGGTAATAATGAAAGTTATACTTTTTTATAATGCTTGGTAAATAAACCTTTTGTATACTTACTCGTCCACGTTCCACCAAGTTCGTGATCATTATGATGATGACAACACGCTGCTCCCAAACCATTTGCCAAAAGCAGTTAAATGTTGCAGGTAAAGGTCCCTGAGTGCCAATATAAGCTCTAGTGCGCTGGAAACCATCAATATAATTGGCATTCACATAATCCACAGTTTTCTTCTGTCCAGGAACCGGCAACAGCTGCACACGGGTATGGTCATCTAGAATCACAATAATTCTACAATTAGAGAATCAATATATGTAGATATGCCTTAGTTTCAATATGTATCTAACTCTTTTGACTTAAAGACCTTGTTCCTATCATCAAAATGCTTATTTTGGTACTACCTTTCTACTCTACAATTTTGTAAACATTGTTTTTCTACACCCCTTACATGTTTGATCAAAACTGAAAGACATAGTGAGGGTAATTTATTGAAGTTTCCTAAAATTAAGAATTTTTAGGCAAACTATTTGCAGTTACTGATTTGACATTTTACATTAACATATACTGCAGGACTTTTCTCACTCATTTCACATTTGTTTTTAAAAAAAGTGAAGAGAAAGTCAAGAGTTGTTTGAAAGGGGCATCTTCTAAAGTTTATAATTTGTAGACACATGCTGCATATACTGAAATTTTATGCATGTGCAAGAGTTTACATTTGTCCAAGGTTTAAAATTTGAGAGTTTACATTTGTCCAAGGTTTAAAATTTGATTTAATTTATAAGACATCAAGAGTAGTTGATGCAGAAAACTTCCTAAAACTGTGCAATTGAAAATTCAATATTACACGTTTCACAGGGTTGAAGCATAGTCTGATGTTTATGGAAGCGCTAACGGTATGCAGGCAACAAGTTTCAAACCCAAGTCTATGAGTTGCAGATATACAGGAGTCACATCCCTAAATGTCACACCACACTTCACCACTGATGTTGTGATTTTAGCTAAATGCACAAATAGAATGACAACAATGTAACGTACACAGAAGGTAGTCAACATAGATCTCTGTCAACATTCTAAGAGGTACTTTTAGTGAATAATTTGTCTCAGAACTTGCAGCATGTTTCATTTACCAGTTTGCTACTGATAAGGGAACTATCACTATGCTCATACTTGTATTCGCTTGAGAGTTTGATGTCATCATCTGTGCTCTATGTGGGGCCTGTGTTCCAAAAATCAAGTGTGGATTATAGCAGGAAGTACCCGAAAATGAGTCCAGAATATGTAGGAATATATAGGCATAATAGCACTGCATTGTAAGGGAGAGATTGTTTACCCCTGCTGGCAGCAGTCTACACATTGCATACATAAGGAGCGCCAGCACAGAGCTCACAAGGGATGTCCAGCAGCTACTTACAAGTGGTCACATGCGGCATCAGTTTTGTGTGTTACAATTTTACTCAGCAGCAGATTTTTGGTGCTCAGGTGCCACATAGAGCAGAGATGATGCCATAAAACTCTCAAGCTAATACAGGTATGAGCACAGTGATAGTTCCCTTGACAGTTATCCCTTATGGAGTACTCAAGAATTAGTACTGTTAATTTGCATTAACTTACAGGCAAGGATATTCAGATAGCGGTTCTTCTGCTTGTTGTCAGGGTGTTGAGACTGCTCAGTTGGATATTCTTCCATAGTAGAAGCAGCTTGAATAGCTTCATATTCCTTACTGAAACCAATATCACCATCAGCATGCAACTGAGCAACATGCCTAGCAAACAAATGAACTGGTATAGCGGTCTTGGCTTCTCCATTCTCTGGACGTATGTCCCAATCAGCCTGTGTAGGTGGTAGTGCTCGAGGTGCTTCATCCAGGTAATAATATGATGCATGCAGACATTTCCTGCAAAACCAGAAATAACATACTTAATTTTGCACAGAGTCATGAAGCTTAATAGGTACCTACAGAAAATGCAATAACTTGATACTAATGCTTCTGGTGTAGGAAAAACTTTTTTATCTGCAACTTTTATAAAAATGAACACCATTCTCCCATTGCTTAAATCATAATAGAACATATAAATTTAATATTTTAATGCAGTGAAACAGGTTCCGAATTGACTATGCAGACACAAGAAATAATAGCAATAAGTATTATTTTCAGATATACAGGCATAATGACATTTCCTTAAGCTACAAACATTGTTTTGATTCATAAATTTGTCAACCACAGCTGTACCATGTCAGTAGATTTACTGGTATGCAAAAGAACTCCTGCGACATGAAATTCTGACACACCAGCATTACTAATATGAGCCTGGCAATTGTCAGTGATTAATAAACAAAATATTTATTTATTTTTCTGACTAAATGCTCCTACCTCAAAATGCTTAGCTTGGTGCTGGCTTTCTGTTCTCCAATTTTCTGCAAATTGTTTCTCTGCACCTTTATATTCAGAAGCTCAGTCAATTGAATTAATCATTCACAAAAACAATTATTTCATAATGTTTGTGCTTTTGAAAATCTTGGTACAACTATGTTCTGACAGAAATGTTACTTCTAGAAAAGAAAAGATATCCAAAAAGCAAACATTTTACAAGCAAGCATTAATTTGCTGTGTAAGAAATCTGTTCCCACAAAGGAATTGTGCATTTTGAAATAATATGAAACCTATTTCATACCAAAAACTCAGTGGCAGTACATTCCAGCAGCATTCACAACAGCATGACATGTTTGGTTTCCTAAGCTTGCTGTTATCTCAACTCAAGTATGTTATAACTTCCTCATCCTGAGACACAAAGGAAGAGAGTGGTGGAAGGAAATGGGTTATTGGGATTATGTCTACTTGCAAAATTATCAGAACTTCAGTCCAACAGGATGTGTGTAGGCACATGACATATTGAGAATAATGCTAGATAAGACTAAATAACAGAAGGAGCGACATGAGCATTATCTTGCAACAATGTTGGAGTTGAATGAAAAAATGTTATTTGGTATAAAAGACTGTGAGACATGCTCATTAAAGAGGAACAGTCATAACTTGGATAATAATATTTTATTTGTCAATAACGCTACCAATTTCTCCAGGATCATATCAGTGGTGCTGAGGTGTCATAATTTCATCCTGCAGGAGTTCTTTTATATGTTGAAAATTTACTAACATGGACTTGTGGCATTAACTATATTTTAAAACCACCGATCTGGGCTGAATTGAACCAACAACCCTGAAATCAGAAGGCCAGCTGATAGCCAACTCAGCCACCTAGACCACAAATTGTTCTTGTTGCGACAATTATGAATAAATAACAAAATTACTCATGGATGTACCCAACTGTTTTTATGGAAAATGAAACATGGAACCCAATGTATCTTGGAAGTAGAACACTCAAAATTATTATCCAAAAAAAAAATGCTCTGTTAAATTCATGTGTCTTTCTCTATTGTTAATTAGGAATAAACAAACTATTCCTACAAGAGCTTATTTCTCCATCTACTTCATTTTAATCAGGGTATACATTTAAAAACATAACTACAAAGGGAAATTTTTGCCATAAATATAAGATAATAACAATATTGAACACTTCTAACAATTAATTACAGATATCTCAGAAAAGACTTATGCCACAGAAAGAGTTCTTTGAAATAAACTGGTGTTTTAAACAGATTTATATTTTTCTCTATCACCAAACCTACATAAATCATACACATTTATGTAAAATTCCTTACAACTAAAAAGGACTGACTCAGCTATTACCAGAAAATTCAAGTTACAATAGAAGCCCGAAATAGCATAGCTCAAAATACCACACATTCATATTTAATGCAGGTAAAAGTATGCCCCTGTTAAAAAATACTGTTAATTATTTTACTTGTGTTTCTGTTTCAGGATTTTTTTTAAATTTAGAGAGTTGAGATAAAAGAATTCCACAAACAGAGGTTCTGCAGTACAATTTTCACCATCACCCATGTTCGTTGACACTGGCCACTGCTTTCCAGGAAAGTAATGAATGATACCACCACTCTTGGCCTTGTCTTTTTCATCAGTTCATATAATTCTGCTGAATGAAATCATGCACAGCACATGCGGAGGGAAGGGGGATTATGGTGATGTCCTCTGCATCTTAGGCACAGGACCTGGCTAATTCACAGTTACTTTCTCTTCTGCATCATGCTATTGAAGACATAATTAGAGTTTTGCAATAAGGAGTAAGTATAGAAAATTTAATCGCAAAAACTATTTGTAGTTGGTGTATTGATACTTGTCACTTACTTTTTTATATTATTGAGAGACTAGTTTCAAAGGCAATCGCCTTCATTTTCAATCTCTTTCCAACTGGCCTCTGTTGTTGTCTGCTCTCTCTTTGGTGGTGGAACTATGAACTTTTTTGTCAAATTATCTACTGGTAGTATTTCAAAGTTGATTACGCAATCCTTATTTTTCCATATGAATCTGTTCTCCCATGTTGTCAGTTTATTTTGGTTTATCACTCCTTTTAATAATTTTGGATTTGGATCAATGTCCAATGTTCATTCCAAAACAAGATGACTTCGAGAAATGTGTTGTGGGAAGTAGGATTAAAAATTTTTATGTTCAGAAAAAGGGTGCCCCTACAATAGTTAAATTACTTATTGTTTTAAGAGAGAGCATTAACATGAAAGACATTGAAAAAATACTTATAGAATGGCATGACATTCATTCTAAACATCCCCAGTGAAGAAGATAGTCTATGTGGTATTGAGCAACTTAATAATTTCATCTACAATATACACAATTATGATACAATAATACAAACAGATCTGCACAAATAATTCAGCCAGTAAATTGTGATGACATTTTTCTGCAAGGACTGTACTGCATTTCTAATGAGTATGTTATATTAATCTGACTCAACAGTTCGCTTAATGCTGTCTATAACAAGGATGGCAATGAAGAACAAGGTGATGGTGAAGATGATAGGGGTGAAAATGACATGGAGATGGAAGAAAATATTCTCAACATTAGTGAAGTGATAACTCATTTAAACAATGTGATTCTGTGAATGGACAGGCAAAATGAATCAAACAGCATTCATCTCCTCCATCTTGCCACAATATGTGAAGAGAAAACATAGCACATTACTGTATCAAACAAAGCTTGCTGATTTTTTAAAAACAAAAACAAAAATTAGGTTGGTGTAAAATATATATACTGGAATATAATTTGGTTACGGGCTGGAATACATCTCCCAACATAACTGCTGAGTAATTTTAAAAGTACTGTAATACATTTACCTAATATATGAGAGTTTAATACTGTATTGTAATTTATTATTACACGCATATTTCCCTCCTCCAACAGGAAGGACTAATTTTTATCCATTCTAGTGTTGTATCTTTATATACAGTGGTAAGGTTATAACATGGGAAAAAGGATGTCCCCCAACAACCGCATTATTTCGGGCTTCTACTGTAAGTATTTTATTATCATGTAAATATCCTAGTTCTATGGTATTTTAATCAAACTTGTTACATGAGTTTGTTAGAAAATCAATAATTTCGAAAAATCTCCTATTAGCAAATTTGGGAGACGGATGAGCTTTTTTAAATCTTTGTGGCTTATCTTTATAATGCTCTTTCTTTCTCTTTCTATCTCACTCTCTCTCCATCTCTCTCACTCTGTCTCTCACACACACACACACACACACACACACACACACACACACACACACACACACACACACACACACATGCACACGCACATGCATATGCACACATGCTCGCACACACGCACGCACACACACACAGAGAAAAGACTGAAAAGACTGAACAGAAATAAGTCAAATGAAATGGAAAGACGGGAAGTGTGGAAAGTAAGGTATCCAACATAACAATGTGACAAAACTGCGATTGAAAACTGTGATTGGTCAATCGAATGTGAGTCCCAAGTTGGGAATACTGTGATGATGCTTTAGTTCTCACCTCCATAAGATGAATGCAATAATGGCAAGTAGCAGGACAACGGCAACACTGATGGCACCAGCAATCATTCCTGCACTCAGTTCTTTGGTACTACTCTGCTTGAAATTCTGGATCTTGTCACAGTTGGGTCGAACTTGAACTTTCCGGGAATCGGATGAGTCCCCCATCACTACATCCTTACGGTTGAAGATACTGCGAGATGCACCTCTTACTTTCACCTCATACACGCTGTTCATAGTCAGATTTGGTAGCAGCATCTGTAAGGAAACAAACATAACATTATAGTTTCTATGCCACAATTCTTAAAAAGATGCAATTGAACCTGGCTTAATTAAATCAAATCCAATCTTTCCGATAACCCATGGTACCAATTTTAAGCAGCAAAAGTGAGAAATTACTTACACTCCAAATGAATGTAGTAATGTTTAACATAAAAGAAAGCATTACTGTATGAACTAAAAAACTGTGAAGCACAACAGCCCTTTCTGAGTGTGCGCACCACAGGCATTATGAGTAGGGTGCAATACTAGAGGATGGATCGTGGTCAGTGCATGGGTATATGTGGTCTTCGCACAAGAGACCACTGCTTCTCAATCAAGTAGCTCTTCAGTTGGCTCCTCAGGAACCTATCTAGTTTGACCAGATCTTCCAGAGGAACAAAATCTCCACTCCAGCACTGGGAATCGAACCCGAGTCTCCCAATTGAAGATAACCAATATTAGAATAAGCATTACACCTAAACCATGATGATTCATCATTTTTTAATTTTTGGATAGAATGCAATACCTTCTTAAACTACAATATACGTAGTAGAGAAAATAAAAGAATAAGTGAATTCTACACAGTAAATCTACATTTTGACTGAAATTACCATACAATTTAAAACTCTGTTCCATTAGTTGTTTAACTACTTACATAGCAAAAGAGAAAATCATTAAAGCACCACACACGAAAAAGCTGACAAATTATTATTGGAATTTTCATAAGAATTAGAAAGCATAACTAATGTTAATAACAAAACACATCATCATCATCGTCATCGTCGTCATCATCATCATCATCATCATCATCATCATCATCATCATCACCACCATCCTCGTCATCATCATCATCATTATCATCATCATCCTCCTCGTCATCGTCATCGTCATCATCATCATATTTTTTTCTGCACACTTGCCAGCTATCCTAAACTGAAACCCCTAAATTGTTCTCAGGGGCAGCAGTGTGAGTGAAGCAATGTGTCAATATCTTCTTGATTCACTTTTGTGACAAAGCATAATAATTTTATGATAACATGAAATTTAGTTCATGTGCTGTGAACATGCAAAGCTTACAGTTAAAATAGATGGGAGTTGTTTTTTTAAGAATCCTTGAATGCTGCAAGCATTCCTTCTTTCTTATTACATTTACTGAAATCCTTCCTGACAACACACATAAATAATGTATTAAAGCAAGGAACATACTCCCCCAAGATATAAACAAATTTCTAATCCATAGGTATTTTATGCTTCATAACATGACCTATCAAAAATTGTAATAAAAATAGGAAAGCAATATTCTGCAGACATACAGTGTGAATAAGGTAATCTACCTCAGGGATTTGATTGAACCATCCACATCATTCATTACTGAATGATCGCAGCCATTTATGTTGGTGCAATCGAATTTTATATCTTTACACTGTGCATTTTGTTGCAGCACTCTAGATGGAAAACGATCGTGAGAAAGAATAGACATATAGACAAGATCTGTTTTATCATAGCATACCACTTAAAAATGTATATGCAGTCCTTCATCTTAAGCTACAGCAGAATTAAATGCTTTGTCATGTCTGTGGTGATGATCTCCACATGCCATTATTTTTTGAAAAAAGGAAATAGTGTTATACAACTAAACTTTGACCACAAGTTAATAAATTATACATGTATTTTTTAATTTTGCTACCAGTTTGAGAGAAAACAAATGTTAAATGTGAGACTTCAATTATCATGCTTAAAATTTACACAATGTGATTAATTATTGTTCAATAGCATTACAAACATGCATGCCTATTGAAATCCACCTCCTCAGTTTTATCCTGTTATTTATAAGGACCAGTGCAGTTTCATTGACTTATACCCAAAAGTAACATTATATAGAACAGTTTAAAAATGAAAATATGCTGAAAAAGGTGATTAGAGATATGAAAATTATACTTCTAAAATAATGTTTTTCTGACTTATGTTGTTTAAAATGTATTTAATCCATGTGCATGCCCTCCATGTTTTTTTTTTTTTTTCTGTTCCTCTAGCTAATTTTGTATTTACTAATTCCTGAGGCCTCTCTTTAATAGCGGAAAAAGAGAAAACTATCTTTTTGCTGCAATTTTATTGGAAGCTTGGCTTACAGACAGACATTTAAATCACAATATGCCATGCTTTCAAGATCCGTAAGACAAAAGAGGGTTCCTATGGAAAAGGGGCACATGCCACCTGTCTAGTCATAGTGGTATAGGAAGTCAACCAATGCCATTTAGTAACCTAACTAGCAACTGCTAGTGTCCCTTCTTTGAAAGAAAACATTAAATATTTGCCAACTTAGATCACTGATACATTCCAAGTGGGAAACATATCCATGTCATTCGCTTTTCTGCTTTTTATGAGTCGATGCTTTTCTCTGGTATCAGACAATCAACCAGAAAGCAATTCTCAAAGTTTGCTTTTAAGTCCCGTCAACGATTGTTGACTGTCAGCTTGTAAGTATCTAAATGGCTGTCAAATGAAACCAACAAAGTTCACAGACCTTCAAAGTTAACTAAAAAGCATGTCTCCAATATATTCACATGTTTATCAGTAATTGACAGTGAAGAACCAATAGAACTGGAAAACAATTACGAAAAGTTTAATTCTATGTGAAGTTCAGAGTAATATCCATTTATCTTCAAAGTAGTTACACATCCAAGTACTATAAATTTACAAAATGCTTAAGACTCTTTAAATCCCAATTTATCTGCCATGACTGTGCTTTGAAACCTCACCTACAAACCTGACAGAAATGTGAAAACATTCCAAGGCTCTTTTATTTATTTTGAATTGTTATAAAATGGTATAATACCAAGCCAATATTAAATAGCAGTATTTTCAAAAGATCATAAAAACATTCAAATTTCCCTATAATATCAGATTTTCTTAATGTCCTTTTCCTTAAAAGAGATATCTGGTGACATGTGCCTCTTTTCCAATAGCCTCTCCTCAACCGAAGTAGGTTTGCAGTGTTTTATACCATTAAATTTCATATTTATGAGCTTTGGCAGTTTTAAACTTTGTAACAGATTAACCTTTTCCAAATCAATATCATTAAGATATATCTATAGGAATAACAATTCTATGTAATCACTAGGTTAAATTTTAATAACCAGGTGTATGGATTCTCATGCCGTTGGCTTCAAGTTGCTTACACTTAAACCATTATCACTATAATAATTTTCAGTAACAGCCATAAACATGGAAATATACATACCGCTGTGTCCACATGATCTGGTGTGGCCTCCACAACGACTTCTTCAAACTCCCATACACGCTCATCCCTATAGGAGACATAATAGAAGTCCACAGAATGGTAATACTCTAGGGGCCGTGACCATTGCAGAAATAATGTGTCATGAGATTGGCAGGTGAGGTTCACAATGCGAGGAGCACTGGGTCCTCTAATGTCCGTTTTATGAATGATGTAATCAGAGGCTTCGCCTTCATTTTGGTGTGTGAAAGCTTTCAGCCAGATTTTATACTCGGTGAATGGTCCTGAAAAGATAAGAGTTTATGTGTTAAAATTTAAATTCCAAATTTTTAGTTTACAGCTACATGTGCTACAATTTATTATAATATGTCACACTCTGATTACACAGCTGCATTACATAATTCCACCTTTCCTTTTTCTTAACACACAACGGTTTACTATCGAATCAAGAACAAAGTAACAAAAAATAAGCTTTGTTAAAATATTAAAACAATTTTGATATTTCTACTACAATTACAGTTTTCAAAAAAGAAAGAAATTGACTCCCTGATGCATGCCTAACGACTTGAAGCTGTTTTTAATGCACATCATGCATTTTACCCATTATCAACCTTAGAATGAACATTGTGGATAGAGAAATCTATAATGCAAATGTAGAATCAGACTGAGAAATTGAATATCATTCCAGAATTGGAACAACGAATTTTCGACTTTCTGTGCTGTTCTCTAACCAACAAACTGCTATGGTAACATGTCAGCACAACGCTAAATTCCCCAACTGACTTGCATGTTTTCCCAATAAACCACAGAAGTGGTTAAAATAATTTAAAAGCTAAAATGATTTATATTACAGATGGAAAACTATACTGGACTCCAGAGATCTACACAAACTTGCCACATGCCCTTCGACACTCTAGCAAGTGTTCTTGAGTGGGGTTGTTTTTACAGTTACTATGATAACATTTTCCACAAAAATCAAAGTATCTTGCATATCATACAAAGTATGAACTGATATAAATAAGATATAGCATGGAGATATAAGTGTATCTGAACTTATGCTCAATATTAAACTACTTTCTTCCTGCAACTTATATTTTTCTCATGAATAACTTTATTTCTTGTCATGCTTTTTCCACCCATTTACAGTGATCTGTTATACTCTCACTACCTGATGAGAGAATAACTCAAGCTGATTCATCGAGACAACTATTCCTTATTGAATATCTGACTATGGAACTTTTAGCAATCACAATCCTCTAATTCTCTGTAGAATAATAGAATAAGTAACAGGGTGGGATGGCTCAGACGGTTTTGTCTATGGCCCCCATTCGTAAGTCCGGGTTCGATTCCCGTACCCGGCCTATGTGGTTTATAGGGGTTTTCCCGGGTCACCAGGAAAATGCTGGGTAGGCTAATTACATCCCCCGAATTTCCTGTCCTTCCATTTCATCTCCATTATCATTTCACATCATCTCTCATCTGGTGGTTTCTTTCAAGGTAGAAGTGTCGACGGTGTCTCGGCGCTGCATGGCAAGATGATATGCTCCTTGTAAACACTTCCTCCTTCGGTAGGACAGTTTTCGTCTCCGGATCGACCTGGTGGGCCGCTTCCGGACCACGAGTGGGATACCAGTTGAGGTGACCTGCTCGGGGAGTTTCCAGCTGATAAATAGTGGGGGCCCTGTCCTCTGCAAAGCCGAATCCCCTCCGTAGCATTATCCAATCCAATTCACAGAATAAGTAATTCTTACTTTATAAAATAACAATTATATTCTCTATACTTACTCAGGTTGTTAAGAACATATTCCAGGGTTGATTCTGTTCGGCGAATAGTCCTCACGTCTGTATAGTTGGCATGCATGTAATAGAGTCGATAGCCTGTTATCTGACCATTGGGATGCTGTGGTTCGCGCCAGGATAGTTTGATGGCGTTGGAGGTGACCCGAACAACGGTCACATTCAGCGGCTTGCTTGGTACTGGAACATTTAAACAGACACTCAAAACTAAGCTTAAAAAGTTCAACAATTCATGAATGCCTAAATTTGTAAAATACGGAATATGCATTCCATATTTCTTCAGGACTAAAGCTTTTGTTATTCATAACAGGTAATCTTTAAAGTCTATTTTTACACAATAATTTTGAACAGAACTTGACTGTAGAATATAGATAGTTATATTAATAATATATTAGCGTGGACATATTTAAATTAGCAGAAAAAGTTACAACAAAGGCTAGAGTCACCAAACTGAAAAATAAATATACGTGCTTTAGACACATACACCTCTGATAGCTGTATTACCTGAAGTAACAGGCGACTTGGAGAATCAGATATGTAGTCTGAAGTTTTAATTTATCAGCATCCTCTCCGCTTTAAATGTACAGCTGCACGATTTTCAAACGTGAAAAATACCAGTGAATATTATAAGCGCCAATAGTAAAATACGTTGTTCCTCTGTACATTTAAAGCAAAGGAGTACTCGGAATATCAGGAGTTTAGTTTTTCAAAAGCGGCTATTACTTTAAGCAACACAACTGTAGTGTATGTATCCGAAGCACAATGAACACATTAAAAGCACATTTTCATGTAAATTAAAAAAGAATTTCACTGTGTTACACTTCTGCAATTTTCACACAAAACTTCGGCTGCGTTAGAGTGTATCATTATAAATAAACTCAATTTATAAACCACTTTAAATTAAATTAAATAAATATTAATTATATTCTTAAATTAAATACAGGGGAATGTTCAATATGTATCAATATTTTTTTATTAAATAGCTGCTTCTTTGGTTTCATACCTGTAAGTAATTTAGCAACGAGAGCATACAGCATTTTTAAGACTTAAAGACTATATATATTTCTTGTGACAACAGTACAAATTTAACTATTAATTTTGTTTGCCTGATTCTTTATTGTAATGTGTTATGAATTATGATTAAAATAAATGAGTGTTGGGAGCGGGAATGTTTGTTCTGTGCAATAACTGAAATTAAATAAAAGTTACTGTCTGCCCAGCACAAGAAGGTAAGCTAGAGGTATGTGTAACGTAATCACTTTTGCTTTTCGCACGTTGTTTACGCTCCCCTTCCGAGTATGACAAGAATGTTAGGTAAGTTTAAAATACACAAGAGCTGTCATATAACGCACCCATACCTAATACCTATCACTGCAGTTACTGCAACGGGCATTAGATCTGGCAACATGTGACTCATATGGATTCTCATACACTCATTTCTTAGTACACAGATCAATTAACAGAGCAAATAAATAGTTCAAATCCCTCTCCCCTTCATTCCTCTCTTGCCTTCTTGTGGTAGGCAGACAGTAGGTGTTTATTGAAGTTTCTCTTTGAAGCAACAATCTGTATCTTTCATTAAAACTGGTTATTGTGCTACTGTCAACGTTGTGTCCCTTTTATTTTGCATTATTTCCATATATTTTGTTTTGATAAACACTGCAATAGCCCTGGGGAGGGCCGACTTTATTTAAATTTAGGAGTCACTGGTTTAATCACCACCACCCCTGTCATTAAACGATTCAATTCAAATGTGCTTCCTCACAGTTACTTTTGTACCTAGTGATCCTCCTGTACCTGGAAACAGTTTACGTGAAGCAGATGTTAAGATTCTGTATGACTGACTTGGCGCGCAAAATCCGCTTACGTAACTGCATTACAATTTTGACCAGCAATGTACGTCCATTACCAATAATTCAAACCCAGTCTGTGTTTGTTTCTCTCTTGCAGTACGTTTCTTTACGCCATTCAAGTATCAGAACAGGCTAATCGCCAAATCCAGGTACATTAAGTTATGAATTTGGTTGATATCATAGAATTATAAAATGAATACTTGCAGGGTAGGATTAATACCTCCAATGTTCTAAACAGATGTTTTCGCGAATGTCTACTATGAAAACATGCTTCCATTTCGAATACCACCTCTCTGATCTGTTAGTGCAAAATAGTTCACTGATGTAATCATAAAGATTATATCAAGCTCCTAGAGTGATATATCAGAGCATGCTTTCGGACATACGTTAAACTCGAAACCAATTAAATACCACACAGTCGACATAGACCAGTTGACATGCGGACTTCACTAATAAGCGCACAGTACTGAACCGTGAACTGCGGCTTCGGAGTCGTCTGTTAATGAGCATCCAGCAAGATCCCGTTAGACTTTTATGTTACTTTCTTGTAAGGCAGTTTTGCCTTTAATTCCAGCAGAGTCATGTGCTCTTACCTTTACGGTCGTTTAAGGACATTTCGACATTTGAAGATCTCAACAGTTTTAGGGCTGCAAGCCACAGAATTCTGCCTCCATCAGCAAAACGATGCGCTATGTAAAACTGTTTATGATCGTAACTTTTCATTAGGAAACACTTGCATGATACCTGATACCAAGAGTAATAGACACATTTGAACTGATGAGCCCCATGTCAAGCAACAGTGAAATATAACAAGAGGTCATTGTTATAACTGCCAAGAGGACGGATAGACAGTTTTCCCTTCCCTACCACGTACCCAATGCATGGAGCATATTACATTCCACCCAAAAATTACTGAGCAAACTTTGCCGGGAATATATGTTTTGAGATCCTACAAAAAGTTAAAAGAAAACTATGCGTGCCCGTGCTTCCCTCACCCTAAATCATTTACACGGGAAATATTTAGCTATGTTTGATTTCCTCAAAAATGGCTCCAACGATATATGGTTGGTCTTAATGTATTATTATTATAATAATTATTATTATTATTATTATTATTATTATTATTATTATTATTATTATTATTATTATTATTATTATTATTATTATTATTATTATTATTATTATTATTATTATTATTATTATTATTATTATTATTATTATTATTATTAATATTATTATTATTATTATTATTATTATTATTATTATTATTATTATTATTATTATTATTATTATTATTATTATTATTATTATTATTATTATTATTATTATTATTATTATTATTATTATTATTATTATTATTATTATTATTATTATTATTATTATTATTATTATTATTATTATTATTATTATTATTATTATTATTATTATTATTATTATTATTATTATTATTATTATTATTATTATTATTATTATTATTATTATTATTATTATTGTGGTGACTTTGTGGGTTCGTGAAATGAAAAGTCCAATTACACCACTCAAAAATGTTCTTTATTTTCACCGACTTACAGTTTAACACTTGCCAATTACACAAAATTACGTAATGCACACAATTACAATTTACCAGTTCGTCCGTTACAACTTCACTTGTACTCGCGATTACATAAACTCCGATACACATACACAGTTCGTACCGTCTTCCGTTGCACAATCTTTTCGTTCATTAACACGTCACTGACTAACTCTTACACCAAGAACTGCGACTGTCTCCTCACTCACACTCACTAACCAACTGACCGACTGACCCCGACTGACTAGCTGCAGCCCTTTTTATAGGCATCTCGCCGACTTCTCGGCTTTTCTAGTTCCCAGGCGACGTTTCCAGATGATGAAAGATTCCCGTAATTTCGAGAACCAGGTGGACAGAAACAGACGGCACACTGATGTTTTTCCTCCGACCACCGCCTGTCACCACTATAAGACAAACGAGGAGGAGGTGTGGCTAACACGAACCTCCCCTGTCTTCCGCTCCCAGCTGCTTCCACAGGGTGTTCCAGCGCTCGCGTTACATTATTATTAAAATGTTATGCATACGGTTACTATCTACAACATATATAATTAAAACCCTAATCCCAATATTTTAACATAAATCTTCTCTGTAGGGAGCATTTCGAAAATGTGAAATAATAGTTTTAAAAAAACAGCAATTTTTAAAGGCTAGACTTCCAAAGGAAACCCCTTTCAAATATGACTATTCCAGTTTCAAAGTAGCCCAATTATAGGCAAGAACAAAATAAGGAAGAAGCAATAAGCATTTGATACACAATATATGCAACGAATTTTGATTTTTCTTTTTAGATTCTTTAATTCCTGTTGCTAAGCTTTAATCTAGAAAAGTAAGGTAATTTTTGTACTGGAAAGAGACAATTTAATACGGTACTGTAACATCTTACAAAAATCTTATCACTATTAGAAACTTATTCATAATGGAAATACCAAAAGCACTGAACCTCATAACAAATCCAGATCAGTCATTTTTCTCTAAATTCTACTTATGTACTAACTGGCGAGAAGCAAAATCATACGTTATTATTTTTGTTCAAATATCTAACAATTTATACCTACATCTTTAATAATAATAATAATAATAATAATAATAATAATAATAATAATAATAATAATAATAATAATAATAATAATAATAAAAATAATAATAATAATAATAATAATAAAAATAATAATAATAATAATAATAATAATAATAATAATAATAATAATAATAATAATAATAATAATAATAATAATAATAATAATAATAATAATAATAATAATAATAATAATAATAATAATAATAATAATAATAATAATAATAATAATAATAATAATAATAATAATAATAATAATAATAATAATAATAATAATAATAATAATAATAATAATAATAATAATAATAATAATAATAATAATAATAATAATAATAATAATAATAATAATAATAATAATAATAATAATAATAATAATAATAATAATAATAACAATAACAATAACAATAACAATAACAATAACAATAACAATAACAATAACAATAACAATAATAATAATAATAATAATAATAATAATAATAATAATAATAATAATAATAATAATAATAATAATAATAATAATAATAATAATAATAATAATAATAATAATAATAATCATCATCATCATCACATTTGGTATGTGCAAGCATAGGTTATTTTCTGTGCTAATTCTTACTAAGTTATTTATGGTGTCACAAACCAAGCGAGATGGCATCTCGGTAACGTATGCGACTCGCAAGCGGGAGATCGCGAGTTCGATCCCCGTAAACCAACCATTCTGACTTGGGATTCTCCGTGTCACTTGGCGAATGCTGAGGTGACTTCACAAATGAATTAATTTCTTCCCTTCCCTTCCGCATTTCACTCCCTTGTCAACTTTGAGATTTGGAGGCTTGGTTGTCAGCGGGGTGGTTCAGGCAGATGCAGGAAAATGATGCGGATGCTTGCGCAATTTAAACCTTCTTCCCCAAATCCCCTTGAGGCAGCTGACCACGTCGTCCTCTCTCTGGGTGGTAATGAGACGTTTTGGTAGTGCGCGGATGTTAGTGCGCGGATGTTGCATGTCTCTGTGACTGCTCTGTCTCCGCCCTCTGCCATACTGAGGTCTCCGTTCGCCTCCATCCTTCCCCTCCCCCCCCCCCTCAGGTTGTGGTAGCCCACAATAGATCCATGCGGGTCGTAGTGAGCGGTGTTCCTCTCCGTTACATTCACATCAAATTACATGGTGTCACAAACTGTGGAAAATTCTGAAAATGAGATACTGAAAAACTGAAAGCTATCACTTTCAGTATAATTCCCCTTATAACTATGATACATTCAAATAATTGATTGGTGACTTGAAGGTAGCGCGTAATAAATGATATAAAATAACGTGCACCAACACGAAGTTTCTGTTTGTATACTTACACATATAGGGAACCGATCGATAAAAATTTGTTACAAAAGATCAAAAATTACAATTTAGGCGTTTAAGCTAAATATTACGTCTGATTATCTAATAACGTTCTGGTGTAAATATTTTTGTTGTCCGAGTAAAAATGGGAGAGAAAGGTGACAATTTAAATAACATTCAAAGGAGAATAAAGTTGCGAATTTGAGATTTTTCCTAATATTTCTCAGGTTTTTATTTTTTTTTCAATTTTTTTTCTTCAAAATTCTGGAAAATATTTTGAAAGATTAGTTAAAGAATTGTTTACTTTAAACATAAATGTATCCCATTTTTCCTTGGTTGTAATATTTTAGACCTCTTTCAGCATATAATATGCTCTTTATGATGCAATGTTTAAGTTATCAGAGTAAAACGTCGAAAATAGTTCCCAAAATAAGTGGCAGTTAAAACTTGCTATTTAGTTATGTGTATTGAGCAAATTAATGACGTCGACAACCTCACCCAAGTTCAATAAGCACTAATACAGGAATCAATGACAAATGTTTCTAAATCCTGGTTATGTCATTCCTGAAAATGGTTTTCATAATCAATTTCATATTTTCATACTGCTGAGGACTATGAATTTGAGCACACTATTCTGAAGTTGAACTACGTTTGTTTATTTTATTTTCATGCTTGTTTTGTTTGTCATATTTTACTTATTTAGGTAGGACTTAATTAAAAGCTATTGCAAATTACTACCCGGATATACAAAAAACTGTAGGGCTATTTTGCAGCTCACTAAGGAACACAAATCTGAAACACAAATCTGAAATAGTATTTAAAATTATGAAAATTGCTTCGTAAAGAGCATTTTTGTGGAATGTCTTACATTCAGATTTTAAAACGCATAATCCAGGAATGGCGTAAAACATACGCACCGAATTTTGCAGCCACACTTCTTTATATAGATATAACACATAAAAAGTTCCCAACACTTAGTAGAGTACTTTGGGTTTTAAAAATTCAAGATCGGCCTTTAAAAGAAGTTTTTCTGTAAGAAACGACTATCTCTGTCCTTTTCTCATTTGAATTTCTCACCCGTCCTTAAGGATGTTAATGTGTAAACATCAAAGATGTACTTGAACGTAGCGACGATATACCTCAGAACAGGATTTCTGCTGTCTTCTATTTGGGTCATCCTGTGACTTTATAGCAAAGGACGCCATTATCTTATAAGTAAGGAAACAGAATGGACGCAAACAAAGGCAGGAAAGATGAGACAATGAAGAAGAAAAGGAAACCATGTATGGGATCCGCTTGCCTAACAATCGGTAGACCATGAAGTCCAACGTTGCAGAGAGTCCTGGACCATTCCTTGTGAATCACAAATCAATAGGCTTAGCTATCTTCTGCTTTGCGTAACTCCATTGCCTAAGAAGTGGCAATCTTGCCGTTCACATAGCGTGGGCATTTGATTATGTAACGATAAAGATGAATGACTGGGCAGGCCTCAGGGAAGGCCATGTTGATCCCAAAGGCCAAACAGATGAGGGTGGTTATCCGATAACGAGGTGGGAAGGCGATGCCTTCTAGCAAGAGCAACAGCATCAACCCACAGAAAATTAACCCGCTGAATCAAAACTGTTAGTGAAACGGTGTATGTGTTGTAAGGGGAAGGAATCACCGAACAGCGGTGTTCTGAGTCAGTAGGTACGTAAAGCTTCTGTTTAAAGGTAAAGTTTGACATTGGAGTCATAATGCTCGTAGCACTGCGTTATAAAGGTAAAAGAGTGACTGGTTGACATTCATATATAATTAAAATTAATATTAAACATGGGCACAAACGAGATGGGCTGTTAAACTCAACTCACTCACTCAGTTAATATTAAACATATACTAAAACAGATCAACATTCCGCGTAACTTTTAGCGCTTTTAATACTTTGTATAGTAACAAAATAAATAGTTATTCTTTATTTAAAACAATATTTTATTCTGATCAGAGACAAGTTACTAAACCATCAAAATAAAATGAGCTCATACAAATTTCCGTTTCAATAACAAATTTTTCACGATTTATTGCAAAATTGCTCTTACCAAGGAGTAAATAATACGCATTATTTTTGCTGTTTTCAATTATACTAAACAACATTATTGTTTGGTGAATAATAATAATAATAATAATAATAATAATAATAATAATAATAATAATAATAATAATAATAATAATAATAATAATAATAATAATAATAATAATAATAATAATAATAATAATAATAATAATAATAATAATAATAATAATAATAATAATAATAATAATAATAATAATAATAATAATAATAATAATAATAATAATAATAATAATAATAATAATAATAATAATAATAATAATAATAATAATAATAATAATAATAATAATAATAATAATAATAATAATAATAATAATAATAATAATAATAATAATAATAATAATAATAATAATAATAATAATACCTTTCTTCCTACGTCACCATTTTTAAACGAAACTACTTATTTTTTCACTGCAACCTTGGAATATATTTGTTTAGACATTTCAAGGCCACATTCCAATCCATGTAGCTTAATGTTAGAGTCGAGTTTAAACGTGGTTGGACTTCAAGGTACAGAGAAGATCATTGGTATCAAGACCATTCATACAGAATTCCTAAATGACAGCATGGGTTCAGATCTTTCAAAAGCGTTCCACTTTCTTACCTATTTTGTTTTTATTAGTATTAGATTTTCACTTCTTCGCGTCTTAGCATCATGTTCTGTGC
Organism: Mantis religiosa; assembly: GCA_030765055.1. Taxonomy (NCBI): domain Eukaryota; kingdom Metazoa; phylum Arthropoda; class Insecta; order Mantodea; family Mantidae; genus Mantis; species Mantis religiosa. The sequence continues at coordinate 143,787,706 of CM060950.1, forward strand.
AATTCCCGCCTGCACAAAGTAATAGCCGAAGAACTACGTAACAGGAACTTGAGCGTCTACAAAGAGGTAAATTGCACTGCATCAAATGGCAGTAGAAGGTTAAAGAGCGGGCTGTCTCAGGCGGTTTCGTCTGTGGGCCGCATTCGGGAGGCCCGGGTTCGATTACCCTAACCCATGGCTTTTCTCAGGATTTTCCCGGGTTGCTAGGCGAATGAGGGGTAGGTTAACTGCATCCCCCGAATGTCCTGTCCCTCCATTATTTCATATCATCTCTCGTCTGGTGGTTTCTTTGAGGGTAGAAGTGTCGGCGGGAGTGTCGGCGGGAGTCGCAGCGGTGGATGGCGGGATATGCTCTGAGTGAACACTTTCTCCTTCGGCGGGACAGAGTCCGGTCTCCGAGCCGGCCTAGTAGGCCGATTCAGGAATGCAGCTGGCGGGTTGCCGGTTTGCTAGAGCCTGCCTGGAGTCTTACTAATATAATACTAAATAAAAAAAGACATTATGCAGAATTTTCTTCCATGCATGATTAACTGTGTTCACAGCAGCCCAATAGATTATCTTTTGTTCATAAATTATGTTATTTTGTAAGTTATACCTAGTACTTTGTGGCAACCCGCAAATAAGGGAATTTGTTGGATTTTTTCAGATAAATTTTAAAAATAAATTAAAATTACAGAGAATTAAGCTGCTAATATATATAATAAAAAAACTGAAGTGGTCTTACTAGAATTCGCCTATGCATGCATGAGAAAGAATCGACACTAAACGAATAACAATAACAATCACTATAATGACATTTCTATCTTCGGCTCGATTAAAAAACGAAAATAGAAAAACTTAGGAATTCACGAGATTTGCATCATCGCTCTTCGAGCCCACCTCTTTTGTTTCTAAGCAATAATCCATTCAGCCATACGGAACCGTTGCTCAGAGGCTCAAAGCACAGTTTTTCGGTATTCCCTGCTTTCAAATCTAAGCTAAATGATTGCACTTCATGCTTTCTGTAACTCGTTGACAATTGTGTAGCATTTAAGAAATTGATACAGGAATGGAAAAACATGTTACCAGGAACACTGCTGCAAAAGAACGTATTTTGGGGCAAAATGGTTGCTGTTTTCGGATAAAGCGATGATGATCAGCTCTCTGAGCACTGTACAAGGGCCAGAATAATATTCGGAAAGTTCTTACGAAAATTCCATTTGATCAAGACACATTCTTAGGTGTTCTTCATGCCGACAGTGGTAAAGAAGGATGGATATCGAATACTTGCAAACGCAATCAACACCACAGAATTCCTATTTGGGAAGCAATAAGTCAATCTCCTCTCCATTTACTTCACCGGTGACTTTCCCCGTATTTTCCACCACAATAGCTTCATGTGTAATCTCGATAAACTATAAACTTTTCGAATGCCATTTTCAAAGAAAGGAACTTCTGTCACGAGTCTTTTTTGTTGTTGTGATTTCCCGCTTCCGCCACATTAAGAATTGTGCTATTGTATCCTATTTTTTCCTCTTTTAACTTTGTTTCTGAGTAACAGCATGCTTATTGTTTGTTTGGCTTTTACCTATTGTCTGCCTTCACCTCGGCGTCTTCTTTTACGTACACTAGACAGCAATAACGTAGTAATTTCATGTCACGTTATCGTATTTCACGTAGAGATTTTGGGAGAAAGTTTTGGTATTTCTCTATAACGAGCACCTAAAGAAAAGCAGAATACACAAGGTACAGTCTTCATATGTCCATGCTCAGTGTGAAGCCTCCAAACTGTGCATGCGAAGTCGAAATTAATTCAGCGATTGTACACTTAAAGAACAAAGAAAAGTAACTGCCCTCGTTATGGGTTACTACAAATGCTCGTATGCAGAGTAATATTTCTAAGTGTCATACTGCTCACTTCGTTATTGAGGTTGCATTGTATTGCAAACTAAAGCGCGTGCGCACACACACGCACCTTTTCTGCTGTTTTACTGTACAGTATTACTCTATGTTTTATATACGTAACAAAATATAAGAGCATATGTATGGTAGCGCGTCTGCCTCAAGTTCAAGAGGTCAGGGTGAGTTACCTAGATAAGGTTTTTCAGGGGTTTTCCCTTATCCTTCAAGACGAATGTAAGGTAACTCTAAGCTCCATGGACCCTGGACTCATTTGAGCATCATTTCACCCAATTCATTCGCCGTCCGATATAACTTAACGTTGGGGCGGACGTAAATTAAAAAAAAGAGCATATGTACTTGAATTGAAGGTATGATCTGCCTTTCACAAACCTATCAAGTTCTTCAATGTCATATTGTACATAACGTTAGCGCAGTAATGTTTTAATGTTGGTCCAGAATAACTTTTCAAGAACAAAATGCCTCTAATGGACGTTTCATAAGATAACTTAGTGCAAAAGTTACAGGCATCGAAGGCGAGCCGTACTGAAGACTTCAAATTGTTTCTCCTACCAGCGCTGCCGAATGTGGTATAGGTATTGTAAGTACAGAGCGATCCATAAAAATCTGAACCATTTCAATAAGCCATAACTTTTGAACCAATAATAGGACAAACGTTAAACTTTGAGAGAATATAAGATTACATTTCACTATTTACATCTCAGAGAAAAGGTTGGAAGTGTTCTCCACCAGCATTTATACACGTGTAACAGTAGTTTCGAGTTATATTTAGAAAAGTTTATAAATTTATAAAAAATGATTATCTAAATCTATGTAGTAATTTAAATAAGTAAAAAATATGTGTAATTTTGTTATTGGCCGTAGTAATAATTGTGTGACGTAATGTTGTGACGTGGAATTAAATCAGCCAATCACAAAATTAAGATAGGAGTAGCGATAGTTACAAAAAAATCAATAATATTGGTAGAGATGTTTTGTAATCGTGTGTGTGATGAATGGTGGAGCAGGATCAAGAACTTTTATGTAATAGTTGGAACTGTTTAAATATAACAAAGTAAGAATTTATCGATATGTTGGAAGTAGCCTGCAAGTTACTGGGAAAGGAAGTTCAAGTGAAGTGTAATCCAAATAATACAATTAGTTATAAAATTTGATTTCTCCGAAACTTTATTTCTAACCACGCCTGAAACTAAGATTCTCATGACTCTTATTTAATCAAACACAATCATCAAGGAACAAATCAAAATCCAACGAATTAACCCTGTTATATCTGGCTTCTCGACTTGGGTCTTCGAAAAGTCAACGTGCATCCCATCTCAAATATAGAAATCCCGCACCAAATTGCGCCCGAACGTGTGGCTGATGAAGACGGAGAGAAATTAACTACGGATATAGAATTCCAGTCCCACATGTTTGCACTCGTCTCACCATATTCTCTGAAGTTTTTCGGAGATGATATCGAATTGAGAGGTTATTTCGAGCAAGATGGAGCAACGTGCCATACATCTAATGGCACAATGGAACTTGAAACCGTTTCTTTGATAATCGAATAATCTCAAAAGGTATGTGGCACCCCAAATGTCCTGACCTAACCTCACCGGAATTTTTCTTGTTTGGGTATCTAAAAATAGAGTGTACAAGAATAAGCCACGGACAATTGTTGTTTTGAAGGAATCCATTCGAACCAAAATAAGTAACATTGGCGAGGATACTCTCCGTAAAACCAGAGAATATGGTGAGACGAGTGCAAACATGTATGGATGCTGGTGGACACTTCCAACATTTTCTCTGAGATGTAAATAGTGTAATGTAGTCTCCCAATTGTGTATTATATTCCCCAAAGTTGCACGTGTGTCCTATTATTGGTTCAAAAGTTGTAGCCTATTGAAATGGTGCAGGTTTATATGGATCGCACTGTACCTGAACTAAGAAACCTTTACTAGTTACACTCCGATAAATATTTTTAAAAGATAGAAGCCAGTCAAATTAGACAACTTTATTTACTGATCATGGCTGTACAAGCTGTTTCTGCGATATTTAGAATACGAGACATGCATATTTTTATCTTCACAGGTTATCGACACTCAACGTTCAGGCAACATTGAAACGCCTGAAACATACCACTCTTTTCTCACTTAGCGTGGTAGCCTGAGATTCGAATGCGGGAGGTCTTGGGTTCGATTCCCGCGGCCGACCTTCATAAACTATGGGTTCTCTTGGTTATTTACTCTGGCGGCAAGGCGAATGCTGGGAAGATTAAATTACATCACCCAAATTTTTTGTCCTTCCATGTCAACCTTACATCTGCTTGTAAATGTCTGGGAGCTGCATGTTATGGGAAAAGGATGCTCTCTGTAAACTCCTTTCCCGGACGCGGCCGGTCTCCGTGTCCCAGGTCCACCAGTGGGATGTGCAGAGGGAAGGGGAACTGGCTGTAAAGTCTGTTTAGCCAACGTGTATGCAGTTCCCAGTCAAAGGGACCTCAAAGAACCTGACCTTTCCGCCCACTAATGACCGTCATAAATCCATCTCCACACTTCAGAAATGGAACACTGACGTTGGGGACCAATAGCAACCCCTATTTTCTGAAAATGACAGTTGCATGTCTACTCCGCGTGGAGTCTCAGTTGCCAAAGTTCCAACTTCTAGTTGTTCTGTTTCATTAGGTGCAAGACGGTGATGTTAAAATGTTGCAACCTTCTAGAGGGGACCGTCAGGAGGAGGGTCCATGTTGTAAAACGATTATGAGGGTTCCTCAAAGAAAGCGGCCGCCGTGCACTTGCGTTGAGTAGACAGACTTTACCACCTAAAGTTTCAACCTGGATAAACGTAAGGACTCTCGCCTATGGTGTGTGATGAGTGGCGATCCCTCCGCCCTCTGTCACCTCTCACGTCATCCCTTACTTCTGCGGTTGCTCCATCAGGGGCACAAGAGATGAAGATCTGCTGAAGGTCAGGGTACGAAGTCTACCTGGTCATACGTCATTCATTTCTCTCATTATTTCTCAAATATTAAACATACAGAATACGGTGAAAATGCAAAGCATATAGTTTTAAAAAGGAATGAGTTAATATTCAGAAAGTTTTTATGGTGATGTTTTAGTTTACTATTAAAGTGACCGAACGTATGTTCAAACTCTAGCTAAAATTTTATTAATATATAAATAATATTAAAATATTTATCATTCCCCTGTGTTTGTAACCTATCCATTAAAGCTGGAACAAGCGACCTTTTCTTTTATTAACAAATATATGTCATCTGCGTCGTCTTCAGGTCACACAGAATCGCTTCATGCGCATCGCTACCAACGCTCCATGGTTCATCCGTAATCAGCAGCTCCATCAAGAACTAGGACTGTTACCTCTTCACGATTGCATTCGCAGGATCGCTCGTCGTTTCTTTTCCAAGCTGCAAGAAGTTCCAGGAGCTGTGCATTATAACATCGGCGTCCGCACGCGCCAGCCCTCACGCTTGAAGAGGAGACTACCACAGGACCTGCTTCTAAGTGATACATCTGATTCGAGTGATTCTAGTGCTTGATATATATCTTGCATCTCCAATATTGACATAATTTCTCAGAGAGTATTATTGGAGTTCTAACTTAATGTAGTTAGGGGGCGGCCTGTTAGCCTACCCCTGAGTGTTACTGTTCTTATTGTACTGTTATCTTCTTTTCACTCTGATCTGTAAAGCATTGTACTGCTGATCGATCAATTAAAAAATTAGAAAAAAGTTATTAACAAACGTGACGTGGTTTTGCTCAGGGCAGAAATATTGCACTTAATGTGTACCTAAAGCTTTTTAAAAAGAGATTTCGGGTGTCTTGGTTTAAAACCATCAACGTAAAACCTTAATGTTTTAAGTTATTTTTTCGTGTTTTCTGTTGTCTTGAGTTACCGCCGGTACAACATGCCCACTACGCTTGGCAACAGCACTTTTGCCAACTTGGTTTTCCTTACATGTTACTATATATTTCATAAAGATTCGATTAGTTAAAAAGGATCTGTAAAGCATGTACTGCTGATCGATCATTGAATAAATTAAACAAAACTGCACTTTTCGCGAGCAATTAACCAGCGGTCATTGTCTTTAATTTTTGCACTTACTCTAGCACTAAAGCAAATATACAACGTAATAATTTTAGTTAATTTATCAATTACGAGGCAAACACAGCCTCCTGGTACAAACACAAAAAACACACAATCTTCAATAACCATTGCTCCATAAATTAGCTGTTTATGAAATATGTATTCACTTCAGAAACCAGGAATTTACAGGACTGGTATCTCAACCTTAAAGTGTTGCAATCGATGCACAGAGAGTATTTTGAACGCGTCTGTTCTTAGGCAGAAAAATGTGCATTATCTCGACGATCGTTGATGAAAGGACCAGTGTTTATTGAAACACTTGTGAATGCTTCTTTTAGTGTACTTTTGCAGCGTTACAGAAATAATACCTAAGATTTCATTTAAACAGAGAACTTCGTGGATAAACAAGTTGCAATACATATGCACATAAGTATGTATTTACCTAAGTGAATAATTATTTCGTGTGATTTCTATTAATGCTGATGCCCGTGATGATTAAATTAAATGAAACTGCCATCGCTTTGATTGAAATTAGTACTTCGCATTCACCAGTAAAAAAAATGGATTTGTTTAGTAAACGGTTACTATCTGGGACTATGTTTACTACAGCGTTTCTACTTCACTCCTTTTTCTTCTCATTCTTACACTTTGTACTTTCACCTTTGGAACATCCTGTAAAGTGTAAACGGTTGAGTTCTCTTAAAACCAATCATGATTCTTTTTCTTTCTTCTGGAGCACTGAGGAATTAATTTTCTGTCTAAGGATATAGCGGTCATTAACAAGCAACAATAACAGAGAAATAGCTGGATCATGCATTCAGCGTCTGTTGGCATGCAACATTAAACTCGGGAAGGTACATATAAAACAAATGGCTGTAACCGCGTGGTCTGCTGCTGAGTCTGCTGCGTTGCTCGTAGTTCAAGGCTTCCACAACTCTCCTTGTATAACCCAACTGGATTGTTATTCTATCTTAGGATGAACGTGTCGTAGCACCACATCCTGCGCACCATTGCACATTCATGGTAGAAATCTGCAACTGTATGCCAGTTGCATGTTCTCTTAATGCTGAAGGGAACTAAAAGGTAAGCCATGCAAATGACCCGCTTATCTCTACCAATGTGGGACCGACCTAAGGTTACATTAGACTGGCGTTTCAGTGGCGAGACATTGTCTTGCACATTTAGCTTCTCTCATATGAATCGTGCATCCTGCTCAACCTCCAAAGCTATCTCAATTACCTTGGTGGCTTGCAATACTGTAAGTGCTTAATATAACATCCAGGGTTCTATGAGGTTTCTCTGGAAACTGAATTTGAAACTTAGTTTTTATTAATGGAGCTTTTTAACCATTGTGGCTTTCAGATCCCACTCTATATTAGACGTGAAAGACCGCTTAGTCTTGCCCACAAAACCCTCTATCAGGCTTGAGATTTCTTTACGTATCGTAAATTTACGACACTGTATAACCGGCTTTACTTCTCTTGCGAAAGTAGCCATGCTAAGGAATTTGATGCCCGAAAATGTCCATTGCCCTCCGCCGGGTCTGAACCCGCGACCGCAAGAATCAGAGGCCAGCATGTTGCTTGTATACCACGGAAGTTTCTCTGGAATTACGCAACACGCAATGCCTAACACCGTTACACTGAACTGCAATTAATGCCGTTAACCTCAGTAGGCGCATGAGCTAGGCTACAGAGTGAGAGCATTCAGCCTGATGCATGTTACAGGTCAGACCCGCGGCCTACAGATCCTCCTTCAAGATAAAACTGCTAGATAATCTCATATGAGCTACGCTGACGAAACCCGAAAGTGCTATAAATATTGTCAAATTGTTTATAACATACAGGATGTTGATGAGCTACACCGAAATAACTGCGGTGATTGTAGACGTAACTGATATAAACAAGTTGAAATGGGCAATGCATGGTCTGCGGCTAAACATAATACAGTTATTTGTGTTAAACCTAATTGGCATCAGATGCTGATAAGTTGGTATTTAAACAAGGTAGGTGAAATTACTGGATTAGAATGTACTGGAAAATTGCTTCCCGGGTACAGAAATGTCGATTCTTATTAGCTCGATATTGGTGTTCTCAAGATTTAATGCCTCAAAGATCTTGCCAGTGCGACAGTGAGCAGCGATTGACTACCTTCTTGCATCTTGTAGCCTACTCTACTGTCCTCCAACGCAGAATAAGTCTCTGAAAGCAATGTGCCACCCTTACTCAGTGGGACAGGGACAGCGAATGTGTGAGACAGAGAACGCTTGCTACACAAGGAGCAGAACCGTTAAAAAACATGCGCCCCATTCACTCTGTACACTAAAACCGAGAAGACTCATTCACAAAAGTAGAAGCCGTCAGAATGTTTTTGAATGGTCTATAATTGTACTGACATGGGGTGTCATAAGTTACCGAGGGAGGGTAGAGGTACCTTCTGTAATCCGCCTGCGTCTCAGTCTCCTGACTTTCTTTCCTGTGGTATACTGTAGTGTTATTTCTGTAACTGCTCTGGTGGCCCAATTCGTAACGCCGAAAACTGGTGTTTCGAAGATCATTGTTCGTTTCCTGTCTTGTAGTTAATTTTTTGTGCGTCTTTTTAATACGTAATTCCTAATAGGAAGAAATGGCATGATTCGTAACTAGCTACCCGAATAACAGCAGCATGTAAAATTATTATAGTACAGAGTACGGCAATCATTCCATCGTCACTGTAAACTTTGCATTGAAAACGCAGGTCGCAATTTCGAGCAGTTCCTATAAAAATGACGTAAAGAGCTGTATTTCTTTTTCACCTGTTAAACCATCTCCCATTTGATACCTAAATTAAAGGATTGCAATAAGTCACAAATCGTGATGGACTTCAAAGAAATCGTGTATCTTTGTTACAACAGGTGCAGGCAGGTGCATTGGGTTGAATACTTGTTTTAACAAAAGAAACGTAAGAAACAGTTTTCTTAGCAAAAATTCGAAAGGAATAACACTTGGCTCCGTTTGAAAAGGTATTCTTCGGACCCTTAATGGCATGACCGAGACTAATAATTACAACGGACAAAATAGTCACAAAGGAGTTTTGGATGAATAAAGAGGGTTTTAGAGAGGTGAAAGTGACACACACGCACAGCTGTGCACAGTGAGGACAGACCGTCTGCGGCTGGCAGCCGATTAAGACGGTTATCTGGTTCTGTCTTTGGCAAGGCAGACCAGAAGCGACGAGAAAAGATACCTGTCGATTCATACGTAATGACTTAAATATTATCGCGTACTAAGTATTCTACATACGGTCATTCTAAACAGTGAAATATTGATAACCGTGGTCGGCAACTTCGAGTTTGATGTGATGATAAAAAGAAGCAGTCATTAAACCAGTTTGAAACTTGCATTCCAGTGTCATTAGAACCATCCTTATACATACCCACGCATACCCTGAGAGTATCTCATTGCTCTACCCTGCGCTACCCATCCTATTTTCACTTCACATTTGATGTGCAACATGTAAAGGCATTAAGCAGGACTCAATCTTTGTTAAAAGGAATTGTAATGAATTGCACTACAAGGTGAAATTAAAACGTAAAATGCATACATTTATACAAGAATTAAAAGTTTAGACAGAATATTAAAAAAAAAAAAAAAAACGAACAAACAAACCAAAAATAAGGAAAAGAAAAAAAAAAACAAAAAAGTGAAGGAGACCCAAACTCGTTTATTTTCACTTGAAAGCTCGGGTCATAACCATTGCGCCAAACGTGCTTCGAGACATCTATTCATTTTTCTGTATTGTGCACTCAAGTATTGTTATTATTGCTATTAGCAGTGGCGTTCTGACACTTTAGAAACTTATAGCCGAAACGTCCATATTTGAACCAACGGGCCATAAGTCTCCTATCTCAAATTACTTGTTTAGTATATCTCCACTTGCTCTGAAAATATTTCGATGTAGTCATTAAGATCCAGTATATCTGAAAATAACTACCGTCAATTGGGGGTTTACTGGAAATTATTAATCATATGAGAGAAGTCTTAAATATTGACGATATTAAAGCGCTACATGTATTTTCATCAAGTTATAAAATTGAAGATTAATCAATTGTCGCTTAAGTAGTAGAAGCACTTCAGAACCGCCTCTATGAACATGGTGAATTTTCCTTCAACAATCATCAGCCTCAGAGTATTCCGTTAAATATCCGTCTCTTTCTCACCTTCTCTATGTTTACAATGGGATATCGTAGCAACATTATCAGTGGCGCATTTGTCATTAAAATGCATCGCCTGCTTCCCTGTTGCTAATAATGTCACGCTGCGTCACTGAGCACACAGCAAACAACTATCGATTTCTCTTGTGGTAAACAAAAGCGGACCTCTAAACGTCGCAGTGCTAGCAGGAGGAAATTCAAGCCCCCGGAGCGGTAGTTTTTAAACATACCATTACATTTCGATGACAGATTAAGTGATTGTTGGTGCGTACGCTACTGCATAACTTTTTTTTCGGAGGGGATTCGTCACTGCGACCAGTCTCGGTCTATTGTACCTTATGCCCCCAAGTGGGGCATTCCTGGGAGGAAGGATGAAGCGACAGGTGACAGAGGTCCACGACAGTGCTAAGGACAGGGTTACTTTTACTTAGATGGAAACCTCCCCCGATAGGCCTGAACAACGGCAAACCCCCCTACGGAAGCTGTTCCAGCAGCCGGTTTGGAGACCGGCAACCTCCTACCGGAGGAGGAAATTGATTTACTCAGAGCATTCACTGCTTGCCATGCACCGCAGGATGTTCAGTTGCTATAGTGTTTAGTTATTTTTAATACTTAGTTTGCTTCACTGTTCGCAGCTTAAGTTTTTTACTTAGTCAAAAACAACTATTTCACGCTCTAAGTTAATAATGGCATACTAAGCATTTTAGCATTCGACTAAAGACTATGGAGAACTCTTCCTCTGAAGCAACAGCCTTTGTGAGGCAACGCGATGTATTCAAGGGCTTTATTAACTTCTTTTAAAGTCTTCCTGGTCGTTCATTGTACCTTCTTAAAAATATAATAGCTGAATCACGTCATGTAAATGTATCTGTGCCATTCGCTTTATGGGTGTCATTTGTTCACCATCCAGAGTAAAATATATCAGCTGGCTAGCCGCTTGTTCATCAAGAACACAATGACGTCAAACCCTGCTAAAGGTTGCTGAGCACGTTCCTTGTACTGCGATCTAGTGAGTGTAAATGGCAGCATTGTAAACTACTGCGTATGCATAGGCGTGGCTAATTACAGATTCCAGTTTTTTGTTTATATGAAGTGATACCACAAACTCCATAGAGAGCCGTGCACATAAATATGACTTGCGAGTCATAAAAAGCTGGTCAGTTGCAGCGAAAATATAAAGCTGCAATATCTATGCCCCTGCAAGGGAATGTCCAATTTTCAATTACAAACTAATTTCACAGTACTACTGGTGGGGTTTATAAACTAAGCATCTAATCCGAATCTCAAAATAATCTCTAGGTTTCTAAAATCAAGTTTCTCCTGGTTACCATTTTGCAATTTCTATCGCAGATTTGGCTTTCAATATATGGAACATTTCCAAGTCATGCTGAAACGACGCAATTCACAACTAGCACAAAATGTATTATTCTCCGAACAGTTTGGATTCAAAGTTCGGTGTCGAAAGAGCTTTCGACAGTGTGTGGTCCACACGCTTATTAATGATGGATGGATAAACAAACGTGTTGTACAATAGAATGAAATTTTAATGCTATTTTACATGGAAATGCGCAGTATGGTTCATTTTTCTTATGTTGAGTGATTTTCGGGGATTTTGAGGTTCTGGTTTGACAGGGAAACGAATATGTTGGCAATTGCTAAACTTTCCCGAAGCTTGTTATTTAAGTTCAGTATCTTGAAAGTTACCACTAGAAAAATGTAAAGAAAATTCTGCCACCCCAAACTACCCTTTAGATCAGGTTGAATATCACCGAATGATATTCCAGTCCCTCCTTCATTTCACCTGGTCTTGGCACTATTTAAGTTGCTCCAAGCAATAAGAAATTCACGCCTATGCTCCGACAAACCTCAGGTAGGTCGGAGAAGCACTGGCAATATATTGCGGTACACATTTTGTTCTTCGTGGAAGAAAAGTGATCAATTTTCTGTCCGTTAGAATAGATTTCTGATCAGTTAAAATCAGAAATTCCAATACTGCAGAAGAATGACGTTCTATGAAATTATGGAACGTCGGGGATTAATATTTAAAAAATGCTAAATAAAGAATTATATATTCTGAGATTTGGGCAACCTCTGTGAGCGTAAGGTAATAAATGGTGTTTGGATCCACATGTACGTGCGAACGACTGTTTTCACCTATGAACAATGTTAAAAACAAAAGCAGATCTAGAATTAGTAATTGTAATTTATGCTTTTCGGTAAGATTGAATGCATCTACAATTGAAACCGATGTCGATACAATAATAGCTGGTAAATCCTTACTGTTATTTTTATAGGAACAAAACGTTGTCTCTTCTTCTTCTTCTTCTTCTTCTTCTCTTCTCTTCTTCTTCTTCTTCTTCTTCTTCTTCTTCTTCTTTCTTCTTCTTCTTCTTCTTCTTCTTCTTCTTCTTCTTCTTCTTCTTCTTCTTCTTCTTCTTCTTCTTCTTCTTCTTCCTTCTTCTTCTTCTTCTTCTTCTTCTTCTTCTTCTTCTTCTTCTCTTCTTCTTCTTCTTCTTCTTCTCTTCTTCTTCTTCTTCTTCTTCTTCTTCTTCTTCTTCTTCTTCTTCTTCTTCTTCTTCTTCTTCTTCTTCTCTTCTTCTTCTTCTTCTTCTTCTTCTTCTTCTTCTTCTTCTTCTTCTTCTTCTTCTTCTTCTTCTTCTTCTTCTTCTTCTTCTTCTTCTTCTTCTTCTTCTTCTTCTTCTTCTTCTTCTTCTTCTTCTTCTTCTTCTTCTTCTTCTTCTTCTTCTTCTTCTTCTTCTTCTTCTTCTTCTTCTTCTTCTTTCTTCTTCTTCTTCTTCTTCTTCTTCTTCTTCTTCTTCTCTTCTTCTTCTTCTTCTTCTCTTCTTCTTCTTCTTCTTCTTCTTCTTCTTCTTCTTCTTCTTCTTCTTCTTCTTCTTCTTCTTCTTCTTCTTCTCTTCTTCTTCTTCTTCTTCTTCTTCTTCTTCTTCTTCTTCTTCTTCTCTTCTTCTTCTTCTTCTTCTTCTTCTTCTTCTTCTTCTTCTTCTTCTTCTTCTTCTTCTTCTTCTTCTTCTTCTTCTTCTTCTTCTTCTTCTTCTTCTTCTTCTTCTTCTTCTTCTTCTTCTTCTTCTTCTTCTTCTTCTTCTTCTTCTTCTTCTTCTTTAACTTCCCTAGTGTTACCACTATCGTGGTGGTAGGGGATTTTTGTTCCTCTATGCCTTATGCCTTTAGGCGTTGGCTTGTTAGCCCAGGATGGGTAATCAATCCGATGCCTGAGAATGTGGGCGAAATGAATGAAAGGAAAGAAGATGATGGAACAATTGGTGGGATGATGGCGGGGGAAACCGAAGATCCCGGAGAAAACTCGCCCCTACGCCGTGTTGTCTACCACAAATCTCACAAGAGGTTGTCATAGATTCCTAATCAAACATATTTCTAGTAATACGGTCATTTTGTTCAATACATGCACTAGTCGGCACCTCACTGATCCCCCTACGCTAGCGTGACGTAGGCAACTCTCCCTTGACAACCCTTTGACTTGTGGAAGCCTTGCGGCCAGGTATTACTGCAAGCCATAAGCTTGCCTGCTTATATATCGTGAAATTGTCGATACGTGACATTTTCTTAAAAATGGTTCAAAAGATTTTCATTAGAATACAATATAATATATTTCAGGTATTTACATGGCAAATAAAATGTACATCTTTAATTTTCTGGGAATAACCTGTTAAATCCTCTTCATTTGGAAGGACTTTTGTACAATGTTGCATAACGCCCAAAACATAATTGATAAACAAAAATTCTTCACCAAGAATGTGTATTTCCTCAAACCACTTTCTTTTGGATAGCCTTACTTCTATTATCAGTGGTTTCCGATACATTTGTTTTACTTGTTCGAATTGTTCAATATTTTATCATTTATAAGCGCTGTCGCTATTCAGTTGTTTCTCGCGATGTCATGGAACGAACATTTAGCGATTAGTTTTTAAACATCTGACATCGGTTCCGTTTCCTCTATCCTTTGTAGATTGTTTAAGTACAACGAAAAGTGTAATGAGAATATTTCTGCAAAGCTTTTTAAACGTCCATAAGAATAGTTTGTGTAAGATATATAACGGTAAATGAGGTGGGTAGAGAAATCGTGTGAGTGTAACATAAGATAAACGTTTTCGAGTCTAGATATTCGTATGGCATTTTGGATGGACCTAAAAGTTGAACTTAAACCCATATTTTAGAGGAAGGTACGCTTAGAAAATTGCTACATAGCAAATTCTGCATGCTCAAGCCATGTGGTTATTTCATTGCAGATATGTACGACTGTTTTTCTTCCATTTTTGCTAAAACAGCTTTTTCTGTTAATGACATATTTTGCTATAAATATTCCGTTTTCTCGGAAACTAGTGAACAGTTAAATTAAATTTTAGGATGAAAAAAGCAACCTCTTAATGTCTTGTGGATCTATTTTGACGTTGTTAACATATTTGGTTATTTTAAAACTACGAATTGCTAATTAATGTTCATCAAGATGGTATTAAAAACAATCCCAATGTTCTTAATTGGATGAAAGCAGACATGCATTTAAATCCTTTAAAAATGTTAATCTGATGTCTTAAACAGTTTCTGAAATTATGGTTCACGAATTTAGGATACGTAACATTGGCATCAGTGTAAAACAGTTGAAAAGCAGTAACATTTTCTAAAAAGGTTGCAAATATCGCATGCTTTTTGTGCATATTAAAATTGGAATTCTCTCTCCGCTAATTTGAATATTAGGATCCTTTACAGGATACTTTTTGGAGCCACTATGTAAATTAAATATTCTGTAGGAACTTAACATTATTGCAGCTCCTACAAGAGTTGGTAAATTCCGTCTCTACAATACTGTCTGTTCTTTATGAAGCGTGAAAATCAGGAAAGATTTATCGTCTCATTTATCAGCGTTAGTGACGTGTTGTATATATTTTCTAGAGAAATCTTTTCTGTACTGCAAGAACTTCCGCTAGTCACATTGTATATGTGAGAAACACTGCACTTACTCGTTGCATTTGGTTTGTTTTGGACGCTCTTTTATCATGATTTTATTTACTCATACAATGTGACCAAGGCTATGCCAACACAGCCGTGCTATCAGACAGATAAGGCAAGTTTCATCCCAGACAGAAAGGTTTTGCTTGAAATGTGAAAACGCCCATAAAACAGAAGCTCGCTGTGCCTCGCGAGAGTCATAAACATTGAAGTGACGCACTAAATCTATTATAGCCATGGTAAAAACTTAATGACAACTACAAGTTACCAGACAACGGAGTGGGGTGGCTCAAACGGTAGCGTCTGTGGCCAGTACTTGGGAGGCCGAGGGAGAATAATGTAATTACACCCCTGTAGCTGCTATTCTTCGTCATCGAAGTTCATTTGTCAGTGTGTACGCTTTTCAAAGAAAAGTCTTACACAAAATAACAAAATAACATTCAATAAGCGTATGCATAAATGACAAAACAAATTTGAAATATTCACATGACTTGTTTACCGATTATAAAACTCCAGATACTTTTAGCATACTGCACTACTAAATTTGCTTTCTATCCACATTAAGCAATATAAAAATTTGCTCTCAAACCATACAATATGAATATACTTGCACACATGTTGCGAAAACGAACCTTCTCTTTACATTGCACTCAATATTTGTTGCTAATGTTTCAACGTGGAAAGAAATAAGATAAGAAAAGGCGGTTCGCAGACTTCCAAATGTTACGTAGAAGCTCATCACCGTTCAGTCTGGGGGGAAAAGTAAAAATGAACATCTCTGAAACGACTCAGGTCGCGAAAACGTTGACAAAAACGATCTACAATGAAGATAAAAGATTTAAGATACGGGTCACATATATAGTTCAAATAGTTCACATTTTATTCAAAATCGTGATAACCGTGTTGACATAATATAAAATAATGAAGTTATTTAATGTAAATAATCATTTGGGGACTTCATGATAACTTGATAAAGGTTAACGTTGCACTCTTGAACGATCTCTGAAGTAGGTAGAAACGTTGGTATTTCTTTCACCTTATGGTTTTGCAATTATGATGATACAATTACGTGCTCACATATATCTTCTATGTGCTTTTTGTGATCAAGAGACTTCAAAGCGTGCATTTTCGGTAAATCCGTTGTGTGAAATTATTATTATTATTATTATTATTATTATTATTATTATTATTATTATTATTATTATTATTATTATTATTATTATTATTATTATTATTATTATTATTATTATTATTATTATTATTATTATTATTATTATTATTATTATTATTATTATTATTATTATTATTATTATTATTATTATTATTATTATTATTATTATTATTATTATTATTATTATTATTATTATTATTATTATTATTATTATTATTATTATTATTATTATTATTATTATTATTATTATTATTATTATTATTATTATTATTATTATTATTATTGTTATTGTTATTGTTATTATTATATTGTTATTTCATTTGAAGTGTATGATTATGCAAAAACAAAAACTCGTTACAATGTACCTAATCAATACACAATGATAATTATTGGGAAAGGAAAGTTGGTAAGGAAATGTTCTAGAGCTCTCCAGTATTTGCCAGTTATGAGAGCAGAAGAAAATATAGAAAATGTATCAGTCCTGGAGGGATTTGAGCCCAAGTCACTCCGCTCAGGAGTATTTGTTTTAAGATCCTCGGCTATTCCTGACGTTAACACTTCGCTGTGATAGCAAGTTACCAACTTATTAAGTGTAAACATCCAATCACAAGAAAAGTTAGTGCAAATGCAAAACGAACACAAAGCTTGTAGGCAGGATATTAGCTGGGGACATTCTCTATGATTTGCATTACCTGAACATGAACGCTGTCACCAGATACTGTGTCAAAATTTGAGATCTTCATGCTTTCATTTTTACGTTAGTGAGATCCGGGAGAAAAACATAACAATATCGCACTTAACAGAAACAGAAAGGAAAAGTCGTTTGACGAGATGTTTGATTTTCTATTCAAAATTCATCGCTTCGTTTATGATTGAATAAATTTTTCAAAGATGATTTTCTAAAACGAAATATGTGAAAACAGACAGCTCATGCACTCTAATTGAAGGTAGGTCTTTTTTTCTTTCCTTGTTCCATTTATACCCCCCGTTCATATCGGCGGCCGTTCTCCTTTGGAGACATACTGAAGGTGTTAACTCATTATCTTTTATTTTAATTATTAAATCACGCACACATTCACACTCTCATTCATACTTCCAGACCCTGGGGAAGATGGGGAATTATCTTGGTCGGAGAAAAATCCCCACCCCAATCGCCGGGAATCGAACCCAGGAACCCTTCCAAGACAGGCAGGTGCTCTACCGACTGAGCTACGTGGCCAGCCGAAGGTAGGTCTTAATTATTATCACTGTAATGTTTTTCGGTGTTTTACGAGAATTCAGAGATCATATACCATTCCGTTTTATTTCATGTATGGTAAAAATATATAATGTAAAACAAGCACACGTTAATGCAGCTCGTAGCGAAATAGAATGCAATGTTACGTAGTAGTCAGTCATCGGAGTCTTCATTTTAATAGTTTTCAGGCTTCAATTATCTTGCTTGGACAAAAACATTTTATTGGATTGTGAATGACAAGGCTAATTTTCATGTTCAAGTTATACGTTTACGTTCTTTTTTATTTCTTTTCCTTATTTAACCGTTTTTTTATTGTTTCCGTTTCATTACCTATCTGTTTTCTGTAGTTTCACACACATACACTATACACATAAACACCCATGCCCAGGGCGGGACTCGAACCCGCGACCCTCTACGCGGTGGAACGCTAGAGACATACGTTCTAACGACCATGGCTACGAGGGCCGGCAAGGAACGAAAATATATTTAAATCACTGTGAAAATGTTCAAAAACCGTCTGATTTCACGAAAATCTGCACCAAATTGCACTTACACCGCTCTTGGAACTGCAAGCATTGCATTCCAGCGAGTTCACTAAACTGTGGGATTCTCGTATTAGTAAGAAAATCAGAGCAAACTGCAAGTCTCTCTTAGCAATATAATTGTGAAAATACATGACAGGAGAATAGCATAAATAACGTACTCGAAGTGTTGTTCTTATAATGTGAACTCTCAAGCACATCGTAAAATTGCACTACAGGGAACGATGTGAACACACTAGACCGACCGGAAGTGACTAAAAATGTCAGTGTTTAGATACATACCATCCAGCACGAAACGTGATTTATGGATTTAACAAATGTCTTGTTCAGTACGTCGTTTAAACGCCGTCGTAAATGTTTGACTTGACGCCACCCGCCTTGAAAATAGGGATGTTTAAAGATCTGTAGCGACATCTGCACTAATAATAAATTCATAACCTCTTTAAAATTTATGGATCCTTTGCAATATAAATTAGACGTAAATATAACAGGAAGCTTGTTTCATATCTTAATGCACACGTTCATATTGACTGAAGTTCACATAAACAAAACGGCAAGATTAAAAACTTAAAAACAGAAGTTTGCAAGCTCCAAGCTTTCAAATTTAAGTCTACGTTGTGTATGGTTGGTGTGTACCGTAAATTAACTGTAAATTAAGTTCTAGAGTATGAGTGGCACGATAAAACAATTTTTCCCGCTCTTGCACTTTATCGGCTTCTGCCGGAATGACAACCAGCTATAGTAGCATTGACGTAAAATTGCACTGATAGTGTGGCACCACCGCCGAATAAGTTTGGTGCGTTGTGTGCATAATCTGCATTTGACCCATAAAGCAATTACGCTATCTGGTTGCGCATGCGCAAAACCTCCTTTAAAGATGTCCAGATGTGCTAGCAGCCCTTTCGCCACGTTTCATCAAGTTCAGTACAGCAACGTGATATTAATTAATCTGTTTTTAAATGTGTACGAATTGACTGGTGGAAATAGCTGCGTCTTGTTTGTTTAATTTGTTAAAATGAACTGAGTCTTCTAGCATTAAAAATAAATTAAACACTGGAGAATTCCGTAGATATACAAAACATTTTATTACACAACGTAGCGATAAAATCTTGCGCCTGTAGATAGATATGTATGATACATGTTTATTTTAGGTTTTGTTGGTATATTTTAAGTGCTCAAGAAAAAGTGAATAAGCTATATAAACAATTGCAATAAATTTTAAGCAAATAAATATCCATGTTTTTTTTTAATCAAATAAAGTTTGAGAGTATGTTATTTTAAGATGCTACTAAAACTGTATGATTTTTAAGTTACCTAAAACGTGTGATCTAAACCATAACACAAAATATAAAAGATGTGATTGTTTCTACGGTACTGAGGCCATGTTTTATTTTTTATCTATTTGTGGCGCTCTCTGAGTTATCATTTAGCATTAGAGACCTGCGAAACTGTAATGTCTACACAGAAAACCTGTTTCATTTAAATTACAACCCTTTAAATTTATTGAACTACCGCTGGAAGTTTCTATGAGAAGTTGCATTTAGTAGTAAATGCTTATTAACAAACAGTCCTATTCAGAGCACAGTTAATTACACCCTCATATCCCGGCACTAAGCCTAATTACTTATCCACGATAAAAATAAAGAGTATTTCTGGTGAAGGAGACACTCTAACAAAAGTCACTGCTCCTTAATTACGCTACGTATAAATGACTGTAGATGGTTTTTTAACTACGCCTTTGGTGTGTGTGTGTGTGTGTGTGTGTGTGTGTGTGTGTGTGTGTGTGTGTGTGTGTGTGTGTGTGTGTGTGTGTGTGTGTGTGTGTGTGTGTGTGTGAGCGCCGCAACTTTTAACTGAAAATTGTTTAGCGTGTAGGTGATAAAAGCCCCAGATATTATTATTATTATTATTATTATTATTATTATTATTATTATTATTATTATTATTATTATTATTATTATTATCATCATCATCATCTCCGATTAAGAATTTAGGTGAAATAAATTCCAACATATTGAATTCAAATAATTTTCTCTGGCCAGTATTGCCTCTTGATAACAGCTTCTACAAGATATTCTTACTTAAGCCTATTTTTCTATCTACTTCATGATCATAAACATGGTAGGTACTTCCTCGGCGAATTTTTTTGTGGGTACGTGTGACATCTATAGAGGTAACTGACTAGACATTTAGATGTTTTAAAAGCAGGCCGCTACATAGTGGCCTCGAAACTACATATTATATTCAGATATTGCGAGAAACAACTGAATAGCGACAGCACTTTAGAAATAACCAAGTTATTGAAAAATTCAAATTGATAACATATATCTCACAAATAGGCGATGTTATAAAAAGGTTATTTGTAACTAAATTGTGTGTTTTTAAGAGATCTACGTTTTTTTTTCTGAAATACGATTTTGCCCATCTGTTAACGATTACCAGCAAAACAAAAATATATGAAATTCCTTTCGAGTGAAGAAGGCTTCACGTGCTATTCCCAGTACACTCAACATATATGTAGATCGTATTTGTTGTGTGATATCTTCAAGATGTAGTTTTTCAATTAAATAATTTTAGCTATGGTTGGGTAAATAAAATATATATATATATATATATATATATATATATATATATATATATATATCCAATCTCAGGGAGATCCTAAACCAAAATACGAACTTAAGAATTAATACTACTTTTCGTTTTTTAGTTATGTTGTTCACATTCTCGGTCGCACAGACCTTTTCCAAAGTCATTTTTAATTCAAGAACATCAAAACATGTATTTACGGCGAAATTTCGAGTCAAATATTTGGTGAAACGCAATAGTAGAGAAAGTAAACACATGCCACACAATCGATGCGGCTCTAATTCCAAAGATAAAAATTCTCACCTAAGTGTTATCATAAAAGGTATGCGGAAGATGATAACGATGAAATAATTACACTTGAAATTAATTGTGGTCACTAGGCGCTGCTCATAATCATACGCATGTCGAGCTGATACAGAGTTCCTTAATTTGGTTAGTTAGGAACAACCTCGGAATGTCACTTAAGAGCAAATGTG
The DNA here is from genome assembly GCA_030765055.1 of Mantis religiosa. Classification (NCBI taxonomy): domain Eukaryota; kingdom Metazoa; phylum Arthropoda; class Insecta; order Mantodea; family Mantidae; genus Mantis; species Mantis religiosa. The sequence continues at coordinate 143,808,884 of CM060950.1, forward strand.
ACGTGGTGGCCATAACAGTTCACTGATTTTCTTTTAATGGCTTTCAAGCTGCGTTAGGAACATGACGGAAAATTGAGATATGCAACATCATTGGCTTTTCTCGTCTTTCCAGTTTCATTCTCGTCATATCATGATGTTACACCTTCCTTCAAATTACTGCACTGACCCCAGCTTATGGAACAAAGCACATTACATCCTTTATCTCTTCTCTACTAATCCTTCATTTTTGCGTTCCAAACCATCTAAATATTCACTTCAAGTATCTTTCTGACTGCCATAATCGAGAAATTCGCTCGCAAAACTATTTCATTCATGTTATACCTGATCGCCATACAACTTTCTATTTGTCATCATTAGCTCGTCTATAAAATTCCCTGCCGGAATATATAAGGGGATTACCAGAAAATTATACGAGCAGTTTAAGAGGAAAAAGAAGGCATTGCTGGCTTTTATAATTATCTCACGCATTGATTTATTTTTGTATTACTGAGAGCAAGCAACTAATAGTTCAAATTTCATTATTAAACTATTAAGAGGAACTGTTTTTACCTATGAATATTCCACTTAAAATCTTTTGGTTGCACTATTGTTTCTTCATTGTAATGTCACTTTACTATGTTTATGTTTTATTATATTGTACTGAATTGCCTAGTAAACTGGAGAAGCGCTCAGGGCTTCAACTCCTACCCGAGCAAATAAATAATTAAAACAAAATAATAAATGTTCCAAAGTGACGAATCTCCTGATGTCCTTCATATAAATTTATTTCTTCTCTAGCTGGCAGATGTTTATATGCGCTAAGATTTCAAATTAGTGTTCTAGCGACAGTGAAAACGTCACTTTCTTAGTAATCAGTAAATACAGGATGTTCACGTAAATGTATATTTTTACTCTTCTGTAAAACGTATGTTTCCTGTGTATATGAATTAATGATCATAATTTAAACAATATTTTATATTGCATATTAAGTGTCTGCCTTATCAATATTGTTAACTATCACATGGGAGGGGTGCAAATCCCACAGGTGGACAGCTGCAAATACTTGGGAGTGTACCTGGCAAGTAATGCTGGATGGGACGAACAAGTAAATTCCACATCTAGGAATGCGTGGAAGGCATTACATTTCGTAATGAGAATATTGAAAAAGGGGAGCGCTAGGTCCAGGGAAATTGCCTACAAGGCCTTAGTGCGGCCGGTTATGGAATATGGATTAGCATGCTGGGACCTGTATAGAGCTAACCAAAATCGATCCATTAGAAAAAATACAGAACAGGGCAATAAAATTCATAAAAAGAGGCAAGTATTTTGGGCCTATAAAAGGAAATGAGACTAAATGGGAGGAATTAAGAATTAGGCGTAAAAAACATAGGTTGGTAGCATTATTCAAAGCTAATGCTGGTGTAAAGGCATGGGTGGACGTTAGTGTAACATTAGATAATCCGGATTATTATGGACGAAACGATCATAGGTATAAAATTAAGGGTAGAAGATACAGAACCGACGTAGGAAAATTTTCTTTTGTTAATAGAACCATTGAAGAATGGAATGAATTGCCTGTAGCAGTCTTTCAGGGCTGTCCCCTGTCGCTGAAGAAATTTAGAAAAAATCTAGATGGTTTATAGTTTAACTTTTAAATTACAATGGCATATAATATGTAAATAGAGAATTAATTAGATATGTTTTAAGTGACTAAAGTTAAAATAATATCATGTTTGTATTGTTTATTGTGTTATTGTTGTAAATCTAGTATTTGTAATTTAATCTGTATTCTTAACTCTGCCATCGGGTAGTACCCAATTGCAGTGAAATAAATACATACATACATATTTTGTTTTGTTCGATAATACAGAATGCGTCAGAAAAATTATACACACTTTGAACCGTCTTAGAATCTTTATTTCCCGTGCTACAAGGTCCAGTTTCTGGAAGAAAGTAATATTATCTTTCTTCAATAGGTGCCAGCAGAATTATCACTCTAGTTACTCAACCCAGTTAGTGGCAAGGAAGTTACTGTAAGATAGCGGAGTACGTTAGACTTTATTACCCTGCATGCTCTCCAGACTTTACGCCGCTGAATTCCTTCTTAGGGGTACAGTAAAAGATGAGGTGTACATACAAACGTAAACCACATAACCTGGACACAATTTGTAATGAGATTCAAATGGTGTGCGCAGAAATCCCATTAGACGCTTCGTACGACGACTCGAACTCAGCAATGTATTGATGTTGAAGGCCACCAGTTTGTGTACAGTGATCACATTTGCACCAGAAAGTGCATTTATGCTTCAAATTGGACTTTAAACTTTCCAATTACAGCAGTTGAACCTTGCAGAACGGAACATAAATTTTGTATGACGGTTCCAACTGTGTACCTATACATACATATTTTTGACGCAGCCTGTATTTCAACACTTTACTAATTGCATTGCATATTTACATGTTTTACACGTACATTTGACACACAACTTATTTTTTATACTTATTTGACTTTTGGTTTATCTTCTTATATGATTTACCATTACGATACTTTTGAATAACATGTGCCAACGATTAAGCCTTAAATCATGACAACACTGATGGTAGCTCATAGGCAATGCAATCGGTATTAAGTTGGCTGTTAATGCGGTTCTCAGAAGTGAATTCAAGTTTTGATGTTATAATAATATAATTAGTTTACATTCGATTACCTAGTACTTCATGCAAAGCCTACCAGTTCACATAAAGAGAAGATGTCTAAAATATTCAATCTTAAATAACTTTAGAAATTCAATTCTGAACATTTTTCTGCAGGTTCACAATTGTATCTGTTATATGGATATATTCATGAGCAAATTGTGCAAGGTTCAATGTGTTAGCATTAAAGGGATTATTAGTTAATAAAGTTTCTGTTCCTATTTGTCAGTGCCCAAGAAGTATTCGTTTTTATGTTCGAAAAACACTAGCAGGCAAATTAAAACACAAACACACACAGTCCACCTCGGTAGTGTAGATGGTAGCGTATCTGCCTCACGTTCAAGAGGTCTCGAGTTCGAATATCGGTCAGGGTGAGTTTTTATCTGGATAAGGTTTTCGCACAGAATGCGCCCTGCATCGTTTCCACCCCTGGGGTGTGGATTTTAAGTCCCAGGTATAGGACCCGTGCCACTCAGCATCGTGAGGAAATTGAGGAGCTACGCTAGATAGGGAACTCTGGTCTAGCAAGCCAACTTTCCGGCCCAAAGGTGCCGAAATGCTCACCAAATCTTCTCCCCGTATCGGTTGGATGATCGCCCACCTCTGCCTTGCGCATGTGGGCGTGAGGCCGGCAGTCGGGTAGGCAGGCTCAGGCCCACTTTGGGGTTACGTGATATACATACTACTATATAATTTTCATAGCCCCTTTTGGGCCTCAGCCTCCCTCAGTTTTTGCCTCCATCTCTATCTTCTGCCTTCTGTCCCCACATTTGCCAGCTTAACTGAGGGTTTTTTTTTTTTTTTCCTTTTATCGGAGGATATTTAGCACTGCGCCCAGTCTGGGTCTATGGTATAGTCGCGCTGTTACCATGGATTTATCTTTGGTAATAGATACCTCTCAGATAACCCAATGATTACTCCACGTGGAGTAAACATCTGTCATTTGTGATACCTGCGAATTCCACTGGCTGAAGTGATGCGTTCATTGGTGCTTAGCACACGAACGGGAGGCGCGTCAGTATCCCTCTCACTCTTACAAGAATAATCAGTGCGTTATCTGAGAAGATTCTGTTAACAAAGATAAATCCATGGTAACCGTTCCAGCAGCGCGACTAAACCTTATGCACCCAAGTGGGGCATCCCCGGGAGGAAGGATGATGCGAGAGGAGACAGAGGGCAGCCGTCCCTAACTTTCATAGCCTCTTTTGGGCCTCAGCCTCCCTCATTTTTTGCCTCCATCTCTATCTTCTGCCTTCTGTCTCCACATTTGCCAGCTTAATTGAATTTTTTTTTTCTTTTTTCCGGAGGGGATATGGCACTGCGACCAGTCTGGGTCTATGGCACCTTATACCAAGTTGAGCATCCCAGGGAGGAAGGATGAAGCGAGAGGAGACAGGGCGGCCGTCCCAAGGAGCCACTACAGTGAAGAGGGCAGGGTCCCTACATTTTTACTTAGATGGAAACCTCTCACGGCTGGCCAGAAGAACGGACATTCCGCCGTGCTGTGGTTCGAAGGCGGGCCCAGCAGTCGGTTCGGAGACCCGCAACCGACCTACCGGAGGGGGAAGTGATTCACTCAGAGCATAACCTAAAATGCACCGCCGATACTCCCGCCGACACTTTTATCCTGAAAGAGACCACCAGATGAGAGATGATATGAAATGATAATGGAAATGAAATGGAGGGACAGGAAATTCGGGGGATGTAATTAACTTATCCAGTATTAGTCTAGCGACGCGGGAAACCCCCGAAACTACCTATTGTTCAGATAGATCGTCCACGGGAATCGAACCCGGGCCTCTCGAATACGGGCCAGAGACGAAACTCCTGAGTCATCCCGCTCGGTTATCTGAGATTTCTTTAACAATAATTATTTATTGTTTAGTCTAGCGCCCTACAAACATATCTGGAAGGCCAGGACTCCTATTTGTATCCCCGGAGTTAGTGTGGCTCATCTATACCCCCAAGCACTGGGTATCCATTTTAGTCGCCTTTTACGACTCGCATGAGCAACGTTAGGACTATTCTTTAACCCCGGTCACCACACGGGGTAATTAACATACATTCAATTCTCATATATACTAATATCAAGAGAGGGGAGGTGTGTGTGTGTGTGTGTGTGTGTGTGTGTGTGTGTGTGTTTGTGTGTGTGTGTGTGTTTGTGTGTGTGTGTGTGTGTGTGTGTGTGTGTGTGTGTGTGTGTGTGTGTGTGTGTGTGTGTGTGTGTGTGTGTGTGTAACAATCTGACTTAATCCCAAAATAACTAACAATATTGACAATTTTCATCACTGAAAAGTCCTGATTAGTTCTAGCTTAGGAGACACCATTTTCTACTAATAAGTTACTAAAAAATAAAGAGAATAACGGAGTCTTTATCTTCATAGTGAATGACCAGTAAACGCTTGCTATACTCCACAGAGAATACGTGTAGAAATAAAAACAGATCACCTACTGTACTTTGTTGTAAACTACTATGTGTATATATAATGTGAATTTCCTTTCCTTTAGTTCGTTTTTTAAAGTGTGAACGAACATTTTCTGAAGCCAAGGTATTCTCCGGTTGTTGCCCATCATACGCTAATTTTGTTCATTACGTCGAAGACTTCACGACTCTGTAGCCAGGGTCATTAGCACAGTACGTGATGGATTCCGAACAAAGAATACAAACATCCAAATGAGGTACTAGAAAATGATATACATATTGGAATGATTACTCCGTTTGGAACTAATTCATATCTCTTGAGTTTAGTTAGATGATGAAATAATTAATTGCATTCCCACACTTTTCTAGTCTTAAAGATAATCTAAGAGCTTTCAAATGTAGAGCTACAAAATTTTAGGAGCAAAAAAGAGAATTTTAGGTCCTTCAACAGCCCGATTCTTGTTACACTAAACACAAGGATACTAACTAATTTTGCATCATGATGATAACTGCGATGCCATCTAATTAGTAGCTCATTTAACAACTGGTTGGTCAAACCTAGCCTTAACGACTCGTATTCGAAGGGTTCCGGGTTCAATCTCTGCGACGCTGTCCTTTGGGCTTTTCGTGGTTTCCGCGAATTGGTCCTTCAATACTGGAGTGATTCCTCTTCTACCACAACTTTCCTGCCCCTCATTTTAGTGCTCATCATTTCTTTCAGTGCCATCTGTTACAAGGTTGTAGGACCAGGCGACCGTGTTCGTCGAGTTGCCGCTGGGCGTTGGATGTGCCCTCGGTAAAGGTTTCCTCCCTGGCGTCGGTTGAGACAGGACCCGCTTCCGAGTGAGCTCCACAAAGGGGGAATCGCCGAAGATTAAGGGTTTATGGTTTGTGGGTGGGCTCGACGTCGTCGAATACGCTCGAACAGAAACGTTAGAGACCCTGTGTTTAAGTATGTTATCATCCGGATCTGATCGCCCTTCGGGTCTCTCCCCTCATCAAGGATGCAAGGTAGAATCACGAAGGACTGAGTGGTCCATGTGTGGTGTTCTGCCCCGTTCCTGGGAGCCCCAACGTAGCTTGCATGTTTACCTTTGACCAATCATAAAATTATGCATGTGAATGTCTATTCTTTTACCAGGTTTATTTTTTAAGTGACGCAAGATAGATTGAAATCTTGCTGCAAAACTTTATTTTCATCAGTTGCTGTTGTCTAAATACGAAAACAATTTTCAAATTCTGTATTTCTCAAGGGGGGATAAGAGAGAAAAAATCTCATTTTTGGTGAAGATTTAACTTTCTTTGTCTCTCTTTTGCGGGACGGCGAACGCGTATATGGGCCATCTTTTATCAATTTCTGCAGTTAAAATGCCCTACGATATATTTCGAACCTTATTTTTTTTTAACTTACGTCCTCCAACGTTAAGTCACATCGGACGATGAATGAAATGGGTGAAATGATGCTCTAATGAGTCCGGGATCCATGGAGCTTAGAGCTACCCACACTCGTCTTCAAGGATAAGGGAAAACCCCGGAAAGAACCTTGTCCAGGTAACTCACTCTGACCAAGATTCGAACTTGGGACCTCTTGAACGTGAGGCAAACACACTACCATATACGCCACCGAGGCGGACTTTCGAACCTTAAGAAATTATGCCAAGAAGGATGCCCTATTCTAATTAAATGCATTGGCAATATTTAAATTATAATTTCTATCGTTCCACATTTAAAGCAGTTTGCTGCATTCAAACTGTATCTTCTATTGCAAATTGAACACAGAGTGAATAGTTTATACTCGCGTTTTACAAAGGCAGATTATTGAAACAGTATCCCATTTTAATATCTTATGTGATTTTTAAAATAAAACAAAATAACCCATACAGTTTACTAAAAGTTTGCAATTCTAATTTTATTGAATTTTTTATGTTAATGTTAACTTCAGATAGTACTTTGTTGGGGGGGGGGGGTGAGCCGGATAATTTATATGTATGGTTGAGGACAGTGTATCAATATTTGCTTCATTTGTACTCTTACAATTTTACTTATTAAAATGCGTCAGATTGCCTTAATCCGTCGAATTTTAGTGTCCCAGTAGTGCAAAGAAACCAAAAGTAAACAAACAAAAAAAAAAAAACTAGAAATATGAAAGCAAGAACCCTTTTCATTCAAAACTAAAAATATATGGTATATAACATCAAATTATTTAAATCATCTAGCGAGGCAAGAGTAAGAAGGAGGGAGATAAATCAGAGAAACTGGAAATGTATGTCAGAATGAAGATCAGGCCTGTAGTTAATTACTGGGATATTCCGAGAAAGCGAAACGAGAAACTATGTGATAAGAGTGCAATACTATTATACTCCTTTTGGATATTAATGCCCGATTTCACCAACAAATGTTAAGACTTAGCATGAGTTATAACAAAAATTGCATTTCACCAACAATGTTTTTTTTTTTTTGGTCAATTTACGTCCTCCAAAGTGAAGTCATATCGGAAGATGAATGTAATGGGTGAAATGATGCTCAAATGAGCCCAGGGTCCTTCGAGCTTAGAGTTACCCGACATTCGTCTTTCAGGATAAGGGAAAACCCCGGAAAAACCTTATCCAGGTAACTCCCCTGACCGAAATTCGAACTCGGGACCTCTTGAACGTGAAGCAGTCATGCTACCATCTACGCTACCGAGACGGACGCCAACAAAGGTTAGCTTAACACTCGTGCTAAATCTCTTTTTAAACTAACAAGCCAAATTTCTGTTGTTAAGTCCTTAACAATTGTAAATAGTCAAGATGACGGGCGTGAAAGCAGCTGTTGATGTCGATTTGCTATATTTAAGACCATCTAAATGGCATCCGTAATAGATCACGGCCTATGAGGAGAAATTATTTTGAAAAGCTATCAGAAGAAAGTTTTCTACAGAGTTATAGACTGTCAAAACAAGTTGCTATGAAGGTTACTGCGGAAGTACAACACTGGTTAAAACATGCATCGAAAGGAATATGCTGATTTCGCCTTTGCTTCAAGTGCCAATAACTTTGCTATTTTATTGTTCACTGAATTATGTGGATAATACACTGAAACGTTTAAGTCACTGGTCAATTGTGCTTCTTTGCTCTTTTAATTTACGTAATACTGACGTTAGAACATGCATCTAAAGGGATATGCCGATCTCGCCTTTGCTTCAAGTTTTAAAAACATTGCGATTTTATAATTTACTGAATTATGGGGATAATACACTGTCCAGCTCTCATCTTGAAACGTTCAAGTCACTCGTCACTTGTCCTTCGCAACTCGCTTTAAATTTATGTAATACTGATGTTACAACATGCATCGAAAGGAATATGCCGATCTCGCCTTTGCTTCAAATATTAATAACTTTGCGATTTTATAATTCACTGAAATATGTGGATAATACACTGTCCATCTCTCGTCTTGAACCGTTCAAGTTACTTGTCCTTCTTCGCACCTGGTTTTAAATTCGCATAATACTGACCAAGTTGTTTCGTGCTTCTTAATAGTAGTGACACATGCATTTGAATTAAATTCGTTTCCAATTTTTTCCCACGAGACATCCTTCTCTTTTACATTCATCGCATCCGTCCTCTTATCGATGAGAAATATGTCTCATTGCTTTTGTTTACGACTTTATTTACCCGACACTTTTTCAGCTGTGTGCAGACGAAAATGAACACAAAAGCGCATCGCAGTACGTTCAGAAAATTATACGACTCATACATAGCTTTTTATAGATGTAATATTTACAAGTCTCTTGGCGTTAACACTTCTTTGTTAACATTTTCAGAAAACAAGTTGGTGAAATGCAAGAAATTTATCAGCTTTGTTAGCGCTTTGACAATTGTTACGTTACATTTGTTAACGCCGATTCTAATATCTGTTGGTGAAATCTGGCATAAGAGATACAGTCTTTTCTGACTCCTAGGTGTATTATGGACGTCCTAACCATATAATTGCCCATTGGCCATATCAGTTAACATAAGTGGACAAAAATATCTTCTCGAAAAGCAGAAGTGGACAAGAAAAGAAAGAAAAAAATGAAAGTACCATTCGAGGCGCTGGACTGCGGTTTCTCAAATGACTCAAGACGGTTCGGAGTTAACAAAAATAACTGGACACAGTTGCGTCATAGCCGCATTATAATCCAACTACGGAACAACCAATCAGTATTTTCAGCAATGAATGCGTTCGCTTTTACAGTGAGTTTTCCACGATACCTGCAATTAAAAGAGAAGTGTTTCCCGTATTTGTCTACAACGTACACAGTTTCTGGATAATGTGATAAACTCAAACAATATCCCCACAGCTTTCCTAGATTAAGTAGGCATGTACTGCGTTTTGCTGCTGATAATTACGAGTATCAATACAATATCTATTTTATAGCCAGACCTAGGAGTTTAGGCTAAATACTGATGCCAAAAGGAATCTGGTTCTCCGGAGAATCTGCTGCCGGCTGTTCCAGTGGTGATATACGAGACCTTTTATCAGGGTATGCGTAAATGCAGTAAGACAAACATCGTTAAGTTGAATGATAAATTTAGTGCATGCTAATAATGACAAATTTGGCATAACCCAGGACAATGTTCCATTAATTACAAGATCATCTGTGAATAGCTAGAAGAGGACATTAAATATCAAATGCAGTGATTATTCTTTAAAATGTGCAATGAGGTAGATGGCTATTATATAAAACCTATACCAACACCTTTACAGAATGCTTGAAAGTAGGGATAGGACCTTGATACTCTCGAGTGTAATACTTTAAGATAAATCTGCAATAATCTTTCAATGCTTTTAAATGTTCAAGTTTTGCATTATTGAAAGATTTTCCGTTTAACGTTATATTAAACAAGGAATAAATAGAATCGCACGTGTCCCGACGTGTCTCGGAAGGGTTGCTGGACTATAGTTATTTTTTTATAATTTAAAATGTATATCTACACATATACATTTCTTTTCCTTTCCTTATTTTTTTCCGTTGTTTTATTGTTTTCTAATTGGTTTCTATACTTTTACACATATACACTATACACATAAACACCCATGCCCAACGCGGGACTAGAACCTGCGACCCTCTGCGCGGTGGACGATGTGAGATAACCACACTAACGACCACGGCTTCGAGGACTGGCGTTTTAGAAGTACTGCGCTTCCAACGAAATGAATGAATGAATGAATGAATGCAACATACCATAGCCCATTGGACCTAAATGAACACATGCACAAAATTTAGAGGAGAAGAGGTGGTTTAGTTAATATTTGTTGTTTCGTTCCACCGTTAGTTTGTGTATGTCAAGTCAAATTCAGATCACAAGTGCACCTTAGAGATATTTGGAATAAGAGCTTTGAACACATCGTTCAATACAGATAACAAGATTAAAATGATCACAAAAAATACGGTTTAAGATAAAATTTATATCAGATATTCATTTACAAACATTTCGCTACAGAGTGACACTTTTGTCAACTCTATTTGCAGGTAAGTAAGGCAATTCTAAAGTTTTCTGAAAATTTATTTTAAAAATAACTTTCAAAAATATGCATTTGTACGAGAGAATTTAAGCATTACTAGAACATTTTAAAGATAAAAATATTACATACAATTATCGAGCAGTAAGAATTCAAGAAGTAGGTACTTAACAGGGTGGGCTTCTTCCCATAACACAAATATGGACATCGTGAAGTCTAGAAACGCCATATCTATGCATATATTCAATAGTTACAATTTATAGTGCTCGTAACATTAGGGCAGTTTAATTTTTCAACATCAAACAGTCGGCAGCTCACTTGAAAATGATCATTATTAGCCTGCACTGAATTTATCACTCATATACGCATACCCTAAGAAAATATCTCTATATCATCACTGGAACAGCCGGCAGCAGATTCTTCGGCGAATAGACAACGTTAAAACGTTACACACATATCATATTACTTCGTCATCAACACATTCCAGTCTTTTTAAAACGTTTTTCTTGGATTCAAGAAGCCTCAAAAATGGGAATTTCAATTGAAATCTGGATGGAATGCAATAAATTTGCCTGCTGGTATATTATGGTAATAATAGTGATAAGCTAGGCTAAAATAAGATGGCAGTTTTGACCTCTTGCTCCAGTTAATTTGCTTATCGAGCCCCCAACCCCAGCTCCAGCTGAATAATTTGAAGCCCTCCATTCCGGAGCGGCGCTATGTGTGGGTTTCGGTGAGCCAGTACGTAACAAGAATGCCTTGGAATGTCGGATAGCTGCGGAGGAAGCAGATGCTTGTGTTCCGATGACGTAAGCTAATAATATCGCTAGTGAACTAGCAGATGATATTATAATGATGACTGCAACTGATGCGCAGACATTTCATGAAATGCAACGTCAACGTAATGGCAAGAAAACAAATATCCCTTTACCTAGGTCAGGTTCCATGCCGTAGCGAACAGTAGAATGAGAAAGGAATTAAGGTAGCCTCAGGGATTTTGCCATCTAATACGAATTGTAACGGAGAGAGATTAACTTCCGTTGCAGTTCGAAGAATGGAGCAAGTTGAGATCGAAAACGTACCTATGTATACAAAACAATGGTTTTACACGTTCTATATAGAATATTCTAACCTTTGAACGTCTACAAACAAGCTCTTTATTGTTCGCTTGTAGTTTCATAAACTCATAAACAATACTACGGTGAATAACAGTTTTCAAAAGCCGTAATCACGACTGATAAACAAACAGGACTAGTCCAACAAAGTTCCTACAAATCCTAAGTTTCTTATTCACATCTGAAATACAACTTTTACGGTGCGACTTCTAATTTTCAGAAGAGGCATACCTATGTCTTCAATACAATTCTGTGACTTCGGAACCTACCGAGTTCTACATGGCCGAACTTTGGTCTAATGGATTCTTTGTTAGCATATTTCTGGGAAACACCTAATTGCTTTGGTTGCACTGACTTATAATAAACTGATTTTTCCGTAACACAGAATTTAAGTAATGGGTTCTTACTCGCTGACAACTGTAGTCCATTCTTACCTTATGCACTGAGATTTGTATATGGAGACCATAAGTTTATTTCCCTATAATTCCATGATAACAAGTATTAATTTCATCAATTAATTTCAGTATCACAATATTTTCCTTCTCGTTAAGTTTGATTATTACGTTATAGTCTGAACCAATCGGCGTGAGGTAGTAGTATGGTGTAATCAAGTCAAATTATTACCAAGACAGATGACTTCTTGGTAACGTACAAGTCTTGCATCCGTGAAGTCCTGGCTTCGATTCATGGGGACGACCGTTCGCACGATATTTTCTTTCTTTCTTTCTTTCTTTCTTTCTTTCTTTCTTTCTTTCTTTCTTTCTTTCTTTCTTTCTTTCTTTCTTTTTCCATTAGTTGACATTGCCAATGCTGGGGTGGTTTCTACATCGTATTTATTTTCCTTCGTTATAGTATCATTTCGCTTCCTCTTTCATATTTCAGGTAGAGCTTAGAGGTATGCAGTTCAATTGGTGTCGTACAGAACGCGCGGGTCGTTGGAAAGTTATTTCGGCTCTGCTGGATAGCAGCCTTCTCCGAGCCCAGTCTCCACAGGGAAACCTGAATAAAACTTAAACTTATTAATTTATAGTTAAATTATGGATCAATTTCAAATAAAACCAATGCTTTTAAAAAACAATAGAATCGAATTAATTTAAATTTTGGATCAGACTCAAATTAATCCTTAAATTTTCAAATAATTTATATGAAACTTGGTATCATTCCATTCTTGATCAATCACAAAAATAAATGGTATAAATTTTAAACAAATCTAACAAAAGATTCAGATATTTCAATTTTCACCCTGAAGCCCTCCCCCAAAACCCACGTTTTTTTTTTTTTTTAATTTTTGACATAGTTACCTCACACTTTTCTGTACATTGTGGTTGTTAACAAGTGAAATGAATTTATACGTATTTTAATTATACGACAATATGTTATTTTAACTTGCTGTGAAGCAATTTATGAAATTTGGAATAAATGTAGAACAATTTCTTCTAGGGAACCGCAAAATAGTATGTGTTTAGCGCATTTGTTGCAGTATATGTTGCGATGATTGTCATTTTGTTATGGTGGATTTATAGTGAATTTTGAGAGCCATTTTACCAAATTTGTGCATTTCTAAGTGTTTACTTAGCAAACTTTTAGTGTATATAAATCCACTCCCTAGTGATGTCACAGATAGTTGGCAGTAAAGGTGTGCATTTTCCATCTTACATCACCACCTTTTACAATAAATTGTAGTTTATCATAAATGTTATCTAGTTTATCAAGAGCCATGTTATCTAGTTTATCAAATCTACGAAATGTTATCGTTTTCTGAATCATTCATTCGCGTGTTATCTCACCTCTCAACAATGGTACTACTGGTACAAAATATCACGACTTAGTGATTTGGAATGTGTAATGGTGTAATAAGGATACGTAAGCTCTTAAACAGGCATTATTCGCTCTTTCACTTATGATGTCAGCATGATACGCTGCTTGGTAAATGGGTACTGCCTGATTTAAAACACGTAAACACACCAATAATCACAACCCTTGAATAGACTATAGGCCGCGCCATCGAGCGTTTAGACCGTTTGACTCTCTCGAAGGCGGTCCGCATTCGATCCCACGCAACCCTATGTGGGACTTGTGGTAGACAACACAGCGCAGAATTTGTTTTTCTTTTCTCCTGGAACTCCGGTTTCTCCTGTCATCATTCACTGGTTGCTCCATCATCATCTTTCCTTTCATTCATTCTCCTCTCATTTGATATCTACTTCCTCACTCCAAAACCAGGCATCAGGTTCATCATCACCATCCTGGTTACTCTACCTGATCCAGACGTAGTTCTGCTCTAAGTCACCTGACACCAGGTGCTCACTTGCGCTATAGTTTGTGAATGGTTGGCAATGCTTGCGGAAGGGGAAGTTGCTGTGTTGCCAACCAAACTACATTGAATCTCGCTACAAGTTGAGCAAAATTCCACTACAAAAATATTTAAAAAAATATACCTTTCTCAACGAGGGTGCTAATATACTTAATAAATTAATAACCATCACTACAAACAAGTAAAGTGTGATCTATACTGGCTGCCTAAAATGATTTGAGTCATTGTCAGAAGATTCTATTGCCACTATAGCACTTTCTGAAAAACTGTACATGTATTTTTCAAATTTATTTACAGTTAATCAGTTATTGTGTTTGAGATACAGCAATTGTCTTTGTCTTGCATGTCAATTTTTACTCCTAGGAGGTCACTGAGTGTTTGAGGTTTCAGTTTATTTATTTTTTTAGACTTAATGTCAGCTATCATGGAAAACACTCTTTGCACATTAGCGTTTCCATATGACAACACAAGTAATAGTTCAGCCAATTTTGAAATATTTGAGAAGACATACTTCCCTTGAAAACTTATTTCTCTTACACTGCACCAGAACACTAGGGTACTGTTTGATTCAGTTAACTCTTTATTATATAATTGGTGACACATAAATGCAACATACTAAAACGTACTAAAACACTTCACTTGAGAAGTTGAAAGTATGACATTATAAATTGCAATGAAGCCTGAGGCCTTGATGGTCAGCGATCGTTGCATCATGATCATGCTACGTATTGTTATCGTAGCTTGCATAAACATGTTGATAACTTGACACCCATCGAGTAATGTTTATTATGTCCTTGACGTAAATAAATAGATCGTAACATGAGCTAGCATCCATATGAGAGATTCTTCAATCCGATTTCCATAAGATTAGTTGGCTGATATTATGGCATTGGGTTTTAGGATAAGTTTGATTTAAAAAATGACAAAATATGCTATATTTTCCTACTTTTTCGTATTTCTCCGTTATGTCTACCGAATGCTCAAATGTCGCTACGAGTAGCGGAATTCCGCTACGTTTGGCATCACTGGGAGGTTGTGGTAAAAGCCTATGCGCACGTAGTCATCGTCTTTTATCTAGAGGTTACATGCTAGCGTCTGGTCGCGACTTCAAAACCGGCAGAGTGCAATAGATACTTTTCGGGCGTTAAAATCCTCAGCCGGTGGTCCCGTGTCACGGATTTACGACACGTAACGAAACCTCAAGCTTGATAAAGAAGCCCGTGAACAAAATTAACCGGTATTTCACTCCAATGGGACACTGAGAACCACAGCACTTGTCCATAAATAAAAATTGAATTTCAATTTTTTGGTGCGCACATAACTATTTTCCACTCAAAGTGTAACAAAACAGCAACTGTGTCCTAAGCCCAAATTTATGGATACTACTGATTAGGGCTACGAAAGCTGAATTTTTTGCATTTAGTGTTGGTGACCTACTTTATTTTTGTGTTCTGGCCTTTTATTGCCCGTTTGTACATTAAGCCATTCAAACTTCTGAATATTTTATGTCTGTTATTGCAGAAATTATATATATAATAGTCACATTTAAAAATTGAATTTTGTCACTGAAATCTTATCTGAGTCTTAACTTCCTTTACATTTGTAGATATTTACCTATGATTTAATTCAGGCTGCAGCTAAGCGTGTGTTGTAAGCTACTGATACTTTTAAGGTCAACAACCAGGCGTGGATAATCGATCACTAGTTCGCTACTAACTCTATTTAATGTTGATGACTCGCTACTGCAACCATCATGTGTCAGTAATTAATTTTATTTTCGGTAAGTACTTTTTCTGTCATTCATTCACAAACAACATAGATGAGGGCAGAAACTAGAAAACAGAATGCAGTATATGGTTAAGTACATTGAAGAATCTCGCATTTTCCAACTCCTCGTTATCCAAGAGAACACTTGCTACACTTGTATTGCAATATACTACAGAATATGCGTAAAATGTTGTACCTTTTTCAAACAGTTTTCTGTGGGCCCGGTGATGTGATACTGGAAAATTATATATAACAAGAGTTAGGTAATACCTCAAAGACTTTTTTTAATTAAAAAGATATAAGTGCGCCATTCGTGACACGCCAGATATCTAGGCGATACTCATTTCCATTCGCTAATCAACACCTCGCTTGAAACGGCAGCAAAGGCTTCTCTGATCGGCTTTTGCAATTCCATCAGGCCATAATGGGACAAAACTCCACAAAAAGAAGTCATATGTTGTGCTGTCCGGAGATCTCGGAGCTTATTTCAATGTTTAATCATCACATCCAGTGTGACCCACAGCAACGGTGTCCGTTCTTTGTAAAGTATATTACCTAACTCTTGGTATATAAAAGATTCCATTATCACACCAGAGGCTCCACAGAAAAATATTTCGTCTTCATTATTTTTCGAGCATTTTCGAACAACAAACGATATTACTTTATTTGAATACTGGAAGTGAATTTTTCGATTTCTGAATTATATCGTATAAATATTCTTTAGACATGTCAATTATTTTGGCCAAACATTGTAATCACTTCAAACAGTTTAAAATGTTGTGGAAACGTAGAGTCAGACTGAAAAATTCAATGCCATAGCCGGGATTTGAACCACGGATCTTCTGGTTTCCGTCCAGCCGCACTACCATTGTGCTACTTTCTCACGGCCAGTGTGAAAGAACAATTAATTTTCATTAATTGACCTAATAGTGATTAACTATGAACCCCGGGCCTTAAAATACTTACAATATTGTAAGTCGCCATTAAGGTAGTTGTCTCATGTGTTTATGAGAACTCCTAAGTGGTTTACCGGGAAAATACGAGTCATTTGGAGAATTTAATGTCATGTCGGCACGTTGGCCATAGTAGCACAATGGTAGTGCGGCTGGACGGAAATCAGAAGATCCGTGGTTCAAATCCCGGCTATGGCATTGAATTTTTCAGTCTGACTCTACGTTTCCACAATTTAGCCTACCCACGGCCAGTGTGAAAGAACAATTAATTTCCAGTGTAAAATGTTTAAAACATCCTTGTGTACCTCTTAACCCCAGTGAATTATTTTTGTGCCTATGTGTTTTTTCATAGTTGTATATGAAATTTATTACTAATTACTAATTTCAACCAAATACTTATATCCTTTTTCACTGTACTAAGTGTCAGAAAATACCACTATCATACTCATCTGAGAAATGTGAATGTGCACAGCAGTTTTAGAAACTTTGTATTTTTTTGTATTATTTGATTAAAGTATTTGAGCTAGAGCTTTGAACTTTCACACAGTCATGTTAAGTATGCCGATTTTTCAGCAAATATCTTTAAAGTTAAATAAGTTAGAACATTCAGTCACAGAGCCCTCTATATCTTTAAGTGCACATACCTTTTAGATTTTAAATATGTGGTTTACACAATTATTTTATATGCACTTGGAACAGTTTTTGTGGTACAATACGTATCTGAAATTGTTGTGAAAATAGATTTTGATTTTGACTGATCATATATGATGAAGCCCGCTATTTCAAATTTACAGAATTTCCTCATTAATGCTTCAGTTCCTCCAATATTACTCGTATTACTTGACACCCAGTTCAGATCATATGTTGGTGGCATTTTCAGCTATTAAAACATAAACATTCACTACCAACAACATATAAAGCAATTTTGTAGATACTATGCATGAACTTGAACAATCGGTGTAATTTTCAAACACCTACGTGAAACTAATAAAATATAAGTCTGAAAATATAAGAGCAAGGAGGGGAAACTAAATTTAATAATTTGTTCCTCATGCTATTAAAAAGAGATTTTCCTCTTTATTAATTTACAAAGCTCGAATTCCTTTTTAAAGGTAGTTCCCATATAATAAAAGTGTAATCGATGTGCTTAAGTGATTTTCTATTTAGAATGAAGAGTCAACAATAATGCGTATAATGAACTAGAGTGAACAACAGTATTAAGAACGTGTGAGTGTGTGTGTTTTATCTAGTGAGTGAAAAGTGTTTAAGAGCCTATCGACAACTAGATCATTTGGGCCGGTGTGTTATGCATTTAACTTAAGAATACCTTACACAATTATTCTGAAACATGATAGAAAACGCATCTTATGTCTCTAGTAGAATATTTCTAAAGGATGAATGTTTAAGAATTTATACATCATAAGAAACCAAAATATATTTAAAGTGGAACATAAAGGAAAAGGCATTAAGTTTATGTAGCAGAAGACCTTTTACTTAAGTACAAATTTGCATTAACATCTAAGAAAACTCATTTTAGTACCGGCTTTCAAATCATCATCTGACGTACACTTTGCAAAGAGAGTAAGGTAACGAGATGCTGGTGAGGGTTACAATGACAAAGCAGATCTCCGTACTTAATGAACATGAGCAGTAAACGTAGAAACTAGTTAAGTTTCCAGTGGCAGTACTGCAGTGCTGGCCGATTTCACGCACATGTCAAATAAAATGCGAAGTCTAGCCTTGACTCATCCCAAGTGACAAATCCTGTACTACCAACAAAAAGCTATCAACGGGAACTTCCTACACGTAGCCAGAGAGTTACGGCCATGTAAAATTCAAAGCTCTTAGCTCCTCTATAGGAAAGTACAATCCGTATAAACTCTTCAGAGACCCTTTCAAAACTTCCTCTGTAGCACTGAGAAGCGTCACTGGTGCGTCAGCGAACAAAATTTTAGGTAGGCACACACCTTAACTAGTGCGGAAAAAAGATCATATCATTACGTTTCAGTTGCCTTCGCAAAATGCTGTTCTCAAAACTAAACTTTCTAAGAAACAATCCCAAAAATTTGAGGTCTTACACTCACATGACTTTCAAGATCTACTACAATTTATGTATTTTATATAGCTTCTTACAAATACCTGCACTTTTCATTGTAATCGAGGTAAACCTTTGCAGAAGTCGATTCTTTACACATTTTGTTGCACCTATACATAAAAGGAATAGAGAAAACCAAAACAATATACAAATGTTTAAAAGTACGTCGCTATATGCTGGACTTGAAATCGTACACTCTTGCTTGACATCCCGAGAAACAATAAAATGACAGGAATTTTATTTACGGTTACCTCGAAAATGCTCGATGCCGTAAAATTGATTTTGAATAATTTTAGTGTTTTAAAAATTAAACTTTTTTACAGTACGTTTTTCTCCGACAGTTGCATTTTATCAGATACAAGAACCCTGCGAATGAAGAGAACGACTTGATTTATTGTCAAACAATTCAAAGTATGCCTTTTTTTGTTCCATTTATGCCCCGCATTAACTGCAATGGTCATATCGGAGGCCGTTCTCGTTTGGAACATATCGCCTATTGGCGATGGTGATAACTCGTAGAAGTTGGGTTGCTATAGTTTGATTTTAATCATGAGATCACGCACACATTCACACTCATTCATACATCCAGACTCTGGGGAAGATTGGGAATCATCTTGTTGGAGAAAAATCCCCATCCCCAGTCGGGAATCGAAACCGGGACCTTGCACACGGCAGGCAGGTGCTCTACCGACTGAGCCACGGGGTCAGCCCTGTATGCATTTTATTTGTCATATGAACAGCTTTAGTATATGGCATTTTTAACAATATCGTTAATAGGATTTTTTGGAAAATAAAAAAAAAAATCGTTATGTCCTATGTTAAGGGCTAAAGGGTGGTTTAGGATGCGGGACTTTCTTGAAAATCACACTTTTTACGAAAAATGTTTTTTTTATAAATTTATTGATGCTCAAAAACGTGTGATTCCGACGAAATCTCGATATCGAATTTATGGGTGCCATAGGAAGATACTGGCAAAGAAACTCTCTAATTTAAATACGTTGATTATGGCAATGTTCGGAGAGGGGATTACACACCTCGACCTATGAAATATGTTGTGATTTCTATGAAATATTTTTGGCGCGAGAGGTTACTAAGGGTAGTCGGACTTGAGAAGAAATGACGGCAGAGGGCAAGGTCCTTAAAAGCTACAGTTGTTGAGCCAGAGGTTCTACTCCCATTAGTCCTGAACCCGTAGGAACTGGACCCGGGCCTCCTTCAACCAGGGAGTATCCGAGCTGTCCCAAAGGGCGCTCGGCGTCCTCCGTGGGGCTTTCCATAGGGCAAGACTTAGGGACTAACAAGCCCCCCCCCCCCATCTGGTCCTATGGACTCAAGACGGGATGGAAGTGGATACGCCACTTACGCGCGTCAACACTCAAGGTGAAGACTACCGATAACCTCGGTGGGGCCGCCTGGTGATCTAGCACACCTTCTACTAGCTTTGCAGGCTAGTACCCGGGAGAATTAATGGCTTCCCTCAACCCCGTCCGAAGACGTACCCGATTCCCACGGTTATCGGGAACACACTGCCCCCTCGAGTCCATCCCAATCCGAACAACTCCCGAAGGAGGGGCTCGGCTGTTCGGCCTGAGGTTCCTCTAGTAACGTCAGAGGTACCACGAGTGCTAAGGGTCCGCACCGCCCGCACTTTGGCAGCTGAAAGGGACGGATCCCTTCCCCTACGGGACCTTAAAAGCTACAGACTGAAAGTGGTTGCTGAGGGGGCAAACTCGGAGCCGATCCCTAGGACGAGGATTTACACGCAGGAAATACCGTGGCATGTACGCCGCAACTCCCGCCAACACTTAGATGGAATGCAGTGAGAGGAAATGGATGGACAGGAAATACCGGGAATGTAATTATTCTTTCCAGGGTTCGCCTAGAGCCCTGAAAAAAAAAGACAAGGGACAGAAATATCGAGCACGGGAATCGAGCCCACAACCTCCTGAATGCGGGTCACAGACGCTACCACTAAGTAAAATACTATAAAATCACAACAAACCAATCAATTTTTACAGCATTAGATCACGAGTTGGCAACACAGGTTGGAAATCCAAACAACATATTAAGTTCATCAGGTTGCTCCAGTTTGCTTGAACGTGATAGGCTACACAACCACTTTTGTTAATAGCCACATCGGCCAAAGATTTCTCGCATGGCCTACGTTTGTACTCACTCGCATTTCCGCATGAGTAATCTCCTAGAAGCAATATAGTTACTTAGAGTAGAAGTTGAAGGATAAGACAGACATAAGGGGCCCCACGTGCGTACTTCAGCAGCCTAAGGCGGTACTTGACCCTCTAGCACTAGAAATTCAGAGCATACTCCAAAACGTGCTTGGCTACAAGTGCCGGTTTCGTTTATAGCAAACAGGTTCGTGCACATTCGGGCGCTCGATCGCCAATTAGTTCGCATTAGTAAATTCATTCACGCCTATTTTTTATTTTTTCTACTACGTACTTAACACTTAGTAGAGGAAGTATTGTATTACATAAAAAAATTGATACTTAGTTTCACCGGAAATATGTTTTGAGGACCCCTCAGACAGCAAAAGAAGCATATTTGTGTGTTTAAGAATAGAAAATCTCTAAAACGAAACGTTGGATGAATACAAACTTGGAATATACTTTATTTTTCGGACTATAAATCGCCCCGGATTCTAAGACGCAGTCATGATTTTGTTGTAAAACATTTGAAATAAAAGTAATAAAGGTGTTATTCTCTATTACTTGCATTTTTATGTCTACCGATCTATTTGATGGAACGACAGAGGTTAGGGGAAATTTCTCCATGTTTCCAACTTGACCGAGTTCGAACTGAAATTTCTCCTTACATTAATAACAAATTTATAAGACGCCGAATTTAGATTCGTACTCAGCCGGCATTTTTTGCACGATTCTTCTACGAGAGCGCATGGGAAGTCCTCTCTTCATAAATCGGTAACACCAAGATGGAGATCCCACAAAATCTGTAATGTTATTTGCAATGGCACGTTTTCTTAATTCAAAGACAATCATTTTTGTAGACACTATGATGCATCATTCCTATGGTCTGTCACCCAATTCTTCAATTACATTTATTACTGCGGCCACTTTGCTGCATGCGTACAAAAACAATCTTTGTCTTTTCC
The DNA here is from genome assembly GCA_030765055.1 of Mantis religiosa. NCBI lineage: Eukaryota > Metazoa > Arthropoda > Insecta > Mantodea > Mantidae > Mantis > Mantis religiosa. The sequence continues at coordinate 143,830,837 of CM060950.1, forward strand.
CAACTTCGTCAATTGATCATCTTTCCGCCACTCGCAGGTCATTTTCTCAGTTGGTGAGGGCCCAAAATATATTTCTGCTGCCCTATTACGTGCTCTGCTGCTCTCTGAATGCAGCACACTATGAGAATCTGTTCTGTTTAGGCAGCATCGTATAAAGACACGAGAATTCAGAAAAATTCACAAATGGACGTCGCTTTCACACTGGCAACTGAACATAAAAGAAAGGAGCTGTGAGAAAAAATTTGTCTTGCTATCGCATTCTTTAAGGCAAGGCTACACTGAAAATTCGCCGAATATGTTGAAAATCATGGAGTTTTCTTTTCTGGCACTTTTTGTTAGCTTAGGGTGTGTAGTAATAGTTGGCATGCCATTTTTATCATTTTAACCATTCTAGGTCATCACGTAACAATTTAAAGAGACCTTCAACAATCGTTAAAAGTTACAATCATTACTTAAAAGTTAATTTTCTGAGAAACACTTTTCTAACACTTTTCAGCATACAAAATGCCTCACGCTTAAAGTTTTCCATTTAATTGGTGAAACTTACAGGATATGTTCATATCATGTAAATAAGAAATTTCACATTCCCCCTTTTTAGTTGATGTTCATGTTTTGAAAATTATATAGTGTTAAGGAATAAAAAAAGTTCATATATTCAAAATTTTGAGAGCTAACATTTTGAAATATTTTAGAAAAAATGCTACAAGAATATTAAAAAAAAATGTGGGTCTTTTAAAATTACTCTGCACTAGCCGAAAACAAAAATTCAACTTAAAATATCAAATTTTTGACACGTAGAACATTTTATATGTCGAGTAATTTTTACAATGTTTTCACAAAACACAATTAATAATTGATTAACTATTTGGTGTAGCAATATTAAAATTTGCTTGCAAGTTTAAAATCATACTCTAAGTATGTGGCTAAATTTTCATAATGATAGGTTTATTATTATAGAATTTGGAATTTTCAGTGTAGCATTGCCTTAATCCTTTATAGGGTAAAATCTTTGTTATTATGTCTATGATTAAGGCTCACATTCTTCTAATGGTGCGTTATACTTTTTTGAATCACGAACCTTTAGGTAGCAAGTATACGTACAGTCCACAAGGCTCACATTCCCTTGCTAATGATCCGTGTTATATTGAAACTACAGATAAATTTAGCTGGCATGTATTATTGCTGACCGATCTAACAAATATAAAAAAAAAACTTGTTTTCACACATGAACTTTGGACCGTAAGACATATAAATTTTAGGCAGTCTTTTACAACGAAAAAAAAATGCGTCTTATGGTTCGAAAAATAAGTGTAACACTTACAAGGATGCAACATGAAGAGTTTCAAGAAATTCTCCAAACCTTCTTTAACTCGGTACTTTATAGATATTTTTAAATTTTCCCGAAATGATTAACGATTTTGATTAAAGCATTATATGTTTATAATATTTAAATGATAAAACGTATATCTTTAATTTTTTGTGAACAGCCTGTTAAGACCTACTCGATAGTGAGAAAATTTGTTAAATTTTACAATAACAAATACATGTTAAGCACTATGTGAAAACATACTATACAAAAGATAGATGTATTTAAAAGATACAATTTGTATTTGACGTCTCCTTTTTTGTAGCAAATGCCATTTCCAAGATATAAATTTTAATGGTTCGAATTCATTATTTTGTCAGGCCCATTTTCAGTTGTTTTTCCTGATTACATGGAATTTTATGGTCATCATGTACCCTCTAATTTATAAACACTTGAATATAGATGTTTGCTTTGTAAGGATAACGAAAGGTATAATATACACCCTTTGGCCCAAAATAGGAGGGGGAGAAGCAGACTCTGGAAGCGTATACGTTTCTCAAAGTCCACTTCGTGTCCACGGCCGGTTTATAATGGTATCAGGGAACGCGTTTCTTTAGCTTCGTCCTACTGAATCCTCTCATAATTACTAATAATAATAATAATAATAATAATAATAATAATAATAATAATAATAATAATAATAATAATAATAATAATAATAATAATAATAATAATAATAATAATAATAATAATAATAATAATAATAATAATAATAATAATAATAATAATAATAATAATAATAATAATAATAATAATAATAATAATAATAATAATAATAATAATAATAATAATAATAATAATAATAATAATAATAATAATAATAATAATAATAATAATAATAATAATAATAATAATAATAATAATAATAATAATAATAATAATAATAATAATAATAATAATAATAATAATAATAATAATAATAATAATAATAATAATAATAATAATAATAATAATAATAATAATAATAATAATAATAATAATAATAATAATAATAATAATAATAATAATAATAATAATAATAATAATAATAATAATAATAATAATAATAATAATAATAATAATAATAATAATAATAATAATAATAATAATAATAATAATAATAATAATAATAATAATAAGAAGAAGAAGAAGAAGAAGAAGAAGAAGAAGAAGAAGAAGAAGAAGAAGAAGAAGAAGAAGAAGAAGAAGAAGAAGAAGAAGAAGAAGAAGAAGAAGAAGAAGAAGAAGAAGAAGAAGAAGAAGAAGAAGAAGAAGAAGAAGAAGAAGAAGAAGAAGAAGAAGAAGAAGAAGAAGAAGAAGAAGAAGAAGAAGAAGAAGAAGAAGAAGAAGAAGAAGAAGAAGAAGAAGAAGAAGAAGAAGAAGAAGAAGAAGAAGAAGAAGAAGAAGAAGAAGAAGAAGAAGAAGAAGAAGAAGAAGAAGAAGAAGAAGAAGAAGAAGAAGAAGAAGAAGAAGAAGAAGAAGAAGAAGAAGAAGAAGAAGAAGAAGAAGAAGAAGAAGAAGAAGAAGAAGAAGAAGAAGAAACACGCATCTGAAGGATTCGAACTCATGTTGATCCACTTACGAGACACACGCCTTTTAACGCTCGGCTACCATCTACACGGCCAAGTCGCAAGGCTTCTTCCTATCTATTGCATAGTTTTGAAATGACGCTAGAGTGGTATTAAAGTGTATATTGCAAAATTAATTGTTCTTTCACACAAGTCGTGTGTAGGCCAAAGTACAGAAGGGTAGAGTCAGACCGAAAACCTCAATGCCATAAATAAATAAATAAATAAATAAATAAATAAATAAATAAATAAATAAATAAATAAATAAATAAATAAATAAATAAATAAATAAATAAATAAATAAATAAATAAATAAATAAATAAATAAATAAATAAATAAATAAATAAATAAATAAATAAATAAATAAATAAATAAATAAATAAATAAATAAATAAATAAATAAATAAATAAATAAATAAATAAATAAATAAATAAATAAATAAATAAATAAATAAATAAATAAATAAATAAATAAATAAATAAATAAATAAATAAATAAATAAATAAATAAATAAATAAATAAAATCTGAATATTCTACCCCGGCACCTAGACAACTATACCGGGGCATATATCCAAATTTTCTCTTTATTTTTCCATAAAATCCTTACAATTGTTATAATTATACAAATCTCTCAGAATACTAATCTACAAAAATAAAATGAAATAAAATAAGAGAAATAAACACAAAAAAGCAAAAAAAAAAAAAAAAAAAAAAAACAACTATAAATATTACAAAATCCTTATTTTATAAATCTACATCTAAATCTACTAATGCTGTAGTCCACTATGGCCTCCGCCATCACTCTCTCCCTCCGCCGCCCATGCAGTCAACTCTATTTTGAACTCACGCTGATACTTCTCTTCTTATTACTCTCTCTACTCTTCTCTTTCCTCTTGTAATCTACTTCTATATTCCGCAAATGTCTCTCTCTGCCCATTCCTGTCTTCCTGTTGAGGTTACAAAGAATCTTCTTCTATTGACTTGATTAAGATTATCAATTTCTAATTGTACCTCTTCTAATTCTTCTTCTTGTTGATCTATTTCTTCTTCTTGAATTCCCTCCATTGTTAGATTATTCAATAACTCTTCCCGTCTTATCCTATTTTGTATTCTAGAACTCCTTCTTGGATCTTGTACTATTCTTCGCCTATTATCAACTCTTTCTCCTTTGAATATTTTTACCTCCCATGCTTTCTTACTTACAAAGTTAGTCAAAACTTGTAATTTATTTACTAATTGTGGATCTCGAATTATGTCATTTACGATATATCCTGCTAGCGCATGCCTCTCTTCTTGTTGGTGAATTGCATATCTTCCACATTCAAATACTACATGTTCAGGATTATCTTGTTTGTTACATAATTCACATATATCATTTTCAGTTTTATTGATTTTCTTCCAATAGGTCTTATAAGGTCCGTGTCCTGTTATACAATGTATAAATCCCTTTGTTGGTTGAATAAAATTCAATTTTAATATCTCTTTGACGTACTGAAAAATTTCAAACACTCTTCTACCTTCTAGACTTTCTGTCCATGGAATTCAAATAGCTGAATTTTTCAGTTTCCCAAAGCAACGAATACTTCAGATGCTTTCCCAATCTAACTTCGTTTCTGGTAGCTGCTCATTTTGTTTCCCCTAAAACTAAATGTAGCTGTTTTCGCCAACATTTATTTTGATTATAATGAAACATACAGAAATATAAGCTTTCGTATGAGTTAAGATGCAGGGCTACATAAAGGTAAAAAGTTACGTGAATACAACTGCTGGTTGCCAATGACTGCAATGATCTATTAGTTGATACAAATGATACTAAAAACACTTAAACCCAGTTAACACGACAGAAAACGCCTCGGCTAGAACAACGCCATAGCTGTTAATACCAGCCATAGTGTCAATGCGTATTCCACATTCTCTGGAAATGACATTGCTGTAGAGATGATTACAGCAACAAAACTTAGTTTGTTTGCACTTATATAGTTCAAAATTACATAATTTAATGTAGACTAATGTCCGAGGGGGGAGGGGGTGGGAGATGGACGGCACACCCCGCACCTCGATTCAGTGATCTTTCTGTGCTTACCACCAGAAGGAGAAGCGGATGAAGTGAAGGAATCGCAGAATCCTCTGTGCCTCAAACAAAAACCGACCGAAAGAGACACGCAAAAAGCCAGGTTTGAGAACCCAATCACAGAGACGGGCTGCTTCCCTCTACCGGAAGAGGAGTAGATCCTGCCATCTGACAGGATCGAGAAGAACTTTTCAATGAGCAAGTATCTCTATCTAACCGATACCGACGGATACTACATAGGCATTGTAACACGAAAGGGGAAGCAAACTTATAGAAATGAAGGAACAGGTAGAAGAATGAAGGCAAGAGTGGCAACATAGCTCTGCCTCCCAAAACCCATTAGAGCCGCCAACCGAGTTACTTTAGGGTGGTTTTACGTATCATAGCCCTAGCTCACGCCAGGACGAAACTGGGTACGCTACCTACCGTGTCTATCTATACGGAAACACTATCGAAATCCCGATGGGGGCTACATGACTAGTAACCATTTACCCGCTCTCCAGATTGGCATCTCACAACTCCTCCTGGACATCGCCTAGACGCACCCTTCCGGGATGGGCTCAGATGCTTGGCCCGACGTAATTATGGTGACGTAAGTGTTCGCACCATGGCAACTTAAGAGGTCGGAATATTGCCCCGCCCCCCATGGAGAGGAAATGGGGAACGGTAATTTGCGGTAGAAGGAAAACCACCACAGCATTCGTCTTGCCAACCAGGCAAAGTACGAAAGCTCATTTAGTTTTGCATATGCAGGCCATTTAATTTTCTATATTGAAACGATGAAAACTTACATAACATAGCTGTTTATTGTCCAAGCTTTTTATTGCGGAAGTTTTCTTGACAGTTATGCGTGAAATTTTGAACATCTATATAATGAAATTAAATATGTTTATAGCAAAGTAATATTTGAATGGGCGATTCTAATGTATTGATATCATTAATTTTAGTTGATTGTTCTTAGCTGTGTGTTACTAGTTTTGCTGTAAAGTTAATGTATAATATAGTATTTATATCTATTTTATTATTTTAAGGGGTGAATGAAGGTGTCACTTTCCTAAATGTAAACTGAATATTATTACACACAATATTAACTCGTTAGTAAAATGTTCAATTAAGCTGGCAGGAAGGAAATATCCATATACTTATTTACTTAATAACCATCAAAACTTATTTTTAATGACCTGCTTCGTCATTTCGCAACCTATGCGGTATGAGAGTAATATAAATTCACCGTCGGTGCATATATTTTTCAGTATGTGAACTGACCTTACTTATAACAACATACACTCTCTCGACCCTATATGAGTTACACCATCACCATGAGGGGATAGTTATCTAATGTCCTTATACTTCCCCTGACCGAGCAAGATGCTCCCAGATCACTTGCGATGTTCGAGAGGTGCCTTGCTTCATGTATAACGTATACATTTAATAGTCAGGAATACCTGAAATATGCAATATAAATGACTTTATTTGAGCCTATATATAAGTGACGTCATTTCAGCCTAGATCATAAGTGTTGCAAACAACGTGGGATATATATGATATCACTGTTTTAAAGACGGTTGTGATTACTATGCAAATACATATTTTCATAGATTCTGAACCAGAGACACAGGTGTAGTACTAGGAGACATAAAAAATAACACTTGCGAGATAGGTTATACTTGTAGGAAGGAAGGAACCCAAGAGTTGAAGAAAACGAATGCACCTGGACTACCTCTTCTCCGTTCTGCTTCACTAGATACAACAAATCCCCGCGGGGTGAAAAACATCTGTGTAACACACAATAGATGCACCTTTTTCGCAGCAGTCAACAGTCACGAGCGACTTGTGCTGTTATAAAGATCCTTTACAGCTTCTGCACACTCCACTTTGCGCAGCACAGTTTTCTCTTGCCGAATCATATATGCATGCGGCTTAAAACGTTAATTTTATGACATTGAATAACGTATACATAGTAATTCACTTTGGGGTAGGGGTTACAGCTATCAGAAATATGAAACATTATGAGGTGAGATATATATATATATAGAGAGAGAGAGAGAGAGAGAGAGAGAGAGAGAGAGAGAGAGAGAGAGAGAGAGAGAGAGAGAATCGTAAAATGTTCCAGGACCCTTTAATTTTGAACTGATTCCAAACAAATTTGAAACACTTCGTGAGATTTTTCCCCAAATAATAAATGTGCAACTAGTTTATTTACAATGCCAAAACGAGAAACAAACTATTATTGTGGATTTTTCCAAATTACACATAAAACATGCAAACTTAACATTCAATTATGCGGTCACAAGAAACAGGGAATATGAAAGTTCAGGAATCGGAGACACTGGGCTATAGTAGCGGGACAAAAAGTCGATTTGGCTTATTAGTAAACTGGCTAACCTGCGTCAGAGGTCTACAGTACTATGATGATGGACGTACATTGCTTTAACGTGAGTAAAGGGAGCAATACATTAATAGGTATGTATTGCATACCACTGCATTGTTGGCAGTGTTACAAATTCGAACGTGCTGGGGGAGGGATGTGAGCAATAGTGAAAAGAATCACGACTTTATAGGAAAGAATCCGAGTGAGGTAACAGTGAGATAAGAATATCGTTACGGTTATGCGTAAACGCTCAACGCTCATGTATATGACCTTTATATTTGAATGGTTATTTGTAATTTGTATGTTTTGGAACTATAATGGTTGGAACTGTTAACAAAAGATAACGTGTTTACCAACTTGAGGTAAGGAATGTACTGCATTCTTTGGCATGCAGTTGGCTAGTATGGATAATGTGCCTATCATTATAATAATTAAATTATTAACTTCTAAAGCCATTTAGTTATGATATTAAGCTGCGGGAAAGACCCAGCTGCAAACGTACAGGAGTTCAAATAACCATTAAAAATCATCGGTGGAGGCGCCAGTCACGCGTTGTACTCAAGTTTCCTGAAAAGCTCCCTTGGCAAAGTCACTTTAAAATTGTGACCCCTGAACCCCCCTGAGGCCCCTCCACTGGCCTAATATGCTGGAACACAGCAAGACAGAAAGAACACTGTGAAAACCAACCTAATCTGTTATTTAAAATAAACATCTCTTCAACTTCCATTAGCTTCCCTGACAGCATGCGGGGTTGGAGATGTGTTTCCTTCCTCCTTCCTTCCTAAGGAGTTTATACATAAATATATAAACATTCGACGTTTTTCAGAATTCTGCTCAATTTTCACTATGTGTAACCTTAAAACTATATGCTTCATTAGTCACGCTTATGAACATTTTAAGGCAGTTAAATCTTGTTAAGTTATCTAGTACTGCTCACAAAAACGCCTTTGATGAATCGGTGTTCTTTCACCTTCACTGATTAGGTGTCATCATTTCGGATATTTGTATGTATTCATTTTGAAGCCAGGTTGAGAGGTAGCTATTGCAGTTAACAAGTGCGGCAGGTGTCAGTTGGGAAGCAAGCAGCTGACAATACGGCAGGTGTCTGCCTTAGCCACCTGGAGGTGCCCACAGTACACTTGTGCGGGAAACCAAACCACTTTGTGTTAAAGGGGGCATTTTGGTCATTTTTTTTTTGCTTTATGTCAAAAATCTACTCTCTTTTAGGTGGTGTCATTATTTTGCTATACCGTAATTTTTCAACACACACTGGTCACTTTCATCTGCCTTGATGCAATACATTAAACCGCTTTATTGTTTGTTTGTTTATTTATTTATTTATTTAAGAAAGTCTATGTCTCTGAAACAGTCTACATAACACATCTTAATGTGAATTTGATAAATATAATATCGAATTGCAGAGATATGTAAATTTACTTAAGAGGAAATCCAGCCCTACCCCATGAATACTAAATCTGCTCAATTCATGGGAAGCGTTCTCAGAAATTTAGTTAGGCTGATATTTTACACCAAGTACATGTATGACTTCTAAAGTTCAAGTTCCATGATCAACTTTTGTCAATAAGTTTGTTTAGTGAAGAAGATATAATTACTTTATTATACTATCTTATGATTAAGACATATCAGCAACTGCCTTTATACTTAACTAAACTTATTTGTTACGATTGAGGTTATATGCAAGGCACATAAAGCGGAGAATTGCATCGATTAATGAAATGGTGCATTCGTTACTCGCATGGCTCGAAAATAATTCCGCAAAACCAGAAGAAAATTATCAAACATCGTGATATTGCATACAAAATTTCTTCAATGGCACAAGGTAAATAACGTATACATTATCGTTTTTATATTGATAAAACGAAAAATGGAGGAAAGCCAGCACTCTATTTCCTATCTCCACATATGTATGTCCATACATATACTATAGAATGTAATGATGAATAAGTGATTATGTGAACACGTGTGCTATGAAGGTCAAACAACAACGAAGGCTAAACAACAGAATAAGGCTCACCATTGCAGAGATCGAATGTCTACTGGTAATGTTTCATATATTTCAGCTGGACACTTTATAATTTAATATTCAAGCTATCTAACATGCGAAAAGTGACTGCTCGCATGACTGGTATTCGCAAAATAAAACTCAATCTTTAACACTTATATCATAAATATTTTCTATTCAATGTCTTAATATTTTATTTAACCAAACGCATAGTAATTACAGCGATTTGCGTTTTTCGCTGTTAATTTTGTAAATACAGCGTTACACTTTTGCCTTTGATCCGGCAACGTACCTAGTTAAAAGGCTCTCTTTAATACATAGGTCGCTTTCCGCAATGCATTTACCTACATTGCGTTTGAATAAGACAAATAAAACAACCTCCGACAGGCTTTAATATATTGCGGAATGAGGCCATATTATACCACAAGCACAGCATACCATGGCCTTCAGAGGTAAATATCCGTCAGAACACGATAAATACGTCCTTGAGCCGGCATCACATTTCAATTAACGGGGATGGGACGTGTCATATGAGATACCGTGTAGAAGACAATAACAAGAATACAAGGCGGGCAACCTGCGAAAGGGCCAGCTGATGGCTACTGAAAGGAGGTTTTAGACAGCAATACAATAGAGCCTTTTCCAAAGCTGCTATGAATACTTGAATGATGGTCCAGTTCCCCTATCCTTACGGTCTATAATTAGCACTGGTTAATTTTGTTTCCGTTCCAGATATATCTATTGGTCCTGATTCGATATTTAAAATGCCATGCCATACATTAATGCCACACATAATCGGAAGGAATGGGACGTTGAGTGTATTGCCCTTCACCTTGTAGTTCTGATAAAAGCACGTATATACCCCTAAATTACATCCCGTGAAGTAACTATCACTGAAACAGAATTGTTCTTCGTAAACACGTAATTTTTTTAGTGAAAATCTGTGAGCAGTGAAGTGGCGGCTTTGAAGATTAAGCCCCCAAGGGTCTTACAGGGGAAAAAAAGGAACACGAACACACACACACACACACACACACACACACACACACACACAGAGAGAGAGAGAGAGAGAGAGAGAGAGAGAGAGAGAGAGGGGAGGGAGAGAGAGAAGAGAGAGAGACTCGTTATAATAAATGGTATAAATATAAAGAAGCTACATGATCGTCATTGTACGCATGTCATGTGCGTTCATTTTGAAGCGAAATAATTTCAGAACCCTGCAGTATTAATATGCAGTCTTATAATTAAACCTAAAAATCATATATTTTTAGGAAATATAAGCTACGGTAATTTTGCATCGAGTACACAGAATTTAGTTGTAACCTTTACATGAGGGCGTCCACTTTATAGTTTACGTCAGCCATTACTGTATGTTTGCATGAATTACAGTTCATCGGTTGTTAGAGGTCGCTAGCAATTCATTTAAATTGTAAATCTGTATGCTATGCATTTTGCTGCAGCCTTTAAAGAGGGGCCATAATTGTAATGGATGGACACACGAGAACCTCTGAGCACTCATACCACTGTGTACTAATTAGCGCGATACAATCTATAATCATAAGTTGCAATGTAATTCAATAATATTTAATGGTGAAAACGTGTAAGGTACTCCCGTAAAACGCCAGAAATCTGGCAAGTATGGTTGTTTATCCTTGTTTTTTATGGTTGTTTATTGTTTGTCGAAAATAACCAGCAAATAAGATGTATATATTTTGACTATTCACCTGTAGAAAGTACTGCTCTAACGTCCGCATCTCATAGTTGTAACTTAACGATCGTTTCCCACTATTAACGTGATTCAGATATTTTGTAGCGAAAACTCCGTACGTCCCGGAACTCGTTTCATGATTTACAAGCAAGCATGGGTAAGTTGACAGTCACTCTTCCATCTCAAAGTTGGCCATTAAACACATACATACAACTGCTTACCAAGCCGCAATGTAATAAAACGCGCAGTGCAAGCGTGGGACAAAGAAAATGGCATGGAGCAACGATCGCATACGTACTGGCAACATCCAACCTCTTATGTATTAGCAAATAAACCTTGTGAAGTTGCACAACACTTCCTTTATCAGCCCGAAGCCGAAATTAAGTGCGAACTAGTAACAGTTCCATTTGCTGTTGCTAACAAATGAACGTTCACTGAGGGGATTCCTTTGTTTTCTCCGCAACTGCTCCTCTCTTGTTCTTTGTACTTTAATGATGGGGACTGCACTTTGACTATTTTGAACTTATAAAACATCCAAGTGTCGGCAAAAGAAAAGTGTTTACGATTCTTAAGTGTTAGACTTCCGTCCGTGGCATTTTACTAACGTCGAATAGAAGTTTAGTTTGTTTGCCGAAGGAAAATGTTTTTGTCTAATTACCAAGGGGTGAAAATAATTAAAGCTGAATGGGATTATTTCCACTCTACATTTAATAAAACTGCAAAATTTTCCTATAAGCAAAAGGGCTTATATTGTACAATAGCCTATTCTGTAATTCAGTGAGAGTTCCAGTTATAATCGAATTAAACATTTGTTGCTGCTTTCAGAGTAAGTAACCATTTAGGTAATACAAAAAAAGAAGGTAAATTTCATTTGGGAAAATCGGGTATCAATATAATAGTCATGATACAGAACAAAAACACAACTCATACATTTATTATAAAACAAAACTTTGGATCTAAACAAAACAGTGATTGAACCTACTAATGTCACCCCTATAAAATTCAGAAAATTTCACTAGAGTGCGCAGCTCAATCTTTTATCCAAAAGCAGATGCATCATTTGTTATTTTTACCAAATAAAATGTACATGGGTTAAAGTACCGAAAACTAGAATGCCACCTGGACCAGTTTTGTTAAATGTCCCCTTTGGGTTTTCTTTAATATAAATAATTTGTTATAGTCTAAAACTTTAAGCAATATCCTCACTTAAAAGAAGTGCATAGGAAATGAGTATATTCTGGTTAAGGTTTTTAGTTGAATATTTTTAAAACTAAAAGTAAAGAAGATTATGAAAGTTGGGTGCAAGTAAGCTGGATTAACCGAGCGGAATGGCTCAGGTGGTTTCGCCTGTAGCCCGCATTAGGGAAGCCCGGGTTCGATTCCCGTGGCAGACCTACCTGGCCCAGTGACTTTTTCGGTTGTTTTCCCGGGTCGTCAGGCGAATGCTGGGTAGATTAGTAACATCCCCCGAATTTCCTGTCCCTCCATTTCACATCATCTCTCATCTGGTAGTCTTTCAGGGTAGAAGTGTCGGCGGGTGTTTCGGCACTGTCGTGACTCCTTGGATCGACCACCTTCTGTCTCCTCTCACCTTATCCTTCCTCCCGGAGATGCCCCACTTGGGACTTATGTACAATAAACCACAGATTTCGGTGCCAAATCCTCCCTTAGTAATCCTAATCTTAAGCTGGTTTAGGGGTATTCCTTGAATGACATTACGTCATAAATATTCCGTTATTCTATAACGTAATTTTTATAAATACGGACATGGTGTAAAAGACTAGATGGAATGAAAATAAAAAAAATTATTTCCCTTCCTTTATTGTTTAACCAACTTCGCCGACCTCTTGATCTCTTGACCAGGGAATAAGTGGACACCCTGCATATCGACTCAACACGGATATTTTGTGCTTATCAAAACCCAGTAAGAACGGATGAGGTGAAGGAACAGCAGGAGGTTACAGACCGAACACAGGCCGGCCGACAGGGATGCCCAGAGATCACTAACGTTTCCAAGCTTGATGATCCGGTTACCCCGCCCCGGTGGGCTGCACCCCGGTGCTTATCTCCGATGGAACCGGGAAGAACTCGACTAACTTAAGGCGGCTCAGAGAAGGCTTACATCTAGAGTGGCCAAGAATAACTTTCCAACGAGCAAGCATCTGAGCCATCTATCCGACATCTACCACCAATCCATAAGCCTATCTGAAACATGAAAGAAAACCGCCCCAGCAATCGAACCCACGACATCCTGAACGTCAGCCTCGCGGAACCATCTCGCTTAGACAACGATGCTTTAATACATGTGTTTGAGGCTAAACCTCAATATAAAATTTTTGGTATAGGATGCAAATACTTCCACTACCTTAGCTGAGGGGACTGTGACAGCTGACAGTATAAACAGAGATGCACTAGAATACAGAGACGTTACTACTTCCGGGACAATTCGCTTTATGATGTAATTATATCACATCCTGTTGGGGCTAGTCAGAATGCAGGAAGTAATGTCTCATTGTTGGCTATGACTAAAATGTGTTCGAGAAAGTAAAGGAGCTACACGAAGATATACGACCCAGAAACGACATACATATTCCATGGAAGGCCAATATTACAAATGGGAAATACTGTGTCAAACTTTCAATGGTAAACAATATATTGAGCTTCTTCTAATAGGAATTTTTAGAAAAATGTTTATGAATCCGTGTCCCTCTATTTCTGAAAAGCATAAACCAAATACCAGATTTGGTATTTAAGTTCACATCCTCTAAAGATGCGACACGAAGTTTTCCCAAGGAATCCCCCACCCATACCAAACCATCCTTCACATGAAGATGGCCGCGTTGTGGCTCAGTGATTAGACCGCTTGGCTCTCACCAAGGCGGCCTGGGTTCGATCCCAGGCGACCGCAAAGTGACATTTGTGGTGGACAACACGGCGCTGGGGCCTCCGGTTTCCCCCACTATCTCATTCCACCGGTGCTCCATCTTCATCTCATGTATCATCAGTGTCACCGCCTGCGGTGCCGTATGTAGTAAAAGCGGGCGTAAAACACTACAATTTTTTTCACATGAAGATAATTTCGATATTCAAAAATGGTTGACAATGTAAATAGCTCAGTAGGCACTGGCCTACTGATCTCAAGTTCGCGGGCTCAAATTCAGCCCAAACTGATGGTTTTTAAGTGGGTTTAAAAGCGACAGCCCCATATCAGTAGATTTACTGACGTGCAAAATAACTCCTACGGGAAGAAATTCCGGCACACCGGCGGCGCTGACTTATTAACAACTGACTGTCACAAACACACTATCATATTAGATGACTTTATTTAATACACCAATATTTGGAACATTTACACGACAAGTAAAATGACGCATATCTTATATTTTCTGGGAACTGCCTGTACTGCCTGTCCTCTTCATTAGAAAGGACTTTTGTACAATTTTGTATAACGGGTGAATCATAAAACACATAGCCACAACTTACTACACAAACAAATGGAAATATATTTTTAAAAAATACAATTTATTTAATTTGTATTTCATTTTGTATCAGTAATTTCCAATAACTTATTATTATTGATTTGATTTTTTCGGTACTTAAGGCAGTTTTTTAAACAAAAAGTGCTTGGGTTTCAGCTGTTTCTTGCAATGCCATGGAAAGACTGATATTTAAACTCTTCCCAGCTTTATAAATCTGAATATCAATTGTGACTACGTTAAAATGTGTAATGAAAGTATTTTCTGCAAATGTTTATCTCCATTAATATGGGATCAAACTGCGTGGTTGGGAGGCATACGATCAAGTTTATGTTGAGTAAGGATGCATTAGAGAGGAGTGGGGTGTGCTAACGGCCAGATAGACAGTGGGGTTTCAGTGTTTTCAACAAATGCATAAAACTGAATAGTGCAAATAAATGTCAAAACCACATTAACTAGCGCCACCTGTCTAATCATACAGTATGCCACCATTTAAAGATAACCTTTTTACTATAGGGTACATTTAATTTAACATAATTCAAAACGCCTAATATTAGCAAAAAAATAAGACGCCACCATGACACTCGCCCGCCTCGGTAGCGTAGACGGTAGCGTGTCTGTCTCACGTTCAAGAGGTCCTGAGTTCGAATCTCGGTCATGGTGAGTTACCTAGACAAAGTTTTTCCGGGTTTTCCCTTATCCTGAAAGAGGAATGTCGGGTAACTATGGACCCTGGACTCATTTGAGCATAACTTCATCCATTCCATTCATCGTCCGATACGATTTAACACTGGAGGACGTAAATTAAAAAAAAAAAAAAAACTCCTTGACAGCCACTGTTACTCTCTTTCATATCACAGCGGCTGTGCTCGTTCTTTCTCATCATCGTCACTAAAAATATGTTTACTGCTGTCAATATCACAATCACTGGTGGATCTATTATCATTTGTTACCATTTTCACAATGATGTAATCTGTGACACCCGACACTATTACGTGTATTTTCCCCCTCCAATATTCTTTTTTATTTATTTATTTTTTTTTTTATTCAACGATCGATCAGCAGTGCATGCTTTAGAGATCCTTGTTAACTACCTCCAATATTCAGCTTCTGTTTCCTCCACTTTCCTACTTTCTTTCTTTTTTCTTGGGTGATAGATGTCCAAAAGGGGAATAAATCTCTTATCCTCCTTTCTTCGTTGCAATTAACACGACGTTTCTGCAAGAAATTCACTATCTCTATCTTGGTGGAATGTTTGATTGGGCACTTTTCAGATAAGATTCAAGGTTCAAAATTATAACTAAAGAAGGTGGGATGTGTGGGATAAGTATTTCTTTCAACCATTCTGCCGGTTCATTCGGCCACAGTAATCACCACTGCTACTTTCTACCTTATAGAAGAGTTTCGCTGCATTCACAAAACCCTTCTTGCCCACAGCATGCATCGTAAATAAAATAAAAATTGAACGGACTGCCTGTATTTTAACTTCCTGCAACTTCGAAAACCTCATCTACTGCCAAAACCTCTTCTCGGTTATGTGACTATCTCACGAAGAAAAATAATCTTGTTGTAGCTCAAATTGTTCTGTTTTTTCAAGAGATCCCCGGTTCGAAGCTTATGGGGTTAAGTTATCTGGATAATATTTTCTCCGAAGGTTTTCCTTATCCTGAAAATTGAATATTGGATATATCTAAGCTTGATGGACATTGGGCTCATTTGAGTATCATTTCACCCATTTCAATTATTGTTCAATATGACAATTTCGTTGGAGGACGTGAAATAACAAATATATGCATATATAGTCGGCTGTCCCCTTTGCTGCCTGCTTGAGTGGGAAACTTATTGACTTATGCCTGGATTCCTTGTTATACTTTTCTGTTAAATTCCAAATCAGCTGACGAGCCTCACTATGGACCAAAAGATTTCTATTACGAATGGCCTCTGATGTACCCTCAGCCATAATAAGTTACAGTAGCTTGGCACTTGTAACATACAATTAATGCTTAAAAGTGAGATGCACCGAAATGCGAGAGCACCGCCATTGATGTTCTTGTAAGGAACCATAACAATCTAACGCGATAATTTCTGTTTATGCAAGCACTGCCGCACGTCACCAGCATACCCTTCGTAACAGACTTCCCCGCTTCCCACAAACACACAGAGTTTGGTACCGTACAGTACCTGTAAATGTATGTAAGCTTTTCTAAAAATAGCTCATAGAGGTTGCATGTTATAAATACTGGTTCATAGTCATGTGAATGTATCACGTAATCATTTTTCTCCTTTCGTTTCTACAAAGTATTCTTATTAAAGCTTATTCTTTTATCTACTTCATACTTCTAGGTAAATGTTTCCAGAAATGGTTTCGTTATAGACTTCGCTGTAGGTACAAAAGTATGCAAAATTCATTTCGGATGACACCTTCTAAAGCTTCAATTCAAGATATACATTTTATTTTCATGAAAACGCCTTAAACATACGCATTTTAAATTCAATCATGAGCTGGTTTTGTCAAAATTAAAAAAAAAAAAAAAAAAAAAAAATAACGAAACGGATTCAATTTAAAGGATAGTTTGGAGTGAGGATATCTTCTTGAAAATCATAGCGTATCCTTGAAGATGTTGAGCTTAAATACATTTGGTATTCCTTCAGCATTTTGCTTTTGAGTTTTACTGTTTACAAACATACGTGCAGACTTGGATCTTCTTTTAACCAGACTTGGTTACATTACAATGTAGCACGTCTGATTATTAGGGTTGTTTTTGACTTAGGTACTTTTCTAGTGTTTTTTCTTGTATTAGCTTTTCCTGCCATACTTTTGAAACCAGCGCAAATCCCGTTGTTATATAAATTGCTAATTATTAGTTGAATAAGCTTAAAATGAACCTTTATCATATACTAGGTCTTATGAAAACTACTGATCTGAGAGTCTTAGAAAAAAATTGGCTTAATTCGGGGAACCTAACATGTATATTTCTAGTTCACTTCCGTCATAATGTTGGGTAGAATATAATACTTCCTTAGTTCTAGGTAAGTAGTGGAGAAGGCAAACAGTATTACTTTTTCTCCTTTCTGATCAAAATCTCATGTAACTTTGACCAAAAGTGTAATGCATGAGTTAGACGTTTAGTTCCCGTATACTGTGGCATCAGTTTAACGGTTTCGGAAGATTTAGTATTTCTAAGCAGTCTGAAGAGGAGGAAACCTGAAGCACACGTCACAGAGTAATATGGACGCATAAAGCTGCAACACAAGCTGTTTTGCCTCAGGCACTCCACGTGTCCTCCAATGCACGCTCAGCTGTGTTGCCGAGCCATCTCCAGAGACTCCTACACGAAAACATATCGTATCCTCTGCGGTAACACACAAGAGGATGTCTGTTACTCTTATTGGGCGTATTTATTATTTTTCATTTGTCTCTTCTACAATCCCGCGTACCTAAAAAAAAGTGTAACGTGTTGTCCAGATTGGTACAATTGTAGAAATGTGTACATAGTGGTTAAAATTTGAGTAGAGCTAGATCTTTAAGTTATAGGGTATCATATAATTTAAGTTAATATCCATTCTAATTATCAGTTTTAATCAAATTCTGAATTCCTAGTGAACCAGTTTTGTCTAAATCATGCCAGAATTAGGCTTGACAACAAACAAATAGAAAATAAATGAATACGATATGATATGGCGATATGAGCACGATATGTTATTTCCACCCTCTGATAACTGATTTTTAAAATATTTCAAGCTTCCTCATTTATTAATTTGCTATAAAAGTCCTTAAAATTTATGTTCATTAATTTCCAAATACATCTTCTGATACTTATAAACCTTAAAAACCGTTAAGTTGCAAATGTTATAGCTTATGACCATCAGAGAGAACAGCGATTTTAAATGGTCAAAGAAATATAAACAAAGTTTGACTAGTTTCCGAGATTTTACAGGAGAGAGAAAAAAAAACACGCGTAAATTGTCTCTGTTTATAACACTGACATAAAAAGGTTGATGGATTATGACTTCTAATTGCATAAGGCTAATTTATGGTTACGGGTATGACTACTTCAGCAGCAACATGCACGAAAATATGAAACTACAGGCATTTTCAAAGTACTATAACTCATCTTTGTATCTGTGAGAAAAATACTTGAAATTGATTTGTTGATATTTATGGAGTTGGGAGAGAAATGTTTTATTAAAAAAAAACTTATAGTTAAGCGTATGACATGTTTAGCAATAAATTGATATCTTATAGGTATTATTATTTATTATCCTTCTAGTTAATTAAACAATGCTACATACGTAGGTATAAGTGACACAGCTGTTAAAGAACTTTAATAGTGATTTAAAACCATAACAAAAATTCACAGCATTACAAACAGTATTACGAGATCAAAATTATACCATGAGAGATTTAGTCTTGAACTTAAACAATAATTTGAATATCATACACAATGCGTCTAAAACAGGAAGTTTCACTGAATTTGAAAACTTTGTTCTTTTCACACCTGGAAATCTTTGGTTATACTGTGCTTTTGTCAACGAAATAAAGACAATATTTTTCAAAAGCATATCAGATGCGGGTAACAAGATTTCTCATGTTTTAAACTCTTACCATATAACTAATCGAAATAAAGGGATTTCACAAGAACCTGTCATGCTAAACTTCAGCATTTGTGCATGAGAAGAAGATACCAAATTGGCATGTCTAACATTAAATGTACGTACAACCACAAGTTTGATCTACATCGTGTTTTAACCGAGTTGGATTGCTCAGGCGGTAGCGCATGTGGCCCGCACTGGAAAGGTCGTGGATTTGATTCCGATGGCCGGCCTTCCTAATCCATGACTTCTTTTTCGGGGGTTTCCTGTCTCTCCATTACACCCCATCTCGTATTTCATTTCACCATTCATCCTAATTGACTATTTCAGGCTTATAAGTGTCGGCTGGAGTTGGGCGTGCTAAGTAGTGTAATTGCTCTCTGTTATTCATTTTCCGATCGAGAGTGGTCTGCGGTTCCCGGAGCGGCTCCTGGGAGATGCATAAGCCCACAGGAATGGGGAGAAAGTTGTACGATACTCCACCGGGGAGTTTCAGTCTATAGGTAATAGGGATCCTGCCCTCTGTTGTGGTCTCTCCTCAGGTCCGAGCCCCGTTAGTGTACTCTTACTACACCACGAGGAAAGTATCCAGTTCATTAAAGTATTCATCCTAAACTCTCAAATTACATATGATACACTGCGAACGTATACAATTTAATGTTCTGGAGCTCAAAGATGCATACTTCGTGCATTTACACGCATGTAAAGAATTACAGCATTTGGACCCAAAAAATGCAATTAAATTATAAAAATTATAAAAAGCAAATTCTCAGAGGCAATTACTTGGTACGTCGTAAACTCCCGCTGAGGTTAATCCTGCTAAACTTAATTAATTTGATGGAAGTATACGTACGTATTGAAAGCTTAGTAATGAAAGGCGATCCAAAAAGTTTGATTATGCCAATTGTAAGAACTAAGAGATCAACTTTGAAATGCTGATAAAAATGATTAAATATTGCCCTTAAAATTCAATTCAGGTCTGTAATATTACTTAAATATCGGATTTAAGAAAACACTTCTACTAATTACGTAGATGGCTTCGATAAATGTTATCACTTAACTTGAATAAATGTTAAAAAATGCAAGTTGCTATGGGGATGCGAATATTAGGAAAGATTTTAAAGATACAAGTTATAATGATTGTCCTGTCAGTTCTTTTAAGCAAATACAGAAACAAACAGCTTGCAGGTAGAATTATATCTATTTATTTAAACTGAAGATTATATATAACCAAATAAACGACAGTTTAAAGCGCATAATCTCAGTTTTTTCTGGCGAATATTAAAATGATGTATGTGGTAGCACCTCGAATTTTCAAAGATAAAATCAAGCTACAAATGTTGTGTAGAGTAGTTTAAACACGATACAAAGTTAAAACACATTTCAACGAAGCTTGGTTCATGCGTTTTCCTTCGACATTCATCTTCGGTTTACGATTTTATCAAATGTTTTTGTTGTAGAACTGCTTCAGTGGTTAAATGGTTTGTTCTTTTTAGGTGTAGGATGTAAATGAACATCATTCCCGTTTCTGTGGCGCTAGTGTCGGCTTTGCGATTCTATTCAAGCAATCTGATTTAGATTTTGTTTCCGGTTAAATAGACACTTTCAAGTATCAACTAATTCTATACTGGTTTTAACGCATCTAGCTTCAGACGAACTGAAAGGCGGTGGGTGTTTGAAGGACCAGCTGTTCCGCTCTTGTAAAGGAACAATGGTCACAAAGATGCACTATGCACACATAGCCAGGAAAACACGTGAGCGCGGTGCAAACTTGCAACAGTGCCATCTTTCTTCGAATGGTTAGTTTCATCATCCCAATCACTAGAATTACGTCCTCTGACGACTTCATGATTTTGTTCGTGGCAGATCTTTCAGCACTGGACGATACTCCAAACGAATACTTCGCTAACTTCTTGGAATTCCAAGTTTTTTATTTTCTTCCTTCGAATACCAAGAACGTTAATTTGTTTAACATTAAATGTAACATGTGCATATAAAACTTTCACAGGATGTTCTCCAACTGTTATCACCGCAATGTGATTCTATGGTTTATTCACGTCAAAACTCAAAATTTGCGACCAAATAACAAAGATTGCGCGTTTTCAAAATATATTTTCGAAGCCAAATCGCATTTGTTTAGTTATCCCAGGATTTATCACTTATATTTTCTTTATTTTGATATACTTCTATTTCAAATATGCATGTACGGTCATTGACCCATGCATTGGCTTTGTGCATCATTTATCTAATATATCCGTCTGCCCACCAACCCACCCATCTTCCTACCCACTTACCTACCCTTTCCAAATCTAATCCATCCATTGATTTAAAATTTAATTTGTTTTCCATGAAACGCAACTTCATGCAAATTAAGCGAGGTCAAGTCACTTCAACATGGTGTGCAACCAGTAAAACATTCAAGTTTTATACCTCGCACTGTAGAATTGTAAAGTGGAAATGTTTTACTAGCTACAGCAAGTTCACAGAAGATAAATCTGTCATCATTTGGACTTCCGCTATTTAAGTAATGCGTTAACAACTACTCAAGCGGGTATTTCTTCAATATTTCTCTGCTGTTCACGGAAATCAAAATACTCCGGTGTATAACTTTTGTCAAATTTTTGAGTGGAATAAATTTCTCTATCTGCCATAGGTAGACGGTATAAAATGTATAATGCCAAGTAAGGCTTATGCTGCACTACTTGCATTTTCCTAAGTCTTTTTTATTAGCTCATAAATAGATTTTGACTGAATTCGATTCTATTGATCACTTACATCTTAATTTATACTTGAAGCGGAAATAAAAGATTCTTTTGCAAGAAAAACAAATAATTTTTGCTGTATGTATACATTAATACGTCTAAAGCTTATTGTACACTATAAAATCCAGTCAGTGGATAGGAGTTAATGGAAATAAAATAAGTTTGCAAAAGCATGTAGTACAGAACATTGTAAGCTACAGCTCTATATTTTTGAATGACGTCACGCTTTCGTCACATATTTTCACCGATAAATTCTCCAATATGTACTGAAAGTTAACGTGAATGTTACTGGATTTCTGTAGAAGCAGAACAGTATAAACAGGCATTGAATTTGTAGAATATGAACATGAACCATGTCAATTTTCACCATTGGTTATCATAAAGGCAATTTTAAACTGTAGTTGTTACTGGGAGTTTCCAGGGAGTTCATTCACATTATAGAATTCCTATAGAATTCATTTGAGTATCTAGTAAGGGAAGGAGTAGAAAGACACAGAGGAAATAGAGGTCTTTTCGTATTTCTTATATTACACAACATTTTGCAAAACGTCAACTTAACGGCTAATTCCGTTAAAACTACTTTTCATCTTTTAATCCAATGCAATGGAGCAGCCTTTTGAGAAAAAGTTTACAAATGATCATTTTCCGCCGGATACTGCCTGTTATGAAGAAAATTTCCTCGAAGTCTTCGCCTTTTATAACTTCACTAAAATTCGAGGTCTTTAAAGAATATTTTTTCACGAATAAAATTTTTAAATATTCTAAAATTTAATATATTTGTATTTTCAATTTCCTCCAAATTTGCTTCAACGTAATTGAAATATTCAAGTCAATTTTATTTTTCAGAATTTTTATCGTAGATATTCCAATAGATTTTCAGTTCAATATGTCAGACACTTTCAGCATGTTTGGAAAAGTTAACAAAGGACTTTATGCATTTTTATTCTGTACTTGAAAGAAGTGTGTAATTTTGATGTTATGTTTAAAAATGACTGCATGTTTTGTTTAAAAGTTGAGCACATATTAATGTTGTCTTCTAGAAAGCATACAACTATCGCGTAATACTAAAGAGGGGAGATATAAACATTAGGTCCTTAAATTTAAACACCAAATCCCTTATAACCGCAATAATGGAAGCTTTATCCAAATAATTCTAAAATAATTTTTAAAATGCAATATCTCTAAAAGATTAAAGGACATAGATTGAAGTTTAAAATCTTGTCGTATAAGGTTATGTCAAATTTCAATTAAAGTGCTTTAAATTTGTAGGTTTTAACATATTTGGTGAAATTTTCCTTAGAATACAAAATGCGGTACACACAGGTAGGTTCGTGTACATAAGCCACGGAAAGTTTTAAGAGAGCAGTTAGGACATTCAGATAGCAAAATACATAAAAGGGCGACAATAAGATATGTGGTCATATATTTTACCGCATCGCTCAACTGCATTAAAGGGGGTTTCAGCATGCTTTTATTTTCTACACATCGCAATTTAATAAATAAGTGTGTGTTTTAATGACTGTACTACCAAAACCAATACAGTAATTATTTGCTAATTCAATCGAACAAATGATTTGTTATTCTTCATTGTCGGTTGCTGAACTCAGTTTACACAATCTGTATTTCCGTATTGTCTCAATTGTATGCACAGATTTAATGTTTGTCTAGTATGCTCCCTATCATAACACTCATTTCATTAAAGTCCTTTCTCCACAATAACTCGCAGATCTTAAGTTTCACAAGTTCCCAATGAGGAATTCTCTGACTGACTGACTGCAGTATTTTCGAAACCGTTGCTGACAGCATAAGAGAGGAATAAATTAGTTTTGAAATATTACATTTAAGTGTCACATTCATAGACACACCGGAAACATAAAGCAAAAGCCATACGGCATTATCAGCAGTGTTTGAAAGAAATTCTTATTTCATATATAGGAACTGCAATAAAGAATAATAAATGGTGAAATATGTGCAATGTTTAAACGAGTTTAAAATAGATGACAGCATGCAGCCACAACTCTTCCCCAGAATGACGACAGCAAAGCCATTCCACCATAAATCAGGAAATGGTAGGGTGCCTAACAAATGTTTCATCTTCTGAAGGAAATTCTGAAGGAGAAAAACAAATATGTAGCTGCACCAGCTGCAGCTCCTGTTCCACTTCCTCAGTCTTTAATTATTAAATTACATTTTTTTCATTGTGTGACATGTAGATTCCTTTGTCTTCATAATCTAAGATACCAATATATATATATATATATATATATATATATATATATATATATATATATAGGATAAATTGAAATACCATTTACGAAATACTTCCAGTAATTTTCGACTTTTAGTGCATTATGGGCCACCTTGAAGCAAAAATAATTGCAATGTTAGATGCCTCCTCCCGTTCTTACTGCATTCAGCACCACATATAGGATTTGAGTGGTGCTTTTAGTTATGCTGTTTTCTCTTTCACATACATCTGCAGAAACGTGCGAGCGTATATTTCTAAAAGTAGGTGTTTCTAAAAGGACTTTAGTACTCTTGCGTCGAAATTTTTGGTTGAAGATAAAACTTTCTCCGCTTAGGTACCTATGCAAAAATATATAACGTGAAAATAAAATAAAAAGTTATAAAATAAACAGATATGGAACAGCTGATGCGGTTGTAGCTTTCGACAATATGTCTACAGCATAATAATGATAACATTATCCTCCTTATGTAACAATATAACCTTTTGCTATACTACCATTATGTACATTAACATGAACACAGAGTGACATGCAACACTACTTACATGATGAACACAATCCATGTCAAATTCACCTGGCCAACTAAGTTCAACTGCTTCTTTTTTCAAGGACTATGACGTAATTTGATTGAACAGTCAACCTACTTGCTGTAAATGGTAAAGCATTACTCTAAGTGGAGGAGTGGAGTATCACGCGGTATTTCCGCTTAGTAAGAGCGCTGTAGCTGACCTTGGTAAGGGTTTATTGCCCCAAGATTGTAATAGATTTATCACCGTTTAGGAGAGAAAATAATTATCCATGGTTAAACGACAACACGCCTCGCTAGCTCACGAATAACGAACTCTGGGTAAACAAAAGACTACAGATTGATTGTTTCTTTGTCCAGTTCACGATATGAGCTTCTAAGCGTTCGGCGTGTACAACTACAGTTTAAAGCAAAATCAGATCGTAAATGCACAGTATGCACATTATGCGCTACATTTCAGTCACGTTTGTAATATAGCAGAAGTAACGAAGCGTAAGTGAAATACATGTAATGCCAGGAGTGTCGAGGATTTATTTACAAAAACTGGAGAATTAGGGGTTACATTTGTAAGACTATTTCAAAAATTATAACGAAATAATAAAACCTTTATCTTGGCAATGTGCTTACGAATAAATCATAAAACACTGATCTGTGAGGCCCTGTTTTTCTGTATGTTAAAAAATCTACTTATTGAACATAAATTAAAAGTCGCTTTACATATTGACACACATAATTTGCAATCTTCTCGGATTACTTTTATCTTATCAGTTATACATTCTGTATGACATTTGCTGTGCTGGTATTTGCTAATGATTTTCTTTTTAATTTACGTCCTCAATGTTAAGTCATATCGGACGATTAATGGAATGGGTGAAATGATGCTCAAATGAGTCCGGGGTCGATGAACCTAAGAGTTACCCAACATTCGTCTTTTAGGATAAGGGAAAACCCCGGAAAGAAACCTTATCCAGGTAACTCACCCTGACCGAGATTCGAACTCGGGACCTCTTGAACGTGTTATTATTAAGGTACATTCAAAGTAATTTATGCAGATGTTCTTTTTAAAAACAAATCATTGATATATCTAGATGAGTAACGAAATAATCCATAAGCTCAAACCACTATACCTGATACATGAAATGAAAAGATATTGTGGAACCGGATACATCTGCTGCATTTACTGCTATGGGGACAAGGAAAACCTGGAAAAGGTATCAGGGATAACAGTGCTGCCTGGGTATGAACCGCGTCCCCATCACGATTCCGTGTTTTAACGAGCTCGACCTCCCGTGTTGGTGCCTTATGTCTAGAAATGTTCATTAATATAATATAAAAAAAAATGTTACTGAAAACTGCTTCCACATTGATGCCTTTCTTTCAGTGAAAACTAGGTCGCCGTCATTACCCAATGCCCTTATTTATTAAAGATACAAAATATAACAATTACTTCACGTAAGGAACAAGTAGCTGTGGGATGTGTACTCATATTTACTATTCAGCCTGTTGTTTTATCCGAGCCATGCATCAACAACAAAGAACCAGTTCGTGCTTCTTACGCACTAGTTTTCGTAACAGACGCGCCATATGGTGTGTGGCGCTAGTTGAGTTAATTACGTCCTGCACTAATGGACCACTCACTTGGCCGGAATGACCTTCCACCGCCTCGCTTGCAGAATGGACGTCTGCAGTGCAACATCCATAGTGGTTACAGATCCGATGCACAGGAAGACACAGGCGGCCGAGATTTTTAATTCTTCCGCTCCGTGCAAGGTTTCAAGTGAGAGTTTTACAAATTACGACATGACAGCGCATCCAGGATACACGCTGTTATGGCTGTTGTCCTTAAAGGTCTTTGTCCTTCCTCAACTATAACAAAGCAGACAGGTTAAGGTGAAAACTGTATATATAACCACTGTATAACCTTTAATATCTGAAGGCGGCAACATCGTATGTAGTTCATATTAGCAGTCCGCTTCCATTATGTTATATTTTTATATTTCTTTTCTTTGGCAGTAGTCGCTTGGTGTACAACGTTACAAACTGATAACACTAGAAGTGCGAAACAAAGAATCTTACATGCTACATTCACATTACTTTCTGTACTATCTACTTCATTTTAATTGAGACAATCCTATGCAGAAATAGCTACTGATTGCCCAGGACAAGAAGGCAAGCTAGAGAAATGTGTAACGTAATCACTTTTGCTTTGCTTTTACCCCTTCCGAGTATGACAAGGATGGAAGGTTCGTTTAAAATACACAAGCGTTGTTACATAACTCATCCATACATAATATCTATCGCTGCATTTACTGCAACAAACATTATAGATCTAGCAGCATGGTTGACTCATATGCACTCTACACTCATTTGCTAGAACAGAGATCCGTTACCGGAGTAGATAAACAGTTCAAGCTCCTCTGCCCTTCATAACCCGCTAGCCCTCTTCTCGTGGGCATACAGTACATAACACAGTCGTTATATGCAATATATGCAATTGTCAACTATTTACGAACTGGACGCTATACGCTGCCCTTAAAATCCCCTACGGTTCCAATGCGACCGCGAGACACATCTGAAACTGTTGGCCCAGTGGATCAGTAGGTAGAGCACCTGCCTGCCGTACAAGGGGTCCCCGGTTTTATTCCCGGCTGGGGGTGGGAATTTTTGTCCAACCAAGATGATTCCCCATCTTTTCCTGATATTGCCCGTGCGAATGTGTGCGTCATCTAATGATTAAAAAAGGAAATCCACAGTACCACTAATCCAACATCTACGAGATAACACCATCGCGATATGTTCCAAAGGAGAATGGCCGTCGATAGGATCATTGCAGTGAACGGCGGGGTATAAATGGAACAATTAAAAAAAAAAAACTGACATGCTGATAGGACTTTAAGAGTATGACAAACAATTTAACAACGAATCATTAATAACGGATATCTCGGAAATGGTTGATGCCACAAATATTATTTTTGAAATAAATCGTGACTTCTAAAGAGATGTGCTATTTTATGCACACGTTTCAGTTTATTGCTTAATGCTTTCCAGTTATACAAGATTATATAAAATGTCTACAGGCTGTTCCAAGAAAATTCATGACACTTTATCATACAAACGTCTTAAATATATGGCACTTTAATCAAAATCGTTAGAAACATTTTTGAGAAAATAAAAGCAGTTTGAAAAACCTTCCAAGAAAAGGATAGTTTTAAATGTGTGTGTGTATGTATGTGTGTGTGTGTGTGTGTGTGTGTGTGTGTGTGTGTGTGTGTGTGTGTGTGTGTGTGTGTGTGGTGTGCGTGTTTTAACTGGACATCTTGTCGCACCCTTGCAACACGCTGACCTAAGTAACAAATTTGATATTTATGCAACATTTTATTTTTTATAAATGCTGTTTACATACGCATAGAATTTTTAAATGAAAATCTGATTTTGTTATATACACAATTTGAAATTTGGCATACCATCGGAAGATTTCCGCATGCAATTTACGGATCTAGAAGTTGTATGTCTATTCACACATACTACCATTTGGTGTTCGATTGTAACACATTGAGAAACTATGCACATTTAGATAGGTGTATATTCCCCAAGGTGAGGTGCGTGGTCTAATGCAGCATGTTTTAGAATGTGTGATCTCCGTAGGCTACAGGTCCTGCAAAATCGATTTCTGCGCATCGCCACGGATGCCCCTAGGTACGTACGAAATCAGCAACTGCATAATGAACTTGGTCTCCTTCCTCTTCACCAGTACATACGTCAGATCGCCTCTCGCTTCTTCTCAAACCTGCCAGATGTTCCAGGAGCTGTGATGTACGACATCGGCGTACGAACCCGCCAGCCCACACGCCTGAAGAGACGACTCCCACAGGATCTCCTCCTTAGTGACTCTGAATGAAAAAAACTATGAATATTGTTTCACAACGACTGTTGTTCTATCTCTTTGATTACTTTTTTTTTTTTGTTATTATTAACAGTTTTTTTTTTCCTCTCTTGTTTCACAGTGTTAAGTAGACAATAGGAGCCAACTTGGCTTTCCTTACATGTTATTATATAGTTCATAAGGATTCAGTTAGTTAACAAGTATCTGTAAAGCATGTACTGCTGATCGATCATTGAATAAATTAAAAAAAAGAATGTGTGATTAATATTTTTGCCGCACGTACAGCTGTGCATTTTCATAATGAGGACTACATTTCTTTGTTTGTCCTTTTTCGGCGGTAGGAAAGGAAAGAGGAAACATTCACTAACAGCCCTTCTTCTCGTATACCCTTTCTCTAATTTCTGTTATTGTCATCTTATGAGTATGACATCAGAAAAAAAAACCTGTTTTGTACCTTAAATAGCATTTTAGGGGGAGTTAATGGCCAGTGAATGAAGTTAACTCTGTGGGTAAGCAAAAACGTTCCGCCATTCTTGATGAATACAGCTTACTTTCTAGGATGCTGTTTTATGTAGATGCCATGCATTTATCCTTGTTTAATTGCATTTCAATCACTAGCTCTATATGACTTGTAATGAATGTGTAATTTATTACTATTCCAAGGTAACCTAACCAAGTTGCATTCGGTTTCCTTTTCCTCTTCTACATTTGAGGGACTCAGTGGAAAAGGGGCACATGCCACCTGTCTAGTGATATTGATACAGGAAGACAACCGATGCCATTTATTCACATAATTAGCAACTCCTGGCAGAATGACATGTATCCCTTCTTTGAAAGAGAACATTAGATATTTGCTAACTTACATCACTAACACATTCCAAGTGGGCAAAATACCCATGACGTTCGCTGCTCTGCGTTTTATAAGTCGATGCTTTTCACTGGGCAACTTGGTATAAGACAACCAACCAGAAAGCGTTTCCCGGAGTTTGCTTTTAAGTCTCGTGAAAGATTACGGATTGTCAGCTCGTAAGTATCCAAATGAACGTAAATTGAAGGCAAGTTTACGAGACTTAAAAGTTTACTAAAATGCGTGTCTCAAATATATCCACATTTTTATCAATAGTTAACGACTTTTGATAGTGAAGATCCAATAACTGTAAAACAATTATGTTCTGTGTGAAGTTCAATGCATAGGGAAACATCCATTTACCTACAAAGTAGTTACATATCCAAGAAATATTAATTTAGAAAATGCTTAAGGCTCTTAAGTTCCAAATTGTTCTACCATGATTGTTCCCTGAAGCCTTACCTACAAACTATAACAGAAATATGAAACCATTTCAAGGCTTTTCTTTAAATTATTTATTTTGAATTGCTATAAAATAGCACTATACCAAACCAATATTACTTAATGTATGGTAGTATTTTCACAAATTCATTTAGTTCACGACAGAAGTATACCAGCTGGATTTCATAATTCCATACAGTCAGATTTCCTTAACGCTCTTTTCCTGGAAAAAAAAAAATTAAATGCAAAACACTCTGCTGGAATGTACACCTTTTCTAGTGGACTCCTCATTTGCCAGACTTCATTTTGCGAATTCGAATTTCTTCTCAACTGACAGTAATATAAGGATTTTAAGATACGCCCCTTACTCGTTGAAGGTACGAATGCACAGTTTCTAGATATATGACAATGTTTCCTTTTACCTTACATTTCTAAATAACCAGACGGTATGAATAATTAATTAATTAGTGTAATTAGATATAGATTTCACAGCGGAAAAATAAAATCAGACTGAAAAATTCAATGCTGTTGGCGTGATCTGAACCACGCATATCTCACTTTCCGTCCGACTGCTATAATCACTTAGCTACCATAGCAACATGCCAACACAGCACTAAATTCTCTAACTGGTGTACATGTTTTCTGGTAAACCACAAGGAGATCTCAAACTTAGGTGTGCTTCTAGATTTCGTGACATAGAATGATGCCGGACAGATGATCCGGCTACTTGCTCAAATGAAGGATTACCCCTGTGGACACTAGTGGGCTGTTTGGTTGTCGGCTCATTCATTCCCCTCTCCAGTAGTGTCGCGTGTTTTCGAGCATGAAATTATTAAGAGCTTCCTCGCGTCTACGGCCACGCCGTGGCTCAGTGGTTAGACCGCTTGGCTCTCACCAAGGCGGCCCGGGTTCGATCCCAGGCGACTGCAAAGTGAGATTTGTGGTGGACAACACGGCGTTGGGGCGGGTTTTCTCCGGGACCTCAGGTTTCCCCCGCCATCTCATTCCACCGGTGCCCAATCTTCATCTCATGCATCATCAGTGTCACCACCTGCGGTGCCGTATGTAGTAAACACGGGCGTTAAACACTACACATTTCTCGCGTCTACATATGTTGCTTGTGTGCCTAAGACCTGTAGCCTTCTGTAGTTCCTTCACTTCATCCCTTCCTCCTGGGGGCGGTAGCCATTATGCAGGTCGCAGTGCGCGATATATCTCCCTGCACCGTATAAACTGTATCTACATACGTATATTGGTGTGTAATACCGAAAACATATTTTGAAACCAGTATCTAAATGCCCATTTCCAGAGATATTTTGTACCACATTTCATTTGTGAACTTACGCAATGACAGGAAGTTGTAAGCAGTTTTCCGTTCAAATAACAACTCATAAAATAAAAATTGCAGTTACATATTAACGAATATATCCATTAGCTGCATGTAAGGGACCATTTGACCCCGCTTACTTCCGCAGATTTGCTGTAATAGGAATACAATGCTAGTTGATTTCTCTGAAATAAAACGCTTCATAAACTTTCCCCTTGAAAACCTTTGCCATAAAATAACATTAGCATACATTATAGTAAAACCTCCTTTTATAATCTGTCAAACTATCAAACAATAGGAAGCGAGAAAGAGAACAAAGATACTTGTATCAAATGCTCTTAGACTGCTGATTGAATGAGGAAAGTTCATAGAGACAGTAGTCTAAAAGTGTTTCATTTAAGTAACTCTCTCTCTCTCTTTCTCGCCTCCCGTATGTCTACAACAGGATCGTGACCTAGCTTGAGATATTTTTTTTATTTACGTCCTCCAACGTTAAGTCATATCGGACGATGAATTGAATGGGTGAAATGATGCTCAAATGAGCCCAGGGTCCATAGAGCTTAGAGTTACCTGACATTCGTCTTTCAGGATAAGGGAAAACCCTGGAAAAAAATCTTATCCAGCTAACTCACCCTGACCGCGATTCGAACTCGGGACCTATTGAACGTGAGGCAGACATGCTACCACCTACGCTACCAAGGCGGGCTAGCTTGAGACAGATTATAGTACTATAGGGTACTCTGTTGCCCCTTAATTACTTTCCTTGGGGGTGTTACTGAATGGTTTTTTGAATGTGGATGAAAGTGCTGCAAGGTAACAACAGCTTGGTGCCCATAGAGAGCTGTAAAATTTATAGGACATATAGGACATTTCCTAGAATTTATGGACTTCGTCCACTTGAGATCAATCTACGTTGTATGTCTCCTCGGGGTCTTGAACAGTCTTCACTTCCCACGCATCAGTTTACAGTGCCATTTTCGTTTGGAGCGCATTAAGGAGGATATCTGGTTAGGGAAACGAGCAATGCTATGGAATGGATCAAAATCTTGGTTCCCGAAATTTGCTTTCTTCATACAACTTGGCAAAATCCTTAAACTGAAAACCTTGAAAGTTGCCCTCGTCTAGCAAGCGTAACAATTTTGCGATAATCTCACATTTAGAGTGCGTAAAATGTTCAGAGTTGTAAACGTACAAAAAGTACAGGTAAAATAAATGGTAGTTTCGTATTTCAGCCACATATGGCCAGGGATGTCCAACCCTCCCAATAAACCATCATCCACTTCCCCAACTTTTTGAGAGCTCAATATTAACTAAAATGTAGTTCCTCTTTTATGCCTCTAAAAAGATTCTTAAACGGGCTGTCTTTCAGGAACTATAAAGGCTTAAACAAATAATTGGAAGGATAGAATCAATAAACAAAATCGTAATATTTACAGCAAAAATTCTAAATACAATATTTTGCAGGTGGTGCATTTGGTATTTCATCAATATAAGTACAACAATCCTGTTTGTCAGCATCTACATACCTAACTAGTTGTAGAAACTTTAATGTATTCCCCAAAATTATTGGAATACGCCACATTATAACATACAGTATGAACTGCACTTCAGGTTACTTTGTTTACATATATAGATTATGTTAACAAATACAATATTCAGTTAAAAGTATAATAAATATATCTATATTACGTGTATTGATTTATTTCACTATATGCGCATTCCCAAAACTTTTAAGTTTCCCCTCCTGATGGAGCAACTTCCAACTATCATCTATCAACATATGCTGAAATTCTTCCTGATATGGATAATTAAATATTGTAGCAAAAGCCACCAATCCTAGTATATACATAAATTTCACTCCATATTTCACGTTTCATAACATGCAAAAAAAAAAAAAAAAAAAAAAAAAAAAAAAAAAAAAAAAAAGGAAGTCAGAACCAAAGAATGTGAACCAGATGACTTTTATGAGAAGGAGTTCACTTCACGGTTCACATCGCTGATCACTTAAGTGTTGGAGCCCATTACTGCTCTTCACGCATTTTGTTGCTGCAGTGGTGTGAAGGGAGACAGTGGTCGTGAAGAGTAGACACCAGACAAGCTCTGGCCAATTATAGCGCGGTACATTCAGTCTGTGATCTTAAGTTAAAAATTATGTTCAACAGAATCATATCCATGGAGAAAAGCTGAACAATTTGAATCTACCCGCAAAGACGTAAAAACTGCTCCCTTCCCGCAGTCATAAAAAGACCTCTGCTCCCGTATATTTTACGGGCAAACAGTAAAAGTTGGCAAGCATCAAAACCATAGTTAAGCGATTTGAGAACCAATGTTAAACATTTAAATAACTTTTTTTTTTAAAAGCCGTTTGCTTTTCGTCAAATCATATTCTCTGTATAACATTTCACTGACTTAAGATCAACAAAATTGTTCCAAGGCTTATTATATCGTACTAGTAGAATCTACAACACCATTCGCATTATTGTTGTAAATAGAATATTCTCCACCTCTGTCTCTCCCTCCATTTCTCTACCTCTCCACTTTCGCCCCTTCACTACCTCTCTGTGTAGCCAATATTTAATAAGAGATGAAACCTAACTTAAATTTAATAAGCATGAATGTAGTAATTCCTGTAATTATTCAAGTGGAATATAGGGCCTTCTGAACCACGCAACCTCGAGGTCCGGGAGCAATGGGTTGAGAATCAGAGGTTTCCTGATCACAGAGATTCCGGGATGAGGGATCAGTCCAACGCCGAAATAACTGTAACGAAAATGTTTTGCTAATTTTAATTTTCGATTTCACATGTATAACTTTTGCTTATAGCTACACTAAATTAAAAAAAAAAAAACTAAAATTGGTTGACACCGTAGCTCAGTCGGTAGAGAACCTGCCAGCCGTACGAGGGGTCCCGGGTTCGATTCCCACCAAGATGATTCCCTATCTTCCCCAAAGTCTGGAAGTATGAATGAGAGTACGAATGTGTGCGTGATCTAATGATTAAAGAAAATCCAAAGTACCAGCAACCCAACGTCTACGAGTTAACACCATCGCCAATAGGCAATATGTCCCAAAAGGAGATCGGCCGATGATATAACCAAAGGCGGGGTTAAAAGCGAGGTATAAATGGGGGGGGGATTAATAAAAATACCCAATTAAAATATTTCCGTATACATATACATGTGCGTATGAAAATATGGCCACTTTCATGTAAAATACTTAAACAATTGTTATGTAAATTTTACACTATAAAATAGGATATTATTTCACCCAATGGAGTGCAAAATAAAAAAAAATAATTACCTTATTATGCAGTTTTCATAAGTGTTAATACCGAAGTTAATAATACTTTGGACAAGTTGTGTGAATAACGGCATTTCACTAGGATAAATGTTTAAAATGTTACTCAGCTCTTTCGTTTTTATCGTTCCTATGCGAGAAATAGTTAAATTAAAAGCACAAGAAAGATGCAAGAGCTTGTATGTTAACAAGCTACTTTCAGCTACAAATAAACAAATTTGTATGTGATCGTGTTATGTCAAACATAAGACCTTCGCTGTAATGATTGGCGTACGTAGACGAATAAGCTAAACAAAAAGTTTGTAAAAAGTCACAAGAGTTTATTTTAAACCAATTATGCAACATTTTAAAAGCTTTATCATAATGTTTTAATTTTATCTCTTGGCAGTTACTTGTTTTTAAGGAATTATATGTTTAATGAGTTGATGCTATAAAATGATTTAAGAGAATATTAAAATGTGGTTTACTTGAAATTAGAATTAATATTATTCCTAGTGTGTTTATTATCAGTGAACACAAAATTCTTGCAAGTAACATCGCAAGATAGCTCAGATCCTGGATTGATTATTGATTGTGGCTATTTCTTTGTTGAAATGAGAATTTAAAAGAATATCTCACAATATTCGGTTACAAAGTGCCTATAATTATATCTCGTATAAACACTTGGGGCTATAGCAGTCGTATATCAATTACTATCAGTAATACCAACACAGAAGGGCGAAACTGGGGTTTAAAATATATAAATTATAAGTATAGAAAAATATTTAAAAGTACAGTCTTGAAAACTAATGACAGAATCTCAATTTGTTTTGATATAACGGCCGTGTGCTAATTGAAATATGAAGATTTCGAGGCAATAAGCAATATATATTTCTTTTGTATATTTTAGCTACTATATTCCACATTGTTTTCAAAGTGCACTCATATTATTTCTTTCCGTTATATTTTCACATGTTGGTCACCCAGTTTTTCAAAATTGAAACAGTATATTCAACTGCCGTATCCGTCAGAGTTCCTATATCCATTCATTACAAAAATGGTTTTGGTATATAGTTTCAGACAATCGCTATTTCTGGCTATGCTATATGCTTCCGAATTTTGTATTGTTATTGCTCTTCTCTATTTGACTTAACGCTAAAACAGTTTGAAGCTCCTCCATTTTGTGTTCTGGTTGTTGTACATTGTTCCTGTTCAGTGATTTACGGGAAAACAGCGACATTAGGGAAACAAAAGAAAGACCCCGAATAACCGATTCAGAGACGTGGCTTTGAGTGACAGAAATTTAGCAATCTCCATTAATTAACAGTTGTAATGTTTCGGCCGTTTCCGAGGAGGTTGTCTGAGACCATCTTCTGGAGGGCGCGACGACGGGCTTGGCAACAATTTTTCTACCTAGAAAGCTTGCGAACCATTTCGACTGCAGCCGGTATTTAACAGACGGGAAACAATTTCCAGAGTTATTTCAAGCGCCTCTGTGAGAAATGCTTGTGGTGTTTCCTGGAGCCAGCCGGACACGTTCATTGTAGAAAGCTTCTTCTATGGAGATTCTATAGAGACATCCGAACCTTTTTTTTACCGAGGGATACAGGTCCGTAGTAGCGTGCCGACACTCGCAATCAGGAGGTCCCGTGTTCGAATTACGTTTTACCGACCACTCGACCGCGTTTTCTCTGATTGATAGGTGAATATTGGGATGAACTGCATAATGTCGCAGTATTTCTGTTCCCCATTTCCTGTCACTTTAATTTCCTTTCCCTTTTTCAAGTTCAAAATATCAGACGAGTGGACGACGGTTGAGGGTATGGCAGCGAACTGTCTCCCCTGTCGTTCCGCTCAGAGAGCTCTCGATAATCTGCAGGTTTCATACCAGAGTTAGGATGTACATAATATATGAAGACGCTAGTGACCCCGCCTGTGTCCGAACATGTCGCAGGCATCTGGTTGCCTTCTGTACTCTTCGCTTTACTCCTCATAGAGGTTTCTAGAAGCACAATGGGGACTGTGCGCTTAAATGCCGGAATCCATAGTCAACACCTGACTTCGCATTTGTTTCAAGCACTTCCTATTAATGAACTACGTGGAACTGGTGGAAAAATGCATTTTGATGACCTGGAAAACCCATATACACCTAATGTATTTGTTCCAGAATGCACTTAATTTTCAATAAGCATTGTCTATGACTACTCAGAAAAAAGATGGCTTTTCATCAAACTCCGGGCCCCAGTTATAAGCAACCGCACCAGGGGACAGTAAACGGAAGTGACACTGATATGAGCCTCACGTCCGCAAAAGTTGCAATACTTTCTAACCACGACAAGTGGATCAGGTCTGTCTGTCATCTCAGGGTGTGGCGATTAAAGACACTCTCTGCCGACCAGACATCTTTCATCTCAATCCCTTCAATGAGGAAACTTGCCTAAATGCTGATGTGTTGTGACCAAAGGACTTCCTCTACTCTTACTTTTACTATTTTACCTACTTCATCTTAATCATTTGAAGAAATAGATCACCGTATATTTTCTTATAGGTGCAATGGGAATTAGGATAGTTAGGTGCTTTAAGAGGGTTTGCTATGTGATGGCTTTAAAATTACGTTTACCTTACATAACTAGGAGATAGAGCGAATAAGGACTTCCTGTTTGAGAACAGTTGAAGTATTGAACAATTCAAGTCAATATAAACAAATATCTCGAAAATTGTTATTTTCACAACAAACTTAATTAGAAAACTTTTGTGTAGTAAGCTTTTGTCTCGTGCTGTTTACCTGTTATGTAAACGCCGTGTATTATGATAGAACTTCAGAGGCTATCCTCAGAAAAATCAAAATATATAACAGGAGCTGTAGCTTTCCTGGCGGCGTGAGTATTCTAAGTTCTCTCGGAATTCAAGTCAGGTGTAGATGTGGTGATGTACCAACGTTTCGGGAACAATGTATGCTGCCGAAACGTCGGTACATCACATCTACACCTGGCTTCAAGCTCGAGAGAACTTGGATATGTTTCATTTGTCATTAACATAACTTAAGATCATTATTTTGGAACGCTCTTAGGCTGTTGACTGGTGAACGGAGATTCATGGGTGCTCATAGAGTTGCGAATTGCGTTCCGTAACACAATTTTTCTCTCACTCTCCCCTCTCATGAGTTTATACAACAGGATCGCTGTAATTTGAGATATTAAATCTGCATCACCCATTATCTCAAAAGCTATTTTAACATTTTAAATAGCTCCTGACATTTTTACAGGGTGTAAGTGATTGGCCTCTAAGTTCAGTGCTGCACCTTTATGCAAATATGTTATTTATTAAGGAAGATAGAGTGCGTTAGTATGTGAGTAACAGCATAAATGCTTTAATCATATCAACATTTCATTTAGGTAACTTTAAAAGTACCTGAGAAAACATGCGATTTATTGCACAAACTGTCACAGAGAGAGAGAGAGGGGGGGGGGCAGGATAAACAAAATAAAAAAGGAGATAGAAGCCCATTATACAAGGAAGAACTGTTTGACCTATAGATGTTGGCATATTTAGAAATTTCAGCAAGTTTATAGGAAACGTTTCTCAAAAAGATAAGTTAAACTTCCAACTGCAAATAATAAATGAGTTTTTTTTTTCTGAAATAGTGGAGAACTAAAAAGAGTACAAAATGGTAGATGCAGTACTATTTTAATACATAATTTACTTGTATGATGTATTTAAAATGAGTATTGCATTGTACTTAAAGTGCAATTAAAGACAACTTTTTAATTCTATAATATTGCATAAAAGCTAAAAATGTCCTTATTGGAAATTTAAAACATTTTCCTTTCCTTAAATTTGAGGCATGGATACTTATCAAAACAGAAAACAATCTCTGCAGCAACAACTAATGCCGACCACTAACTGTAGTTCATTTTCACACATAGAGAGAAGAATGGGTTTTGTGACGTAACGTAAGGCTTGGGACATTGCGTTCTAACTGTACCCAGTATGTGACTATTGTGAGTAAACCTGCCGCACACCTTATCGCCAGCTTTTCTCACGCACGCTGTCCACCGTTTCACTCGGAGAAAATCTTCACATGAGGAGGTAGCAAGATTCCACGCTTCGCTTGCTGGGGGAAGAAAGAAGGCGCTAATTATGCTTCCCGTATTTTGTGCGTAAGCTATTGTTCCTCCACTTCACTTTCTCAGCCTAAGTTTTGCATGTTGAGCAAATAGCTTCCTTTATCGATACACTTCAAGTGTTTCTAAACCGCTATGTCTGTTGGCTCGTGGTCAAAAGGATATGTGTTCCATTCCGTGTTCGCTTCTGTATTTGCAGCTGCATATGTATCCTGTATTTTCATCCAGTTTTGATAAATATTACTTTTAAAGTTCGAAGAGTGACTTTTTAGATTCATGCTGAAAACATTCCTTTACCAGTAAAATGAAACCTAATAAAAGCTTTAGTTATAATTTTATATATTTAGCGGTAGAAAAATAATACAAACATTTTAGTGGTTTTCAAAATAAGTAACATCGCAGAGATTTTAGTTTTGACAGCCTCTTCAGCAGTTGCAGTGACAGACCCTGAGTTCTGTTTCCTGGGACCGGCTAATCTAACCACGGCGCATCACTGATTTTTCGTCGTTATCATTGGTTGGCAACTTTAATGCTGGAACAGTTTCTCTTCCACCACAATTCAACAATTGGCACATTTTATTCGCAGGAAACCTGTTCATGCAGTTTAAAATTTAAAAAGGTGTCCTTCCGTACTTGGAGAGTTCGCAAGGATGAAAATCCCAAAAATGTATCTATATAAATGTATATAAGAATTAAACGAAAATATTTACGTATCAGCATTTCAGAGTGCACCTGCGTAGGTCTACTACTCTCATACTGGCAGATTATACTTGGGTATACTTGAGAATGTAAGGGGCGCGGTCACACATCACAGACTGTTGTCATGGCAACCGGTGAACATGCCAATAACTGGAACTCGAATCAGTTCTACACACAGAACACAATCAGGCACGTGGCTTTTTACATACCTCACCAATAGCGGCGGCGTTTTTCATTATTAAGCTGCGGAACATGCAACAATAGTAAATTAATTGCCTGTAAAGCCATCGTGGTAAATTCTCGAGTAACATTCAAAAGCATTGTCAGCAAGAAGCTCCGTTCATGCTACCCACGCACAAAAACTATGACAGAAATCAGCTCTTAAATTTCCTGACCGAAGCAGCGTTGAAAATCATCTGCAGCAGTGCAGAAGTGGGACAAAACAACATTTCCGACCATACTAGAGCAGGAATAGCTACAAATGTACAAATAACAGTTCCAAAATAAAACTAAAGCACGTCCAGGAGTAGAGTCTGTTTAGTTAACTGAGGTGCACATCGGCCGCTGCCTTTGACGAACCCTTATAATCGTTTTACAACACAGGTCCTCCTCCCAGACCTTTCTGCAAGGTTGCCACCTATCTCGATACGTCATGGGTATCGTACGAGGTTTCGTCTAAATGAATTATCTTATGTCCATTATATATATATTACTAAGCTACAATTCTACTGGATTCCATAATAACCCTTATCTTATTCTAAGTGCGGTATTTGAAACCCAGCTCCTTTAGGAGACCGCGCAAAGTGCAATACCCATAAGGAAAATCACAAATTTCTTGCAAATGTGCAACCAATTCGTCTAAGGTGGGCGCTCTCCCTTTTGCATAGGATCTATAAATTTCTCGACGAATTAAATTGCATGTGAAATTATCTACTTTAGAGAAACGTTTCCTTTTGCTTTCACACTTGATCGGCGTCTTTCGTATTCCTTTCGTCACAATAGTTCTTACTGTATTTTTGTGAATACCCAGAATTTATCATCAGGTTCATTGCATGACCCCTTACCAAGATTATTTGTCAGCACATATTTATTTATGTTCAAAACAAGCGCTTTGATTTGCTTAGAAACAGTTCCCGTTATAACTTTTATTTGAGGCTTATCCAGTAATATAACTCGGTCCAGTTATTCACACTATTGTCATCACTTTGATTATTTTCAATTGACTGAAAGTTATCTACTACTTCATTTGCATTTACCACTGCATTTCCCTCCCAAGTGTCTCCACATCGTGTCACACAACGAATTACTGCACGTAATGAAACAGATCAACTGGAAGTTGGAACTTTGGCAACTGAGACTCCACGTGGAGTGGATATGCGACTGTCACTTCGAGAAAATCGGGGTTGCTATTGGTCCTCAACGACAGTGTTCCATTTCTGAAGTGTGGAGATAGATTTATGACGGTCATTAGTGGGCGGGAGGGTCAGGTTCCGTTGAGTCCGAACTGCACACCCGTTGACTAGACAGACTTTAAACGCAGCTAGATCTCTTGGTCCAGTTGCATGTTCCGATTCGGCTTCTTTCTTATCAAGCCGTGATTATTCGTTCCAGTCGTGCAAGACGAAGTTTTCCTTCCTTTTCACTTTTCCAACATCCAGCTACTAACTCAATAATTGATACAGAAATAAAAGATCAGTTAAATTAAGAATTATAATAAAATTAAATATACATACTTTCTGCTTTTGCGTTAAATGTTAAGAGTTTTAGGTTTGTCAGTTAATTATGAGTACAGTTTGGCTCAGGGTAAGATGTCATTAAGTTACGTAATTAGCAAGGGCTAGTTTCAAGTAGTTTCGAAGAAATAAGTTACATTAGTGAGGGCAACGTTGCCAGATTATGTACGATAGGCTAACTTGCAATTCTTGCGGAGAGCATTTCTTAGAAGTTTGCAGAGACCTTAGGATGGAAAGAAAAAAAATTAAGACCGAGAAAAAATATCACCGTTTGAATGTGCATTTACAAAAATTGTCTTAATATCTGGTCCTCTCCTACTAAGATATTTAATTAATAAGTTAGAAACCAACACTGAGCAATTTTTTGAATTGCTAAAATAATAAACCAGTTTATTCACGAAAGACCTTAGCGCAGAAATAAATTGGCAATATCGTATTAAAAGCTAGTAGTGGGGGTCTTAGGGTGAGGAGAATTTTGGTAGCTGAGTAGGACATTCTGGGCAGAATCTTGGACACCTCTGGACGGGTCGCCTATGGAGAAAGACGTAGCTGAATGAGGCGTCATTTCTTGCCTGAATTTTAGTATCACGCGTTATCGCGTAAGAAAAGATTCAAATACGTTAACTAAGGATACTTGTATACCTTAGTTTCCATTAGTCGGCAACTTCTCGATGTAAATGAATACTTAAAAAATTATTAAACGTTTCAAACTTACATTCCGGTGTCATCCTTACTTTTATTACACACCCACGCATACCTTGAATTAGGATTCCACTCGAGATTGAAACAACATCACCTTGCAGCATTAGTCCTGAATTCTCTCCGCTTAAGTGCACAGCACAACATAATGTATGACTAACAATGGATAGCCTCATAGACAGAGGCAAGATTTTGTGGTGACAATTATTTATACAATTCGCAATAATAATTTTAATTGGTGGTGTTTTGTAGTGAATATTTTACCATGTATACGCATTAATTTCACACAAATTTTCGGAGAGAATTAAAGAGTAATGAGATGGCTGAAATGAAAACTTAAATATCACACATCAGACATCGCGTAACTTCAGCATACAACAAGTTGTGATATTTTCTCTTTTCATACTTCTTTTGTCTGTCACAACTAAGTTATATGTAGAGAAAAATGTCTCACTATCAGCGTTTGACATCGGCAACCAAAGACATTGAAGGGACTTTCACAGAAATTGCGGTAAAAATTAGCTTTTGTCTTCAATGCCAAAAGTACTGTTACTACATCTAATCTGTTATCGTTACCACCATGGCTTTGCTGTTCAACAATGTCACAAAGCTCTTTGTAACAAAGAAGAAAATCAGAATCACAAGTAATGCCACTGGTTTTAAATGCAGTTAGTTGTTTAAATGCTGTCATTACATGATTTAAATCACCTATACTTGATTTAGTAACTAGCCCAGAAGGCTCAAACAAATGATATAAAGCTTTTATGGTTATTACATCATCAGTTTCTTTTCCATAGCGGGCTTAAATTTAGACAAAGTCATACGGCAAAAAACTTTAAGATTCTCTGCTACTGCTTCTTTAATACTGGGGTCTATGATATGATCTGCAAGTGCAAAGTGACCACTCTCTAATATTTTACATTTGGCTCTCAGCGAGTTAATTCGGGATAAAACAAAATGAGCCACAGGTTTTT
Source organism: Mantis religiosa (assembly GCA_030765055.1). Taxonomy (NCBI): domain Eukaryota; kingdom Metazoa; phylum Arthropoda; class Insecta; order Mantodea; family Mantidae; genus Mantis; species Mantis religiosa. Next base: position 143,873,532 of record CM060950.1, read on the forward strand.
GTTTAGACTGAAATTTCAATATTGGATCCGTTATCAATTTGCAATTTTCAGAAACAACTGTTGCCTTACCTTTACAATATTGCAGCACTTGGCATCGCAAAAATAATTTACAAATGTTGCGCAGGAACTGAAAGCTTTTCTTTTTTAGAAAAGAAATTGACAATTGCATCAAAATAGCTGATAATGTAAACTACTGAATTAAACCAGCTATACCAGCGTGTCAGTACAGTACTTTCATGTTAATGTAATGTCTGAGAGTAGATTCCAAGAAGTTCAATCTTCTCAGTATCTTTAGTCTGCATAATAGAATTTTTTTTACTAGCTGTTATTTCAGTGAGTTTTGATGATTTCACTGTATTGGCTTTGTTAAGTATTAAATGTTAAACTGTCTTGCTTTTGTTAAATTTGTAAACATTTTCTTCACGACTTCTAGCTCCATGCTATGAAGACATGAATGTTCAGGTTATATTTATGTAATTTGTATTAAACGTAAATTTTTCTATGCATACTAAAAATAATAGAAATTTTCTCATTTATCGTTAAAAATATATTATTCTCGAAAAAAGGAAAAATTCGCGAAAATAAGAGTTTTTTTACTAGCTGTTATTTCAGTGAGTATGGATGATTTCACTGTATTGGCTTTGTTAAGTATTAAATGTTAAACTGTCTTGCTTTTGTTAAATTTGTAAACATTTTCTTCACGACTTCTAGCTCCATGCTATGAAGACATGAATGTTCAGGTTATATTTATGTAATTTGTATTAAATGTAAATTTTTCTATGCAGACTAAAAGTAATAGAAATTTTCTCATTTATCGTTAAAAATATATTATTCTCGAAAAAAGGAAAAATTCGCGATAAAAATCGCTAAAAGAGAAAAACTCTTGCCTCTGCTCATAGATTATAACAGACAGTCCCCTCTAGTTTAAAAGATAAAAGCAGAGACGCGAACTACTGAAGGTATTCTGGATGTAATATAATCTAGGAAGAACTGAACTTTTATAAAGCTAGGGGCCATTCACACGAACATTAAGCATAAACATTACAATGTAAAATGATCAATATCGTTAACATGATATACTGTCATTCCAACGGAGATATACAAAACAATAAAAAGCAGCTAATTGCAATCGAGCATAAAATATAGTAGCCTGTGAAGTGACCACTACTTTACACGCGACAAAAGAAGTTATGGACATGTAGAAAATGAACAAGCGGTAAGCTAGTTGGTTAGATGATGCTGAACTCACAAAAAAGCAGTATTTGCCATCATGCTTTGTTTTGCTGCGGTTTTTACAGTTGTCCCAGCGGTTTGGTGGCCCGTGATCGTACACAGAAAGGCAGTCAGCGAATCAACATATGACGAGGGAAAATCTTTATTACTTGAAACATATAAGATTTGTTACACTCGATGAGCCATACGGAGAATCGCTCTCTAATTGTCTACTTTGTTAATGATCAACGTAGACAAACGATAAGCCTTTGGTACGTGTAAACTTTGTTTACTTTGTTTGTCTTTATGTTTGCGTGATTTATTGTGAATTGTTCAGTTACAACGCATTTAACCTCGTTCTTAAGGACAGTTATACTTTGTTTTCGTTGTGAACATCCCTTTACACAAGCAACTGCTTAACTACTGCAGATTCAATGACCGACGGGAGGCACAGGAAGTCTCTCATTGCCTGGTAAATACAACGAAAGAAAGGGGGGAAAATGTTCTACAATTTCACATTGGGTAAAAAAACGTCAAAAGTGTAGTTTGTATCTGTAGCGTCAGTTATCCGTAACACATGATATACGAATCGTCAATTCATAAAATATATCTGAACCTAGAGGGTACATTGAATAGCCAACTATTCAATGAGAAGATAGAACGGTCCATGGAGCTAACAAATGCGATAACACATAGTTGAATTTTTCCACAAAATGTCGGATATGACACGGAATTAAAACCGCCCACTTGATGATTACCAATCGCATATACAGAGTGAGCCAAAAAAAAAGAAGAAAAACACCGATAACGCTTAGTATGTTGCGCAGGGCAGCACACTGATCATTTTTTAAGGATTCATGTCCAGAAAGGCACGGTTTGGATGCTGTATAACGTTCAGAGTTAGAGAGAGAGAACTGGGATCCCAAGTGTATGTTTGAGCGGGCGAAAATCCAGGTGCGCAGATCGTTCGAAGTTACCAGCACACGTTTATTATCAATCTATGGGCTGGAATAATTGCTGACCATATCCGTGGTCCGCATCTACTCCCAAACAGACTAACAGAACCGATCTATCACACATTTCTTAGATAGGTATATTTTGCCTACCTTATTGAAGAACATCTCAGTACATGTTGCACAAGTAATGTTGCTGCAACACAACGGAGCTCCAGCACACTGTGAGGGAAATGTTCTTAATCATCTCAACGTTACATACTCCTATCCATGAATTGGTAAAAGGGACCCAGTTTCATGACCAGTACGATCAGCAGATCTGATACCAGAGGAGGATCTCATTGCACGAGTATATGGAGCGATTACAATCCTTTCAGGTCAACCACAATTGTTGGAGCATGTGCATGAAGCTCAGCGCCGCTGATGTAGGCTCTACGTTGAGGTAGGAGGTACCCAGTTTGAATCCCATTTGCAACGTCAAACTATTTTGTGCTGCATACCGTTTGTTCGTTGTATTGACATGTGGAACGGACACCTTGATGGTTTACTGCGTCCAAACCGTGTGTTTCCTGATATGGGCTGCTGCTTGGAAAATGATCCTTTTGCCATCCTACAAACACCGGGCGTTGTCAGAGTTGTTTTTTTTTTTTTTTTTTTTTGACTCACCCTGTATAGAAAGCCATCTTGTTCACTTATATCCAAGGGGAATATCAAGGAAACATCGTGAAAAAACATTACAAATGTAATTTCAGGGGCTTTACAGGGAATATTGTATACCCATGATTCAGAGGAAATACACATTTTGAAGTCTCGGAATTAAAAGTAAAAGATTTTTAGAAAAAAAATATCTGTATTAGCTGTATGTGTGTGTGTGCGTGAAAATATAACCAAAAAATATAAACCAAACTTGCTCTTTAAGTTCGGCATTTTCTAATTTTAGCAAAATTCCTTCACTTGAACCTGCCCACTGAACAAAACTCTTATTCTTATTTTTCAATTTCTTAAAACCGATTCTAATGATTTTAACTAAAATGGCATACTGACGAAGGAATATATGTGCAATAAATGTATTGAGCCTTCTGTGAATACCCTGGGTAGATTTCTTGTGAAGTTTATATAACTACGAGCCGAGAAATTGCACAAAAACTTAGTTCAGAAAAAATGTAAGCATACAATTTGTATTAAATTACATTGTTAGAGTTGTTGAGATAAACAAGGTATTTCCTGTTGATGCTCGGAATTTCCAGCATTTCAAGCGACACGCTTCTCAAAGGTTCTGCCCGTTCTTTTGTTACTCATCATACCGTACAAACAGTATTAAAAATATCAAGTTCAAAAAACAAATGCCTAATTTTTTTGAACATTTGACTTCTACCTGAGTCCTATATATTAAAAAGAGCCTTAAGAATGGAATGCATTAGTTTTTCTTAGGTCAGCAGAGAATATGAATGTATGAGTCTTACCTACTGGACTAAAGCGACGGATAAATACTTTATTAAGTACCTACAAGGTGGCCGAGATCTTCAAAGCACGGACACGTGAGCATGAGATTTGCTGTTCAGAACCGTCCTCCTTGCTGGCTTTTTCTAGGTTTTCTTCAGTACTTATAACTCAGTACCCTAAACTTAAGTTTGTAACGTTTCCTTTACAAGTTATGTTTTCATATATTTTATCATCAGCGTTAACCACCTATGGTGTATATGTTTGAGAGCTGCTGTGAAACACTATTGCATCCAGAAAAAGAAATCGGCTATTGCATCATGTAAAACAACACGTAGACGATTCCATTTTTATGTGCATGTTTTGTTCTCGATTTCTAATCTTTAATTTTTAAAATGTCATCCTTGACCCTTGAGAGTAAATAAATATAAAAAAAAAAAAAAAAACATTTAAGAGGAGAATAAAGGTCCAATGCTGATTAGGTTATCTAGGGTAAATTCATGCCCCATGATCTCAAAAACCATTTAAGACACCAGACTGCAGATTTTATAGCTTGTATATACGTGCCCTCTAAGTTCATTAGTCTATTTTTATACAATAAGTTTGTTTATTAAGAAAGACATTATTTTCTTAATCACATATTTTGATTAATTAAACCTTATCAGCATTGTTCAATAACCAATGATTTCTTAACACCACAGTACTAATGTAAGCACTTGGAAGCAGTCTTAAATTCCAAAATTTAATTTCACTTTTTTTCTCATTAGTTTCTGAAGGAAAAAAAAAAGCCTTGTAATACGTATAACAAAGTGACAAGCATAGATAAAGCTCCTCGACGTACAAATGAACAAAACAAACTCGTATATATTGACAAAGATGAAACTATATGGTTTAAGCACATGGTTCTAATAGTACCAAGACGGCCACCTCCACGGTAAAGAGTGAGGCTGATGTTCGTTAAGTTCTGCGTTCGATCGCCGGTGGCAGCTCACTGTTTTCCCCTGGTCGGCAAGGCAAATGTTGCTGTACTGTCTTCTACCACGCTCTTCTCTCTCCCATTTCCTCTCACACTTTAGTGTTAAAGCAAGATTCAGGGACTGTGTGTCGGTCGACGGCCGGCAGATGATGCAAAGGTCACCTTTGCTCCACCAGAGGGTGGCCATCTGAGCCTCCACTGCTGAAACGAGCTTTTCCCGATTCCCACTGGAGGGGAGTCTCTGAGCTACCCTCCAGCGAATTGGGCAGATCACCGTGAGCGCAATCAAGCCGGGTGGACAAGCCCATAAGCACCCGCCTCAGTAGCGTAGATGGCAGCGTGTCTGCCTCACATTCAAGAGGTCCCGAGTTCGAATCTCGGTTAGGGTGAGTTACCTGGATAAGGTTTTTTGCAGGTTTTCCCCTTATCCTAAAATACGAATGTCAGGTAGCTCTAAGCTCTATGGACCCCGGACGCATTCGAGCATCATTTCACCAATTGCATTCATCGTCCGATATGACTTAAGGTTGGGGGACGTAAATTACACACATAAAAAGCCCATAAATGAGGAAACTTGCGCATCTCTACCGCTCACGTTGTCCGTTACTGTAGCCCATACGTCTCCGGCGGTTCTTCAACTCATCCGTTCCTCCTAGAGATATAGGCACGGAAGATGCAATTGTGGATCTAGGTGCCAAATCTACTTCTACCACTAGTATTAACTTGCAAAGTAAAAGTCCCGCCCCCTATAAGGTGATCTAAAATTTACCTCTCTGTTCGAAACTGTGTAGGGGTTACTATTTCTTTTCTGTGAAGTGAAGCAGAATCGTAATACAACAAGGCAGATGTAGTACCATTTTCAAAGGTATATTTCAAATTAAGGTATTTTGTCCACAATTGTGGAGTATACTTATATCAAATTAGTGAGGGAATTCCAATGAAACTGCACAGAAAACAAAAAATGACATTATTGGCAATGTCCCTCTGGTCTATACTTAAGTAATTCAAAGGCTAGTGGTCGTGTAAAGATGATCAACGGTTCTATTTTTGCAATTGTGCCTCGTTTTGCATGTAAATAACTGACTGGCACCAAAAGTTTGATGCCCGCCTTGGTAGCGTGGTGGTAGCATGTCTGCCTTACGTTCAAGAGGTCCCGAGTTCGATTCTCGGTCAAGGTGAGTTAACTGGATAAGGTTTTTTCCTGGGTTTTCCCTTATGCTGTAAGACGAATGTCAGGTAACTCTAAGCTCTGTGGACCCCGAACTCATTTGAGCATCATTTCATCCATTCCATTCATCGTCCGATATGACTTAACGTTGGAGGACGTAAATTAAAAAAAAAAAAAAAAAGCTTGATTGTTCTATCACGTGGGCTTATTAACACATTACTGTGAATTTACCTCGATTGTTACGTTTGAGTTGTCCAATTTCTTTTGGGCTGCGGAAGAGCTAAGTGAAAAACCAAATCCCGTACGAGAGAGTTGTTTAAAATAATTTGCACCAGCATCGGTCATAGGGTTAACCTGTTCTCCTAACCTTTCTATGGCCTGTAATCATATCCATAAACTGAACAGACGCACCACATTATTTTCTGAAAGACTTAGCCAGTCACTCAGGATACATTTTGTTCGTCTTTGATTCATCTACTTCAAACTTAGCGCAGTAAGTAGAAGCAGTAGAAGTAGTTCCACATATATGTTTATGTATAAAGAGCTTAATTCAAAAAAACAAAAACAGTCAATTTGACACCATTTAAGTTCAGCGTCTTCCTTGGATGTCATTTTTAAGAGAATTCCCCACCACAAATTAGCCGTTACATGGAAACGTTTACGGCAGCTTAAACATTCTCAAAACTCGCTCAATGATTTTGACTAATATACCATATATTCACGAGCAGCCAATATCAGATATAAAATCTCTAGAACAACAAAGAATAGTAATTTGATATACAAACATTAAATTACGGACGAACTAAAATGTTTTCGAAAGGAATCTATAAAACGTTTTCATTCTCCAAAGTGTCAGTATTTAATTTTATAATATCGAATGTCATTATTTTCATAAATATTAAAGTATGTAATATTAAATTTGGAAAACTTATTAAGCACGACGCAAGACGCCTCTGTGAAGGAACAGTTGCTTTTTAAACGTGATAAAATAATATGCAATTAAATAAGGTAGATTTATCCATATAACTTCCATTGCTACCTTATTTATTTACTTGTACAATTACCAATTACATTTGCCATGCTTTATGCGTATGTGGTGAAAGTAGTGTTGCTTTTGTGAATATTATATAAATGCTTTTAAGACCGTAAAGCACCGACATGACACATAGAATGTGCTTTACAGTACTGGTGCATTTTGCTACATTTTCAGCATTTTAATATCCTTGTTTCCCTACTTTTAATATGTTATCCTCTTGTGACTGTGTGACCACGTTATATAATATGTACTTTCTCTTTCCCTAAATGACGTATTTATTCATTCTATCACGAGTTGGAAGTAATTGTAAGCACCGAGAAAAATGACCTGAATAATGTAGGTACGTGGAAGATGCCATAGTCAAATCTAAACAAATCAGATTTCAGCACTAATATGGAGAGTATGATTTAAATAAATAAAACCTTCCATTACAGAGGTATAAATTTTATGCACCACAATATTCTCTTCAAGTTAAATCAATAGTGCCTCGAGCCCATTCTTGATCGTGGCTACGCGGCGAGGCATTCAAAGGGACGGGCAGTTTAGTGTGTAGATAAAAGCTCGCCAAAACGGCGGGGGGGGGGGAAGAGACGGATTTCTCGAGAGTTCTAGTTCTTTGTTCTAGCCGTGTCTCGACTTTTTGAGAAATTTCTGGAATGTGAGTAATCTATAAAAGGCAGCCCGCCCGTCAAAAATTCAGTCGGTAATTGAACTCGCGTGCGTAAACAACTGTGTGTTTGTGGTCGATGACCTTGCAAGTTGTATTGTGTATGTGACGTAATTCTGGACTGCTGGTGTACAGATTGATTTCTACGGAAATACAGTGCAATTTTTGGTGTCTGTAACCTGGACTTTTGATTTCACAAACCCACAAAGTCACAATATTTTATTGAATTTAAACCAATAGTTAGTGGTATTTAATAGATCTTTCATGCTACTAATTTATTTCATGATAACATGATTGTTTTTAGGATTACAGAAACGCTTTTCAAAACAACAGGATTATAAATACATGTATTCAGTGCGCACACTTCAGATCCTACAACTACTGCACTGCCCAACGTTAGTAATCATACTGCGATTTAACAATAAAGAAAATGACAGACAAATGCTTAATTTTCAACAGATGTTTCTTATAGCGTCGCGGCCTCCGATTGTCGGTTGTTAAATTGCCCATTGTCAGTAGTGCCAGTCATTGATTTGGTGTGAAAGCAATTGACCATTGAAACAATCAAAAGCAAGGAGCTGTTCCAATTTTAATCTCTGTCAACACAGTAAAAGTACGCAGTTGGCGATCGTCAGTTTGTCAGGAAACAGCACATGTCTGTTAAGGTCTGAGAGGAAATAAGTGATTAAAATAATTAAAATAAAACAGTATATAGCATTAAATTTTACGTTTATATGACTTTATCACTGTCGTTTAGTATTTTTAGGACAGTATCACTATGTTTAGTTTTATTTAGGACCACAAACAGTTTCTACGGAGCGTATTTTCTTGTCTGTTTCATGACAATCGAAACAGACTTGTGCAGAAATATTGTCATCACACATTTTGTTGTGGGTATAATACAGAAAACAGAATGATCGTCAAAATCACCCCATGCTCTTACTATTCCATACTCTTTCCATGACAACGCGAAAGTCAACCGAATAGAGGCACCACTTTAAGGAAGTGAAGTATTGAAAAATCCAAACCAAAAATAACGAATGCCTTGGAAATGGCTCATGCCACAGAAAAGCCATTGTTTTAAAAAGCCAAAGTTTTTAAAACTTTTTTATCTCAACCACGCTTTTGTGCTATATCTTATGATGAATTTGCTATAGGAAATTAAAGAAAATTTCTTCCGAATGCAGGGGGTCATCTCAGAAAATTAAATAATTGCCACTTTAATTAAAATCGATACAGCCACATTTGAGAAAACAAAACATATTGAAAACTTTCCTTTGGAAGGACAGTTTGCTGTGGGGTGATCTTTTTAAATCTTCGTATCTTCGGAAGATATTAAACTTAAATATCAGTATTTCGTTATTTACTTATGCTGTTCACACATATACACACATACATAGACTTTTGCTTTCGGAGAGTGATGAAACAAAAGCATTTCGTCCACCTCCTAAACTTGTCTAACTCATATAACATTTCGAAATTTACAAATGTATAGCAGCACTGTCGCAGATGCAATGCGGGTGGTTCGACGGTCGGCTGTACAGCCGCGAATGTTCTTTTCTTTAGAACGTTTCAGTTTCAGTTTTAAAATGATGCTTAACGCCGTTTCCGTTCCGCTGAGAGTCATGTTTTATGTTAGCAATAAAATCACGGTGGTAGTCGTTTTCACATCATGTTTAGAAACCTGTTTTATGCACACTAAATTACAAAACATGGACTGAGCAAGTGTGTCCGATTCGGATCACCTGTAAAACGTACGTCTGCGAAACAAAGAAAAGAGGAATATGCAAGAAGTTCTAAAAAATAAAAAAATAAAAAAAGGCTTAGATACGTTTGAAGCATGTAACACAATGGTAGTCAGTAAAAAACATTTTTAAAAAATGGATTAAAAACTTCGGTAGAACTTAATCTGATAATCTAATTACACTACAAAAGCCAAATACCGCTCAAGTTAAGCATTAACAAGTACTTTTATAGCCAAAATCTCAGTCGAATTTTACATAACCATTGAATTACGGAGGCACTTTATGATTGATCCATGATACTACAAGAAAAACCAATCGGTTCCCAGTAAACCACAATGAATATCATAGAATACTTGAAAAAAAAGAAAAAAAAAGGAAAAACAATAATGAATTAAAGAACTACCGTGTCATAAGAAGTCGGTTGGATACTATACACGTTGAAGACCATTTAACTCCTTGGAAGAAACAAAAATTGCTTCTAATCACTAACTTCCCAAGTGTTTTAAAGCAACAACTTGAAAGTGACGTAAAATAATATTCCCTAACTGGTCGTTGCTTATAATTTAACTTCGAAAGCTTAGGAAAACCTACTTTATTAGAATGATACTTCTATGCTTCACACACATATAGCTCAGTTGCTTATTTATACAGCATGCGCTTTGAAGAAGGAGATTTGATGCCTTGATTGGCAACATCTGTGGAATAACTGTATAACAGACATACTTTACCATGACGCTTTTACAATCCTTCAGCAGATTTCAACAAGCGTATCCTGCCCCTGCAGGGATCAAGTATATACAGGGCTCTTCAAAGCACCTTTTTAAAACACAAACAACTGAACTGTATGCAGGAAAAACAGATTCTACGTACACATTAAGGTTTTTATTAAACATAAAGGTATTGAAAAATCTAGCGACCCTCATACCTAATTTTCCCTATCTACTATTTTTTTTAGCCTTCTGTATTCTTAAAAAATTTATTCTTCTATTTACTTCATATTAATAGAGATAAACATTTACAAATTTTGTTGTAGGTATAGGGGAAATAGAGAAATAGACTCGATAGTCACAGATTTAAAATCACGTCCTATAATCTGGCCTATAATTAGCATACACGTTAGCGAAATAGTGAGAAATCACTGAATAGCGACATCACTTTAAAAATTACAAGGTAAAAATATATAAAAATAGTTTCATTTAATTTGTTTTCTTTTTTATAAAGAGAACCAGATTATTTCTTTAGTACATAGGCATTTGTTTATTTCATCACATTTACTAGAAATAGGCACAACCTTACATTAAATTCCTTTCGAATGAAGAGGGCTACACGGATTATTAGCAGAAAATTCAAGATATATATTTTATTTGCCATATAAATATCTTAAATATGCGATATTTTAATAAAACTCTCAGTACCATGTTTCAGAAAATAAAACGTTTGAAAAAATGTTCCACGTAAAGGGTAGTTTAGGGTGGAGGACATTTTAACATTTTGGAAGATGCTGAATTTAAATAGCAATTTTGGTGTTTACGGGGAATTTCATTTGTGGGTTTCTCTATATAGAGACACACACGTGGACGTTTTCCTAAAATGCATTTTTGGATTTAGGAAGCTTTAGAACTGTACTTTCGATTAATTTTTGTATGAAATATATACTCTTTTCTCTTTAAAACTAAAGGGTCGTTTTTACTTTGTTCCATTTCTTTACTTCTAATTCCCAAATAAATAAATATTTTGTTATGTTTGAGGCGGGATCCTTTTTATGTGATTAAATCTAGCAGAAACATATTCAGTATAATTTCGAGTAAGTGTGGTCGTAAGTGGTGCAATTAAGTTTAAAATTGTCATGCTATGCATTTGTTCACTAAAAGGGATCATGACGTTGATGAAAGATCAACACACAGAATAGCTGTGGCCTATTATACCACTGTGTACCTTTCATTTGCCGTGGCACATTCAGCTATTCATGTAAATTACAATATAATGCAATAGAATTGCTTTGTCATGTGCGTGGTGAAGATCTGTAGCATTTTGTACCTGCCCACAGTGCCGTATGAACGCCTACTTGTGGTATGTATGTAATGTCATTAACAACCTACACATTTGTCTCTAAAAATTGGAGCGATACATGGTGAAGGCTTAAGTATAAATGGATGAAGAAAATATATCATCAAATTTCTATTGGTGATAAATGAGTTAATCCTTTATTATATCATCGAAAATAAACTACATAGACGTTACTGCAATATTTCAGCCACGAAGGAATGTGCCGACTCCAGGAGCCGTGGACTTTGTGTCATGACTCGTGAACGGAAGGTCTGCGTTCAAATCCCGCCAAGATCGCCCTCCCTGAACCAACATCGGTGTCCATCGCCTATGGTGCCGTGCGTTAAACACTACGAAAGAATATGATTCTGCCACATTTATGCATCCAGTTGATTTTCTCGGTAAGAAATATAAACAAACGATGTATCACGAAGATCAAGTATTTTGATCTGTCCACTGCTTTGCGTAGTTCTGGTGGGAGTCTTCCCCTCCTTCGGGTATTCCGGAAGGACTCACGTGCTCAAGTTCTGGCCGCAACACTAACCAAGGCCTACTCTACACAAGGAACAAAAAACCACAGATGGTTGTGGATAGTATAACTTGGCTAGGCTCCAACACAGTAAGGACCACACCGCAGCGATTCATGCCCTTGAATCTCTTTCTCTTCATCTGCTTACTTCACTTGAGAACTATAGTTAAGGTTACACCCAAGGTGTGGCAACACAGCAAAGAAACGCAAGCTTCAACGAGCACATGTCATAGTCGAGATGGTGTTGTGATTGTGATTTAAACTGCCGATGATACATCTCCTATTAGCTCTGATGTGAACCTTGCCAGACTCCTGGAAGAACTACGAAGAAAATGGTACTCTTTTTCCTGGTCTAGTTCTGAAGGTCTTAATATCTTCAACAGCCTCTATTTAACTGAAGTTGAAGTCATTCTGGAAACCATACTTTATACTAATAAGCGAAGTACATTTTTAGTTTTTAGTATAAATAGCCAATTAAAATGAAACATAAATACTGAAAGTTAATAAGCAAAGCTATCCAGGATTGTTTAAATAATAATTTAACATCCTGTTTACCGTCAACATATAAGATGTGTTTATTTTGCACTGTGATATGCATTATAACACAAAGGGATGTATGTTAAAGGAGTACAACAACAATTACTGCCGTAGTTACATTGCTTTTCCCTCACACTGTGGTCACCGCTCGACGGCTCGCGCGCCGGCCGCCTCGATTCGGTATACCGACAAAAGAGGCATCATATTCCCGCAGCCGCTTCTTCTTCACATAGTTAAATTTAACAGTTACAATGATAATAAGCACATACTTATCATAAGATATGTTGGAAATGTCCTCTTCTATATACACATTTTTGGCACCTCAGGAAATCGCTCCATGCTCGGAGAGCTTAATTTCCGGAAATCAGTGAACTCGCTTGATGTTTTCTGTTAGTTACTCCAATGTATGTGGACTTATTGCATGCACTTTATTTTCCAGGTTTCCCCCAAAATAAAAGTCGCATAAAGTTACATCAGGGGATTGCGGAGACCCATAATTATTTACTAATCACCCTTTAGCAAGAAATCATATTTGAATTGGCCTTCTACCTTCCACTAGAAGAGTTTGTCTTCACATATGTATCGTGCACAAAAATCCTTTCTGGTAATGTGTAATCGCTTTTATGCATTATGGACAACGTGCGTATTCACCAAATACACTCCACTCGTAACTTATTACGTAAAACTCGTACATTCGTATGCACGGGAACGTTGGGGAGGGGGAACTAGACACTCATAATACTCGTAGTTTAATTAGCACTGTTTAAAAATCGTAAATGTACAAACAAAAAACCTAGAAACTAGCTTCAGTAAAACAGGTGTTGACTCACAGCATGCTGTTGCCAGCCACAAACAAGCGTAATACATAGTGTGCGTTCGACGACGTATCCGTTGACGTCACGGTAGAATACTCCGTGTGAGGGAAACGCACTATCACAACAGTTGCCATGTAGTACATACATGGCCACGATATGAATGCACTCGGCGAGAAGCGTTACTAAACAGTTACGTCACAAGTGGGCTGAGTACCTCAGGTACAGTGCGGATAACGCAAACATCAACAATACGTAGATGCTTCCAATGTGACGCGCAGATGTAGTGCAGTTCAACACGGTGTTTCTTTAAACATTTTCTTGTGCGGTTAAAATTCTAATAGTATAGTGGCAGTTGCAGTGTTCGCTCTGACGTGTGCTTGTGAAGAGTTTAATTACGGAGGCATCTACAAAGTTAAAAACAAGAAAAGTATCCCAGTCTGATGAAAAGCATATGTATACAGTTCTGTAGACAAGAAATAAAGGAGAAAAGGTTACTCCTAATCCTTGAGAAAGCAACAGTTAGGGCAACAAAATTAGTGGGAAAGTTTGGGAGAGCCATCATGAACAGAAAATGCTTCAACAACTAGGGTTAAGGTTAGAACTTCGAGGAAAAATCGAAAATCAGGCACAATCATATCTCTTGATGAGTTTGATAAGTGCGTTGTGTGTAGACAATTTTTGGAGTACTATGAATAGAAAAAGGAAATTCCTTCTTTGAGGAAACTCCTGAACTTCGCTAAAGAATAAATATTCAGGGTGGCAAAGAAACATTTAGAAAAATATTAAGAAAAATGGGATTTCAATGTAAGAAATGCAAAATCAAACAATCTGTGCTAGTGGAGAAACCACAAATTGTTGCAAAACTTGCAGAGTACTTAAAGGTTATTAGTGAAAATGTAAAAGGCACACGTAAATCAGGAGTTTATACGAACGAGTCTTGGGTCCATACTCACTATGCCGTCAAGAAGTGATGGCAATATTACTAAGTACCAGGTGTTTTGACTAATACTAGTTAGTGCTGGTCAAAGAGCACTTGTTGTGCGTGCTGGGGGATCCATGGGAATTATTGACGGAGCAGAATTGATTTCCGATTCAAAATCCAAATCAGTAATTGTAATTCCTGATGGAATTAACTCTAATTACTATTACTAAATAATTAATCTCTTCTAATATGGCAGAATAGTGCAGTGGTACACATATTAATCCTACTAAAAATCCACCTACTAATCTAATTGATAATCAAAATATATTAAATATTGTTCCAATTCCTATTAAATATTCTAAAACCCGTAATAAACCATAACCTCCTAACATAAGTAGAACTCCAGCTAAAATTATAGATCCCGAATTACCATGATGCAATGAACAGTCAAAATTATAAAAAGTGGGTAAAAGAGAAATTAATATAAAATATTCCACCTGAAAGCATTGTTGTGATATACCGTGCAGGAAAATAAAGCCCCAAAACTTCATCTCGAAAAGCACAACTTATTCATTGGCTAACACAAGAGAAAATAAAACATGATCCGCAAATGTCAAAAAATGAGCTAGAGATAGAGAAAATTAATTTTTAAAAAGTCTGTTTATTGGATTGATAGAATAATGGAACAAAGGGGCTTTACAGTCTTACGCTTTACTCCGTACCACGGTGACCTTAACCCTATAGGGTTATCTGGAATTAAATTAAACAAAAGATGTATTATCGATTACTTTGAGTAATCTGAAGGCTATGACAATAAGCTACATAGCTCAAATTACACAAAATGATTGGATAGAAGTATGCAGACACGTGAAAGGAACTGAGCAAGATTTTAAACGCCGAGATGGGTTAATGGAGGAAACAATTGAAGATATAATTATAAACGTGGTTCTAGAAAGCAACGATGATAACGATGAAGATTGCAATCGTAATGAATGTTATTTCGAGAATATGAATATTGAAGCAAAAGAACGCAGTGCCAGTGATACAGCTGATAAAGGGAACAGTAACACGGACCTGAAACAAACATTCCTAGTCTTACTGCTACCGAGGACTAACGCGAAGACATCAGCAGGTGAGTACTGTTTTAATTGTGTGACTGTACATTCCCAGTATCGCCTTTCCACACGCTACCCTCGTTCCACACGGTTCTCTAGGCTTCATGTAGTAAACAGAAACAGTGCTGCCCTCCTCCAAGTGCATTCATATCTTGGCCGAGTAGTACATGTCTTCAAAAGAAATAGCATTGTCGCTAAAAGCTTAATAATGATTGAGATAAAAGCCAGTAATACAAACATAGTATCAATGGTAGTCACAGTCCCACTCTCAGTTTCAAGAACCTGTGTTAAAAAAAGAACTTGTGTAAGACGTAAGCCTGAATGGGTAGCTATTGTTGTTTTTTCCCTTCTCAGAAAGGAAGTGCCTTTACTTATCGATTTCTTTTTCCATCCGTATTCACTCAGCTGTGCCCAGCAAGCATTAAAAAGAGTACACGAAAAGGAAGAATGTAGCAAAATGCGTGCTGGAGTACAGGAAAACCAAATGCATTACTCTACATATTTCCATTAGGCAACCCCATGTACCGACTTTCCCTACCATTCTCATTTACCTTAACGTAACGTTTACAAACTATTCGTTTGAGGAAGTCTATCTACTTCACCATCATGGAACTGAACGCTTGTAGAAATAGTTTTATTACATCTTCCGTTGCAGGGGTAGGTGGGATGTACGATAGCCAAATGCAAGTCCATATATGATAGCACTGAAGCTTCCATGCTCTTTCTATGACATCGCGAGAAATAATTTAGGGATACAGCGCTTCAAAAACTTAAAGCCTTTAAACCAATAAGAAACGAATCTCAGAAATGACTGATCCAACAAAAAAGATGCTGTAATAAAATTTGTTTTAAAGCGATTAACACGTTATGTGTAGTATTTTTTTGCCTATGTCTTAAAGTTTGCCAGTCATTCAAAATGCAATCCGAACTGACAGAATTTCAGAGGTTGTTCTCAGAAAATTCAATATATACATTTTACTGTTTATATAAAGTTTCCGTATAGGACATTTTAGTTAAAATCGCTACAGCAGTTTTTGATAAAATAAATAAAATCTTACGAAGTAGAATGTAATTTGGGCTGGACGGATCGAAGGCATCTTTCGAAGCAACTGAACTTACGTATCAAGTTTGATAACAGACGTTTCGATTTTGAGTTTTGCGCCACACACACGAACGCACATACACAGATTAAATATATCAAATTTTTTGATGAAATTCAATATATTTTATACCTAGAGATACGTATTAAAAGATACATAGGTAGGAAAATTACTAAATTTAATACGCAGGAAAAATAAGGATATTTCAATTTAATTGTTCTGGTGCTTCTTCAAGATTTTTCATTTTATTAGTATTATAATCTTACACCTTTTTAAACTGCAACGATGTTTCAACTTTTTATGTTTGGGGTATAATGTTGACAATGTCACAGATATGGGATATAAACTTACGCAGAAATAAGTTTGAGAAATCGTAAAAACTCAGCTGTTAATAAGGAAGTTCAGTTAACATCATTGATAATTTTATGGTTCTTAACATTTTCTCATTTTATAGATCAAAACACACTTTCACTGCCATTTGAAGTATTACTCTATAAACTTTCTCAATAAAAGAATGTAAAATCATTTTCTAAAAGTTCACGAAAAGCTTAAACATAAAAACACTAGAAGACAGCGAGAGCATGCAAACTATAATATAATTTGATTGGTGCCAATTAAGTATTAGGATTCTATCTCCGAAATTTTCCTCCAGTTTATTTCCTGGATTCTCTGTGTCCAAAGAGTTGTTCGATAAGACAAACCTCCGAATATACTTTGTCCAGGCAATTCAGCACAATCGAAAATCGAAATCGAACCTCCTGGACTATTATGCAGGAGCGTTGTTAGTGACATAATGAGTGGGAACTGAAGAATCAAAGCCATTTTGAGCTTTTGGAATGAATGAAATGTTCCTCTTCTTTATTTTCGTTTTGTAGTATTCAAAATTAGAGTGATGGCGAAGAACTGAATCCGCAACCTCAGCTACAGAAGGCCAAAGTTTTACCAGCTACGTCACCCAGTGCAAAGAAAAGGTGGAAACGAGCGATTTCTTTATGCCACGGCATAGATTTTTAAAGCCAAAATATGAAGAAATGAACACTGCGACCCCGATAGATCTATTATGGTTAACACCCCTCAGGAGGAAGGGATAAGGTGAAGGAAAGGCTGCAGTTATACAGGCTATAGGAGCGCACCTCCACTCGAAGACTCGTCACACTCCTGGAGCTGCCTAGAGAGGACTATGAACGACCGGTCGACAATATTTAGTCCTCAAGTGTCTACGTAGAGCATACTTTGAGCGAGCATCCTTGCCATCTGTGTGGCACCGCTATGCACCACAAAACCTAGCAGACCTAAAGGTGAGAGTGAAACCGAAGGACAAGTAAATGATGGAAAGGTCGTCGTGATAGATGGAAAAACACTCCAGAATTCGCCGAAGTGCACGGACCCGAGACTCCCCAAATGTCAGCCTCTCATGGATTCCTTATAACTAATAGATGAGAAGTGATATACTACAGGGTGCGGATTTTAAGTCCCGGATATAGGATCGGTGCCGATTCAGCATCGTGTGGAAATTGGGGAGCGAACCATAATCCAAAAAATCAACTTTCCAACTGGAGGTGTGTGATGCTGACCACATAACTCCGTATCGGATGATCGCCCACTTCTGCCTTGTATATTTGGGCGTGAGGCCGGCAGTCGGGTTGGCCGCCTTCGGCCACACACGCGGGCTTTTCGCCATGGGTTTTGGGTAATTTAATACAGCAGTTTCAGTTCCTGCATTAGAAGACAATAACACAGATTACACAACATAACTGAAAATTCGCGGTTTCAGGCCTGTATAAACCACAAATGTTTACGAGTAAGCGGTTTCTGGCCACCAGCAGCGAAAATGCCTACGCTTTGGTTCTCAAATGTTTAGGATTTCATTGCTGAACTAGAACACAAAGCGGTAGGTACAAAGTCGACAAGATTCCGACATCCTACCCGACCGAGATTCGATCTAATTACACAAGCTACATAGGCAGGCTTCACACAAACATTTTTACGGGCTTTGTGACCACCAGGTCTTCTGCCATATACCGGGGAAAAATTTAAACATTGTTAGGAAAGTTTATTATGAAATTCCTGACTAATGAATTAGTTTTACCATAATGCTCTCTCAAACCCAGGCTTTCACATTTTCACTCTTGTGGGCTTTCGTCTTCGTCTCTGCATGTAACATAACATTGTTTATTATCCCTATTTTATCCTTACTCCAACTTTTTCTCCTTCATCACTATTTTAGACCATATCTAACCAAGCAGCTGGCACTGTCAATATTTTCTTCCTCTTCCTGGTTAATTGAATTGTTCCCTTCCCCAACTCTTTCTATAACCCTTCGTCACACTTTCATCAAGCAGTTTTCATTTACATTTCACCAAATATTCTGTTTTGAGGGTAGCTTTCCTAGTGCGGTGCTAGTGCTGCTGCTTACCATGCGGGAAACCCAGATTCGATTCATAGAATTGGTGTTGAGATTTTCTTACGTTGGAAAACCTGTTTCGGGATGCACTCAGCCTCATTAGTTCTCTGAGGGGCCAATTGAGGAACTATTTGAGTGAGAAGTAGCGGCCCCTAGCTGCCCGGGAGGGACTGACGCGTTAATCACGCCCTACAGTATAGTACTGCACACACTCATGACACATGAGGCGTGTAGAGGTGGGGGAAGCAGCGGCCGGGCTGCAGACCTTGGCCCGGATAGGGCTGGTGCGCCACTGGGTTAATTGATTTATACTGTTAGTATAAACGTTGTTATTGGTTTATATAAAGCAGAAAATGAAATGCAATTGGAACCAGATGTGCAAGTGCGCGCGTAAATGTGTGACCATACGTGTATAATAGCAAGTTGAAAAAAAACAAAAAACGTAAAGATCAAATATTATACTTAAGTTAAAAACCATTTAAATGGACTTTACCTATTACTTCAAACTCCGTATTACCTCAGAGCATGTGCTTATTTTTATTTTCTTAACAATACTTCAAATACCTCTGGAAATTAAAAGACAAAGCCTCTCTATATTACTGCATTGTTTATAAATGGGAAATCACAGGGAAATTTGCAACGAGACAATTATTAAGTTCATTAAAATATCTAGTTTGTGTTTCGTTAAAACGTGTGTAGGATATTTTGGCGGACGCAGACGATAAACCATATAAAATAGTAATTGAGTAATGAAATTTTGGAAGGAAACGTTCCAAGGTCTATGTACATGCCTTAACGGTTTGGCTACACGTGTAGGTAAGTTTCGCATTGTATTCTTTTATAGTTTCCTTAGTCCCTTCTTTCAAGGATACCAAAAGATGTTTAAATTCTTAAAAAGACTCATCTTTCAGTTATTGTATATTCTAAATCTTAAAAGCATTTTACTTATTCTCGTGCCTCATTTCCAATGCTCAAACGTATCTTGCCAGCCTTTGTATAGTATCTAAGGTGCACGTATATAGAAAATACAGTAATGTTTCGTCGCTTTCTTTGAAAATTCTCCCCCTCCCTTAGAGAAGATGAAGCCTACTGCTTATGAAGCCGATGAATTGTGAAGTTTTCCAGCAATTAAAATTGGAACATAGATTTTGCGAAGCCTCTTAGAGTCCAGTTAACCTTCAACTCGCCGGTTCAACAAATACGGGGCAAGTGGGGGGAAAAAACCGTGGGATGAGGATGATTATGCATATTGCTAACCTTACGGATGATATAGCCATTTCCAAACTCCGCACCACAGCTGTTAACTGACCTATTTCTGTTCGTAATTTGTCAGTAGATTCCTAAGCCGTAATCTTTCTTAGAAAACAATGGAGTTGGGTTCAATCACATTTCTTATAGCCACATTTTCATGAGTGAACACAGCATTTAATGTAGATAGCAGATGAATTTATGATGTACTGTTCTCCTTACCCTTCCTTACAACAGTACACCCCTCTGTGTCAGAGGCTTAAAGTCCTTTAACTGAAAGGCTGGTATATATATGAAGGTGCCTCTACTCAAAGACACTTGTGTTATTCGCATGCTATCAACGCAAGAAACGTGAATGCGTTTACAATGCACAGCTTCCTCGTACATATGTCACGGATATGCTGTGACACAATAACATTAGCTAAAGGTCAACCAGATGGCGTCGACGCTGCATAACGCACAGGAAGTAGATGCACCGTCTCAGAATGCTTAAAAGCTCACGAGCAACATAAAAATGGTATAACAACTCGATACAGCTAAGGGTTTCTCGACCACCAATACGCTTTTACTCCAATTTGAGTTAAAGTATTGAAAAGCACCGTGGTTCAACTTAAAAAAAAAATGTCTTGGTGGTGCTCCTTGCATTCGTTAAGTAAAACTCGTCTCTTTCCAGCAGCTGAACTCGTCTCGGCGTTCCTTTGAACGTGTGGCCGGCGCAAATTTTCTTGGCACAGCTAAGCATACAATTTTCCTATGGAGTATGTTCACGGCCCCTAAAATTTAAGCACATCGATTCATCATACAAATTATAACTATTTAACGAAATTTCTCTGATACAGAAAATATTTTAAATGATGTTATTGTGCCACCACGCCTCTCTCACAATTTATGTTATCTCGCTAATTCTATAAATGAAACCATATTTCAACCTTTAAAATAAATTAGAAGTTTGTAAAATTCCTGATTCCTATGCAAGCTTGCTCGAAGTACTCTTTGCATTTCAAACTTTTCTCCAAAGTCATCAATGTAATTTCGCTTTTTCTTAAATCAAAAATACATCTCGTTTACTTAAACCTATTCAGTAGATTCCGAACCATTTCTCTGTGAGGGCACAAGCAACAAGGAATTTTGTCTATAAATCACCGTCTCACGATACTACAGAAGTTCGTTGTGTCCTAGATATCATATGTGAGGATTTTGTATGCTAAAGAAATGGATTTATTTATTTATTTGCTTTATAACAGCACTGAACCGGTGAGAACGCAATGCGGGGCAAGCAATTCCCGTAAAATGGTCATGCGTCCAAACGAAGTCTCTGTAGCGGTAGCATTTGCCCGCCTCGGTAGCGTAGATGGTAGCCTGTCTGCCTCACGTTCAAGAGGTCCCGAGTGCGAATCTCGGTTAGGGCGAGTTACCTGGATGAGGTTTTTTCCGTGGTTTTCCCTTATCCTGATAGACGAATGTCAGGTAACTCTACGCTCCATAGACCCCGGACTCATTTGAGCATCATATCACCCATTTCATTCATCGCCCGATAAGACTTAACGTTGGAGGACATATATTACAAAAACAAAAAAAAAAACAAAAACAAAACAAAAAGCGAGACAATTTGTTTTTCGCTGCAGTTCTGGCCGTTCTAGATGCAAAAACTAATAGTCCCTAAAGTCCTTTCAACATATCAGCCAAGAACGTCCACGAGAACTCCTCAGGCGACTTCGTCTGTGGCCCGCATTCGGGAGGCCCGGGTTCGATCCCCGCGGCCGACCTACCTGGCCCATGGTTTTTTCGGGGGTTTTCCCGGGGTCGCCAGGCGAATACTGGGTAAGTTAATTTCATCCCCCGAATCTCCTGTCCCTCTATTTCATTATTATTATTATTATTATTATTATTATTATTATTATTATTATTATTATTATTATTATTATTATTATTATTATTATTATTATTATTATTATTATTATTATTATTATTATTATTATTATTATTATTATTATTATTATTATTATTATTATTATTATTATTATTATTATTATTATTATTATTATTATTATTATTATTATTATTATTATATACATTCCTTTGCTAATAATCCATGTTATGTTGAAACTACCGATAAATTTAAAAACATTTTGGACAGTATTTTACAACGAACAAAAATGCATCGTATGGTCTGAAAAATATGGTAGCTACTCTCATTTAATGAACGTTAAGGTAATTAACCTCCAGGATCAATTGTCATCATAGCAACCGTCCTATATAAAGTCCCAAAAGGCTCCTCGCACGGGATCACAAAAGCTCAATAGAATAATTATAGCTTATTGGTCGATTTCTAGTGGATTTTGCCCTCTTTGGAACTTGAAGATGAGACTTAAAGGTCTCGAATTATATCTATATTACTACTCCACTGTACTGGTGTAATTAGAGTCTTACCTTTGAAACAGATTAGAAAAGTTACTCTAACGATACATTTAATCGAAATGTTAATGTGAGACTGTATAGTTGCACTTACAGTTATGTGTTTGGAATACATTGTATTTTCCTACCTCTAGGCCAAACCTTAAGAACTGGTTCGAATAGGCTAACTTAACCATGAAAAAAAGGAAAACATTTTAGTTATTAGTGATTATATTGCAATAGTTGTCCATTAGATAACGCTCCACATAATTTGTGTGTAGATTTATTAATATGTTTCTTCTCCAAACGCTGTTTCCCCCCACGAAGTCTCCATCAGCCTTCAGCAGCATGAAGCAAGTGCATGTATTTCTTGTCACCAAAATAAACTCTTCTGCCCACGTACTCACATCTTCACCACATAAGCCACGCTGTTGTCATTCTCAAATTGAGATCTATGCTAACGAGGGTTCCACATCTGGCTGGGATTTCTCAGGGCTTCCCCAAACTGCTGGTCTTAACCGATGCGCAGAGTGTGCTGCAGAGACTTTCATCTCTCCTCTAGACGAGAGATATGCACTGTTATCTTTACGAGATACTGACGTTGGTGAACAACGCTACCATAGCCGGACATCAAATTCACTTCCTTTGGATCAGAGGGCATGTCGGAATTCGTTACAATGAAGTCGCCGATCGCCTGGCAAAAGAGGGACTCACCCAAGGCACCTTTCAAGGCATCCAACTGCCCTACACGGATTTCTTTCCGGTCCTTCAGCGTGTCGCCTATTGCCGCTGGAATGATGCCTGGATTCGTTCGCAGTCCATCAAAGGCAAACACTACGCCGCCGTTCAGACGCATCTATCCCCGACCCCTTGGTTCTCCAGCTTCAGGATTGCACGTCGACATCTCACCTCCATCATTAGAATGCGACTTGGACATGGATGTTACCCTGCGCATCTACACCGACTACGTCTCATCGATTCCCCTGTGTGTCCTGAGGATCCAGGCGAAACCGTTGACATCAATCATCTCCTGTTCAGTTGCTCTCGCTACCGAGCCCACCGTTCTTCCTTCCTCCGCCGCCTACTTCAACAGTCTGTTCCTTTTCCCGCTAGCGTCAACACCATATTACAGTTATGCCACAAGCTCTTCTGCAATTTCTTAAAGAAAGTTATCTACAGATCTAGTCTCCTCCCATCCTCTTAATTTTCCTTTTATTATTTTTCTTATTTTTCCCTTCGATGGCCATATGGGATTTTTACCGAACGCCCCCCCCCCCCAAAAAAAAAATCTGGCCCGTACTGTAAATGCAGAAGACCCGCCCAAGCAAAATTTTAGACAATGTTCTGGGATTCTCAAACCATCAACTCAGATGCCGAGCATCAAGGTTCCATTTTCAAGAAACGTATTCGTCGACTTCAATCTCACAAGAATCCAGCAGGAAAGTTACTCTAGCATGACAACGCACGCCTTCTCATAAGTTTGAGACCATTTTTGTTCAAATGAGAGTTCTTACTAGCAAATTTAGCGACAGTAACAACTACGGCTCTTAGCACTGTATTCTAGTTTAGAGTAAATTAAAATTTTAGTAGCCCCATTGGAGAAGAAATTCATGATTGACTTCTTAACCAATTTTTGTCACCTATTTTTGCCACACTGTAACCCACCTCAAATGCAATTATCAGTTACTCTTAATTAGCTTCAGCCCACCTGCATGAAAATTCAGACAGCCAGGTGTTAGCATTGCCAGATGAAAACTACAACTGTGCGGAAACTTCAATTGTAGCTGATGCAGAACAAAGATACATTCTGAAACTTTTTATCAATCCATACACATAAGTGCGATTTGATAGTCCGAATCACCACAGCAGGATACGACGAACTTTCAATACTCAACTATTTTTCACGATAAATTTGGTATATAAGAAGTTAATTTGACTACAGCATTGCATTCAGTATACACCCAGACTAACACCTTAAACTACGGACATCTGTGAATAATATCAGAATAATGAAAATATTATTGAAGTCTACGACATATAAGTATATAGAGGAAATATGACTTTTCTTCATAAGTTTGTTTATTTTAACTTTTGTCAAAAATAATTGTAAGTAATGCCTATTTTAACTAATCAGGAAAAATAACTTCTTTGTTTTATGTTTTATCTATCTTTGGTTCACCGAAGGAGCAAATTAGAAAACTACGCTCACTTAATTCAGCTTGTTTTCCGTTAATTTTCACTCCAATTTTCTGCACTGTATCCTCAGATATTTTCAAGTGAATGCTCATGAATATAGTTTAATATTCAGCCTGAGGGCTGACGATTCGTTGCATCATGCAAACGTCATCATAATGGATACCAACAGGTTAAATTTATTCATACAACCTTGACCCTCATAAGTCAGTTGGTTCACTTATAATGCATTAGAATGACGTCTGATTCACGTATCGAGACCTTGAATTGAGAATGTAGATGCACTTAGCCGATGCTGAAAAACTGCGGAAGACTGTTCTCATTTAATGATCTGATTGCACACAGATATTAAATGTCGAAAATTTCCAAAACATGGCCACGTCTAGCTTTTTGCACAGCCTAATAAATTAAACTTTCATCTTTAATTTCATACAAATAATCATTACAGACACATTTTTGTACTATAAATATGTTTTCAAAAATACTACCACAATTTTGCACTATGGATTTTACATCACCATACAAAAGTCCTACTGCCTAAACTTTTTCAAATAAACAATTAAACTTTAGTACGTTTTAGGTGACATTTTCTCTCTACAAATTGGTACAACTGAAAACATGGTTGCTTTCATATGTTAAAAACTTTTGCCTTTTCTCTTTGCAAATCTGAGCTTATTTCCTCCACTTTTACTTTGTACAACTTTTGAGCTGAATGACGTTTCCTGACATAAATGTCCCATGTTTTTATGAACTGTTGAAGATAGCCAAATGACATTTTAATGTGATAATACCAACAGCTTAATTGTGTGGGGATACTTCCTTGGTGTTAATAAAGATGTTTCTATGCCTTAATAAGTAATTACTAAGTGAAAGAATTGCATGATTCAGAAATTGTGGCTTACATTCCTTAATAAATTACACTGCTGCATAACAGCGGATCCTCAGACTTAGAAGATGTACATTTACATTTTACAAAAATTCCAGTCTGATATATTGTATCATTTCTGAGATAACCGGTCATGAATTTAGTAAATTAGTAAATTTTGCATTGACGAGATTGGGCGACTAAAACATTTGAGGATATCATCATTATGCCGTATGCAGAAAAGAAAAAGAAAAGAAAAGTGGGAAGGCCTAATCCAATATAGTAATTATTTACTTACATGCATAACCTTATGGATGAAATAGACAGTATATGAAGCAAAAGTTTGACTTATGATACAGGTTCTCCCAAAGTTAGTTTAAATAACATGTGAACTAATCTCTGAAATTTCACGCAGTCGCAATTTCCTAAAAGAGAAATTAAACTTTTCGTATGCAACCCCTTTCGTTTCTCAACTGTTTCATCGCAACACGTAACATGGTGCACGATCTGTTTGTCCTGATCTGCATTCACTGAAAACCAATAGCAGGCATGTAAACTTTCAGCAGTGTTACAAGCTGGTGGAAAACGTAAACAAAATAGGACATGACGATATGAATTCTGCACTTGCTTCTTTAAAATCAATTGCATTCCGAATTAGGTTTCTCAAAATGTGGTAAATATAGCTATATAACTCGTATAATGAAGTTATTAAGGGGGTATTAAAACCCTATGCCAGTCATATTAAATTTCATTATTAACCCTGCTATTAGTGACCCATTATCACGAAAGATATGGGACTGACAGTTTTTACAGGATTGAATGCATTGCCTTTTAAATACACTAAAACAATATCTAATGAATTCATTTATTAAGGGATTTACGACTATTTTCTTAATTACACTATGTTTTGATTGACAATTATCAGCAACCTTTTTAACTATATACACAACTATTAACACAAAAGGAGATACAGAATAACAGAGGTGTTCTTATCATTCTAAAATTTAATTTGCCTATCTTCAATAGTTTCTAAACTATGGTAATTTATACAAGAAAACATCACTTTCAGAAAAAGCTGTTCAAATCAGAAATTTTTTCTTAAAGTGGCGCAAAACTCACAGTAAAATTGAGGGATGCAACACCATATACGTATGTTAAATAAATGGGGGAGTTCTAATGAGTAACACTGCAAAAAAAAAAAAAAAAAAAAAAAAAATCCGACATATTTAACCATTTGGTCTCATTAATCGATTAATTAAATACTACATATACTGTATTTATATGTATTACCAACTCTGTGCCCAGTGTTTCTTTTGCATTTTCTGAAGGCATTGGGAGTTTCACATGGTCCAAAACTTTATATATATATAATTTACATCTCACGCTTGCTCGCGCCCCTAGCCAGAGTTCCGCCACACCTGTAGGGTGCTCCCTCTCATCTCCTCCCAGAGGTTTCACATACACCGGTCCAGGCTTAATGTGGAATTCCCTCCGTTTCTAATCCAGTCCATTAGATTTTACATAGTACTTCTCATCAAACGACTAAAAGCTATTTTGATTTCAGCATGTTTGTTAACAGTTTTTTATAAACACCTTTAAACTTCGAACTTTTATAAATTTATCAAAATAATATTATATTTAAATATATTTTAAAATCATTTGGACACAAAATATTGAAATGATGTTTTATACTACCTTCTTTGAAATAAGGTTCTCTTTTGGGAAAGAGTTATTACCAAGTGGTATTTTATTTAAGGAAAAATGCTTGAAAATAAGAAACCCAGAAAATACCTGAGTGAAAAACCACATACTCCTTTAATTTTTTCATTAATTTATTGTGTGTAGTGTTTAACGCCTGCTTTTACTAAATGCGGCAACTGATGATCCATGAAATTTAGATGGAGCACCGCTGGAATGAGATGGCGGGGGAAACCGGAGATCCCGAAGGAAACCCGCCCCAGCGTCGTGTTGTCCAACATCAATCCCACATGAAGTCACCTGGGATAGAACCCGGGCCGCTTTGGAAATTCGTGGTGAATGTTATATGTACCCGTAAAATAATGTCATTTGTTAATAAGAGGATGGAGTTTTCTTAGTTCAAAGATCTAAAAATTGAATTTCTTATAAAAATTCTCATTGAAAATAAAACGTAATTGACCTCAACTAATTCTCACGACTCTTAATAATGAAACATTGCAACATATGCTCATTTTTTTAAATTTGAAATGTACTTTTGGGAAATTAAAAACAGAAAGATGGACCAAAGTCACCCTAAGTTACTCTCCGCAGTTTTTTTCACATGTAACTAATTTGTTCTTTTTGACGACCTAAATATACAAGTTCCTACGCATTCCTGACCTTAGCAACTAAAATATTTTGTTCGTAAGCTGTTTCTACACAAAGCTGTCAGTTTGTGCGGAAGGAAATTATTTCTCCCGTGGGGCAACATTCCCCGGGATGTTGGACGATGCTACCCAGTAGCAGCGACCTGTTTTGACCTCGATGTGAATCACAGAGGCCTGGATCGATTTCCCCACACGGCTATTATTTTAGAGTTATTGTATTCGACTACACGAAATGGTGTGTAGCACTAAAAGGGATCTATAACAGAAAATAACGCTAAAATCAACTTATCAACTACTTGTATTCCGAGAACTAACATTAAAGTTTACAGCAGGTAGAAAGTTCAAGAACGGTAATAAGCAGAGCCCGGTACCGGTAACTCATCGCCTACAGTTCTGGTAATGTGCCATTGACTGATAATAATCCACCTTAGTAGCCGTAGTCAAGTGTGGAATCGAAATTAACTTTTAGCAAATTGGAGGGCGGTGTGAAAGTTTGGCGTGCAACTCATATGAATTTCTCCTCACACTACCGTTTATTTTTATCTCTTCTACATACTATTTCTGTAAAAGCTTATTTTTATATACTTAACGTCAATCAATCTAAACGAATATATAAATAGTTTTATTACAAATTTCGTTTTAAGTTGGGAGACCGAAGCGGTTGACAAATATTTAGACAGGACGCTATATCCTGCTTTTGAAATTTCGTAACGTTTGGAGGGCATCGCGACAAGCAAATGGTTAGAACACTTCGAACATGACATGATAAAATTCTCGAAAATAGTTGATTCTACAAAAACAGAATAAAATGTATTTTAAAGAGATTTATACGTTATGAGTATTAAGATCTTTAAGTGTTTACCAGTTACATCAAAAGACACAAAACTATTTCCGTATGATGTGAACTTAACAGGCTATTCACAGAAAATTTAAATATATTCTATCTTTATAGAAGTATCTTAAACATATGTTGATCGTTAGACCTCTTTTGCTAAAGTAAAGAAGTAATGAACCAGTTTTAATCAAATGGTAGTTTGGAGAATTTTCTTGAAAATATTTGCGTTGCATCCTTGGTAAATACTGAACATAAATGCTAAGCTTGGTGCTTATCTGAATTTTTGTTTTTGAATTATTCTGTTCACATAAAATTATATTTTATATCTTTTATTCAATGTAGCTTCAAACCATGTACATATTTCTGTTGAAATATTGATATAGAGTACAATTTAGTTGTTCTTGATATAGGTAAATACTTCAGAAATTCAAGAAAACCTATAACCTGCATAATATGTATCTACTAATCAAGGTTTGTGCGTTTTTATACCATGAACTTTAAGAAGTTAGTACAGGTAATTCCAACTACCTTCTTTGTGACAGAAACGAGTTCATTACTTTCAGTGGAGAAACCGTGCTGTGACAAATCAGTTACAGGAAAATTATTTTTTCTCGCTATTGAAGTATGTATACCATTTTATTAGTTCAGTATCACTTTTGTATTAGTGCAATACATTTGTTTTAGTTCAGAGGAGGCACGTTGTCCTACCTCTACAATGTTATTATTATAATGTATCTGTTCTCTCAGATCTGCAAAGCATGTATTATTGCTGACCGATCCAATAAATATATTTAAAAAAAAAAAAGGAAAATTATTTTATGTCACCGTGCGATTTAGAAAGAAAAAGTTCCTGGAAGAAAAGCGGAGTTGCAGGAGTGCTAGACAGAAGATTGTGCCTATAGTAAAAACGTTTAAGCCAAATACAGCTTGAACAAAATAACTGAATATATACCAAATGAACGAAACGCTTTCCGAAAGTGGTCTGCATATAAGATACATCCTGGACAAAGGATACCTTTCGTAGTTTTCTCTGGTTGCTAGGCAAATTTTGGGATGAATGATTATTATTTACCACTTTCCTCTCCGTCATTCCTTCCGATTTCAGTTCCTTTCTCACCTTTTAGGGTTGCAGGACCGGACGGAGGACGTGCTCCAAATCAAAATGTCTACCCTGGTACTGGCATAGAATCCTTTGCTGGAAAATGTCAGTGGGGTTAGGGGGCCGGCGTTAGGAAGCTGCACCTGCAAACATTATGGGCCCCAACTGGGTTCTGTCTGCCCCAACTAGTCTGGCCACCTAGCCACTCACGCATCTCATCCCTTCCTCCAATAGTGAAGGCGTAACGGAACTACAGGTCGCCGTGCTGAAATCGTCTTCCGTTTCCAACGTTTTAATGAATACAAGTTTACAGCCAGCAAACATTAATTTCTTATTACGAGAGGAAATGTAATGAATTATTTTTAAAATCATTACACTTATTACAGCAGTAAATTAGCAAAACGCTTCCTACAAATATTTTTATCATTCGTTACTTTTAATCAGTTCTAGGAAGTGTAGTATATAGGTACCTGTAATAGAATGTTTACGCCTGTCTGTCCTCAGTTTTTCCTGGCACATTGTAAATAACTAATTATACTGAATAGTTTTTAACTGAACGTTCCGTGCTACACTATTTTGGATACATACTCTTCAAAGCAAAGTTATTTCTGATAAACTGGCGTAATGAAGATGAATATTACGTTTCCTACTGATACCTGCTAAAGAATATTGTACTCAAAGTCATCCTAATTGAAGTTCTAAAGTTTAATTCATTGCTAATTGTCAAAACGCTTAACCACGCCGAGAAATAGGTATTTAAGCCGGCCCTCGTAGCCATGGTCGCTAAAGCGTATGTCTCTAGCGCTCCACCGCGTAGAGGGTCACGGGTTCGAGTCCTGCCCTGGGCATGGGTGTTTATATGTAAAGGATATATGTGTGAAACTATAGGAAACAGACAGTGAAATAAAAACGGAAACAATAAACAAACGGTTAAATAAGAAAAAGAAAAATATATATCTGCATACATAGATATATATTTTATATATAAAAAACGCGCTATCCATATCCTGTACCATAAATAAACTTTCTTTGCCTTTCGTTTTCTAATCTGGCGAATACGGTTTTTCTTATTACTTTCTTACTGCTGCTCTTAACCTTCTGTGAAACAATATACTTACACTCATGTATCTCTTAAGGCGAAGCTGGTAGTTTCTGCTGGCAAATACGAATGGAACATCCGAAAGATTCAAAAATAGTTCCTTTAGTTTAGAGTGTTTAAAAGCATTCATTTCTTGTTATAATCTATTTTTCTCAACACTAAATTTTGGAAACATTTTGCACTCTGCATTTTGGCATTTTCGATTTTATTGACATTAGACTGTGAAAGTATTTAATACAAAATAAAAAACCTATTAAACGTCAAAAACGCTTTAAGAATTTCTTCAGTAATCATTCAAGCTTTTTTCTTCAAGAAATTAGATTTGTCAAACACTTTGAAACGTGGAACATTTTATGTAATAAAAAGCACTGAAGGAGAGTTTTGAGAAAAACATTTAAAATTGCAATGTGCATTTTTATATTGTGTTAAAGAGTGTTAAAGGGTGTACAGATGACAAATAGTGGAAAAAAGGCCCAAAATGAAAATATGGTGTATATTGCAGTAAAAAGAGAGGGGGGAAAGTCAATGCTTGTAGTTTTTCCAGATTTTCATCCAATTTGCATTGCATTAACAATTTTATCTGTTTAGTGCTTCATTCACTAATACTTACTAACAAAATAACTAATGCAGAAAAAAATACTTTCAGAGGCTCCAAAGGAAACTTACGTAACATTATTAACCTAAAACGACGGTGCAAGTCTTGATAAACAATTTTGTAAAACTTACATACATGAAGCGTATGTCCTCTAGCTCTTGATACACTTATTACTGCAGATATGGAATATAATCATATTTGAAAGTGTATTTCTATCATTTGAATATTACCTGCATGTTTACTTTCCTTTAATTACTTAATATTCAATTACGTTTAGCTAAAGCAGCAGCTAAGTATAAGCTTCAGTTTTATATCCCTTATCCCTTAAGATTAACAGCAACTGGGTGAGCATATTAATCGTCACTTTGCCCAAAGTTTTATGCTGGTGACCTTGCTGCTCGAGCCCCCATGTGCAACAACTGTTAGTAAATCGTTCCCGTAAGTCAGTACTGGACAGGCAATTCCGGAGTGACGTCAGCTCACACAAGAAATATATCTGCTGTTAATAATACAATTAACGTTTAAGACTGGCGACAGCATTGCTGCTTCCTATATTATCTGGTACATTACAGCATCCCGCAAGTCTTAAGCTATTTCCTCTTACCCTGCAGCAACACAAAGCGCGGTGACGTCACACGCTGAACTCGTTTTCTATACGATCATGTACATATAGCGGTGTAAGCTGCATTACGTTTTCTTCTCTACCTTAAACAGTTGTTTAACAAAAGTACACTTAATTTCACTTACATACAAAATGTTGCAAAGATAAACTGAAAAGGAACTAAATTTGTTCATTACAGGAATATGATTAAGAAAATGCTCTTCTAAATGGCATGTTTAACAAAGTAGTAAACGTACGTAAAACCTGTTATGATTCAGGCAATTACTGGGAACATTAAGGTAAGAAGATGGCCAGGCCAGTTAACCCACGCATTCGGCGAAAACAGCATTTGCTCTCTCTTTCTGCATTCACTAGTATAAAAAGAAGGAAAGACAGAATGAGTTATACGACCTGAGAACGGGAGTTTAGTGGCCATTCAAATAAGACTTTTCCTTAAATACTTACGTTTTCCTTATCATGAATACACGGAATTACACAAAAAGTCATTTTATCTTCGTACGTCTATTCCAACTATTAACAAATAATTCTTCATGCATTTTCCTTCATCACAAAACAGTAAATAAATGCACTTGAAGTTACTTTCGGACTTTTCAACTTAACTGCCTATACTTGCAACATTAATCATAATACAAACACACCCGCTTTTTCGTAATGCTCAGAGTGTCTGCCTCACGTTCAAGAGGTCCCGAGTTCGAATCTCGGTCAGGGTGAGTTACCTGGATAAGGCTTTTTCCGGGATTTTCCCTTATTCTGAAAGAAGAATGTCGGATAACTCTAAGCTCCATGGGCCCCGGACTCATTGGAGCATCATTTCATTCATCGTCCGATATGACTGAATGTTGGACGACGTAAATTAAAAAAAAAACGCGCGCGCATATTTTTATCAAGACTTAACTAGTTGGTGTTCTCCCCTCCTTTACATCACCGATCACGGTGTCACGGGATTCGGGTTTCACTCGCCAGGAAAGTCGGGATGAGCAAATTCTAAGCACTGAGCCTGATAAGAGGAACCAGGGTTGAGGGGCCAAATCTCACTTTGTGGTCGCCTGAGATCTAATCCGGCCCGCCTTGGTGAGAGCTGAGCGGTCTAACCACTAGACCACAGCGCGGCCAACTAGTTGGTGTTAATAATCTATATTTATAACAACATTGTGGTAAATATTTTTGTAGTGTATTTCTGATTTACATGAATATTTGAAGGTAAGGTTAATGAAGTTACCTTGAAACCAAACATTTTAAATCATTGACAACAAAAATGTTAAACGTTGTCCTTGTGTATGTTATCTTTTCACTCAACAATGTCCGAACGAATTGTTGTGAATATTGGTAGATTATTAGTTCCCACTTAAACAATAGGCTGTGCTTATACAACAGATTAATTCTTTTTGCAACGGTGTGGTGGATCAAATACCTTGCTTAGTATCTTTTTGGTAAAGCGAGTAACATGTGAGGTTCCCATTCGTCATATCCCAGGTTCGATTCCCGTAGAGC
The DNA here is from genome assembly GCA_030765055.1 of Mantis religiosa. Classification (NCBI taxonomy): domain Eukaryota; kingdom Metazoa; phylum Arthropoda; class Insecta; order Mantodea; family Mantidae; genus Mantis; species Mantis religiosa. The sequence continues at coordinate 143,906,983 of CM060950.1, forward strand.
ATCCATTCTGCCCTTGACTTGTCCTGATTGTTCTGTTTTTTTACCTATACTTTTTTTAACTTCGTAGGCGGAACAATCAACATCAGTTCTTGAGCCAGGTTCGGATCCCGGCTTCTTCAAATTCTGCCGTGTTATCACAGAAGATTTTCAGACCTTCACTTGTATGCAAAGTATTTGCGAATCGTTTTGCTGACTCCCATTACTTGAATGCATGTGGAATATGAAGCTGCCTTGTGAATTTCCTTGCACATCGAATAAACGCGAAGGGACTTTACACTCTTCAGCTCTCTTTATGTTTATTCTTCATAATTCTGCTATGTTCAATAAATCTCCTTTTATTGTGTCGAGGTCAACTGTTATGCCTGAGGTAGGAGATAGTCTGATTCCCGCCCAATAGACCTTGGTTCGAAACACTTGAGAAAGTTCACTGGTGTCACGAAGTTTCATAGTTTTGCTTACCTTTAAAGGATGTCCTACGTTTTAGTGTTATCTTTTGTTTCTTCGTTAGGAAGCATTGTTAACATGTGTGCAATTAGAATAGAGCCTAGAGTAGAGTGATGTAATGGTTTTACATTGCACTTGGGACACTTTCACCAGGGTAAAGTGAAGTCAATAAGACTTAAAAATTGCCAGACAGGAACAAAAAGAAAAAGAAAAAAAAAGAGAAGAAGGCTGTGGCAAGTGCAACATATTGGGCTACAGCTGCACGCGATGAACCTAACTGTGGGAGCCCCAAACAGATGGAGCCTCCGTCTGGGATTTATAAACACTATAGTATAAAAAGGGCAGAAAATCCGGCATAATACAAAAATGAAACTGACACATGTGAAAAAACTGCGATCTTCCAGCCCATGTCTAGAAGCTCCTAGATGCCGAATAGGATACGCTTTTAAATGTATGGAAGGTATGTGCAATTTCGGAAGTATGTGCTGCTTAATTTGTTCACCTTTGCCGGACGAGATCTTGGAATATTTGTCGCAAAAATTACAGTGTGCCATAGTTATCTTTGTAGCAGGTTGTCTTCCGCACGATGTTTCGCCAATTTTGAAGTAATATGTCTGCCTCAACGATGTTACGCCAAATCGTAGCTTCAATCTCGAGCATGGATAGGCGTGGGTGTGTAATAAAAGTAAGGATGACACCAGAAACTAAGTTTGAAACGTTTAATAAGCTTTTAAGCATTCACTTAAATCGAGAAGTTGCCGACCTATGGAAACTAATGTATATCCGGAGTTAACGTAGTTGAATCTTAATCTACACGATAACACGTGATTCCATCACTGAGGCAAGAAATGACGCCTCATTCAGCTACGTCTTTCTCCATCGGCGACCAGTCCAGAAATGTCCAAGATTCTGCCCAGAATGTCCTACTCAGCCACCAATATTCCCCTAATAACCTCCCCTTCTGCTAATGACTCGTAACACCTCCACTACTAGCTTCTAATACGATGTTCCCACAACATTTCTACGTTTACTGAAGTTTTGGCATTTCCATTCCGAACTCTATAAATTTCTAAGAAATATCCTCACAAATTCCACGAATTCCAAGTTAGCCTACCGTCCCTAATCTGGCAACTTTGGATAGTAACATTGCCTTCACTAACGTAACTTACCTATTTCTACGAATCTACTTGAAACTAATCTTACTTAATGACAACTTAGCCCGAGCTAAACTGTACTCATAATTTACTGCGTAGACCTAAAAACTCTCTGACGTTTTAATACAAATGCACAAAATATTCATATTTAATTTTATTGTAAGTATCCATTTATTATCCATAATTTCTGTATCAAGTTCTCTGCCGCTTTCATCGCCATTTTATCTTGAAAGTTAAAAAATATTGTCATATAAAATCTTATTACAGGAAACAAACATATAATTTTTTAAAATAATCGTTTTGAAGATTTACATTTAGCGTTTGTATTCCTGTGGTGGAACATGATTTAGTTACTCTACGTAACTTCCATAGAAAAAAAAATCTGACGTGTTACATTCACATGATTATCTTTACCCAATATATTTCTATTCAGCCTCAGCAAACTAATATTGCAAAAGCTTATTTCTACCTGCTTTATAGTAATCGAAATAAACCTTTGTTTCATAGTTCCATTATATATTTCGTTGTGGATACAAAAATTGAATCAGCAGGTCAAGTCAGAATCTGAATGGTGGAGTAGTGTGTCTACCTCACGTTTAAAGAGGTCCAGAGTTCGAATCTCAGACAGAGTGAGTTACCTAAGTTCTTTTATCCAAGGGTTTTCCTTATCCTAAAGATAAATGTCGGGTAATCGTATACTCTATGGACCCGCTGGCTAATTTGAGCACTATTTCACCCATGTCATTCATAATGTGATATAATTTACTTTGGAGGATGTTAATTTTTTTAAAAAATCGACATTTGAAGGTTTGCAAGCATAGTGGCCATATGCTGGCCCTGAAATTCCATCATCTGTTTGTATCACTAGAAATAGTTGAGTATACTTAAAAATAAGAAAATTTGTATGACTCATGCCAATAATAACAGATATCTCAGAAATTAACTCTATGTTTTAAAAACGCCCGACATTTACCTTGAGATGCGCTACCCTCTCTTCCTCCAGCCCCGCCTCTCTCTCACACACTTAATGTTTAACTGTTACACATATTTATACAAGAAGTAAAAGTACTTTACAAGCTGTCCCATAAACATTTAAAGCTTACATTTTATTTGTCAAGCGAATATTGCTAACATGTGTATTTAAAAATGGTTTAATAGAGTTTTAGAAAACTCTAAGATAACGAAAATGTTTTCTATTATAAGGGATAGTATAGTTTGGGGCATATTATTGAAAATGTTCATTTGGCATTCTTGGAAGATGAACATCTATGCGAAAATTGGTATTCTAATGACTCACTTTTAAGTTGTGCTGTTCACAGACAGACATAAGTTGTGCTGTTCACAGACAGACACGTACATTTTTGAGTTCAGAGGTCCTCAAAAAGCGTATGTCGGATGTTATCTCCACAACGAAATGTTGGGTATAACAGACACAATATACCTCTATTAACCGTAACAAACAGAGGAGGTACTTTCAGATTACCAACATTTCGGATATATATATATATATATATATATATATATATATATATATATATATATATATATACATACATATAAGCTTTGGATGAAAGTAAATGAAGCCAGACTTAACAAACGTTGATGAAGTATTTCAATACACAAAAGCGATATTCCAAAGAGCGTATTCAGTATATACAGAACCTCTTTTTTTTTTTTTTTTTTTTTTTTTTTTTAATTTACGTCCTCTAACGTTAAGTCATATCGGACGATGAATGAAATGGGTGAAATGATGCTCAAATGAGTCCGCGGTCCATGGAGCTTAGAGTTACCCGACATTCGTCTTTCAGGATAAGGGAAAACCCCGGAAAAAACCTTATACAGGTAATTCACCCTGACCGAAATTCGAACTCGGGACCTGTTGAACGTGAGGTAGACACGCTACCATCTACACTACCGAGCCGGGCTAACTTAAAAAAAAAAAAAACAATCTATTTTCTCTCTCTTTCTCTCTCTAACCACCTTATGTAACCCCTATGTCATACCAGCGTTTTATTATGCTGGCCCTCGTAGACATGGTCGCTAAAACGTATGTCTCTAGTGTTCTACGTAGAGGGTCGCGGGTTCGAGTCCCGCTTTGGGCATGGGTGTTTATGTGTATAGTGAATATTTGTGAAAGTAGGAAAACAGATAAGAAAATAAACGGAAATAATGAAAAATCGGTTAAATAAGAAATATATATACATAGATATATATTTTTTCTTTTAAAAAAAAATCAGAATATTGGAAGGTTTTGATTCGTCACATCTTTCGTTCCGAATTTTTTTTTCGAGGATAGTGTTATTTGTACAGACATTCATATTAACGTTTAAATATTACTGTCCTTACTCCTCTGTATCTACCAACATTTATTTACAATTTAATTCACGCTGCACTTAAAACACTTTCAGCGCTGGCAGCTACATACATACATACTTTCAATTATTGCTTTGTTTGCTCAGCACCACCAGTCATGACTAATCGATGCCTAATTCGTAGAGGTTAGATCGGTCGGTCTTCATATTGCTTTTGAACAGCTGACAGTAATTAATTTTTTGTGTAAATATTTGTATTATTCACCATTATGAAAAACCTAAGGCTTACGTAATAAAAATATCCTACATCGTTTATTGCGTTCATACTTCTTCCCATTTCTGAAAAGATGCATTTACCGCAAATGTATTGCAATTTAATGCGTTGGCCCGTAAGTCCTGGCCTCTTTTAAGTGAAAGTTTTGGATGCAAAATATAACGTTATGTTCAATGCGTTTTATATTATTCGATAGAGAATTGTGTGCTCTACAATATAGTATGTTTAGTCTTTGTGTGCTAAATATTCTGTTCTTTACAGTTGAAAAAATGGAGTGTCAAGTTGACAACAAAGACAGTTTTCCAACCTTCTGCTTTTGAGTTTAACTGAGGTACCAAAACCACTATAGAAATTGCTAGCAGAACTTATGATCCAAATCATTACTATTTTTCTTTCGTTCCGGTTAAAATTCTTTCGGATAACGGACCTTCTACTGTACGTCATATCTACGGCAGGTATGTGGCAGAGGAAATACAAAATAGGTTTGCAGTACAAACAGTTGAGTTTGGAATTCATATTGTGCATGTAGCCTGGTCCAAATTGCCTGGTTTGATGCAAACGTTTGTCCTCGTTAGAGCAAGCTATAGAAAAAATAAAGTGATAAATTAAAATACAACAATGCTTGAGGTTTAAATTGTGAATTAATAAAGGATTTTGTATGACACATTCCTGTTTAGCCCTTCAGTTAACGTTTGTTTTTTCATATTACGTACTTCATAAAAACAAACTTCCTTCATATAGTAGATATGCGTATAAAATAAACGATATTTCATTTTATTGACTAGGTAGATTGCAGGCGATGCACCTGTGTTGGTGTTTGTGAAGTTGTATATTTTCTGTCTTGTTATTATTAGTTCTGTTGTACGTTACTGTCAACTGCCAGCTTGCTATTATTGGCAACTGAAAGTGAAATGCCTCTACTCATGCCTTCGGAAGGGGACAGAATATATGTTCTCAGCCACAGATTGACTTCCGTGGTTTGTTTAATTAAAAACTAAACAGCTGTTGGTGGAAAGTACGAATAAACAGCTGTTAACATCAAGTGCGACATCGCAAGTACCAAATGAGTTATCATATGCCTGAGCGTGTTAAAGAAAGACTTGATGGTATGTGGGATAAAAGAACAGAACAAAAGTCTGCTGAAAGAGGAGAGGAAGGCGGGGAAACTAGCGCCACGCAGCTTCTTGTGACGTTCCGATTCATTTAGCTCGAACATGCATCCATGTGCATGGATGTAATTTACAGTATCCCATTGCCATTGTAGGTATGTACAAGGAAATAGGTAACCAACCATATCTGCCAATGTAAGAAGCGTTTGTAAGAAGAGTTTGTACACGAATGAATAGAGAAGCTTATGTGAGTGCAATACAGTTTTCTTCGGGATTTTTCAACTTTCAATATGCTTCCTAAATGCTAGTTTATGCCATTAAATTAAATTTTCAGGAGAGCTTAAAAATTATGGATTTAAGACTTTTTGTGTAATAGTTATACAAAATTAAATGGTTCAGTTAAAATTGTTTTTCATACGCACAAGAATTTGCTTATACTTTTATGTTAAGCTAAAATTAAAAACTTCGAAACGATGCAAGTGTTGTCCAAAGAGCACTTCATATTACCATATCAAAAAGTGGCTACTTGTGAATAAAAATATTTTAAAAACGGGTTGATATAGCTAGTTAAACTGTTGTACGTATCTGATGTTTTATATTTTTGTGTATATACTAAAAAAGTCAAATCAATCAGAAAATTATTTGTGGAAATTCTCCCCACCCCCTCCCCATTTTCACAGGTGGATTTCCTTAATATATCTTGCTCTGCTGTGGTTTATTCTTCACGTAAAAAGTACTTAGCAGACCAACAAATGTTTCGGAGTAGCCCAGAATGTCGTGAGCGTGATATAGCCTATCCAAACATCGGTTAAGTTGGGGATCCAGGGCCGGAAGAGCTTAATTTGGGCACTTCAGCTTGGCGAACTGCTGGCGAGAGCGGATCGATGCGTAAGAGGTGCATGTTCTTTATGGCAAGTGGGTAAGCCAAATATTACCTCGCTTGCCTCACGCATTCTTTCCGCAATTTAACGTGACACATGTACATGTCAACGTTAAAACTACTTCCATCAAGAGATATTCAATATATATCGACTTATTGTTAAGATTTCAAAAAACTTCTGCATTTGAATAAGCATATCCAACAAAATTAAGCAATTAAGAAAGTCGAGTAGATTTTATGGATTCTGAACGCGCCGCCTTCCTCGAAGCATTTGTTTGCAAATAAACAAAATGCTCTTTCGTTACCAATGCTTTTTATCTGCTTCATGTCAATCGACACATATTTGCAGGACTTGTTTCACTAGAGAAGAGGTATGGACACACTAGTCTGAATTAATTGTTAAATCACGCTATTTGCTGAAGCGAAACCTCATACTATTTGGATGGACTACCTGAAACCAAATGGATAGTTAGTACATTAAACAAGTAAAGTACTCGAAAACAAATAATGAGGAAATTGATAAAGACACAAAAGTTATTTCACATAAACTTTTTCTTAACGAGATCTACATTTCTGTGTAAGCTTAGGTACGGGTTAAAGTTGTGGTCCACTCACGACTTTTTTCATAGCAAGAGACCACACCAAATACTAATTTTCAACTCATTGCGTACATAATGCATCAGTACAATTTTAATAGAGATAGGGGGGCCGACTGAAAGTAAAAATGTGAGAAAGTGGGTGAGGAGAGTGTAAAGGGAAAGAATGACAAACTGTGAGGGAGAAAAATGAAAAGGAGAGACCTACGCAAAGTAGGGAGAGAATATTATCAACTATCTATACTAATGCTAGAATGAGAAAAAATTTTGATGTATGTGTGTGTGTGTGTGTGTGTGTGTGCGCCTGTGTGTATGTGTGTATGAATGCATAAATGTAAGTGCAAATACATATTCTGTTGGTTAATAACGCTGTTAATTGCAGGATCGTGTCAGTGCATCGGTGTGCCCAAATTTCCTCCCGTAGAAGTTCTTTTACATGACAATAAATCACACTCGACAACCACCGCTCTGGGTCGGGTTGAACCCATGACCTTGGGATCAGGTCAGCGCCTAACCAACTGAGCCACCCAGCACTTTCTCTCTCTCTCTCTCTCTCTCTCTCTCTCTCTCTCTCTCTCTCTCTCTCTCTCTCTCTCTCTCTCTCTCTCTCTCTCTCTCTCTCTCTCTCTCTCTCTCTCTCTCTCTCGCTCTCTCTCTCTCTCTCTCTCTCTCTCTCTCTCTCTCTCTCTCTCTGTGTGTGTGTGTGTGTGTGTGTGTGTGTGTGTGTGTGTGTGTGTGTGTGTGTGTGTGTGTGTATACTCTCTAGAACCATGCAAACGATTTTAATAATTGTTCTCCATTGAAAAGCGCCATTCTTTCTAAAGGATTTAGGGTATAAAGCACCTAATTACAATTTCATCGATTACTAGAAGTCCAAAAAGGTATGCAATAACTCCATTGAGAATGCCACGGTGTAGGAAACAATTCCTGTATGTCACAGAGATTGAGAGTGAAAATAGAAGCCAATAACATTTTATTCCAAGCATTGTGCATAGTATATAACATGATATAACACTAATCCAAACAGAATGTAAAGCTTGAAAGCGACAATCGATCCTACCAATATGAGCTAGCAACTCGAAATGTTGGTTTACTAGATGGTCGCAGACTGTATCTTTTGCAAGGTATAACTTCATATCCTGAAAATACAGAAGTTTTACATTTATCAGTTTCACCTCGATTTTGAATGTGTTCAGGGATTCTCAATCAGTAAAAACAGTGTCGATTTTATGTCAAAATATTCATGGAATCAAACAGAAATTTCAAAGGCTTAAAACTTCACCTGCCGTAATTATCTACAAGTTAATCGACTATTCCGATTGATGATTATTCCACCGTCAAAGGGTATCTATAGGCTATGTAGTATTTCCTGAATTTGGAAGGCTGTCGGAGGAAGGTAAAGGAAGTCCATGATGTCTATTTGCGTGAATCCCTGGGTAGTTTTCATTCGCTATTAAAAACAGCCGCGGCGGATAGAAGTTATAATTATAAGGGTAATAGGCAGAAGAATTTATAAAAGTCCTCTAGATTCCTGTACAATAGTCTTATAAAGACTAGGGGAGACAAATTAAATCAATAAAATTGTTACTCGAGTTTAAAAGCAAATCGTGTAACGTCGGATAAGGCAGCTAGTATTCAAGTAACTTTTGTCGTATAACTTGTTATACAAAGGGCTGCAAAGATGGTGCATTAATGCTGTAAGATCACATGAATGACCTAGTTTCGCCTACCCGTTTTTGTGTTTATTGATTTAGCGCTATCCTCTGTCCTCGGAAAGCGATTTATATTGCGCAGAGTGCTGCTGGACCTCTGCTTTTCTTCTGGGAGAAGCACAAAATGAACAATTCTGTCTGAACATGCACTTATTCTCTTAACTGCATCACCTTCCAAGTCTAGCGTTCTATTTTCTCTCCGCATTCAAAGTGATATTGAAGAAGCGAGAGAAAACGAGACTACTTTTCCTTTTCAAAATACAATTATTTTTACTACCTCTCCTATGTACTTAGTAGATATAGAAGGTACTGCAATCGACCCAAAAGCTAAATATAAATGTTTCAGTCGAAATAGTAATACATTATTACTCGAACATAATTTAAGGCCAGCTGGATCAAAGAAAAGCATTTTGAAAAAGGTCTTTGCGCATAATATGGAAATATCCAATTAACACTAAGCTTTATGTTTAGGTTCAGCATTCTATCAAGATTGGACAAGAAGAGATTTAAGAAAATTCCCTCACCAAAACTTATTCTTTACCTGTATGTCTTGGCCTGCATATTCAATTGTCTTTTTGAAGGAGCTGTCACTATTCAGCTTTCTGTATTATTTAACTTACATCCTATCTTAAACTGCAATAGTTCATCGGCGGTCTTTGGAATATAATGTAGTTGTAACTGGATGATTTGTTTTATCTTTGTTTTCTACATTAACACACACACACACACACACACACACACACACACACACACACACACACACACACACACACACACACACACACACACACACACACACACACACACACACAGGAGCAAAAATTCCCACCCGCAGCCGGGAATTGAACTTTGGACCCCTCGCAAATACGCAGGTGCGACTGATAAACTATTTGTTTTTTTGCAATTTCACAGAAAGAGTGTACAATTTAATGGACAGCATGCAGCGACAAACTTTCAAACATGTATTTATTCGGGTTTCTATGCTCTCCTTGCACCTACAGCGAAATTTATAAGGAAATTATTTATATAAAGATTTATTTCAATTATTATGAAGTGAATTGAAAAACAAAATCTTATAAGAGCAATAATAGAAGCTACGTGGCGAAAATCACATGGATATAACGGATCAGATATTTTATTTAGCCTAAGATGGTACTACAAGTGAAGCGCTTAGAACCATAAGGGCCTAAAGCATACAATCGTCGATTTTTAGAACCATGTGTTCAACCAGCTGTAGCTGTACTTTAGGTCCTCTTTGTTTTAGAGAAAGATTCATAAGAAGCTGTCTCACCTGATATTCAGTTACATAAGGGCCCACAGCACAAACTACCATTTTGTTGCTCTACGCTGTTCAATTTTTATCTAGTGTTGCCGCCTTGATTTACTCTTTAAATCACGCATGCAAGTAGTAAGAAATTCGTAATGAGAGTTTGATTGGCGATACTGGTTGTTTAGGATAGTTGTTAAAGTTAGAGATCATTGCTTGTAATGATGAAATGGTGAAAAATAAAGGTATATTTTGTTAGACAACACACTGATTCTGTGCCAAAATACCAGAACCACTACTCAAGATCAAAACCCAACAGAAAATTTATCTTAGGCCTTACTGGTGGTGTTAATGAGTTGTATAGATTATGCTTAAAGCATGTGAAGTTAATAATGTGTATCAGTCAAAATGAATGTTTATCGATCAGTTTCTAATACAGAGTTCAATATTGCCACACAGATATAAATGCAACGTTTATGGCAGTGTTAAACTAAGAATGTAAGTACATAATCTACAACTCAATTCATGATTGCACCAAGTTAAGACACCTAAGGTATACAATATGTTGAAACAGGATACCGCTAAGAAAACAGACAATGACACTTGTGTTGTAGCGTTTGATGAGCAGAAGGCTCTGCCTACTACCATGCTAAGCAAGAAGACTGCATTTTAGAAAACTCTGGACGTTGAACTGAGGTATTCATAGATGCTCAGACAATGGTTCCGGCAAGTGTGACTGCCTACTACCATACTAAGCAAGAAGACTGCATTTTAGAAAACTCTGGACGTTGAACTGAGGTATTCATAGATGCTCAGACAATGGTGCCGGCAAGTGTGACTGGATAGCTGAAGGGCCATATAAAGATGCGTAAGTAGGATGTTCGTTTGTACTATTTTCTCGCTCCATAAAATGCTATTCTTATATGTTTAAACTGCTAAGGAGTGTTCAGTCTTTCAAGCTCAATTATCAGCAATTCGTGAAGCAGTGAAATGGTGCAACAACTTACAATGCACCGCTCGCCTTTACAGTGATTCACAGGCAGCAATTGCTGCTTTGAAAGATACCAATTACAGCAGTCCTATTGCAGCTGAAATAAGCAATCAATTATTAAGCGGTTCTCATCTGTGTATTTCATGGGTCAGAGGGCACGTGTGGATTACAGGAAATGAACGTGCAGATGAGCTTGCACAGCTGCGACTTCAGATCTTACAGAATTTTACATTCTATGTCCTATTTCTTATGTGAGGCAAACATTAAAGGAGATTATAATCGACGACTGGAATGAATACTGGTTAAAAGGTGTTTGTGGTGCTTTGAGTAAGGATTTATATTTCCCAACGGTTTCTGACAAATATAATTGTAAATTCGTTAATCCTATTTTCTCACTCAATTCTTAACTGGACATGGCAAATTTTCAGCTTACTTATTTCGATTCAAAATCAAATCCACGTCTGATTGTATTTGTGGAAATCATCTTCAAGATGTCCCTCACATTTCATTTGATTGCCCCTTTTTCTGTCTTGAAAGATACGAACTTGAATTATTGCTTCAATCCTTAGGTTACACTTTTCCAAAACCACTTACACATATTTTGAAGAATTACAAAACTAATCAATATTTCATGGCTTTCTTAAACAAGATATTTCTTAAGCTAAAGGATTCAGCTTGATATTATATTTGGTATGTTTTTGTAAATCGTATTATATTCATAAATTTGTAAACTATATTCCAAATATACCTTTGGGTAAAATAGAGATCACAAAATTGGTAAATAAACAAATAAAATATGACTGGAGTGAAAACATAGCACCTGATGAAATAGCATCATAAAGTAGTGAAAGAAATTGCAGATGAAAAAAGAAGCTGATATTGTATTCACATTCATGCCTGGGGTAATATAAAATTATCAGTACTGTTTCGTTCTTCTTCGCATTAGTTCAATCTGGACAATTGATTACTGACAAATGTTTTAGTTCCTGGGCACTCTTTTCAGCCATGTGATGCCGACTTTGGCCAAATTGAAAAGGTGAAAAGGAGCACTTGCAGTCTTCTCACTTGATGGTTGGTGTCAAGTTATCCGGAAAACAAAATCGGTTATAGTCTGTAAACTGGAGACTGAAGATTCCACAAGCTTTAAGAATGTTACCGAGCTCGCTATCAAACCGAAATGTTATTTAAATGGTAACAATGTACATTTTTCTATTATGAAGTTTTCGACAGATTGCCGGGAACTGTTTAAAATAATTTATTCTTCAGTGGTATCTTGAGTGGCCACCATTTTCTACAAGTCAAATCGAGGGAGACTGCTATTTGATATTTCGGCACAGTTTGTACATGACTTGGAAAATCTAGTGCATAGGTGGAAGCCAAATAGCCACCTTGAAATACAACGGCCTAACAAAACTACTAAATGGCATACCTAAAGTGGAACGACAGCTTTATCTGAACCTCATGCCACAGAATATGCCCGATGTTGATAATGATGACTGTGAAGTATTGGAATGGGTCATAATTGTGTGTGTTGTGCATTTAGTATAGATCTGTTCTTTGTTTTCTGATCAATACAAGGTTTACAACTGCAAAAAATGAGAGTACTGTAGCTAGCCTGTGTATAATTTTACGAATTACCGTAAATAATAATAATAATAATAATAATAATAATAATAATAATAATAATAATAATAATAATAATAATAATAATAATAATAATAATAATAATAATAATAATAATAATAATAATAATAATAATAATAATAATAATAATAATAATAATAATAATAATAATAATAATAATAATAATATTAATAATAATAATAATAATAATAATAATAATAATAATAATAATAATAATAATAATAATAATAATAATAATAATAATAGTAATAAAATTAGTAAAATTTCATAATATAAAGCGAGGCCATGATTTTTATAGACAATTTAGGATATTGACTTATTTAAAAACAATTCAGTTTTGCATAGTAATTTTGATTTTAACAAACATATATTTTTCTCAAAACTGTGTTACTGTGCTTTGGGCCCTTATGGTTCTCAGCGGCTTATATGCTTTATAAGTAAAATGTATATTCTACATTAAATTACTTATATATTACACTGCTACATATTAAACATTTATCTTGTTTGCACAGAAAAATTCAAGCACACTGAGGATTCGAACCAATGTATTTCTAAACAATCATCCACATTTGCACGATTAGAGCCAGACCGAAAATTTCAATGCCATAGCCGGGAGTTGAACCACATTTTTCAGTCTGGCTCTAATCATCCAAACCTTAGTCTGATTAATTTCCTTTCAATCATCCACGTGCGTTTGTCTGTTAAGAAAACGTTATCAGAGTGGTATACAATTTGCCTGTTTATTGCATAGTACAGATCTTCAAAATGAATATAGGGAGTAATTTTGTATTGTGAACCAGGTCAACGAATGCTTCCGGTGTTTTACGAATCAATTTCTGGCTGGTACTGTACTTTAAATGTTATTTTTAATGGAAAGGTCACATACATTCCAAGTATGGAATTTCAGTTTAGCACGCGATGCAAAAATTTTAAATACAATCTCTCCAGTATAACCTAATCTCTGTACAATCAAAATTTGTTGCTTATTTTCTCAAAACTGACACTAACTAATTAAAATCTACCACTATGTATGTTAAATCTAGCATTAACCATTTTCGAGGCATTCGTTGCTGTTGCCTTGAAGTTTCAAACATGTGTATTTTTTAAATTCAAATCGTCATTAGTACATTTCTCGAGGTCATGGCAAGAGAGGAACTTTACGTTTTCAAGATTTGGCTACTGCTTCAGCTGCTATCCGGAGTAACAGGAAGCAGGAAGGAGAAAGAGGAAGAATTGTGTTTGAGAACGTTTGTAGAAGAGTGAGTAGGGAATGTAATTTTAATATAGCACGTATTCTATTTTTCGCTCAGGCTACTACTAAAACCATGAGTATGGTATAAGCTATACATTTAACCAGAAATTATTTATAGAGTTTGGCTTTATTCGACCATTTAGATGCAAAAAGCTTTCAAAAACTGTTAACATTCTTGCCTCTAAGTAAAACGTCCTAAATCGGTGGCCGGAATGGCCGCTTTACAAACACCGGGCCAGTTTTCACCTGAATATAGCTGAAACCGTACATTACTGCCAGCTTCTGCTTCCTGGAGGGAACACGAGAGTGCAAATTCCGCCAAGGTACAACAAATCGATAGTACGGCTAGCTGCTAGAGTATAGCCCTTGCCCTCCGGCGCTTTCATTCATTGTTGTAAGGGAAACGGAATGCCGACGATTACCCCTGCTGCGTTTCTAAATATAAAACCTCAAGTGTGCCTAGAAAGTGAAGTACTGACAAAGAAGAATAACACAAAGTAGCAGCTCCTCCAGGATCAGCTTATTAGTCTCCATGGACGGTAATGACCAAATTATTTATTTACGAGTCGTAATTATACTTGTCTGTGACTTGTTTCCTTTATTAGTTTCAAAACCAAGCAACCAATATATATTGTAGGTGAAGTACATTCCACCCAACCATTCAATATCAAAATTTTAAAGGAAATACATATTTTGAGACCGATATGCATTTTTAGAAAACAGTCCGTATGTATTTGTGAAAAGTATAACCCAGAAATACACTTTAAGTGGACCTCAATATATATATATATATTTTAATTTCTGAATACCTACATGTTTGTATTTAATACAATACTTTCTGTAAAGGGTAAAGGAATACAGTAAAATGTAGCTGACGGATGAAAAATACTGAAAGTAATCAAGAAGTAGTAAAAAAAAGAACAGGAACAAGATGAAAAATTGGTTGAGATAAAACAAGGGGAAGATATCAAATGGTTCATACAGCGAAGCAAACAGAAAAATAAACATGCGGAAATAGTAAAGGAGTGGAGGTTCTTAATTATATGATCATTTAAATTTGTTATATATAGTAAAGAGGCATTGAATTTTATCTTAAGTTATATACCTTATTATTTCACCAGTAATACATGTTTTATGAGGGTGAACAACTGCGAGCGTAAAATTATCATTGCTAAAAATGAAAAATCGATAAATGTCCAATTTGGTATTTCAGTAAAGCGTCCTGAACATTTTCTGTATCAATACTACAGGTTGGTGTTCGATCTTCCAAGCATTCTGTGAATGAACTCACCAGTGAACCACATTATTATTATTATTATTATTATTATTATTATTATTATTATTATTATTATTATTATTATTATTATTATTATTATTATTATTATTATTATTATTATTATTATTATTATTATTATTATTATTATTATTATTATTATTATTATTATTATTATTATTATTATTATTATTATTATTATTATTATTATTATTATTATTATTATTATTATTATTATTATTATTATTATTATTATTATTATTATTATTATTATTATTATTATTATTATTATTATTATTATTATTATTATTATTATTATTATTATTATTATTATTATTATTATTATTATTATTATTATTATTATTATTATTATTATTATTATTGTTGTTGTTGTTGTTTTTGTTGTTATTGTTATTATTATAATTATTTTCATCATCAACATCCAAACCCACAGACCGCATTGGCTCTAACCTCAATGGACACTGGGCTCATTTGAGCATCATTTCATTCATCGTCCGATATGACTTAAGTTGAAGAACGCAAATTAAAAAAGAAAATCCCAATCCACATTCGAATCGCGCATTTTAAAATCTGGCAAAAATGATAAGCTTCCCGATGAATTTAAAAAACATCCGCTTTCAATCTATTTTTAACCCCAACATACAAATCAATGTCCTGCGCCATGGCATAATGGGTTTTCACATCATGCTTTGGTTCCCTGTCGCGAAATGTGGCCCGGGTGCGATCCCAAACCTGGGGTGCGGATTTTAAGTCCCGGATATAGGACCGGTGCCTACTCAGCATCGTGAGGAAATTGAAGAGCTTACGAGAGGGCCGCCCTGGTCAAGAAAGCCAACTTTCCGGCTGCGGGTGCCGAGATGTTGACTATATCTCCTCCCCGCATCGGTTGGATGATCGCCCACCTGTACCTTGCGTATGTGGGCGTGAGGCCGGTAGTCGGTTGGCAGACCCTGGCCCTATATGGGCTGTCGCGCCATGGCGGGGGGAGGGGGTGCATAAAAATCAATACTCTTTGGCGACTGTTTCTGTGGTCGAGATGTTAACATTCCAGTTTCCGAATCTTCACGTTTCCGGGTTGACTTCCAGCTGGACGGTGTGGTTTCCTTTGATCACAATTATTCTCCATCCTCATAAGTACATAGAGAATTTAAATATATGTGCCAAGTTAGTATTTTTAAAGAAGCTCCAAATGTAAATGCAGAGGTAAACCAGTGAACATCCAGTGACAATTAGAACTTGGTGCAGAAGCAAAGCCGCTGATATGACCTTAGATGTTAAAAGCCGCTTCTCTATGTAAAACTTCGTACACTTATGTTACAGGACCCACGCAAAGTTATAGACTAGCTTACAACTCTTAAACAATATATTCACTATAGCATAGAAATCTGCAGCTTGACTATCTGATCAAAATATTAAATGATCATGTGAGCAAAAATTATAGGTTATTACTCCGGACAGATAACAATGTGTTTGTTTATTTACGACCAACGATGGAATTATGCGTTTTCTGTCTACAGGTACGTATACATACGTAAACACGATAACGGGGCCACCAGTCCATTCGTGTTGGTAAGTATACCTATGTCCCGAATAATACTTTAAGTGCCGTTATTTGCAGTCACAGAATAGCTTAAATTATTTTTAAAACTACCCTTAAAATTATTTTCAAACCCTTATAGAAAAAACTGTTCTGCTTGATCATCAGCACTTGGGCTGAAAGACTTGGCAAACATTGTTCCCTTTAAACTTCCAAAACAGTACGTCCCACATATTTCGACCGTTTGCGAGCAAATTTAACCCATAACAAGTATTTGGACACTTAAGCTTCAGAATGAGTGAACATTGTAGAATAACCACGATTCAACTTTTACTCACAGAATGTACCCCTATAAGACATGTAGAAGAAAAATATTTTGTTCATATTTGAACCAAAAATGAGCATTTTAGTACAAATAGCACTGTAATTAGCATACAATACAAGCTTACCTGCCTAACATATTCTATTACCTAATTACTTCAGTGAAGAAAACAAGATTTGTATAAAGATTTAAAACACCAATTATGAAGGTTATTATTTCGTTTCAGAACTTTCGGCTTTAATATGTAAAATTAATACTTACTTCATCAGAATAGTCGAAGCTCGTAATAGCTACAGAGTATTTTATTGCAATTGCACATTTCTTCAGTATTATTCAGTATATTCATTTAGTTTTTATTCTACCCAAAACTTCAATATAAAGATTTTACCGGACGGGCATGCTGTGAGGCCTCCTAAGCTCAGAAAAGCAAGTTTAGAAGAACTCCACGTGTGCAAATTTGTATCTGAATAGCATAACACTTATCCGAAAAGCTTAAAAAATGTCAAATCATGTCGTTTAGTTTGATATCTTCCAAGGATGCAATACAAAGGATTTCAAGAAAATCCGAGCACAAATTACCCTCCACATAGTTATTTTCAAATGTTTATTTTCTTAAGATGTTTACATGACAAATTAAATTCACATTTTGAATTTTTTGAGAACAGTTTATGAAGTATTTCTCATTAGGTAGGAATTTCACATAATTTTGTATAACTGGAAAACGTTAAAAGAGAGAGACCGCATTACACGAAATATCAATATCTGTAAACCGCACAATTAATTCAAAATAACCTTCCGAGATTTTTACCGTTATTTGGTATTTGAATTGTTTAATACTTTTTCTTTAAAAATGCTGCCGCTAATATTTTGTTTCACGACATAATGAAAAGAATAAGTATTGAATTTAATGGTCAACATATAATACCACCAATCTTAAAAGCATTTGACAATCGATTCCCCTTACGAACTGTGTAAATGAAACCACTTCTCAAGCATCCCTTATAGATGCAGCTTTTTTATTTCTTGGATAAAATACTTGATTACTGATTCAATGGCAACCCATTTAAGCATGTCCCTCATTTAAATCCTTAGTGACAAGACAACTATTCAGTGGGATGTATCCGCTTATTGAGGCACTCGTACATAGTCGTTTGAAGCAATGTATCCACATATCGATATTTTACTAAATTAAATACTAAGCCAAAATCTTGGGGCGTTAAATAAGAAAGTCTGGACATAAAATTCGGTGTTGGAAAGTGTGGTAGGCCTAATATAGACATACACATTTTCTGTCTTTGTAATATTTCACACGGCAAAAGTATTTTTGTATCGAAATACGCACGAGTGACACAAGAAAGTTGCGCACATGTAGGCATTACCCGCCACCAACCTAGAAGGTTTAACGTTCTGATGGCGGGATAAAGAGGCTGGCGTTGAACCGGAGGCGCCAACTGATTCGCTGCTACTTTTTGTAATGCTGCTGGTCTCGCAAGAGTAGGAGAGGGCAATTCTGTGAACATCGTGCAATGAACTGCACGACGTTGTGTGTATGTGTGTGTAGAGGGGGAGGAAGGTCTGCAACTTCTCGGGATGCTGAGTAAATGCATTTCAAGCCCGTATCCGCTGCATTCTTCTCCTTCGCTTGCAGCCGGAGGAGTCTTTAACTCCTGAAATACAATTTACCCAAGCGGTTCTCAAATTATAGGGGCATTTATAAGTGACATCTATAATAATAATAATAATAATAATAATAATAATAATAATAATAATAATAATAATAATAATAATAATAATAATAATAATAATAATAATAATAATAATAATAATAATAATAATAATAATAATAATAATAATAATAATAATAATAATAATAATAATAATAATAATAATAATAATAATAATAATAATAATAATAATAATAATAATAATAATAATAATAATAATAATAATAATAATAATAATAATAATAATAATAATAATAATAATAATAATAATAATAATAATAATAATAATAATAATAATAATAATAATAATAATAATAATAATAATAATAATAATAATAATAATAACGATGATGATGAAATAATAGCTCGGGTGTTTAGCAAATCATAACAATCACAAAGGGTAACCAAAAAACAAGCAATAAAAACCTCAGAAAAGACTCGGTAAATTACAAGAATCTACTATACATTTTAAAAAGACTTACGTTATGTATTTCATAACCAAAATTTGACTCATCAAATGAAACGCAATTCTTGTGTTACGCGCTGACAGCAGCGTGATTCATACAAACGAATGACAAATGAGTCAGTTACACGTGGTCTGAAGTAGCCTTTTCTTTATGTCAGCACCCTTTGAATCAACATGTGTTGATTGATTTAGTGGGTGCATAACTTCCCACTGCTAACCCAGCTGCGGAGTCTAGGAATTTTAAGTACCTTTCTCGGAGTAAAGCAATATGGCGCCTTTGCTTACGCACAGCCGCGCAACACACACAATAGTCTGCATAAGTATATTTCACAGCAAAAGGTAGAGATAAAGAAATGAACGAAGGTGTGGTGCAGTTCAAAACATTTCATGGATATTTAATATTGACTGATACACGCATACCTCCAGTATAGATGGTCACATCCTGACCAGTTGAATGACTGTTTCGTAGCTATCATGATTTTTACATATCATCTGTTACGCCAATAATAAAATGCGTTTTATGGTGACTGTCTTTTCAAGAATATTACATAGTTCCCTTCTATCACTTGCTGAAACATGGGCTCCAAATTTACCAACAATTGTGCAGCCTACTTTCCAAATATTGACTGAATTTAAGCAACATAAGTAAATGACATTGTGTCTGTTTTCATATGACAGTAGCTATCACTATTCTAAAAATATTTCGCCAAAATACTTCCTGATCATTGGGAATCTAGTTTCAAAGTGAAATGCCGAACATTTAGGCGGTAGCAAACATTACATTTTGACCACATTCCAACGTAAAGAATGTCAAGTGCTGTTCAGCATCTACAGTGCCCTAGGTTTAACAGAAGAATTGAAAACGATGATTTAACCGTGGCATTAGTAGACAAAACGGGAAGTAACATATATTATTCGTAATTTTAAAGACAGAAATTTTCTTACAATTTCTGTCTTTAAGTAACATTAAAACATATTATGTAGTTATATACAACTTTACATCAATGGAATGCATAGTTGTTCCATATATACATTCTTTTGTTTGTAAAAATGGTCCAATGTTTGATTTTTTTACACAGTAAAACCTGCCTAAAACGGACCCCTTATATGCCGGAAACCTGGAAAATAAATTTCGGAACGGAGCTGTTTCCCATTAAAATTATACTCAAAGACGGAAAACTGCCTAACGCGGAAACGGAAATATTTCCGGGAACCGTTTGTGCAAATAACGTGGATAAAAATAAAACGGATTACTTTATGCGTAATGGGTTACAACGTACGTCTTTTAAAAAGTGCAATAATTTTGAGGGCGACTGTACTTGCACCGAAGTTCCATGAAATATAAAGTTATCAACTAAAACTATAGTGTATAATACATGTCAGCCTGTTATTATTTACATTTCACTCTATTCCTTCACTGTAAACCAGTGCGGCTATAGCTTCTGTAATTTCTTTGTATTCAAACACAGCCCTCTGTAAGACGGAAACCTGTGTAAACGAAAAATAGAAAAATGTACTCGATATTAAAACGTTAAATGAAAATAATTAAAGACGACATAGAATATTGGTAACCATTTTATACTAACTATACAAGTGCGTAATAAGCAAGCAGAGGAGAAGTAGATAGGGGCAATGTTTTAAAAAAATATAGTAAGCACACGAGAAACTTTTTTTTTACAATAATTGCCATGGTTGCAGTTCTGTGCTTTTGACAATGAGATTATCATTTAAACACGTTGAATTCTCTTTAACAAACAATTCAATAGAGGATAGAGATTTTATTTACTTGCATAGCTTTTCACGTCATAGAGACGTAGTTTATCCAGAATATAAAAGCCAGAAATAAGGTACCTGAATGAGCTGTCCATTCAAAGTTGTTATATGCAAACCAAGATTAACGCAACTACATAGGATTCTCCGCTGGACTTCTTTGACATTTTGAATTCGCTGTAGTCTGAAGTGCGTGCAGCTAGGGTTCTAAGCAGATAGGCTGCTTGCTCACTTCCGGGTTTTGTAGGTGCCCGTCACCTTGCCTCCCACAATGTAAAAATTATTTAATGTTTATGTTTATGTAATTGTCAAGAGGTCCCTTAACATTATCCTAAGAACAAACAAATCAATAAAACTAAAAGGACCTCTAACTAAATAAAAATGGCAACTGGGAGGTAAACCAGCCTATCTTATTTAAAAAGGACAACTAAGTTAGTAAGAAGAACCCAAGGATTAAAAACAACACATTAAAAAACACGTACTCGCCTGGCCGGAACATTTGCATATTCAATAAAGGAGCTATGGATATTAAGGCTCATCCTCAGATTTGTGAGGCAGATATACTCCATTTCCCGCCATGTAAACCCCCATTCCCTCAAAAAGTCCCTAGTTTCTGGCGGTATGGATCCCCTAGAGCCAAACACCAAAGGTTGAACCTCAGCGGAATCAACCTGAGGGTGAATGGACTTGATAGGGGCGTCGAGAAGATGGTATTTTTCGACTTTTTCCATTTGCGCCTTGGACAGGGACTCTCCGTCCTCGTATCGGATGGTAACGTCAATGATGGGAGCTTTGCTTCCATCAATGACTACGAGGTCGGGTTTGAGGTGCTGATTATCTTCGGTCAGGAAAGTGTGTTTGTGGTATACCGTGGGTGGAGGATTATTTGATTTGATCTTGTTTAATACTTCCCTTACCACGGTATCATGCCTCCTGATACGTGCGGGTTTGGTAGAAACACACAGGCCAAGAATATGTCCTGCTGTCTCTACCGCAGCTCCGCAGCGCCTACAAATAACATCGGCAGTTAGAACTTCCCAACATTTGCCCGGTGCTTTTGGTTTCTTTCAAGAACACTCATTTTTTCCTCTAGAGGTATGTAAAGGAAAGACATGCGTTTATTCATTAACAAGTAGAAACAATCGGTTTCCTCGTGGCATTCAATGCTGTAGAATGTTTTCTACTTTGAGCGACAATTAACAGGTGACATTATGTCTGGTTTGATCTTTAAGAAGTTGACATGCGCATGAGTACGACACATAGAGATTCACATAAGCCACATATGTTTCATATTCTTAATCCCCAAAGGTAACTAAAGACTTCGGAATGAGTACTTGGAAACTTATGAATATATATCTTCCTTGTTTAGCAACTACCCGTGAAATTTGTTCATTCGAGCTGCAATAATCAAGACCTAGGTGTTGATCAACACATAATGTTTGTTCAGAAAGTAACTTAATCTTAATAATTTCTTCACCGCTATCTCTCTGGACCCTATATTACAGAAAGGTACATTTACTGAAATAATATTCATAATAATCGATTCAATAAACCTGACTGCCCGCCTCGGTAGCGTAAATGGTAGCGTGTCTGCCTAACGTTCAAGAGGTCGAATCTCGGGGGGTGAGTTAGCTGGATAAGGTTTTCCCGGGGTTTTCCCTTATCCTGAAAGACGAATGTCGGGTAGCTCTAAGCTCCATGGACCCCGGCCTCATTTGAGCATCATTTCACCCATTTCATTCATCGTCCGATATGACTTAATGTTGGAGGATGTAAATCACAAAAAAGAGTAATCCAGATTATTTTCTGTAACATACTGCTACTGTGTTTAAGATAGATAATTATCGTTTTGCTACGATCTTGCACGAAGATGTTTGTCGTGTATGATATGGTGCACCATGGAAGTTACCTGAAATTGTCTGGTGATTGTGCTAACAGCTTGCGTAAAAGGTCGTGAAACTACATATATAGCCCGCCTCGATAGCGTGGTGGTAGTGTGTCTGCCTAACGTTCAAGAAGTCCCGTTTTCGAATCTCGGGGGGTGAGTTAATTGGATAAGGCTTTTTCCAGGATTTCCCCTTATACTGAAAGACGAATGTAGGGTAACTCTAAGCTCTATGGAACCTAGGCTCATTTGAGCATCACTTCACCCCTTCCATTCATCGTCCGATATGATTAAACGTTGGAGGACGTAAACTACACCAAAAAGACTGCATATATACAAGAGAGGTGAATTGAGGAAAGGGGTGAGAATGATGGGGAAGGAAGAGACAAGGAGTATTATCAGAACTCGGTGGCAGTCAGATATATAACGCATGTATGTATCACATTCAGAGCACGTGTAGCGCCGAACCCCCCTCCCCCCCCCCCCGATTCTCTTATTACGCAAGAGAATACAATGTGACTGGAACACAACTCTCCCTGCATTTACTTCAAATGGCAGTGGTAGAGAGTGTAAACTGATTTATGCATAAAGAAATTGACAATTGACAATTTCATTATTAAGTAGCTGTACTATATATTCTCTCTTCTTATTAAATTTTCTGTTCCCTTTTTTTTGTCACTTTATACCCTGCTCTTAGAAGAATTCTGGATCAGAGAAAATACACAGGATAGGTCACAAGCCCGAATCCTGATATGACAGCGAAATGGATGATATGAAATATAAGTGTAATGGATGAAAGGAGCGGTGATAATGGAGTAACTGGGGAATGAATGGCGGGAGAAGCCGGAGAAAACCGGCCCAGACTCTGCATCGTCCACCACAAATCCCATATGAGGTCCCCTTGGCCACGGCGCCGCCGCATGCTTCAAACATTACACCGACCTATTAGTACAGCAAAATATGCAACGTGTCTAAAGTAATCACTAGGGAAAGGATTTTTAGGTAAATACATATATTTTAATGTAATTAAATATTTTGCACAATTTAGTTATCAGTACATCCTCGTATTTTATGCATTTTACCATATGTCATGCATTTTGTGTGTGGTAATCATGACTTTGTTTATGAAAAGAGAAGTCTTCTGCTTATCCTGTAACCATAGATTAGATTACCTGCTGTCAACAGCTCGCTACAATATGTGAAGAGATTTCTAATGGACAATTTAGAGAAGGCGTGTGTTGTGCACTGTAATTTTAAACTATTTCCAACAATGGACATGTGACATCAATAATCCATCACTGGTGAGTTATTAGAACAGTTCTTTTTAGTACAATCTGTTCTGTTATATAAAATCAAAGAATTTCTTGTTTTAGTAAATATTATGAACCCTTTAACAAATATTTTCTTGATTTTAATGCATATAAAATAAATAAATTTAACTTCGTTAGCACCTATAAACCCGTTCACCAGTAATCACTAGTCTAAATAAAAGAAAATGCTCAATACTACCTTAACTACGTATGCTCTGGTCTGTAGTCCACTAGAGGAACAATTTCTAACACGAGAGATAAAATTCTACGATCATTTTTCTTCTGACTGTTCTCTCTCTTAACAGACGTTAATATTAGATCTTAATCTATCAATTTCGCTTTGTCTGTGGAAACCCGCTGCACAACTGACACCATGATAATTATTTAAAATGATATGGATTGGTCTAATATGGAGTCTGCAGAGCACTGGTAGGGGAGTAAAGGCAGTATGCAGTGGTTTTAGTAATCAATACTAATGAAATGCGAGGTTACCGCCTTTAGAGCTTTCATGATTCCTCCTTTCATCTCGTTATAAATAAACCGCTGCCTGTGCTTTAATCAGGCTTCCGTTTGGTACATGCAAAAACTATGTACGACAGTGAATAGTGTCGTTATAAATCAGTGTCATAAGTCGTTATACATTACTAATCGACGCGCATAGTTCAGGATTGAACAAGTCACATTTACTAAGTTCTTCCGGTTCTTATTTGTTGTTATATTGCGTTTAACGTAAACACTCAGCGTTGACAAAGTTCAACTAGATATTGGGCTTTGATGTAATTTTTATTTAGTTTCTTTGATGGGATGTGAAAAATAATCGCGATACTTCGGAACCATGAATAATAATCAATCCTAATGCCTGAAATATCCTATTTTATTAGGTTTGTGCATATAAATGGCTAAAATAAATAATTCTATTCCAAAACGCACTAAACGTGTGATTAACATTAATTGTAATGCTCACACATGGAAGAAATTTCATGAAGCGGTAATTTCACTTATTTCTTGGAAGTACGTACACATGTTTTGAGGCACCGAGTTAAAAAAAATAGAAAAATATCAAGTACGAAAAGCAGATATTGAAACACATAAAGCTTTACCTTGACCAGTCTAATTTTTCGAATACCTGGAATGCCTAAATTGTTCAGTGAGCATTACACCCAAAATAAATTTGAATTCCGAGAATGAGCGAGGACCTGGCACTACTACTTCTTCCTGGTTATACAGATAAACACGCAATAAAACAAATAACGGACTATACACAGATTTCTAGTCCATTTTAACACTTCGTAACACAAAGTATAAACTAAAAATATGTAAAAGTGGGACACTTTAATCTGCAAATATATAACGCAATTATCTGAAGGAGTTTAATTTAAAATCCACGTCTTCCGTTGCTGAATTTTCGCGCCCATTTACTGCAAGATACTAGAGGTCACACTAGTATTGCTATAAAAAATTTTATTTGCACGCTATGCATTTTGTTGCAAGACAGTGAAGGGGAATCATGATTATGAAGGATGGACTCACACGGAAGTTCTGGTTTACTATAGCTCTGCACACCAATTGGGACAGTAGATTCAGTCTGTACTCTTAATTTACAATGGCGTAACAATTTAAACGTGTGAAGATCTTAATGACAGCTACGAATTATTTAGCAGATCCAGTGTTGCCAACTCGATGATACTGAATGTCCCCAAAGGCCATTGAAAAAGTAGCCTTTTTTAAAGAAAAACGCTCCAAATTTGAAAAAAGAACATACATTTCGCTTATTATTATTATTATTATTATTATTATTATTATTATTATTATTATTATTATTATTATTATTATTATTATTATTATTATTATTATTATTATTATTATTATTATTATTATTATTATTATTATTATTATTATTATTATTATTATTATTATTATTATTATTATTATTATTATTATTATTATTATTATTATTATTATTATTATTATTATTATTATTATTATTATTATTATTATTATTATTATTATTATTATTATTATTATTATTATTATTAACAAAATGTGGAAAGACACTATCTAAAAATAAGTCGGTTTATGAAACTTAAATTTATAGGTTGCGCGTTCGTTCTTGACGAATGACCTTTAGCGGAAATCCAGTAAGCTGGCCTACTCATAATAAACAGGTTAGCAAATACTACATGGCAAAGCGAGAAGGCCTATCGGAAAGAATTCGCAACAGAGAGATGTTTACCTCAGCCTTACACGGCGAGTCCAGTGAATGTATCTGTTCAGATGTAATGTCTTCTGTACAGCAATGTGTCATACATCGGCAGGCGTGAGAAATCATATAGACACACACAGCTTCCAATCGCTCTATTTGTGTTTCGCAACTTACTGTACATCAACTTACTAATATTTCACTCTTCTAATCGACCAGATAAGACCCGATAAAAGACGACCACAGCGCTGGTCACCTGAAGGTCAATACACCTCAACGCTCTGTCCAGTAACAGTTTATGTTACGATAACAAACAGCTCCTTTCCTCTGTTGTGTTTGTGTATACAGTAGACTGCAAAAGTTTCGTGCGGATATATGCATGCAAGTGTTTTAACGTAAGCTAGTTAGTTCGTGTTAGTTAATAACGTGACAGTGCCTCCTACAGTGTTAAAAAGAAAAAGAAAAGCTCTACATAGTCAAAGTCCCGAGAGTATTGTTAATATTTATAAGTATATGAAGGAAGAAGCCAAACAGCTCAGAAGCATGTATGTAAACGCACATCTCACTGCAGACTAACTCTTTCTCGATTCCAGCCTTCCCACAATAGCTGAGTAGTGACTCGCATCCAACCTTTCATATAAAATGTTCATTCATCAAGAACAAACGCGCAACCTGTACATGAAGCCTTTCCGTATTCCTCCATTAATGAAGGTGGTTGTCTAGTTCCGACCGCTCCATTATTAGGATCTATAATCTGTCATTGCACCTATCATGTTTAGCACGAGTCAGTGGTTCCTATGCGCTTTAGTCTACTTCTTAAAGTATGAATCGAGTTCAGAGCATTGATATTCATCCTATCATGCAATTGTGATTTCACCGTTGTCATTTGATTGAAACCCCTCTCCACTTCTGCATTTGCATGATAGAGACTTAATACTCAAATTGCAAGACATTAATATCCCTTGAAAGGAATTCATATCTGTGAAATCCTTATTCAGTCCAAAAATATATTGCTGATATTGCGCTACTGATTAATGATGGATTCAATTAATTCAGGCTTAGTATACCTAAATAATAGAGCTGTTTCAGTATCTGGCTCTTAACAGATTTGAGAATGTCGTGTGCAGAGAATATATTGATTCATTTTCAGGATGTGGATGTTACTAGGAAGCCTAATTCTTAGTCCTTTTGTGAATTTTATTGCGAAATTTATACACAGCTTCCAAAGGAGATTTTCTATGTCAAGATTGAGTTTAATTTTTGAAATCGTTTTCTCAAATTAATACCTTATATACCTATTGTTTAGGATCTACGTACACGCAAATCAATAACACCTCTAAGAATATATACTTTCGCTATGGGTGTTAGAAGAGGGTGTCAGAAACGACCATCAACATACGTTTCAAATCTGGATTGCGGAAGAATGAGTTGACTATGTCCAGAAATTCAAATGCATAAAAGAGTAGAATATCATCCCCAGTTATCTTAAGGAATTCTCTGCAGAACAGCTTGACTTTTTCGTATACAGACATGATTCCTCGCCGGAGTAGAGACGATAAAAATAAAATGCCAGGGCATGGTGAGAATTCCCCTGAAAACTGAACGCCCGTGCACTTCTCCAGGAGTACTGAAATGCCTCTCTAGGTCTGCTATTGCTACTGGCAAATTTACAGCTTATGCATCTCCGAATATAAATATATATCAAAATTTGCTTTTTGATCAACTCCATGCATTTATACCTGATGGAAAGCTGAATTTCCTGCATTCAGCGCTGTTAAGCTAATCTGCATGCTTTGTTTGTTTTACTCAATGTATATGCACGAACTATATTAACTCTAACTTTCGACGTAGGTATTTATTATTGCAGGCATGAAGTACAACCACATTCAACAGTTGAATATTATCTTAGCTTCCTTTTTATTTATTAACACTATAGCTACTAAATATGAGCTGCAAGCTGATGAGTGTTTCTTTATGCTCAACAATCTTACGTGAATTATTTTTCGCCAGTTCACCACCAAAGTTAATGGTGATAGCCCCACTACTGGAACCACCATGTAAAACAGCTGTTGAGTAAACTATTCATTTGATTCGTTTACTCATTCAATGTACTCTATCCATTATTCATTATCGTCGAAACTGTACTGGAGAGCCTACGAAGTACAAAAGCTTTCTCCTCCAATAGCGCACTTTTTGAACTTGCATCACAGTATAAAAATAAATAAATTCCTGGCGCGACAGCCCTAAGAGGGCCAAGGCCTACCAACCCTCTTACTCACGGCAGAGGTGGGTGATCATCCAACCGATACGGGGAGATGTGGTCAACATCTCGGCATCCCCCAGCCGGAACGTTGGTTTTCGTGAGCAGGGCCGTTTACCTAGCGTAAGCTTCTCACTTTCCTCACGAAGCTGAGTGGGCACCGGCCCTATACCCGGGACTTAAAATCCGCACCTACATCACAATATACTGTTACAAAATCTTAAACTATACAAATAAAGAATGTTAAACGAAATCACTGTTACACTAATGCTCACGATGATGCAAGCTCTTGTGCAAGCTTTCAATTCCAAATATATAAATGTGGCATATGTCATATATAGAACTTCGAGATAAAGCAATATAAAGGCCGGATCTGCGTCCTATAAAAGCATTTGCCTACCAGGTTCATTAACCTCCTATCGAACAATTTATTTATTTAAAAAAATGTGGCGAACACCTATGACCGACTACATGAATCCAGAAAAAAAAAGAGATATTCACGTATCATGTTTCAATTTATTTACTATCAATTTAACTAACCAAGAATACTGAAGCTCGAGGTTAAATACTTTCGAAGTGAACGTTAGCTATGGTACAAATATGTGTTCTATCCTGTTCCAAAGGATGGCATTCAATGGCAACTAGGACTGCATCACCCACACCTTTTAATAGGAATAATTTTCTTTTAAAATTTTCCGAAAGAAAGAAATACTGCGCCAAAATTCTAGGCTCTAACTTTAAAGTTTATTGAAATGTAGATTAACGACTGTAGTTTGAATCAGTAAGGGGTTTTTGTAACATCGATTAGATGAAGATCCCAATTAATCAATAACAAGTTTTGTTATTTTTGCACAGAAGACAATTTTAGAATAATATAATCAAAAAATGAGTAATTTAAAGCTTGAGCTCATGTCCAAGTTCACACATACAAATTTACATACAAATCATAGTCAAACTGATATATAAGGCAATTTTTTCTACTTTCAAAATGTTAAAATTTAAAGGTTTATACCGGAAAGAGAATGGGCTCATGTAGGTATTACAGAAATATTAAGCCTTTAAAACTGTCAGAATAAGAAAAGTATGGGCCAGATTACTTCGTCTACTGAAGATTTCTTTCCACAAACAAAGCATGGAAAACTTTATAGTCCTAGTGTCCTTTATGCAGGAAAGTATTCTCAAAGTGTTCAAAGTGCATGATATTAAAGGAAAATATGTTAGTAAACAGGCAGATAGCTACAATTGTAGGCTTAATAGTCCCCACTGACACCTCCGTTTACGTGAACAAACTTCATTGTTATAGGATATTTATATGTTGACCGCAGTATAACACCAAAGGTGTATGTTTGGCATATGTTTTTAAATTACGTACTGTATTCCTCCTATAGAGTACAACGCTACCTCTCGGCATTGTTTAATTATTTAAAAGAACAAACATCGGACCGCTTCTAGTGCTCAAGAAGAAAAGTTTAGAAGCTATTTTAGTTGTGCTATCTTGGCCCCAACTCTATTTAATATGTACATTTCTGATATTCCTGACTTAGCTCCGACTTCTTTAGCTCTTTACGCTGATGACACAGTACTATATTATTCTCATGTTAATCTCCAGCACGCACAACAAGTAGTACAGCTCTCTTTAGATCGCCTAACTCATTGGTTCAGCACTTGGCGGATCTCATTGAACCCTCAGAAAACCGAAGCTAAAATTTTCACTCTTCGCCGATATACTCCGCTTACTCCGTTGTGTCTCTACAGGAACAATGTCCCTTGGCTCCCCAATACAACTCCCGTTAAATACCTTGGAGTGCTTTTGGACTCTCGACTGACCTGGCGTGCTCATATCGATCGTCTTATATCACTGGCCTCCGGGCGATTTTCAAAACTCTCACCTATGTTGCATCGCCGTTCCAGTCTCGGCCTACAGTCTTCATTGCTACTCTACAAATCACTCATTCGTCCGCTTATTACATATGCCTGCCAATTGTGTGGGGCCGCACACACATGTCATCTGCGTCGTCTTCAGGTCATACAGAATCGCTTCATGCACATCGCTACCAACGCTCCATGCTTCATCCGTAATCAGCAGCTCCATCACGAACTAGGACTGTTACCTCTTCACGATTGCATTCGCAGGATCGCTCGTCGTTTCTTTTCCACGCTGCAAGAAGTTCCAGGAGCTGTGCATTATAATATCGGCGTCCGCACGCGCCAGCCCTCACGCTTGAAGAGGAGACTACCACAGGACCTGCTTCTAAGTGATACATCTGATTCGAGTGATTCTAGTGCTTGATGTCTTCTTACATCTTCAATATTGACATAATTTCTCAGATAGTATTGTTGGAGTTCTAACTTAATGTAGTTAGTGGGCGGCCTGTTAGCCTACCCCTGAGTGTTATTGTTCTTTTTGTACTGTTGCCTTCTTTTCACTCTGATCTGTAAAGCATTGTACTGCTGATCGATCAATAAAAAAATTATATAATATATTTTAGCTGTGATGTTTATACCATATATTCGCAAGTGTCTCATAAATGACCTATTAACACTTTTCTGGGTTTACAGGATACATGGAGGAGATGAGTGAGATATAGTGAAATAGAATACTCATCTCTGTATTTAACAAAACGCGAACGGAACTGCAGGTTCCACTAGTATCTATGTAAATACACATATTATGCATTTATATAATACAAAGAAGCTCAAGTAGATCATCTATCCATGCAATGATTTGAAGGAAACAAATGTTTGCTCCACTTCTCTGCAATATTTGACGTTTTAATTAGCTGTATTTGTAAACATCTACAGATTTGTCTGCAACGCTTTAGACGAGCTTGGAGAAAGAAGCCTTTCATTACATCGTCACCTCTTCCACGACATTATCATTCGGATGGAACACTTGCACCCATTTAGTGCGTCGTCACCCATCCAATTAAAACTGAAACGCGCGGTGTTTTAATGGATTTGTGGACCCTGGGACGACTGTCCTTGAAACAAGCATCTTAACCTAAACATGCTGGATGCATTAGGAAAACAAAGAAGACACACGACGGTTTTTATCAATCGATGTCAACCTTGTTTCTGGAAGAGTGCTTCCGGCTGTTAACATCTGAACATGTCTAACGGAAGCGTTAAGTCTGTTGTTTCTGTTATTGAAATACGGAGCATCTTGAGGAGGTAATAGACGTGTAGAGCACAAGGTAGAAATAATTAACTTCTACCGTATAATAGGAGACGTCTTGGGAAACAGAAGTTCCTTTTCACTAGTGGGGAAAAGCTACGATGGCTTTATAGCTCAATAAAATACTGTTAAATCGTTTAAAAACGCCATTCATGTCTATGAAGCGAAGTAAGCTTATGAGGAAAATGGCTTCGGCTTGCTTGTCTTATATTTTATTTACTTTAATGCAAATACGGATAATAATTTCCAGCAGTGGTTTTGGAATATACCAGCACCATTTTTAAAAGAGAAGTTATAATTTATGGGAAAGTTTAATTTGGTCATGAAATATTTACATCTAAAAAGCATTTTAAAGCCCCTTTATACTTTCTTTGACTGCTATTCATGTTACAGGAATTTCTAATACACATGGCAGTATTAGCACTTTCAAACCTGATTTATTTTTGAGCCAAACGTGTTTGTCAAGTTTGACGGTACATCGTACATATTTGGGCTTGTAGTCCAAATAGCTACCGCACTGAAAGTGCTCTACAGTAAAAGATGGGGTGAACCCAAGTAAAATTAAGGTTGACTGGCATGTGTGGATGTTAACTGACTTCATCGCCATTGTGACTAAACACTTACTTCTTTGCTTAAACTAATCAACTTGCATCAAAATTGTTATCTATTTTTATTGTAAGCACAGCTCGTTTAATTAAAACTTGGGGAAAATATTGACAACTGTAGAAAGAAAAGATGCGTTGTTATAGTACTCTTTTGCTGCAATCAGAATTATAATTTAATATTATCCAAAGATTACCTTAGACTTCGGGAGATACAGAATATGAGGAGGGGGCTATTATACTTGATCTGCAGTATACCAATGTAACAGAAGTAGCAAAAGGTCGTTAAGGAACGCAGTCACTGTCGTGTCTGTGGCACTTTTGACGACCTCATATTAAGATTGTCCAGGATCTCGATACAACACTTTACGCATTCTTAGCATTATAAGTTGTACAAAATAAATGATAAGATAATTTGGCATCTATAACTGACATTTACATTTATTTTTATGAGACTTACCCTCTACCCTGCACTGAATGTATTATTAACTTATTACCTGGTGTCAGTGGTGAGGCGTGACTTTAAAAGCGAGGGAAGCTCCAAATAATAATTTTCATTAAATAAGAGAGAATATAAATCAAAGAACTAATGCTACTCTTCAGTACTCTTACAAATGTACAGTCACAAGACTGGACACACTACAAGCAGACATTCCTGCTCTCCCTCTCCACTCAGACGTTCCAATTTTTCCTACAGCTGGCCCACACCGCATGAATTGTTAATATAACATGGAGAAAGTATGCAATTCACATACTTCTGCTAATAACAAACTTCACAATAATTGCCTGTTTTTCACCACCATTTACCAATTTGCGTAAATTATTATTGCTAATGTTATTGAAATATACTTACAGTTGTATTTAAAAGCGCCACATAAAACATAAAATAAACTTTCCTCCAAACACTTTAGTGGCTTCAAATGACAAAATCTGTCAAGCGTTTTCTAACTACCGAAGACTTGCGATTTGTTCCGGAAACCTACCAAGCAATCCAAGTTTAGAATGTGTGAATACAGAAATATTCAGCATTGAATGAGCTTGCGGAACCGGTCACTCGAACTTAAACAGTTGTTAAATTGTCCGCAGCACCGCGGATGTTCGCGAATAAGCTTTGAAGATGTATGCAGAGGATATAAAATATTGTTTGGCACGCATTTTTTGTTTTTCTTCTTTTTCTCCTGAAATTCTTGGGGAAATGCCGCTTCCTGCGCTTCATTGCGCGCTTCGGTATTGCCTGGTGTTGAACCCATAACCAAGACTTTCGTACATTCTCTTTCTCGGAGAGAAATGAACAAGTGCTTCGAGGTGTTATTTAACCTATTATCAGCACAGCGTGGTAAGTAATAAACACAGATCTTAATTATTTTATATTTAATAGTTTACAGATGGTTTTACACAAAATAGATGTGTCTCTTCATAAACCACAGTAACTTGGTATGCCGATGGGATGTCGTTCTTACAGGAAGTACACCATTTCTATTATGCGTACCCGGGCCATAATGAGCCAATTATGCACGATTTTGAGAACAGTAACAACTTATTTATAATGGTAGGAGTATATTAAGATATTTATCGATAGGATAACCATTCGTTAAGTATTTGAGGAAAGCTAAATTCTGTTTGTTAAAGAAGTACATATAAAATATCAGGTGACTTACTTAATTTATACATATTTCAGAATATTTACTGATTTTGTTATTAACTCTTGTATATGAGAACACTTCTGTTTATATGGTGATTGTGCTGCAGTTCTAAACTTTCCTTATGGTTGGCCACTTGAAGCAAATGTGCACCCCTGAATTAAGCTGTCAGCTTATTACCAAAAAAGCACTGTGTAGGTTCCTTGCTTAGAAATCTAAGCTTCACTGCTCAGTTCCAATCACTGATTTATTTCCGATATTTCTTCGTTACAGGAAAGTAGGTTTGCTATAAACAAGCGCAGCGCATAGGCAAACAAACAAGCGTGCCAACCTTGCCGCCTCATTTGCAGGTTTGTTTACCTCACCTTCTAATGAATAGCGACTTTATGTTCAGGATTATAGATTCACAAACACAGCAAAGTGTAATGAAAGCTTTGCACTGTTAGTACTTATAACTATTATGTATCGTGTAAGAAAATGTCTACAACAATTTAAAATATCGCGCGTCCTAGAGGCCTCATTAAAGCGGTAATACATCGTCTTGTATCAGGAGCATATTTTAAATGCAAACCCTGCTTCCCCTTTCTTCTCCATTCAAAACACAGGAGGCGAAAGCTCAAAAGAACCAACAATGAGCAAGAGAAGGGGGAGAAGGATTTCATTCCGACAGCGTATTACTTTAAATAGGAGGACTGGGGGAGGAAAAGAAAGGGGGAAAGCCTTCAAGGAAAAGTGCCACGTGTGCATATTCACCTAAGCCAGTCTTCTGAGAGATTCTGAGAGGCTGGCGCGTGTTGTACCTACATTTTCACTTATTTACAACCCCAGTGTCCTAATTTGGTACGAAAAGCACTTAATGCATCACGCAGAAATATTTGTGGTTTCACCTGGCTGCAGTATTCGCAGAAAACACTTGCAGAAAAAATAACAAGTCTTAAAGCTAGCATAAGATATGAAACACATACAGAATAAATAAGAATTTGTGAATTTTTCCAGAATCTGAAATTGAAGAAGACCAATAGTTTAAACAAAAAACTATTCGACCATTTATTAAGGCGCAAAGGAACTGTCCTGGTACAAATGCCATCAATCCAATAATTCTATAACTGCTACCATAGAAGGCACCTTACAATAACAGTTCCAAATGAGTACGTGCTTTGAGACCTAGGAGACGACGCTGGTGCAGTGCTTCCAATTTCTTATAGAAGCTTTTGTGTCACATTTATTACATGGCACATACAAGTTCTCATTAATCAAAATTACCTATAAGTACAAGTTTTTCGGTTTATGTAAGGACATAGAAGTGAATTTGTTAGCTATTTTCCAATCCCTTCTTATTCTTGGATATATTGAAGTTATAGATATTTCAAACTGGCTGAATGAGAATAAAAATAATTATATTCCCATTACCTAAACATTTAATGATGCGAAACTACTCCATAACAGACAGGTAGCTGTGTGTCAAAGAGTAGTCAAGTGTATCACGTGATTACTCCACGTGGACATAACACCTATTTGTCCTTTGAGATATCTGAGCACTCCATTGGTTGAAGTGATGCGTTCATTGGTGCTTAGCACACGTCCAATAAGCGCGCCAGTACCCCTCTCATTCTTCCGAGAACAATCAGTACGTTATCCGAGAAGTTTCCATTAATAAAGGTAAAAGTCAGGGTATCCTTTTGAGCAGCAGGATTTTGCTGAACAAGTCAAGCGTTCGGTATCATCCACTATACAAATGTGACCTTGAACTTCAGACACACCTCCAGACAGTGACTACTTTTTGTTTGCACTAGATACGCTACAAGCTGATTTCACAATCGCAGACACTAACTTTGACGCACGTAGCGTAGTAACACATCTGCGTATCTTTGATCCTGTCATCCAAAATGCTTATGTTGGTATTGCCTTTCCACTCTATAATGTTCTTCGCAGCAATATATGCTATTCAGGACATCCATTGAGATCTATCTGAATGGCATGTAGTATACCTATTTCGAATTGCATTGTTGATTGTTTTAAAATTAAAATGTTAACTCAACCATTACAATATCTATAATTAGCAAAATTGCATTAGTAACTGTCTGGATATTCAAAACAAATATGTAACACTGTGGTTTCCGATAACAGGAAAATTTGCTATCACTAAGAGTTTCAGATAAAATAAATCTGCAGCACAATCGTCTTCCAGAAACTTAAAATACAATGTGCGTAAGGAAACACTTGCTTCGGATATTACACTATTTCATTTATCTGGACTCCGTGTCTTTTTAAACTCCGTTAGGCCCATCAAAAAATGTAATAGCGTAACGAAATATCCGAAAGTTAATAGTAGTTGTTTATATCTGCTTAAGTGTCCCCCTTCTTTATTATTATTATTTTTTTTTTTTTTTGTGATAGGTGATAGAACATTCGATTCCTGTTTGGTCCAGAAATATCTCGAATTTACGAAATAGGTATTTAAGGACGTGACGGCTCGCAAAGAGTTAGTTGTGAAACAGTGTTGTGAAATGAGAGACAGCCAGCTGTGTTGTAACGAGAGCTAAGGATATAATCTGCTGTCACTGTTTGTTATCGTGATCGACCTTGGTAGACTGATGGCGTATGTAACGTAATGCTGCTGTAATCTATAAGAGTATTTCACGAAAATAAAGGAGATTTTTAATTTCTGCAACTTGGCCTTTTAACTCTACGAACCCACAAAGTCACAACACCTACTTACAACCTTAAAGGTAAATAAGTGAAGGACCGTACAATTTGAAGAAATGCTCTGAATTTGACAGGAACTTCCATCAGGCAAAATGATATGCACCCTGATAAAACCGAACGTCTACTTTTGAAGAATGTCACTAACTTGACAATCCTTAAGTGTTTTGACGACTGTTGGGAACACCCAGCATGTTTTAGGGTTATATAAGTTGTTGAGTTTCATGTTTTGACGTAAAACCTAAATACTACCCCTTATAATTTTGGTTTGAGTTCTAACATAGTAAAAATAGCCAAACGTCGAATGAAAACTAAATAAAAGTCTTAGACAGATGTGTATAAAAGGGCGCCCACTGCAGCGGTTATCAGCGCCCTAAAATAAATAAAAGTTTTGTAAGCTAAACAAACGGATTAATGCAGTTTACTTCTTAGTAAAACAGAAGAGCATGTTTTGCTTCAAGCTTTGTTGACTACTCCTACGCCTTCATTCTTAAATATCAGTGAATAATATAACTGTTTTTCTTCTTTTAAGTTTCATGCCAATGTTTCTTCTTCAATCAATGGCTAAAATAAATTGGTATAATATATTTAGAAGGCTTTGTTTCAAACAAGATGGTGATACACTGATATCTGAATACAGAGGGGATGTATGGAAAGATCATTTATTCACATTCGCTATATAGAGACAATATGGCAATGTTTGCTTTAATGCCATTCTAAAGCTTATGTTTATGACTGCTTAGAATATTACACAGCTCCACTATCGCAAAGAATAAATGAATCGCTTTAGAAGCCATTAAGGCCAGCCTCGTATTCTGGTTCTTCTTTTTACCTTCCAAGGTTTAGGCATTTCGACCTGTTTGGCCTTAGTTTCACCTCTTATATGGTCTTCTTTACCTTCAATTGTATAATACTGATAGACTGTTTTGGCACTTCTAGTTTAGCATATGTGATTTCCGTTTAATTTGGACTCGATTTTTTCCTCTGCCTTCTCATACAGTATTTCAATACACTTACAAAGACTTAATTTTCTATTCTCTTCGATCTGCTGAAAATATTTCACAGCCGTTTACCCGCCATATCTCTCATCCTATTCTACAAAATACAACTCACAAAACCATAATTTCCTTGAAGTTCTCTAATCTTATGGAAAGGCAAGTTTCTGGAGATTGTATTTTTAAGGAAATATTAGAAGCGCACTAATAATGGAAATAAGCAGTAAAATTACTTGATCCTAATAACGTTTATTCCTGAAGTAAAAGGGATATTTAATGTGTCTTTGTTTCTCCCATCCAAGAAGTGGATATTCTGATAACAAAATCGTGTGGTGAGAATACAAAGAATGAACCTGATGCTATTTGACACTACTATTATATGCTATTATGCTAAATAGCATGATGCTATTCGCCGTAATTCGAAACATAACAAAATACGGCAAATAAGACATAAGGTTCTCACCGATTGTGAATCCATATAAGACGATCTTTTCAGAACAATGGTTACAAACATTACAAAAGTGTTTCAGTAAAACATATTATTTAAGAAATATTTATTACTACATTGAAACTAGTAGTAATATTACATATAGTATTTCCTAACAAGTTCCTTTATTTTACTTTTGCATTTTAAACTTTGGTGTCAATAAGAGGTATATAAGCTCACATTTAGTGTATACTGGGAAAAATGGATATAAACTTCTTTATGAATTTTTGCATATGAAGGTTGTGAGGATAGTATTGGCGACAGATATGTTTAATATGCCCACATAAAAATGCCTACGTAAAAAAGCTAACATTGAAGTTCAAGCAAATTCTGGCCGTTAGATGGTGCCAAGGTAGTGTTTTCTGTGAAACGTGGAGCCCCAAATTCTCGAAAGTAACATACGCGTAAGCTGAAAACTAATTGCTCTTCTTTTGTATCCAGAGATCGGCAAATCGGGATCTCAGACATTCTTTCCTGTGAGCCAGGAGGATATTCCATAATTTAGTGATGTAGTTACTTGAAATTAGGAGACAACAGAATGAAGTGATCCAGAATTTTTGTTCAAGATATTTCACTACGAACCCAACAAGGTAAAGACTCGTTGAACAGTTCCTTACAATGCAGAAAATGTGGTTAAAACATTTGCAACTGTTACCCCCCCCCCAAAAAAAATATATATTTTAACGTAAATGTTTACCATTATATACCTAAGTAAACACCAAATAGGTATAAACATAAAAGTAATAATAATAATAATAATAATAATAATAATAATAATAATAATAATAATAATAATAATAATAATAATAGTAGTAGTAGTAGTAGTAGTAGTAGTAGTAGTAGTAGTAGTAGTAGTAGTAGTAGTAGTAGTAGTAGTAGTAGTAGTAGTAGTAGTAGTAGTAGTAGTAGTAGTAGTAGTAGTAGTAGTAGTAGTAGTAGTAGTAGTAGTAGTAAATTACCGTCATCATTATTGTTGCATAAAGTAAGTTTATGTGCACGTAGAAACATTAAGTGAGAACAATGAAAAATAGCTATTTTTAATCTGAAATTTAATGAAATGCAAAACAACAAAGGTAAATTATTTTATTTGGACACTCAATGAAAATACTAAAGTTTACACTTTGTTCTTCAATAAAAAATAAATAAAACGATATATAATGCTTGTACTGTAGATAAGCGTACAGGAGATAAATCCCCTAGCAACTGCGGCCTGTGCGTTCTCAATTAATCAGTAGTGTTGCGTCGTCTCAAAATGCCATAAGAAATTACGACTTGCACAAAATAAAAATGTTTAAATGTTTAAGCGAGGCGCTCCCTAGATAAAACTGTAGACCATTTCCTGTTCTTTTATAGGAACACTTTAGTTTTGTGTGTGGATGACTAACTGGCTCAATACTTTTTTTCATGGGATGATGGCTATATCCTTTCCACCCATTATATCAGTTTGTACTTTCATTTAAAAGTAGCCCAACAGTAGTATCCACTACGATTTGGAAGTTACTCATACTTCAACACTCATTTACTGTAATTTTTTATATTTAACACTTAGTTCACAATACATATCGTGGCTCTTGGCATATACATTTTAAACACATACATTTATAATTCCACTGATTTAAAAAGAGATTAAAAGCCCTCGCCCATCATTGTGAAACCTACTAAATTCACGATCGCTACCTTCCACACTACATATATTAAAAATATCAGACTGATCATTTTACAATACGCCTTCTGAGTTCACTAATTTAATTTTATCCAATAATTTTGTTTATTAAGGACGATAGAATTATATCCCTAGGTATGCCGTCTTTTGTATAATATTTATCAGCACTTAAATGCTTTAAAAATAATCATGATATTAACACCTCCAGAAGACAATTGAGAGATTGCTTTTATCACCCTAAGTTGAACTTCTATCTTCAAAATATAATGAGAAAACGGGTAATTTATGGCAAAACAATGCCATTCCCAAGAAAGCTGTTGAAAAGAAAAGTGGACAAATCAACTCGCATTTATTTGTCCGATTGATCCGAGAATACGAAGCTGTCACATTGAACAGTAGTGCCAATATGAAGAGTAAAACTTTCTCTAAAACATGGCCTAAAGAATGTGTAAGAGTCACTGCCTTTTTGTCTGTGGACTACGGATGGTGTAGAATTTACACTACAAATTGAGAGATACAGTTTCATTTTCAAAAATATATTTAAAATAATGTGTGCACAATAGAAGTATATAAAATGAAAAGGGAAATCACAAACTTAGGCTGCACAAAAAATTAAAATATAATTTTTTGGTAACGTTTACTATTTAGTCTATTAAATGTGTTAAGACAGGAAGTCCCAGATTCGATTCCTGGGAATCGAATCGTCCTCCTTAGTGGTGTGTGTGTGTGTGTGTGTGTGTGTGTGTGTGTGTGTGTGTGTGTGTGTGTGTGTGTGTGTGTGTGTGTGTGTGTGTGTGTGTGTGTGTGTGTGTGTTAATTGTTTATTGGGGAAAACCCAACTAACTCAAAGATGAACAGAAACGAGTGAACACCATTGCCGAAGAGCAAATTATTCCTAAAGGCAATGGCACCGATATAACCTATGACCTTAGATAGTAAAGGCGTCACTCGCCTGGAGAACGCATGCGCACAAAAGACAGATCTGGTTTACTGGTAATAAATAAGCAAATTTAAATAGTGATACTAATCTATACTAATTTTAATACACATATATGCGTGTGTGTAGGTAATATAAAATATCACTCAACCGATTTTCATAATTATTTCACCTTAGAAAACTCCAATTCGTTATTCCGATTATGTACTGTAAAGTACCTTCTAATTTCGCTTAATAAATTATAGCAATGTTAAAAAGTATTAACAGGGCCCTTGTACTTGAACGGGAAAACATTGGAGTTATACATAGATTACGAAGGCCTTGAGTTATAAGTTAATAATGCAATGGTGTAAATAATACTGTTATTACTCCTCAGAATATAAGTAGTTTTTTCTTCTTTTTAATTAACGTTCTCCAACCTTAAGCCATGTGAGACGATGAATGAAATGGGTTAAATGATGCTCAAGTGAGCCAAGGACCCATAGATCCTGAAGTTACTCGACATTCATCTTTCAGGATGGAAAACCCAGAAAAAAACCTTATCCAGATAACTCAAGCTGACCGAGGTCAGAATTCGGGCCTTCTTGAAGGTGAAGCAAACACG
This sequence comes from Mantis religiosa, assembly GCA_030765055.1. NCBI lineage: Eukaryota > Metazoa > Arthropoda > Insecta > Mantodea > Mantidae > Mantis > Mantis religiosa. The sequence continues at coordinate 143,948,192 of CM060950.1, forward strand.
CTACCACATACGCTACAGAGACGAAAAATATAAATAGTTGTTGAGTATAAAAACAAGAGCCAGTTACAATTTGTTACACAGATGCCCATGATGTAATATTTAAAGAGAATACAAGAGTTTAAAACGCTACAATCGATCCTGTGTTATATTTGTTTCTTTGTCATTTGTCAAATAGTTCTGCAGATGTGTAAGTATTGAAATAGTATGAAACAGTCTTAATAATGTTTATACGAATTTGTGTATAGACTGTACTTTCTGGACGCCAAAACTTTCTAATAATCTCCAGTAATAACGTTTTGATTTACTTTCTTTGTATTTATTTTAAATCAAGTTCGGTGGCAGGTTATGCTAAATAAATATATAAAGAGAGAAAACTGCTAACATTCGAAATTGGTGAACCGATGTTATTTATCTAAGATTTTTTTTCCCCGTTGATGGTGTCTTTTCGAATGAGATTAACTTGGCATAGAATCTTATTTCGGTATGTGTTGAAGTCACTACTACTACTAATACCACTACTATTATTGTTATTATTATTGTTATTATTATTACTATTATTATGTGGAAATTATGCAGCTTTTACGTTGCTAAATAACATTGGGACCCAAAAGGAGGTACAACGATTTAAAATTTAACCTGCTATACGTATCTAAAACTTACTCAAACACTCTGATCCAGAATTCTTCCAATATTAAAAATACGTATGTGCTATGCATACGAAATCACAATTATAAAGTATACGACTCTTCTAGCTCATTGTGCAGTAATTTCATATTTTAAACAATTCCAATTATTTTCCAAGTAAAAGAGTGATATTTAATGTGTATGTTTGAAATACGATATCGCTTTAACGTGTTAATATACTGAAATCCTATCTTCGTATTCACACTGATAGGCCTTCAAAGTCATTGCTGGTTTACCAGCTCGTTGAAGGCCGCACCTGAATGTTATCGCTTACGCCACAGGAATGTTTACGCCAAAATTATTTGCAGTATAAAATATAACTCCTTTTGAACCGCATACATTACTCGCTTTCCCTTTACAGCCACTCTCCATCGTCGACAAGCCTTTCTCATTGTGTTCCCCTTACATTGCAGCAGTCTCGGCTCAAAATGACATATCTTTGCCGATTTCAAGTGTATAACTTTTGGAGGTGTACGCTACACCATTTCTACTGTAAAACAAGTTTAACATTTATTACAAGCAGATCCTGTGTATTTAAGGTGACAGCGTGGTTAAACCTACGAAAACGACAGACCTCCTATTTTTGCTTTAAACTTTAGTTTACAAACACATCTTAATTTTACTGCGAGTGTTTGAAAGCCCTGATGCATTTACACTACCAGAAACCTAAGGGAAAAAAAGGGCGAGTTTCGTTTGTTGCCTGGTTTTACCACCGTAGTTTAGCATTCTTTGAAACATTATTATTAAATATAAACATGCAATGACTTTGAGGTTTGCCACAAATGTTACTAAACACAGTGGCGTCTGCTTTCTCTCCCATATATGTAGTTAGGCAGAAGAAACATTGCAGTCCACCAAAAAATTTGATACAGAAATTATACCGCAAATACCCGTTTTGAGGCTACATGTATAAGTTGTATAAGGTATTTTTGAGATATTCTTTATTGATGGTCTGCAGTTTTCAAGATATATTCTTTCTTTAAGTTCTGTCGCTATTCGGTTGTTTCTCGTGTGATGTAATGCCATTTAGACGCCAGCAATGAGCGATTCGACTGTTGCTATTCTCCTCGTAACTGCTTCAAAATGTATAACCGAACTATTTTATAAAAGTTAATCCGATTAATAAGACTAGATTTTAAAATAAGCTTCCATATTAATATTTTGTAGAAATTAAAAAAATAAACGGTAATAGATAAAGAAAGCCACGCTAATGAAACTCCTTGTTTTGTCTTGTGGTATTCGTTCTAGATGCTCCAATGCCATGTATGTAGAAAATATTGAGATAATAAAAAGTTAATGTGTCTGCAATCAGCCAAATAAGTAAATCGATTTTAGGTTCATAAGTATTGTAAGAAGCAGATATGATAGGAACAAGACTTATTACAAATATATTTTTAAGAGTGTGACAGCTATACAAATATTACATTATCAAACTTTTAAATATAGTAACATATTTACAAAAATCCTGACCTATTTTGATAAGTTTCCTGTTAAATACACATAGTTTTGTGTGCTAGGACAAATGAGGTTACATGTATACAGAATTAAACTGTAGGGATGCAATTTGGAAAGCATAAACAAGTATGAAGAAAGGGCCTAACCTTGAGGGATTCCACTTTTAACTCTTGGAAATTCAGATTCTCACAGTAGTGCACAATAACTGCTTGTTTTCCATCAGTGAAATCTAAATAAAGTAGCCGAAACTCCAGACCACCTAAATACAGACATTTAAGTTTTCAAATTTTAACCAGAGAAAATGCCCAAAGCATTACTCAAGTGTGTTTCAACTATAAAACCTCGCCTATCCTTCAGGACTCTTTTAGGTAGCGTACATGTGTTACCTGACGACTTTATACAGGATGCACAGATAAGTAGTAAAGTGCATACGCGATACGAGAAAATCCTTATAACCATCAAAGCACTTACGCATTTTATTGAATGACACTTCATCTTCTGTTATGCGAGAGATGAATACGTGTTTAGGAGTAGCTATGCACAGTGGCATTGAGAGAGACCAATTTGGAAGGTCGAGATTAGAAATGGTGACCTGGAGAAAATTATTACTTCGCCTAGGGCAGCTTATACAATATTGGTACTTCAACCAGCTTTTGAAGTTCCCTGTTCATTGTCATTTAACTTCGTCTTTACATTCACTTCACTTCCTTTGCACTGACATAGGGACGTAACGGTGGCCTCTACTTCCGGACGGTTCGCTCCCTAGGACTCGAACACAAGACGTCTCCAATCCCGTGCAGTAACAGAACTCACTGCACTTCACAGTCGTCTGCAACTCGCTTGGATAACAGAACTTTTCGTCGCACCAGAAAAGCACGCGCTCTCTTCGAGATGCTCTGACTTATTTACGTATTCATTCTAACTGAATCGCCTGCTTTGCCAGGTGAGAACGTGAGAACGCTCGCTTATATAGCCGTAGGAAAGCTCCAGAACATTTATGATGGCTCAAACATCTATAAGGTTATAATTATCTGGCGGTAGCTCTTATTAAGTTTACTTGGGAAATCGCGCGGCTTATCTCTTTGGAGTTCCGACTGCTCGGCGGCAATTTTCCAATAAGTTTTGGGTCATAGTCGTTGCGTTTACAATATTCGTTATTTAGATATAGGCAATATTTACAATAGCGCTTCGTATGATATGAATTATAACTACACAAAACAAGGGACCTAACCTTATTTGTAGTTAAGAATGTATGAATAATATTGTACAAGTTACAACATTTGATCTGCTGGTTCTAACAGAGAAAAACATGGTTTCCACTCAAAGAAGTGGCTGAACCCCAGCGAACGTTTTTTTCCATTTGTTAAGTGTTAACGCGCTACGAGGGTTGAAGGAGGGTGAATAAGAGCTGTTGTATGGCCTAACGAGACGTAAAGAATTGGTCGAATGAGAGTTCATTTCAGACATGAATCCCACTGTTGCCAAGTAAATGAAGCAAAATGAAACCGACGTGGCTTGTGCATGGTTGGTACCACTGACATATCGTTATTATTCAATTTGAGTTCAGAAATGATAGATACTATAATTCAACTCTAAAGTTCCTTGCAAATTACTGACTTCGAAATCCTGGACCTTGCCGAAGTTTTGCCACATTGGTTGAAGATGAATACCAGTGCTATTTACTGGCGCAAATGTACTGTAAATGCACTTTAGGGCATTGAGGTTGTAGAGAGCTAATGTTGGTACTAAGTTAACATTCCATATCACCGCACATTTTGGTTTCTGATACTAACTTTATAACTAAATTGTTACTTACATTGCTGGAAAGCATCTCCACATTGGTGAATACATTGACGTAATAGTATTCATTGATTTCTTGCCTATGTTTTTGAGTACGTACAACCTAGTTATACTACTGGGGACTAATTGAATAGTGGTTAACATTCAATTATTAACTCAAATGGACGAATTTAAACATTTGAAACAAGTTAAAATACTGTGAAATAATGTTGCCTGCGTACTAACTGCTAGATTATATTACGTCTAATATGCTGTGGCGTACACTTGGTTACCATGATCCTGTATAACTTTTTGAGTGAAAATAAACGGCCGAGATGATTTTCAACCAAACAAAGGACAGAAATCCGTCCCGGAAGAGAACCGCACTCATAAGTACGTTAACCTTTATCTGGCACAAGCGCCATTCCAACAATAAAAAGGGACTGGGTGTACTTAAAGGTATACGACCAATAAAATGGATCTTTCCTTGAGTGCGAAGGCAATTATTCACTTGCAAGTACTAAAAGTGTTACCATGCGTATTTTTAGAAGAGGGAGCCACATTAAAGAAAATGTCAGGAATGATGTGCAAAGTGGCGTTGTTTCAGCATCTCAAGAAGCAGGGTAAAGAAAAGTCAAAGGAAGAGCAAGTTTGAGATTTTTGGAACCAATATCCACCAACATATACTTAAAGTGTCACCATTATTCTTTTTGTGCTATTGTGTATCAATTTCCTAATGACACAGAAAGAAATTAGAATTGGAACAGGTGAATTCGTTTCTAAGGAAACCGATATCTACTGAATAAACTCAGCGGCTGTATACACTAAGGCACGAACTGAAATACACTTGAGTCCTTAATTTACATATTTTTAAAAGTCATTAACAACACACTGCAGAATAACTTATTTCAAACATTATTTACAATTAATTATAATTAAAGCAGAATGAACGTTATATACACCGCTCAAGATATTTTTCAGGAAGAAATGACCCAATTTTCCGTATATCTTTATAATCCGATTTCAAGTTCTTACGTGCCGACATATTACCGTGGTATATCGTTGGTTTAAGCAGTGGCAGACAAATTTGAGAGCCGATCCGTGGCTAAATCCCGCCTTTTGCCATTGAATTTTTCAGTCTGATTCTACCTTTCCAACTGAGAAATAGTAGTAACCCTACAATGTCATCAAATATTGTATCATTTTGTGAAATTATGAGTTTGAGTTTAATATTTACCAAGATGGGTTCATACTCAAATAGATAACTAGTAAGATAAGGGTTATTTGAAGACTTTTTCGAGTCTTTGAGGATTTGTATCTGTTTAGAATGAATTTTGAGTTATGTGGATGGTATGCATTATACATAAATTTTGATTTAAATTGTATAACGTGTTATTTAATATTTGGAGTACTTTGATATTAGAATGCTAATGTTAAATGAAAACACTCTGGAGCATTAGTTGAAATAGAAGAAATTTAGAGGTCGTGCTGGTTACCAGTATATAAATTTATTTATTTATTTATTTATGTAAGTTTACGTCCTCCATTGTTGTCATATCGGACGGTGAATGAAATGGGTGAAATTATGCTCAAATGTGTCCAGGGTCCATGGAGCTTAGAGCTACCCGACACTTGTCTTTAAGGGTACGAGGAAACACCGGGAAAACCTTATCCAGGTAGCTCACCCTGACCGAGATTCGAACTCGGCGGTTTCGTCTGTGGCTCGCATTCGGGAAGCCGGGTTCGATTCCCGTGGCATACCTACCTGGTCCATGGGTTTTTTCGGTGTTTTCCGCTAGGCGAATGCTGGGTAGGTTAATTATATCTTCCAAATTTCCTTTCCCTCCATATCACCTCAATTATCATTTCATGTCATCTCTCATCTGGTTTCTTTCAGGGTAGAAGTGTCGGTGGATGATATGCTCTCCGGCGGGACGGACTTCGGCCTTCCAGGCGGCTCAGTGGGCCGATTCAGCAGTACGGCAGGCGAGATGCCGTTTGTGTAAGCCTGCCTGGAATATCCTGCTCTATGGAGATGGCCTCCGGCCTCCGAACCGGCCTCGTGACGTTTCGGGTCCACGGCAGTTAGGATGACGATTGTCCTAAGTCGCGGAGTTTCTATCTGGCAAAATGTTGGGACCTTGCCCTCTGTGCTGCAGTGACTCCTTGGGGTCGTCCGCCGTCTCCTCTCACCTCATCCTCCCTCCCGGGGACGCCCCACTAGGGGCATAGGTACAATAGATAGAGTCTGGTGGACGTGCAGAATCTCCTCCGAAAAAACTACTACTGCTACTACACCCTTTACACAAGTTAAGACTCTTACTTCGTAGGTTACAGTAGAAAGAAGAAAGAAAAGAGAGAGAGAGAAAGAGAGAGAGAAAGCACGGTGTTTACACATAGAAGTGGTTGAACCTGATCGAATGCTTTGTCCATTTTGTATGCGTCAACGCCCTCAAGAGCTGAGGAAGGGTGAATAAGAGCTGCTGCATCACCCAACGAGAACTAAAGATTTGGTCGCTACAAACATGCATGCTACGTCACCAACACAACTAAATCACAATAATACTGGGAACGTTCATAAACATATGTGATGTTTAAAATGGGGGGGGGGGGTTATGGATAGATTCAAGAATTAACTCCTAATGTATCTGGCGATTCCAGAGACAGTATGATTGCTGATAATAAGCAATTATTTTATATGATCTGAATTCTGAACAAAGATTCCACTTCGTGTATTACTAAGTGTAAACCCCCTATTTTTTGTTTTAAAAAAGAGGTTGACTCCTCGCTCTTACTACATGCAATACCACAAACGGTAACGTTGCTGATACATGAAATTAAATTATAAATTGAAGGGAAATTTAAGAAGGAAAGTTCCACGTCCAAGATTAGGGTACTTCCCCAACATTTGCTATTTACGAGGACTGAAGAAATCCTGGGAGAAACTAGGTAATGGAGAACTGTCCTTGCCTTTAATGGCCTTAGGTAAACATCTGAGGTGGACTGTAAATCTAAAGAAACATCTACTCCAGTAATACTGTCAAAAATAGGAACTTGATCAAAGGTATCCGAATTATTTAAAAAAAAATCTCTTCCAATGCTTGTATCTTGACTGACATTTTGGAGTAGTCAAATTTGGCTTATTTCTGATCTGTAACTAACCGATATTCAAATAAATATTCGGGCACCTTTCGAACCCCAGTTGAGACACATAAAAAGTTATAGAGAGAAGAAGCTATTATAATTATGGGTATATATATATATATATATCCATTCAGTTATAGGGAATGAAGCAGACGATGAGGCAATAATGCTTTATAAATATTGTAAAAAGTTGAACTATTTTTGGGACAGGTGCAGGTATTTTAACACCACAGCTGGTTTCTGCCAGCAGGAGGCAGCGCATTATGTTTCCGGCTATGGAGACACTTCTTTTTGGGGGTGTGGATGTCTTTATCGATCTAGAGCTGTTAAGAGAAGAGTCAGGTTCTGGCATAACCGCTGGAAAGACTTCTCTCCAGCCAGCGCAGGTACTCACAAGAGGAGGAGCTCTTTCCTTCACAATGAGAAATCCCGCTAAATATTTTCTTAGTCAACCATCATATTTTACAAATGTTCCCACATTTTTAAACATTTAAAAGCATATTATCAAACTATTTAAGATAATCACGTGTACAACCCACATTTAAAGTAAATGTACAGCAAATTCAAATGTATTTCTTAAGTATATTCGAAAAATTCACTAACAGCTTGTTGTTAATACAAACCTGCCAATTTAGAAACCACTCTCAAAAAGTTTTTGTAAAGTATATAATACAAATTCAGGTGCAATAAAATACTGAAATCTACCACGAACGAGTTCAAGTCATTTGAATGCTTAGTACCGATTCACTGGTTAGACTAATATATTGTGCAGAACGCTCTTTGGCAGAGCGTCATCTATAACTTTAGGACAAACTTCTCTTCTGTAAAGAACATTACGGTTTGGTCCTCTTTTGGGTTTTATTTTGGACAGAGAAACGTTGAATGGTTCACATGCCTAAAGGATTGTTTACATATCTTGATAAGCATCTTGAATGTGGACATGACTCATATTGCCTTTCTGTGAATGTAGAACGCCATAGAGAGGCGTGCGAATGCGAGGGAAAGCAGGAAAACGGTGTGGCCGATGAACAAGAATTCCAGACCTGTGTTAAAATGCACTAACGGACCTTTGGAAAATGATCTGCCCATGGGTGAACATGTGCATAGCTTCTTTTTTCTTACTTTACCGTTTTCTTTGTAATGTTTCCATTTAATTACTGTTTGTTTTCTGTGCATTTTACACATAAAGACTCATGTCCAAGGCGGGACTCGAACCCGCGCCCCTCTACGCGTCGAAACGCTAGAGACATACGCTCTAGCTACGAGGACCGGCGCTTTAATTGACCGTTGCTCCATTCTTCGTGCGGTCGTCGACAGCGTGAAGTGCTGATTCTGCCGCAGTGACACTGCTCTATACCGAATGGTTTTGGTACGATTTGTAACCGCGTGCTTGTATTTAAATCCAGAAAAATTTGCTAACTCTGCTATATGCTGACATACTTCTACTGACTTTCTGTAATTGGTGCAGGCAAGATGAGAACCATATAAACTTCTAGAAATGTAATACTGACAATTATATTTTCAGTGAATTTGCCCAAAAAATTAATATTATGTTTCTCATATATCAACTCTGACACTCACATAACTAGACGGTAAAATTCATTGAATTATTAAACCAGGTCCTATTTATGGCTTTCTTTCTACTTTGTTTTATTTATTATGTTTGTAAATTTAATGTATATACATTTAATGGTAACATTTTCTTCATAGCATCAGATTTTGTTTTAAATTTAGTTCGTTTCCTTATATATAAGGATTTTATGTATACTTCGTTTCTCATTCGGAAATCTAAATGATATAATCCGAAGTCTGAGTTGTACCTTAAAGAATTAGCGTTGTCGGTTTAGGCTCTTGTAACCAAAATCAAAGGACACTAAAAGGTCACTCATAAAGTAAATTAAACCTAAACTTAATGTGACACTTTTACAACCAAGAAAGTTAGAATAAAAGACGACCAAACACAAGATAGCGACAAAACATCTGTGCTAATATAACAATCTGAGAAATGAATACTGAGGGTACACTTGAGAAAAGAAGTTATACCTAACACGTATGAAAATTAACTAGCTACCGAGTTAAAATACATTAAAACCTTAATATAAGAGAAAAATCCTAATATGACACTTGGGTCTGTTAAGATGTTTATAAACAGGTACGAGAGGCGTCCCAGTAATCCCTAGCATATCCTCTTGCACAAATGGGCAGTTAGCAACTCAACACATGGCAACAAAATGCATGTGCAATGGCACAATTATCACGTGATGAAAATAGCTCTCTATGTGGTTATGTTTGACGTACACATGAACTTGAAACATTGGTCTTTGCAAGCTTCTATGAGTACATATATTTCTGTTTGGTGATTCATTGTGAAGGGTTCCATTGCAATACGTAGTTATTACGTTATGCTTAGGCTTAATTTTCATAGTGAATGGGACTAAGAAAGACTACGGGAGAGCAAGAAACACCAACAGCTGGAAATGTGTTCTCCAAATATAACTGTTACCATGTGGTCGTGGGGTAAGTGGGGATAAAAGTTTATTTTTGGTGACAATCTGTAGGCACAACACTACAAAAATAAAAGTCGTAAAAGCAAAAAACAAATGTCCCTATAAAAAGAAAAGTATTATGACGAAAAGTTATTTGAATGCTACCGCTAACCCCCGGTGTTGGGACTAACACTTAAATGTTTACATAAAATCCAAAAATGACATCAAAATCCTTACCATACAATGCATGGATGAGGAAGTGCTTCCTAGATAAAAGTTGCACTGTTTTATAAACATAACCTCCCACTGAAACCCATTGACTTTCAATAGCAGCAACTGTAATAGGCACATTCACACGACCAGAACTATTCCATAATGCAAGTGTCTTGCAGTATTAGTAAACAGCAAGGTGGACGTTTAAACATTCAGAGGCACTGACTTCAGTAACCTTATTTGATTTTCAACCTGCCATTATTTAGTCTCACCTTGAGCCTTTTGCATAATTCAAGACATTCACACGTGTCTACGATGACATTAGAGTAAATCTGTCTCCAAGAAAAATATTACGAAGAGCAGCAATCTGTACCTATCATAAAACGTGCAATTAAACTGTGCATTTTGGTCTCATCAGTTCCCATTTAGAATTCCTCAATTCCCTTAAAGAAATGACAAGCACAATTACATTAGTGCAAAATGCATTACTTGTTGATGTGGCTGTTTACTTTCTCTATGAAGTAGATACTTACAGAAAGTACCGCAATTAATGTATTCCACCCAAGAATTCGAACTCTGAATAAATAAAACACATTGGGGGGGGGGGGAGGTACATGTACTGAGAATATTTATATATACCAAACAGTATCTTCCACAAATGTGACATGAAGATTTTCAAGACAGTCCCCACGACAAAATACCCTTTACATAGAAAAAATAGATATTCTTTTCCTCAAAAATAACTCTCTCGATTTTGATTAAAACAGTACACAATTAATACCTACATTTCCATTACAATTTAATTGTTGTCTTGTAGTTTCTGGGACTAGACTAAGAAGTCCCCTTCATTCAGAATTTGCTGAAATTGAATAACTCGTAAATCTACCGAGATCGACAAACACAAGGTACACAAAAATGTAATACTCGGAATATGACATCAGGGTTTAATTCCTGCTATTCAATTGCTTTAACAGAGCTCATCACTGACTCCAAACTTCTCCACATATGTACTTCCCAGAAAATTTCTTCGAATAATTTAATACAATTAACTATTATTATTATTATCATCATCATTGTCACTTTCTGCACGTAATTCACCGAAACATGGAAGATTCCTTACGCCACTAATGTTCTCAATGGCTGTGAACTGGATATATATCCATGTATGTGTGCAATCAGCCATACTCGCCAACAAGTATTGTGTGCATTAAGCTTGATATCCCTGACCTAAGGTGTAGAATTTTGTGGCAAGAAAGTAGACAATCGATTAAACTCTATTACTCATCTCAAGAAACCCGTTTATGCTTCAAAACTAGAAGAACTACAGTTGAGATATTCCAGAATAGCTTAGGTTGACAAGAAAAGCTTAATTTTATCATTACAGCAGCTGCGGTTTTTTATAATGATAATGCCTTCTTTTATATCTCCTTGATTTAATTAAAACTCGAGTCATTATCTAAAACTGAACACGTGAGTTAACCTCAGATTTGTTGAAAACTACACTCTATGTTGCATATCCGTTTAAATTAACTAGTAGAAGTCTCATTTGATATAGCTGTTTTATGGGACAAAAAGCAACATTTCAATTCAAATGCGTCTCCTATGTAATTTTCTATTTTCTATTCGTTTTACAAATAGTTTTAAATACGAATATTATGTGTTCGACTATTTCATATACAAATATTACTAAATTTACTCCATGAATAAAGATGAGTTTTTAATTGTAAAAACTAAAAAATTATATATTCAGCACGTACTTATGACGTGGTGCTTTTGTGCCTCGTGCGAAACAGCAAGAACATTTCTTACAATTTAAGTAATTTCGGGGGTAAATTTATTCATTGAGATTGCTTAAAGGTAGGAGATACTGGATTATAAACGAAAAGGGTGCAAGTAATGCGGCCTACCGTGCCTACTAAACTTCCGAGAAGGGATGTCGCAACAAGAGTTCCCAGGGTGATTTAATATGACGGCGGTGCAGCGACGTTCTTGAAATTCACCGCCTGAAAATCACTGGCAGATTCTTCTATCCTCGACCTATTCTCACGGATAGGTTCATATCAGGTAAAGAGCAGTACCTACTGTTCTCAAAACACATTGAGCCTTAGGGACCAACAAAGATAAAGAAATGAGTGTAAACGAAGTAAATTTCACTCCAGCATTCGCGTGAGGTCCTGGAAAACCACACAATGTCAGTCTAATAGGACTGAGCGCAATGGCTCAGGCGGTTTCGTCTGTGGCCCGCATTTGGGAAACCAGGGTTCGGTCCCCATGTGTTTTTCGCCTGGCGACACAACGGGTGCATGGCGGGATGACATTCTCTGAGAAAAACTACTTCCTCCTCCGCTAGGTCGATTGCCGGTGTCCGAACCTGCTGACGGACGCGTTTGCGCACCGGCTGCTGGGCCCGTTTCTGTAACGCGGTAGGAGGCATGTCCGTTATCCTGGCCTGCAGAGGGAGGTCTCTATTTAAGGCACAATCATATATCTTGGTTTTAAAATGTAGGGATCCTGCCTTCTGCACTGCCGTGGCTCCCTGGGATGGACGCCCGCTGCCTCCTCTCGCCTGATCCTTCCTCCCGAGGGTGCCCCACTTGGGGGCATAGGTACAATGGATCACGACTGGTCTCCGTGCCGAATCCCCTCCGTAGTAAATCCTAATCCTTGTAGCATAAATGGTGATGAGATAACGGGTAGTGAATGGTGTTTCTATTCTCCTTTAAATGTTACATAATATTTTGCAATAACGGGAAGGTATATTTGTGTAACGGTATAGTCTTTCTGCACTCCGGGAGTACGCAGTTATATTCGCAACGTAAACTTTATTAAGGCATTTGTTTGTTTCACTGACCATTTAGAAAGCCTTAATCACTAGCATTAAAGGAATTCAAAACAAATAATAATTGTCCTTCAAACTCTCGAATGTTTATTGACTCCAGATTAAACTCTTGAACTTAATAGCTGCGATGGTATCTGTACGGCGTAAATTTGAATATCCTTCCTGATGCAATCTATCCTTGCAGGGAGCATTCACAACTCTCCAGACGTTTTATAATTTACATGGTTTTGCTCTCAATCTAACGGAAGACGGACTTCGTCTTTGAAACTGGGTTACTTCATATCTGGTCAATCTGCAGTGACGGGTTCTGGTACCATGTTTAATGATGTGTGAGGTCGTTATGCGTAAAAGCAGGTTGCGTAATTAACGCGTAAATAATAGGTAATTAACGAAATAAATATAAAATCTCCCAGGAACCTTTAGCTTTTGTATAATTCATACTTTAGATCCAAGAACCGGAGCCAATTGAAGTACAATCTTACTTACTGCTAGCATGTTACTGACGGTGATATTAAAAATATCGTATCAGCTAAAAGCCTACGTACTAATAAGTGTGTATAGTTATGAACTGAGAAAGGTGAACACTTATGTTTACGCCGTAAATACAAACTGAGCTACGACGTCAAATTCATATTCTATACTCATTAAAATTCCGATCCGAGCATTTCGTTCTCTTCAGAAACAAAGAAAGCCCAGGATATTTTCGAAGTAGTTATAAACTTCATATGAAGTATTCCCCCTTAAAATGTTGTGCAAAATTTTGGGGGTACCAAATTATTGTGTGATCGTTATATGAGAAAAAAAAAACTTTTTATTAGCAACAAATCAGAAAAAGCGCTAATTTGGCTAACTAAAAAGTAAACAAGTGGTTTTACTTCAAACCATTACGTCATAAGTCCTTTGTATAGTGTAACAATTTAAGTAAATGTGATGTATATATTTTTAATAACACGTTTAATGTAATAATATACCAAATTAAATTTACAGGATGCCGTTGGAAAGCATGGATTAATTAATCTGTATGTCAGAGCATGAATAAATTGAATAAATGAATAAATTGAAAAGGAATTATGTAATTGAAGTTCAGATTGTCGAAATGAGTAAGAGCTAGGTAAGGGCTTGTTTTCTATTTCTTGTAAAAAGAGCTTTCTACATTTGGTATTCTACTTGTACATCACTCACCCATCACTGTATCTGATACAGACACGATCACACAAATATATTCCTGTTATGAACGTTTTCAGTGGTAGAATATGGCACATTTAAACCTATTTCAAGAAGGCTACAAACTCGGCTGGAATTTTATACAGCGTCAAATTGTAGCTTCAGCAACGTTAGGCGAAAAAGAAATAATAATAAACATAAGAATTCTTAAGCAGTTGACTTCAAGTTATCACAGCCCAAGACATTAGACAGAAGTAAACAGTAGAGACCAAGGGTCACTAATACGTAGATAAAGAAATGCCTGGAGTTCTGCCTGCAAACGCCAAAAGACTCGACGAGGTATCCTCCTTTTCAAAAGGTTAACCTGACTTTATTTTTGTTAATAGAAACCTCTCTGATAACGCACTGTTCACTCCAATATAAATGTAACCAATATAAATGTTACACTTTTGCAGATGATACAAATATTTTTATCAAAGGGGTGAATAAGGAAGGGGCAGATGTACATATTGAAAATAATCTAAAATATATTCAAAAATGGTTTAGTGCCAATATGTTAATATTGAGTAAGGAGAAAACAGCAGCCCTAAGCTTCTATAATAAAATGAGTGGAAGTCAATTGTATCCAAAATTAATGCTGGGACAAGACCAAATACATTACGTACAAACTATCAAATTTCTGGGACTAATACTAGATGAAAATTTAAATTGGGAAACTCACATAGAGGCATTGACGAAAAAGCTTAGTAAAATGTGTTTCTTAATGAGGGCGATTACAGGCATGTCAAGCTTGAAAGTTCGGAGAATAGTGTACTTTTCATATATACACAGTTTGTTGGCATATGGTATAATTTTTTGGGGAAATTCTAAAGACAATATAAAAGTATTCAGATACCAAAAGAAAATAATTAGAATCATAGCAGATGTCTCAAGCACAACTAGTTGTAAGCCATACTTCAGTAAATTAGGTATCTTACCACTGCCAAGTATATACATATATGAAACTCTTGTACATATGAAAGCAAGCCTAAGTTTATTCAAAACAAATTCTGAAATTCATATACACAACACTAGAACAAAGAATAATTTATTTGTGAAGTCACACAAAACAAAGATGTATGAAAATAGTTTCACATATGCTGGCTTACATCTTTACAATAAGCTACCTGAATCTATAAAAAAGATTGAATCACAACATCAATTTAAGAAATTGTTATTAAACTTCCTTAGAGCCAATAGCTTCTACAGCGTGGATGAATTTTTAAATTTGTAAATATTTAGTTAGCTACCTTAATTATAAATATTGTACTTAGTTTTTAATTTGACGTGTCCTATAACATGTACATGTTTTAATGGATGAATCAATAAATCAAATCAGATCAAATCCATGTGGACATAACATCTGTCATTTGTGATTCCTGCGCATTCCATTAGCTGAAGCGATGCGTTCATTGGTATAAATCCATGGTACAGTCGCGGTGGTGGAACGGTTACAATGGGTTTATCTTTGCTAACAGAAACCTCTCAGATAACGCACTGATTATTCTTTTAAGAGTCAGAGGGATACTGACGCGCCTCCCGTTCGTGTGGTAAGCACCAATGAACGCATCACTTCAGCCAATGGAATTCGAAGGAATCATAACTGACAGATATATGTTTACTCCACGTGGAGTAATCAGTGCGTTATCTGAGAGGTATCTATTACCAAAGATAATTACATGTTAGCCGTTCGAGCAGCGCGACTATACCCCTCTCGCTATTCCGAGAATAATCAGTGCGTTATCTGAGATGTTTGTATTAATAAATGTAAAGAAACGTAAACTTTTGAGCAGCACGATAATATGCGATACCCCTACCTCCACTCTAATAACGATCAACCAGCTGGCCCTGGTAGCCGTGGTCGCTATTGTGTATCTCTAGCATCCGCCGGGTAGAGTCACGGGTTTTAGTCCTGCCTTGGACATGGGTGTTTATGTGTATAGTGTATATAGTAAAAATATAGAAAACAAGCGGAAACAATACTAAACGGCAAAAAATAAGGAAAAGAAAACAATTTATAGAGAGATATCTTTTTTACATTATCAAAAGAACCTTACTTTCTAGTTTGAGTGTTTGGAGCGTTCTGTTTCTAGTAATACTATCCACATAAAGTGCAAATTAGGGTTTAAATACTGCTCAACGAAACTTGAAACTAATATTGTTCTTATAAAGGTTTTTAACTTCAATGATAAACAGGTAACACAACTATGATTAATTTAATGAATGCGCTTTGCATAGTGCTTTTTCTAAGATAGTGAATAATTGAAACAGTACTTACACGAAAGAAAAATTAATAATTTAATAACAATCGTTGTGCACGATGATTCTAGTAGCAAGGTCACCAACATTAATCTTGAAGGTGAACTGAAGACCTAGTATCATACCTTAAAAAAATTAATAGCTTGCACTGTGTACTTAGGTGTTGCATGCACTAAATCTTAACACATAAGGAAAGGAACAGACGACTCGGGTAAGATTTAAATATGTTTATATTCCATGACTACAATAATAAATATATCAAGTTACACGATTTAATGCAGCTCATGCACATACGTGCAATGATACATAAAACAGGAAGGTAGATTAGATTGTGAGTACTTAATTCAGAAATTGAACTTCCCACCATAACAGCAAGAGGAAGTGGATAAAAATAGTATAGTCGAAAAATGATTTTGCGTAATGTTACATGGTACCTCTATGTGAAACTTTTGGAGTATTGAACATGAAAAATGGTCAGTAAATGTTGGATTTTTTGACTTCCCTGTGAGAGCAATGAAAAGCGGATGTAGAGGGCATAAGTACTTGGCAATCCGATTATTCCAGGATACCGCAATTATAGCACTTTTGCATGCATGCAAAATTATGATTTAGGGTTAAAGGTTAAATCAGCCAAGTGGAGGATTTGTGCCTCATATCTGGGACATTACAGCTACTGGGCGGATGCCCTGAACGCTGATGACTGCGAACTCCTGCTCCTGCGCAGATATCAGAAATGAAACGCTTTCCCCTCGTCATGTCACTGCCCTGACCCATCCCGCTAAAGCCTCCAATCGTATGCTCTGGCTGTCACAGTTTGCTTGCTTTTCAAAACATACCATTATATCAAAAAAACCAGAAACAGTGAAAAATGTTCCCTTATCTCAGGCTAAACCCAGTCCACTACTGTGCTATTTGCATGGAAGCAAGAATACCCTACCAAAGCTCAATGAAACTCATATATTTTACGAATTAAGAGCACAAATTTCAAGCATATCTTGTGTGTGTGTGTGTGTGTGTGTGTGTGTGTGTGTGTGTGTGTGTGTGTGTGTGTGTGTGTGTGTGTGTGTGTGTGTGTGTGTGTGTGCATATACAAGAAGCAGACTTAAATTTGTACTTTCTCTATCAGGTACCTGGTGGCAGGGAAATATTGGGTATCAGAATTCACCCAAAAATTTAAATTCGATATTTCACCGGAAATCCATATTTTGAGGCCCCACGAATGCCAAAGGCCCACGTGCTCGCGTTAGTGTAAACGTATAGGTATTTAACCAACATAGTTACAACACTGTAACTCCGATAGATACCTTACTTGGTAATAAAATTATGATCTTCCAAAGATGGGACATGAGCAATTCAAAGAAATTTCCCCTGTGTCAAGACGTTTGGCATTTTTATATTCTCAAAAATAGATAACAATTTCTTCATTAAGGTGTTATAGAATGAGATAATTGGTTTAGCACTAATGTCCTTAATGTTATTACAAACAAGATAAATTAAAATATGCCTGAGAAGCCCTATAGATTCTCCAACGGAATTTGTGCCGTTTCATTTCGGAGTATACAAAATCCATGAAATGTATTATAATATTTTATTAAATTATATACACTAAAATTGGAGTATGTTCTCATTGGATCGTTATAAATTCAAATTTAAGCAATAGGACTATCTAAATGCTTAACGACTGCATCCTTCAATCACAGTAGCAGTAAATTTTATTGAACCTAAACACGATAACAGCGCCACCAATCTAGCGCCATTGCCAAATAACCCGAGGACTAACGCGTGTTGCTAGGAAGTGTTTGTTGGCATTGAATAGAGGTCGCTTAGGCAAACTAGGTCCAAATCCCAAGCCTTAGTAATACGCATTCTTCTGCTAATGCGCGGTCTAAAGCTCGACAGGTAGGCATTTAAAATGCCATTTGACATTCCTGAAAAATAAAGTGGCAATATAAGTGAACAAAATGAAATCCCTTGCAGTAAAAATAATACAAGTGAGTACAAACAAAGCTTCCATTTAAGAGCTTCTTAAACATTCAATAATTAACGTTTACTTGAATAGTAGGGTGAAAACTGCAAACAAAAGAATCAATGAATGCAAAATACACACAACTCAAATGCGCTTCACTGGAATCCGTCCCCTCAAATGTTTAACTGGAACTCAACTACTGTCCCTTTTGAACATATTAGATTGAAGGGGAGTTTAAAGTGGCTAATTTAATTTGGAGAACAGAATCTTTCTTTATAATATGAATATGGTCTTCAAAAAATACCTTAATAACAATTTGAAAAATTTGTTCATTTCTTTCGTTATTTTTGTCCATTAAATATCAGCAATAAAAACGTTAAATAATGACTAATGTATGCAAGAGTTAAATTTAGACTGGTCTTTTGTCATTAAAATATTTAATATCACACACTGTTTAATCAGAAATTTGTAAAGGAGGGATTTCGTGGTATAATATACTTAAATTCAAACTTGCAAATGTTTTATCATATGTGGCATTGCTCATATGGCCTGATTTTATTGTACCTAATTGTTTGGGGCGGGGTAGTTTAATTAAAGGACCATGAAGATTAATTTTATGCTAACATTATTTTGAAGATACCTGTGACAAATATTTCAGGTAAACTGACTTGTTTCAGTACGAGTGCCCTTAATCTATTTAGCAGAAAGCTTTTGACATTTCGGTTAATGAAAGATATGTTCTGTGCTTGGCTTTCAACGTGTACGCACCAATTGAATCTCGGTTGTGATGAGCTGACTGAATATATACTCCGTTTCTTTTTATTTAAAGTACCATTAAGTTCATTCAAATACCATTGATGGACCAAGAGTATTTTGCTGTAGCCTAGATAGTCGCCGACTTACTTTACTGTTACTCTGCAACCATTATTTAAATGTAATATTGGTTTGGCACTGAACTGTCTGAAATCTTACTGAAAAATAACATTATTCAAACTACCCCCTTACGGGGATCTGATGCTAATTATTAGTATGCATTTTTAGGCTAATTATTGCTGCTGTAACATTAGAACAGAAGGTCGAATTATGGGGGTGATATCATACAGTCTGCTCAGCTGGTACGAGACATGTGTGAATTATCCTCATTAATGACCGGCACATAGAAAGCCATCCAGGCTTTCATGAATGTGTTTTCTCTTTTCCTCTTAATTCCCTTGATGGAAGATCATCGTGAGACATGCGTCTGCAGTCTAGACTGATGCGGGCCAAAGAACACCAAGTCAGGCCTTGACTGATGTCATAAATCGATCTAATAACTGTACTGAAAACATCGCACTACCTAAGTGTAGTTGCTGTAAAATTTGTTGTTAGATTAACTATTTCAAGATGAGAAAGTAGTCGAGGTATGAGAAATTAAGTTGATAGGACACCAAGTTTTCCTGTCAGTATTGGCTCTACTGGGTCTTGATCGCAGCAGCTTGTTTCCCCTTAGAGGAAAACTGGACAGTGCGATGCTTCCCATTATATATTTGTGATCACTGCAGCAGCGATTTTTTTTTGTCGATTGCCTAATCGCATTTATGAATTGATTAAATCGCATTCGGGAGTTTTCGTGGGTTGTAATCGTCGTATAAAATGTTTCACCTCAGATAAAGTAAAGAACTTCGGTAGAACAGCAAAATCAGCAACTCCTAGGATTTGGTGTTAATAATTGTTTTAACTTGTCTAAAACGCTGGAGCCAGTTTTAAGAAAACCAGGAGTAATGAAATTTTTTCTATGGGCGCCGGGGTAGCGCGGTGGTTTCGTTCGCGGCTCCCGTTCTAAGGGTCCCGAGTTCGATTCCCGGCTCTGGGGTTGGCGATTTTAAGTCGGCCCTATCCACGCCTTCACCTCTGTCTAGCACACGTGAAGTATCCCCTATGCCCAACGTGGTTCGGAGTCCACGGTAAAAACTGTAGGTCCTCTCACCTCACCGCCATCTTCACTATCAGCCTATCATCGGAGGTAATGGACACCGCCCTCTGGGTGCCTCCACCTGAGAAATGGGTCCGGTCATCACTTGGTGGGGTGAGGTTACCCCGAAGGCCAAGGTTGCCATGTGGGGAGTGTTAGTAACTAACTGAAATTTTTTCTTTATGAAAGGTAGTCTGAGGTAAGAGTACTTTCTTGAAAATGTTCGTGTGTATTCTCGGAAGACGCTGAGCTTAAATGTCAAATTCCAGTCCTACAAAGCAGTACCTAGAGAAAATGAATAAGGATATATTAAAATAAGTCCTTAAGTTTCCTTACCCTAAGAAAGAATCGATCGCAGACTTGGTATCGAAAGGCACGTATCTTCAGGGCACTTTTTATTACTGATGACAGCTATTTTAAGAATTCCCACTTCATGCTTGAATTATCGCATATTCTTAATAATAATAATAATAATAATAATAATAATAATAATAATAATAATAATAATAATAATAATAATAATAATAATAATAATAATAATAATAATAATAATAATAATAATAATAATAATAATAATAATAATAATAATAATAATAATAATAATAATAATAATAATAATAATAATAATAATAATAATAATAATAATAATAATAATAATAATAATAATAATAATAATAATAATAATAATAATAATAATAATAATAATAATAATAATAATAATAATGATAATGATAATAATTTCACGCGTAACAGCCCGCAAGCGGGCCAGAGCCTGCCAACCCGACTGCCGGCAACACGCCCACATACGCAAGGCACAGATGGGCGATCATCCAGCCGATATGGGGAGGAGATGTGGTCAGCATTACGGCACCCCCAGCCGGAAAGTTGGCTTTCGTAGCTCCTCAAGGGCCAGAGTCTGCCAACCCGACTGCCGGCCTCACGCCCACATACGCAAGGCACAGATGGGCGATCATCCAGCCTATATGGGGAGGAGATGTGGTCAGCATTAAGGCACCCCCAGCTAGAAAGTTGGCTTTCGTATCTCCTCAAGTTTCTCACGATGCTGACTGGGCACCGGTCCTATACACGGGACTTGAAAACCGCACTCTCCCAAGGGTGGGATCGAACCCAAGTGCATTCTGTGGTAGGGAACCAAAGCACATCGCTCTAAGTTCTTATTGATAACCCAACAAAATTTGCAACAAGACATAAAAACAAAATGCATCAGTGGTCAGAAACTGACTAACATAAAGTACAAATATAATGTGTTACCCGTAAACTTGAATTATTATAATCATCAGTCGTTTATTGAGGTTATTAGAGATGAAAGTTATATTTGAAAGAATATTAATGTATGGTAGGAAATATATGTTCTCGGTGCTGGGCGTCGTTGTATGGCCCTGTTCCCACTATTATAGTGCTGGTGGTTGTGGTTCTTGGGGCCGAAGCACGATTTAGGGGCTTTCGAGTGTTGCTGTGGCTTCCACTTCATCCCTTCCTGGGGGTAATAGCAATGTGGAGGTATTCCACTTCGTTGTCTACCATTTACCATTTTTGGTAAGAAATATTGTTTATTCCATGACACCAAACTGCAACGTGCAATAAGTTTCAGGCCGTTGAAGGTCTAGTCAGTAACTACTAGATTATAATGCGAAAAGAATCTTTCACTGTCCGCCTTTAATGTTAATCATATACGACTTGAATGGATATCTCACAAAATCTGTGAAATTGGTTAGCTTTAACTTTATATGTAAACGTAGTATGCAGTCCAGCAGTTTCAACCTTATGTTCTGAAACTTCGGGCATACATACGGAATTCAGTATAACATACAAATGTTATACTTTTATTCTGAAATTTAGGTATCTGCTTAAATATAATTTTTACCAAATCGAAATTGTTATCATATTCTGCAATATATTTTGATAGCTCAATAAGAAAATCAAATGCTTTGATATACATATTTGAAATGTTTGAGCTGGTGCATTGTTACTGTTATTTTGGCCATGAATGACAACGGTAGCACCAGAAGATCGACTTTTGCTACCTCTGGTGTGCTGCAGGGCTCTTGGAAATAACTTGCCTCCCCACCTGCGTTGTCAGGTGTTAGATAATTCATAAGCAGACACGGGAGTTCATTTTCCTGTGCATCAGCGCGCGTTTCTCAGAACTTTAAGAGAACTTTCATGTCTCTCGGCTTGATATTGATCTTGCCAGGATTTTGCTTATTCCTTTCTCTTTGTGCTTCACTTGTTTCAAAATATATGCATCATTTACATATCGGTATAATCCTGAACGAGATTATTCCTGTAGTCTAGGCCAGGCTACAATCTCTAAAGACATTTACTTTCCCCTGGTTTCGATAGGTTATTTCCAAAGTTAAAAGGATTTTGACTGGCTATTTTGGAAACTGAGCTAAGTTTGTTTTCTATTAAATATTTAAAAAGTTTACCTGTTTTCAGAAACATTAAACTTTCTCAGTTCAGATTGTCAGGAAGTTATCTTGTGGAAAGCAGCATTTTGTAGTTCTTAGTTTAAACGCAATTTCTGAATGAACGCTCCCGTAAGCTCCAACTCCGTTTAGCCTTTTAAGCTCGCATTATGCTACAACTGCGAAACCTTGCCAATGCATTCAAAGCGTGTTATTTCGCTTGAAAATACAGTTATTTGCAAGGAAATTCTACGGGACGATCGTTTGTCTAGAGAAGTTCGTTAAGCCTATATCTTGAATATTACTGCGGCTTCTTTGCTTTAAATGCGACTGTCGGCCATATATAAGACGTCCATCACAGAGTTTCTTGACTAGAAAGAAAAACAACGTGCTATGCAACAGTGACACTTTAACCATTACTGTATAAACAACGTGCTATGCAACAGTGGCACTTAAACCATTACTGTATAAACAACGTGCTATGCAACAGTGACACTTTAACCATTACTGTATAAACAACGTGCTATGCAACAGTGGCACTTAAACCATTACTGTATAAACAACGTGCTATGCAACAGTGACACTTTAACCATTACTGTATAAACAACGTGCTATGCAACAGTGGCACTTAAACCATTACTGTATAAACAACGTGCTATGCAACAGTGACACTTTAACCATTACTGTATAAACAACGTGCTATGCAACAGTGACACTTTAACCATTACTGTATAAACAACGTGCTATGCAACAGTGGCACTTAAACCATTACTGTATAAACAACGTGCTATGCAACAGTGACACTTTAACCATTACTGTATAAACAACGTGCTATGCAACAGTGGCACTTAAACCATTACTGTATAAACAACGTGCTATGCAACAGTGACACTTTAACCATTACTGTATAAACAACGTGCTATGCAACAATGGCACTTAAACAATTACTGTATAAACAACGTGCTATGCAACAGTGGCACTTAAACCATTACTGTATAAACAACGTGCTATGCAACAGTGACACTTTAACCATTACTGTATAAGCAACGTGCTATGCAACAGTGACACTTTAACCATTACTGTATAAACAACGTGCTATGCAACAGTGACACTTTAACCATTACTGTATAAGCAACGTGCTATGCAACAGTGACACTTTAACCATTACTGTATAAATAACGTGCTATGCAACAGTGACACTTTAACCATTACTGTATAAACAACGTGCTATGCAACAGTGGCACTTAAACCATTACTGTATAAACAACGTGCTATGCAACAGTGACACTTTAACCATTACTGTATAAACAACGTGCTATGCAACAGTGACACTTTAACCATTACTGTATAAACAACGTGCTATGCAACAGTGGCACTTAAACCATTACTGTATAAACAACGTGCTATGCAACAGTGACACTTTAACCATTACTGTATAAACAACGTGCTATGCAACAGTGGCACTTAAACCATTACTGTATAAACAACGTGCTATGCAACAGTGACACTTTAACCATTACTGTATAAACAACGTGCTATGCAACAGTGACACTTTAACCATTACTGTATAAACAACGTGCTATGCAACAGTGGCACTTTAACCATTACTGTATAAACAACGTGCTATGCAACAGTGACACTTTAACCATTACTGTATAAACAACGTGCTATGCAACAGTGGCACTTAAACCATTACTGTATAAACAACGTGCTATGCAACAGTGACACTTTAACCATTACTGTATAAACAACGTGCTATGCAACAGTGACACTTTAACCATTACTGTATAAATAACGTGCTATGCAACAGTGACACTTTAATCATTACTGTGTAAACAACGTGCTATGCAACAGTGACACTTTAACCATTACTGTATAGTAATTCCGCATATTGCTCACATAAAATACCTTTCTCTGGTTGTAAAAGGTTGTAGTGCCACTCATAAATAGTGTTCGTTACACCACTAATAGGTATATTATATCAATATATGATAACCACGTAAGATAAATACAACAAAGAGACAGTTTCACATGAAGTTATTTCTACTATAGACCAGGCAAACAATATTAGGCTGAGTTGTAAATGCCGTTATCCTGGGGAGCAGAAGCTAGGCTACCGCAGAATGACGTAATTTAACTCTGGCTAGAATAAATACGAATAGTAAGTTTAGTGCAATGGTTACACATCAAACTTTTATTCATGGAAGATCAAATTGTGCATTTGTTGCAATTTCAGTGGAATGTTTAAGCTACTCTATTCTAGTTTCAGAAAATAACGCATTTAATTTTAGGTAATTTTCAAATAAATAAAATAGAAATATCATTTTTCTCAAAACTAAGGCATAATATGCATACATATTGGTTGAAAATGCATTCGCTCGACGTATTCATTTGTCTAATGGCCTCAGGCTCGCAGTGCATGTGAAGTGCAGGGATAGCCATGTGCAAATCCTTAGATCTACATGATAATTTCAAACAAAGTTTTTACTACCTTAATAACAGGTTCTAAACAATCTGCAATAAACATCACTTGGCTATGCTTTGTTGTTTCTCACAACTGGAAGAAAGCCCTCATTTTACAAACACGTTGTTTCCTCACGTTACATAAACCTAGCTCATCAAATGTGAGATCATGAATTAATGATAACCCCTTGCAATTAGGAAGCTCTCTTGAAAGATTGCTGTAAGTTGATGTGATTGCTGAGCCAAATGCGGGGAGTTGGATTGCTTACATCACTCACACAATATTTAAATGACACAGAAGTTAGCAAGACATAATTTGGCACATGCCACTGTCTTTGGCCGCCAATGGACGTTATATCTGGCCATACGGAAACTGTTTCACTACAGAACCTTAAGCCAGAAGAATCCCGCAAAAATCAAACTCCAACTTGTTTACCTGTGATTATAGCACATTTGCTACGTTAGTGCCCTTTTGATACACAGCAAAGGCATTAGGCTGGCCCCGTAGCTCAGCCGGTAGAGCACCTCCTGTCGTATCAGGGGTCCCGGTTCGCTTCCCGCCTGTGGGGGTGCTCATTTTTCTCCAACCAAGATAATTCCCCATCTTCCCCAGAGTCTGGAAGCTTGAATGTGTGCGTGATCTAATGATTAAAACTCAACGAATGCGAGTTAACTGTTAAAACCTTCGCTATGTTCCAAAGGAGAACGGCCGCCGATATGGCCATTGCAGTTAAAGGAAAAAAAAAAAAAAAAAAAAAAGCACCAGACCTATTTTTGACGCAACTTTTATCTTTTGGTAGTAAAAATAACAATATAAAATACTAATTTTCTGTTTTTCTGTCTCTCTGTCCCCTCTCATATGTTTATAGCAGCACCGTTCTACTTTAAACAGATTAAAGTGAAGGAGAAGGTCAAAGTGAAACTGTTATACCTATTTACAGATGCAATTCTACACATCCTTCCCATTACGGCTTAAAACCAGCATGTGCAGTGTTCATCAAGGATTACAGAGTCTCCAAGTCAAGAGACATTGCTGTCCTACTAGTTTACATACTATATTCCCTGTTTAAAGCCGCAGTAGTACTCCTTTGTAACTCTGCTGAGCCAAGAAACCCTTGCAAGGGTTTACAGTTTAGATTGTACGGGAGTGTGGTTTTCCTCAGTTGGAACACCAGGAAGCGCTTTTGATGTCATTATGTACGGATATACGCTCAAGTCATATAACTGTGATACTTGTGCAGTCCAAATTTTAATTTCACATATGACGTATGATCCAAATCGTAAACAGTTCCGATCTTAAAATAGAAAAGCATTTAAATTGTAGCTTAACGTAAGATTGTAGAGACTATACTAGCAATGTTAAACTGTCCTATTTATGACCCATTATAGCAGAAACTGTACAAGTTGTTACAGGTATAAATTTATCGAAGTCATACGTGTATATTTTCCCGCGAGGCAAAATGCGGAGTGGGCAGGCCTCGCGATAACGAATACTGTTTCGGAACTGAGTTCGACTGCCTTCTTCAAATGATCTCACACTACTTGGGTCACCAATTCACACACTGAAGTGTCAACAAGTGGAAGCAAAACGGATAGTCTATACTAACAAGCGTTGTTCATTTCTGGGTACAGCTACGACTGTTCAGACAACATCAGACAATAAATTGATGTGTTTGTGAGGAAAAGAGACAAAGAGAAAAAACACACTGAAAGACATACTTATTAAGATACCATTTATCAAATGATCTGTGCTTATGATACTAACATTCTGTATAAGCTACCATGTTCAAATTTTTTCTGCTCAACCATCATACTTTTCTAAACTCGCTGTAGCAGAATTATAATATACGGTCTATAATTAAATTTTGAATCTTCTTTTAAATAGTCGTGAATCCTTCGCGATGAGGTTTTACTAGAGCTTATAAATTTATTAAGATTTCCTTCCTTTTCTAACCGTAACATTTGTTTAGAAGCTGCAATGCGGTACTTTTGTCACAGCCATTCTCTCCGACGAGAAGAATGCTTTTAGTGAAGAAGCAACAAAGTGAACCCAACGTTATTTTGTGAGAGAAACTAGATAAAGATGAACTACTCGAGGCCAACATAAGGAAGCCTTGAATCATCCCACGGAACATTAACCTTTCCTTGGCCAGACAAACTCGCTAGTTAACACACTGCCAGCCGCAAAATACAATTCGGACAGCATAGGATAGGAAAACGCAAAGCGCATCAGAAAGAGTAAGAATGAGTTGTTGCACTTCATTCTTCAGCTACTCCTGTTAAAACCTGTTAATCGTAAAAACTGTAACCGATAGTCAATGAAAATTGCTCACACGATAGTGCCATTGAACAATTATTAACGAAATTGTGTGTTAAATGTATGTTAAATTCTTATGTCTTTCTCTACCCAGTATAGTTAATATTATATAGTTTATCCAAACTGTTCTTATAAAATCTTATTTTTTGTCTACAACATGTTAACCAAGATAAATAAGGTAGATAGAGACATTGCGTCACGTCAGCTCATACTGTTATACGTGCTCGCAGTGAAACCGAGTCCATCGCCTGACGTCACTGCGTTCTGTACTACTGCCGCAGGGTAGCAGGAAATAGTTTGAGTGAGGAATGCAGCAATGTAGAGATGGTGATATATCTGGTGATAACGTGCACACGTTATTACAAGTGACGCGCTAACGTCACACGCTGAACTCGTGTGACATCACATCAGGCACTGCCTGCTCTCCTCTCGACTAGATCTTTATTTCATATCCTAAACGTCTGATACTATGTACACCAATTCGTGGAATTCCTTTATCTCTGGGTTGTTCCATATTTGATCTATCGAGCTATACGTTAAGGATTTTTAGTCCATTTAATTTCTCTTAAAGCTTACAAAATACTAATATTGTTCTTTATTAACATCTCAACTATTCAAGTTTAAATTCATGTTATTTGTGAGGTACACAACATTCCAAGAGCCACTTTATGTGGAACTATTTGAAAATGGGAATGTGCCGTCAAGTGAAACTTCGAGAAAAGGGATCAAATTCTAACGCTGAAATAAATCTATTTCAGCTATTACAGATTTTAAAAAGCATCTAATACATATACGATCTCCTCCTTTGTTCTATAGCTAAACAGTTGATTTAGAAATTAAATATTCCAGGGACTTCCTGTTCGTTTTAAAATGGACAAGAAATATCAGTTCTGAAGCAATTTTGTAGGCAGCTAGGACTACAGGCAGACATTTGAACTGCTATATGTCTTAAACATTCCTAAGGCTACAATAGCTAAATATAACCAAATTAAAAGTCTCTAGTTTTAAGGTGATGCATCTCTGAAAAATGGTCAAAAATTATTGTATTCCTAATTTCATAATAATTTCATAACGTGAAATCTGAACGAATCATTTTTTATTTCCAACCAGTGCTTTTAAACGGGTAATGAATTTAAACTATATTGATAAGCACGACCAATTTTAAACCTAGCTTTCTTGTTTATTACTTTTTGAAAAATCAAGAATTCTGGAGTTAAAAAATAAAGATGAACGATTTCTTTTAATCTGCGTTTTATGCATAAACATATTTGAATAAATATTTTTGTAAACTCATTTACTGAAAAAAAAAACAGGTTTTTATGTGCATATTTATTATAATCTTCGTATGAGTATGACAAGTTTCGAAGGGGAGTTTAGCATCTCGATCTATAGATCTTTTGTGTTTAGGTTCCTGAGAGGGTGATGTGAGTGGATATTAAGGGTGGTCGGATATGAGAAGATGACAGCAGAGGTCAGGGCCTCCAACAGCTACAGAATAAAGATCTCTGGTGGCTTGTGCAACCGGCTGCCCTACACTCTGTAGGCTTAAAAATCCGCTTGGGGGCCGATCCAGAGGAACCCTGAAATAGCCAACCAGGGTGAACAATAAATGAAAATGAAAATTAAATTAAATGAAAATAGGGACCGAAAATTTAAGGGATGTTATTAACCTTTGTATATTAGCCTAGCAACCGCGGAGACTCCCAAAGAAGCTCACAAATCAGGAAGATCGACCACGAGTATCGAGCCCATGGCCTCCCCAATGGGAGCCGCAGACCTGGCGCTGCGCCATCGCGCTAAAAACATCGTCGTGTATAGCACTTTTATTAGGACGATAAATTTACACAACACAAAATTAATGTTTAAATAATGATACAAGTTACATTTTAAAAATGGCAAAAACATTACTGGGTTAGACTGTTTGGCTCTCACCAAGGTGGCCCGGATTCGATCCCAGGCGACCGCAAAGTGAGATTTATGGTGGACAACACGGCACTGGGGCGGGTCTTCTTCGGGTCCTCCGGTTTCTCCCGCCAGAATTCCACCAATTGCTCCATGTTTCCTGCCATTTCATCTTGCCCTCATCTGTCATCCACTTCCCTCACTCTCAAACAAGGCATTGGGCTGATCACCCATCCTGGATTCTCTCTCTCTCTCTCTCTCTCTCTCTCTCTCTCTCTCTCTCTCTCTCTCTCTATCTCTCTCTCTCTCTCTCTCTCACTGATCCAGAGATTCCGTTCCTCAACCCGCATACGGGCTAAGAGGAACAAGAATACCCTGACACCACGTAGTGGCATAAGGGGGCAGTTAAAGGGAAAAAATTACTTATACTAGATATATCTAATAACTGGCGTACATTTTAATGAGATATCTCACACATTAACGATTTTCCGAAGTTCATAGATGCGTTACCTTATTTGCACTAAAATCCATATTAATGAACTTTGGTAATTTTTGGTCGATTTCAAGATGGGTATCCCTAATAACCCTACTTTTGAATGTTCAAACGAAGAGATGTAATGAGATACTGCACAAAAACAACAATGTAACTGAGAGATAGGCAGATTGGAGTAACAAAAAAGCAACACTTCAGGAGATGAAAAACATGTGCCATAAAACAGCAGTCACTGCGAAAACTTTGTTGCAGGTATGTTTTTATTGCAAGCCGTTACCATCCTACGTTGACTGCCATAGCTCCTCCCCATGATGAATGAAATGACTTTAAGGACATTACAAATGACACGCATGAGTTCTGGCGCCCGCTCTTTCAATGCAAAGAAAAATAAATGTCAAGCAAACAGGCCAAGATAATATTGGAGAGACCTCTGGGTTTGAAAACAGTGATCAGCGTCTCTAATTTGAAACAGTTAACATCTACATTATGTGCATCTACATTATGTTTATCGTCCGCCTCTTTGGACGCCGACGTCTTTTTCAGATTTCTTGATATTGCCTAATGCTTCAATAACCGGTTCCACCTTGATTTCTGCCATGATGTCCTCGTTCCTCTTGTGGTCAGATTTGGTATTTTCATGAATTCCATTTCGCAGGCTGCACATAACTTTGCTCATATTAACAGCTCCTTTCTGTCGAAGTCCACGAGGATGTACTGGTTTCAGGAGCTTATTTACTTTGGGGAGGAGAGAATAAACACTCAGAACTAAATAATGCCTTAAAAAGCACACATTAAGCAATTCAAACACAGAATAATGGATATTATGGAAATGGCCGACGCCTAACAAGGATTTTATACTAGCACAATTTTATAAAGAAATTATAGATAAATAGATAAATAATATCAACAAATAATTTCCGTATGTTAAAAGCAATGCATAACATATTAAACCTTAGTTACAGACAGCTAAACGGTCTGAAAGTTTATCATGGAAGTTGAAGAAACGGTAATAATATACGACAGTGTATTCTAGTGAAGAACACTATTAGCTTAAAAGTTCAGGACTTGATGAAAGTTAACAAAAATGTTTATTTTCGAAAGTCCAGTCCTTACCTTCGTGTTTTATAGCTTTAGAGAAGATTTCACTGTGGTCGATTACCGGCAGCTGCTCCCGTAATACAAATTTAACGGTCACCATCAGGGAACTTTCTGCTTAGAATTTTTGTGACGTACTTTTCGCATTATTTATTATTATTAATTATTATTATTATTATTATTATTATTATTATTATTATTATTATTATTATTATTATTATTATTATTATTATTATTATTATTATTATTATTATTATTATTATTATTATTATTATTATTATTATTATTATTATTATTATTATTATTATTATTATTATTATTATTATTATTATTATTATTATTATTATTATTATTGTTGTTGTTTTTGTTATTTTAAAATCATCTGAATAGCTCAGAAGTTACCAGATGTAATTTAATAGTTACAGGTTCATGTGATAAGATTCAGAAGTAGTTTAATTTTAGAACCTCAAACGGTCACCTCGCTACAAACTTTATTATTAGCCTCCATTAAACTTATCAGTTAACTGTTGGCAGCAGATTCACCGGTAAACGAGCTGGAGACCGCGTCAAAGGTGATGCATACATTACTTCAACATCACGTTGTTGTGTTTTAAAAAACTCCATATATTTTTGTGCAGTACTTTTTTGTTTAGCTCTTAAGGCATACACAAATTTTATTCCAAATAAAGAGGGCCTCACAGGCTATTTCCAGAAAATTCAACATAATAATTTAGAATCAAAATAATTTAGAATCATTTCTGAAGTAATAAATTTCGAAAACTGCCTAGGTAAAGTAGTTTAGGATTGGATTTTTTTTTTTTTTAAATTTACATTATATCTGGAAGATCCTGAATTTAAATTTTAAGTTATATATATATATATATATATATATATATATATATATATATATATATATATCACAGTTACGGTGTTTACACAAATAGGCGCACGCATCTTTTTCTATGGCTGCTTTTCTTAGTCTTTCAAGGGAACTCGAAACATGTGTTTCCAATGAAATCTCGATATCAAAGTTTTGGATACCTAGTAGTAGGTACCTGGTAGAGAAAGTAAAAGCACATGTTGGTATTCATATTGGACTAATAAGTAGCAATGACGAAATCTTCAGTGGATACGACTGAACCTGTAAGACTCTTAAGATCGCCCTGATGATATTTTCCCTTGTAAGAAAAACTGTGCCTTTACGTATGCAAACGACTGAAAATTATTTCATTTATCCACCCCTAAATATAGGCTTCCGGTCTCAGGCTAACTGGAAGGGGAGGGAGCACATTTTAGCATCTGCACCATTATATAAAGCATCAGATATGATTTATTAATGGCGAGTGAGGGAAAGATGCCGCTGAAATTATGGGGGAGCATAGTATGTAAATTCCCCACCAGAGGACGTGAGGGTGCTATCGCGTGATATAATTAACACCCTAACTTATGTTAATGCTAATAATTGCAGTATCATATTACATTTTAATTTCACAGTTGAGAGAGGTTATGGTTACATGATCAAATCAATCACAGATCAATCAACTTTATTTAGTAAAAGTTTTAGTTAGAGTCCCTTCGCTTGCACACAATATAAACATTTATAATTAAAATTCGCAGTAATACTTGAATTAAAATAATTGCTTCCTGGTAGGATAATTATCGTGCAAACTGTTTGTAGACAAGTTAACATTAGTCTGAATGTTTATCAGATAATGTATAGATTGATAATAGCTGAGGATGGTTTCATTAGTAAAATACACACAAACAATAGCTTTTTAATTTTAAGGAAACTCAAAGCATACTCCTATTTTCGGAAAAATCTCGATATCGAGTTTAGTAAATACTTCCTAGTTATGGTCAATTTTTAATTAGACTGATATAATTAAGGTGTTCGATGCACTAATGTGGAACCAGCGTCTAGTTACTCCAGGTGGGAAAGATAATTTGATGTCCCTAAATTTAGACGTGAATCAATTCTTACTGGAAGCGAACGTTCGACGAATTCTACAACTGGCAACAAAGTATGCGGTCGCTCGATTCATTTCTAACGTTAGCCAATCACAGATATCAGAATACCAGAATTATAAAACGGATTATACGTGGTAGAGGAGGTATATCTTTGAGATAAGCAGGATGTAGAGATAGTGATACCACAGCATGTTGCGCAGTAATTGATTTCCAACTTAAGTTTACTTAATTTTAAACATTTCGTGATATCAAAATAAAATAATTATTTATGCTGCATAGTAAAGGCAGGAATTTATTTTAGGAGTAGGAATGTTTGCGGAACGTGGCTGTACGCCAAATATAGTAATCCTGTGAGCAAAATAAAATAAATATTAATAGGTTTTGTATACACTATTTTATACAGTCCTGAAATGTGCAGATACTAATTTGATTCCAGGTCTATATGTAACTAACAAGAGGATAAATTACTCAAGAGTGAGAAACAGTCGTGTGCAGCGAGAATGAATGTTTTGTTGATTGGTTAGCAATGCTTACCTCAATGAAGCTATCACAGGCCACATCATACTGTTTTCTGTATTATTTCGATAGCACTTCCGATGTTTTTGTTCAATAGCTTCAGGAATTTGATTCCTCTCTTGGAATTAAATTACTCTATATGGTACCTGGTGCCATGTTAACCATTACTCAGATTAGAGACGAAAGAATAACGAGTCAGATGGAAGAAAGAACAAGGCTGCCAACACAAGAACAAGTTAACTACGCACCGCACATTGAAATACTAAATATGACGATTTGAAATGTGACCAAATAATGCGTTTAACATAAAAATTACTAATGTAAAAAGATACAATGAAATGTAAAAGCTGATCAAACCAAGTCAATGTATGAGGCGAATACAATAAACAGTTGCAATAACAGTTGTGATTGTACTTGAAACCGAAGTTGGTAAGAATGAAGTGACATAATAATTGTGTCGCACCCATGTGATAAAAGTATAACTTTTGATTCCTACGCATTGCGTTAAATGTAGTAGTTTTAGTTGCAGCTGTCTAAAAACAAATTCAAAACAATGACACGCAGGTGGGAGAAACTTGGTCTCGCATCGTTTGGCCACGTGACTACAGTGGCAGACGAACAAAGGAAAGTAAAGAATACAATTTTTGAGCTCACGCATCTGCTCCCTCCTTCGCACGGACAAGTGACTCCCCACTCCACATGCAGCATGTGGCAGACGATCGGAATATTAATTGTGGCAGTGGGTGATTTAATTATGAGTTTGTGCCAAATGCACATACAACAAACACATTTATGAATACTTCCTTACATTTGCAGACACCCCGAGTTAACCGATGCTCAGCTATAACGTAGAGAATTACATTTATATTATGAAATGTTCTTTCCAGAAAACGCAAATGCAAATTATTGAGCAATAATTTAATGATGACTTTAATGCATATTTACTTCATTTCAAATTCAGTTCAAGTATTTGTAAAACGTAACCTATTAATATGTGAAAATGTCTACATGTTATCAATCACACTTTGCAAACTATATTCGGAAAAAACTGTCAAAGAATGGTTTATAGAACAAAATAGAAGTGACATTGAGAGTAAGAAGAATAAAAAGTTGATGGTAGTGTACAAGCGGAAAAGGAAACACCCTGAAATGTCTTAATGAAGATGAATGATAACTATGAGGATGTAGAACAAAGATAAATAAATGCAAAATTCAAAGCATGCGATTACTGAAAGACAAATAAAGAGATTAGATTTACAAATACGTGGGCAATCAACAACTTTATTTTTCTGCGATGTAAGTACCATGAGTAGTATTTTAATATACTACAGAAACAAACAGAAGACAGCAATGAAAAATAGGCTTTTGATTTGGAGAGAAAACAATCTTTTGTGAACTCTTGAAGGCACAGCTGTAAAGAATAGATTACAGTAAAGATTTACAAAAGAATAACATTATTAAGTATTTTTCTCATAAAAGCAGAAGTCAGCCGAAAAAAAAGTTTATTTAAATCAGCAATTATTTAAGGGCATATACATAACTACATGTTAACAAACCAAATCCTGTAATTTTCAACTACGTATATTTATCAATATTTTATTATAAATTTGTACTGCAGTATAACAGGTATAAGATAGTAATCTCTTGTATCTTGTAGCGTACCAAAGGAATTACTACTATTACTGATCTATTATGCGTGGCAGGTTATAAAAGAACAGACCACGTAAGAAACGAAAAAATAAGAGAAGAGCTTGGGATCTTTAGTTTAAACAGTAAAATAATAAAGAACAAAAATGGAAAAAATCATATTTTAAGAATGGACGCGGAACGACTTCCAAGAAGTTTTTGATTATATGCCGAAGGGAAAGAGAGATGTGGGACGCCCAGCTTCACGCTGGAAGGATCAGTAAGACTCTTGAAGAGAACGGAATGGGTCACAAGGCCCAATTCTTGAAGAAACATGGAGACATAAACATGAAAACTTCGTCTTCCATATTTACAATTTTCTTTCGAAATGTTGAAACACACTAAATAAGACTACACCACGAACAATATTTTGAAGGCAATAAAATGTAAGGAAAATCAAATGCGAGAAAAATACGTTTGGAAGTGTAGTAGATAGGACTATCGTGAACAGAGACTGTTTTATATATATATATATATATATATATATATATATATATTAGATGATACTTCAAAGCCTTTGGCGTATAACTTTAAGAAATATAACCTAACCTTTATGTATAAGGCAAGCTTCATTTCAACATTTCCTTACAAACAATAGACTTTACCGGTGTACTACAACTGCCGAATGTAAACACTGCCAACTTTTGTTTGCTCTTGACATAAGAGGCTGGATTTATGCGAGCATCTCGTGGTGGTGGTGGTGGATATATTTGACAATACATTTATAACGAGCATTTAATTTTAGGTGCACTTTACTCAGAAATTAAGTTTACTATTAAACTGCTGACCC
Organism: Mantis religiosa; assembly: GCA_030765055.1. Lineage (NCBI taxonomy): Eukaryota > Metazoa > Arthropoda > Insecta > Mantodea > Mantidae > Mantis > Mantis religiosa. Next base: position 143,983,830 of record CM060950.1, read on the forward strand.
TATTTGAATACGTCAACTGAGGGTTTAAGTTTATGCACAACACTAATAGTTGAAATACGGTTAATTTAGTTTTTTCAGTAAAATTAGCCTTGAAAGGCTGTGGAAATGTTTTAAAAGTTCACCATGAAAACGGCTGTCAGAATACAAAGAAGTTGCTTAATGAATGTATGACTATTAGAATTAGAATTTTTTATAAAATGTTACACTGCATTTTGAGGTCTTTGATGGAAGGATAAGGGTTTTCTGGAACCCAGTATGTTCTAATATTTTAATAAATAACGCACTTCATTGGTATATAGAGCTGTTTTTGTCTAACTTGGATACCATAATATACATAAACCAATATGCTTTAATAAATTAAGGAGAATATGCCACATTCATAATGAACATCACTTGTGTCTTCAGGATTACTTAATTCTTGACTTTATTACTAATTTAGCACATAAGAGTGCAACATACCATTCAGCCTTTGTTTACTTGGTAAGGTTTCGTCCATTTGGTTTCTTATCTGGTGTTTTTTTCCTCCTAAGTAAATGTCAAGGCAATTGATATATATATTGTCATAACAAAGTTCGATATGTGGGTCACTAACCGCAGTATTTCTTCACAATAAGGAAAATGATAATTTAAGAGTACAAATACTTTGCATTTATATAAACTTAATTGTGGAACCAAAGTAATCATTCTGAGTTAAGGGAAATATTTTTCGTTAACAAGTGACAACCACGATTTCAATTGAATAATAAAAGTATGTCCCTCATATCATAAATGCCTGAATTCCGAAGCATTAACAGAAAGTTTGCAAATGGTTTGCAAACCAAAGTAGCTTATTAAAAATGAAGAAATTTCCAAGACTACGTTGTGAATTATTCAGAAAGTTTATACTGGTGTAACAGTAGTACAAAATAGAAATAACAATAGTATACAAATGGCTTAGCAGTAGCGACTCCAATACAGAGACACTTGTTCGGAGTTATAGAGCAGGAAAGTGGGAACTAGTTGCAAGTCCTAATTTCATACACAGGCAATTTTTTTGTTCTGTCAAAATTATTTTGACAGAATCATTTCCTTTCTCATGACAACACGAGAATGCTTGAATAGTGTTTCCGTTGGTACGTCTTGGTTAAAGTAGTGCACGTATGGCACTATTTTCTAAGTTCCTGTCATTGCTACGGTGGGAAATCTGAAGCACGTGTGTTTGACATAAGAATAATCACAAGGTGCCCTGCTGTGGCCGGAATGTAATGCCTAGCTGTACCGGGACCGTGTGCTAGCCCGCCGACGTATTGATCGAATCTCATGCCAACCCGCTTCGGCACATACACGGCCCCAAAACTTGCTGCCTAAACTAACCTCAAGAGACCTCGGAGGATGACAGCTATTAAACAAAGAGGACCCCGCATCCCGCATCCGTCTTAACCGAACATGCCATCTAAAATGAAGAGTTGAAACATCATTTACCTATAGGCATCACCAGCTCCTCAGCTGTAACGCCCAGCAACAGGCACAGGGTCACGACCGCCCAAACTGGCTGGTCCTCCATGACGACTTTGCCTTTGGAAATCATTGAGAAGGAGCAGTGTCTTGTCACATTCTTGCTTGTATCACGTGTACTTTCGTTTATTCCCGTTGATGTATCGCGGATATCTCACGGGCCGCGCTGATGTTCACAATCGAGACCGAAAGTTACTGAACACGCGGACCACGCGCCGAGAACATACCGCCACGCCGGATTTCGATACTACGACATACCGAACGCTACGAGCTTAGATCCATGACTGTCAGCTCTCCCTGTTTTCCTTTCCACCCACGGAATCACGGGAACGACAACGAAGATGGTCGGGTCGAGTCGGCTACGGGGGGAATGGAGTGGGGGAACAGCACTATACTTTGTGTTAGGGTGCGCGAGAAAGTAGTTGATAGCATTGTTCACAGCAACAATGATCCACCACAGCTTCTCCCATCTACCGGCAGCGGGATGAACTTGCTCCACACGTTTATGCTGTTCATTCAGAGGTTTAAAAGCGTAACACTCAACTTTTACTTTCAAGGCAGTTACCGCATTTCAGTATTGAGATACAAAACAGTACAGCTTCGTAAACTGTAAACTGTAAAATGATAGCGCTCTCATACTTTGTTCAATCCAAGGGAGTGATAGCTTTCTTAAAGAGGATATGAAGTTAACCCAGTACTGAAATTGTTATCGTTACAAATCAATTTTTTCTCTATAATCCTACCATCAACACTATCATAAATAATAATAATAATAATAATAATAATAATAATAATAATAATAATAATAATAATAATAATAATAATAATAATAATAATAATAATAATAATAATAATAATAATAATAATAATAATAATAATAATAATAATAATAATAATAATAATAATAATAATAATAATAATAATAATAATAATAATAATAATAATAATAATAATAATAATAATAATAATAATAATAATAATAATAATAATAATAATAATAATAATAATAATAATAATAATAATAATAATAATAATAATAATAATAATAATAATAATAATAATAATAATAATAATAATAATAATAATAATAATAATAATAATAATAATAATAATAATAATAATAATAATAATAATAATAATAATAATAATAATAATAATAATAATAATAATAATAATAATAATAATAATAATAATAATAATAATAATAATAATAATAATAATAATAATAATAATAATAATAATAATAATAATAATAATAATAATAATAATAATAATAATAATAATAATAATAATAATAATAATAATAATAATAATAATAATAATAATAATAATAATAATAATAATAATAATAATAATAATAATAATAATAATAATAATAATAATAATAATAATAATAATAATAATAATAATAATAATAATAATAATAATAATAATAATAATAATAATAATAATAATAATAATAATTTAAAAACAAAGTCTATTTTAATAATTTCGGAAACCAGTCAACCAGTTATGAATATTTCTTTTACCTGTGAAAATCAACGTTGATCCCTACGGTAATTGGCTATGAAACATTTTATAAAATGTAAAAGCTTGAGGTGGAGAGTTAGTGGAGTATTAATTTTCATGCCATCAAAATTAAATCAGATTTTAATATGATACGTTATCTTACCCTTTGTCATTGACACCCTATTTTTTGTAACCATGCATTCTCAGTAAGAGTATTGTAATTTAATTACAACAGCACAACATAAAGGCAATTATGAACACGTTGCAGCAGGAAATAGATTTTCCTTCATCACCCTTCTATAGGGTAAAGAAATGAGCACCAGGTTTAATGTCACGAGTTTACCAAAGGCATTCACACATTTTGGCGTGAAGAAAGTTGCTAACAGCAATTTTGTTACTCTCCCCAAATGTTCAGGGTGTCATTCTCCTAATGATAGTATTAAACGTGTTATTATCACGTCACTTCAGGCTCCGTTTCTTCGCTATGACACAAATTAAACAAGTCACTGCCTGATATATCTCGAAATATGTTCGTAAGAATATTTGTCCTCAATACCGAATTTCATACACGGTTTGGGAAATAAAATTAAAAACTATCACCTAAATGGTGTAATATCAGGATCGGTTATGGTTACACACTTTTCAGTATTTAAAGGAATAAACATACCATTTAAATGCAACGTGCATACGCCTGTAAATAGTGCGAGAAGATTTAAAATTTCTTTTCTCACATTTTTGCTACGTTAAAATATTGCAGTAATGCAATATTTGTTCATTTACTTTCAAATTTTCAGTCACATTCTTGAAAGTGAGTGATAAATTGTAAATTAGTATTTTTTAATATTAAGCAGTGTTGAATTTAGAGTTATTCTAATACTTCAATTCATAACTAATTTTTTAAAAATTAGAAGTGTTATGTACTAAAATTTCTTACTATTCTAAAAGTTTTAAATTAAACAGCGGTGTAATCATCGATAGTAAAGAAAAATGTAAGAGAAACACTCACAGATTTACGAAGTTCACATTTTCGTCATGAAAGAATTTCACATAACAATGATTTCATTTTAGTTATTTACAGATAATTTTCTAAGAATTAGGTGCCTATGAGCATGAAAACTAATGCGCGTATAATTAAGGATTGCTTGTGGAAAATGTAGTAAGTGACAAACAACAAAAATTTAAGGAAATGAAAAATACTTGTCAAATACTTGATTTTTATTTAAATATGAAAAAAGTATTTTTCTCGTGCTATTTTGTTAAAAATAAATTAACTTGATCTGCTGAAGTTGTTTATTGTTTAAAGTATATAGGTACAAAGATTTTTTATTTGTTTATTTTTCATTTATTTATTTATTTTGCAAAAGAAACTACGTTTAGCAACTTGCTGAAAGTTTGCATTCATTAATACAAACACAATTAATTACAGATTACCCTGTAAAAGTAACAAATTTGATACGTTGATGAAATTAACCTTTAAATTGAAAACTGTTTTCTGTGAAGTCAATAGTCTTTCACTGGCAAATATTTATGTAAAAGTCGTAATATTTTGCATTCAGAAGTCAAGCATGGTCAAAAGATGTTTCTTTTTTCACCACCTGTTGCATAAGATGAATTGTTTTACAAAAAGTTCTGAATATAGTATTTTCTGGCTCTTATTACTGTTTTCCACAAGCACAACCTCATTGTAATTATGTTTAAGATGGGTTTGTAAAATAAACAGCATTTCAAGTAATATAACAATTTGAGTTTGTATTGTGACAAGAGCAGGCTTTTGTTAGTCAACCATCTCTTCAGCTCTGCAAACATGTGAAATGATTCATACGTTCTGAAGGTAAACAAGTGACCCTAGACAAATGCCATTGGCTAAAGTATCGGTTCTCTGATGAGTAATCTAAGTAGTGAGGTAAACTCTGCGGGTAAACTGCTATTCTGCCCCTGGAAGTGTGAAGACTTCCATGATTTCTTGTACTTTCGCTACCATTTATTTCGTCATCACAGGTTCGAGAGGCTTTTTCGGGACTATGTATAGAAAGGAGATGTGTGTATCTGTTTACTTTTTCATGCATGCATTGGCATTGTACTTTATATGCACAGTTCTAGATTATTCACATATGAGTCATGTTTTCAGGTGGTAAATGGGTTTCCCACATGTCCACATATTTATTCTTCCTCGATGCACCTCCACAATATTTACATACGTGTCAAGTAGATTTATAGGACACTGGGACCGAGTTTTATGATCTTTACTTGAAAATTGGCACTCTTATATGAGTTAAGCAAGAAATGACTGCAAAATCTCAAATCTTTAGTTCGAATATTTGCTCAGATAATGGATTTTTTCGCTAGTTCAAAAATATTTTTTAAGCTGCTTTGTGCATCCACATTGTTTAGAGAAGTATGACAGTACATTTTCTACTACTTTAGTCAAGTGAAATTGGAATTGAAATATTTTATTATTTTTTTACATCGAAATCATTTTTAGTTTTTATGAAGTTGTTGGTGTTAAAAAGCAGCACACACACACACACACACACACACACACACACACACACACACACACACACACACACACACACACACACACACACACACACACACACACACACACACACACTCTCTCTCTCTCTCTCCACACACACACACACACACACACACACACACACACACACACACACACACACACACTTCTCTGTTAGTACATACACTTGCGTGCCTGTTGAGATGTTTTGTAAAATGCACCTGAAGCTGTAGGGACAACACATATGGAAGTGTACCTACAATGAGTTCTCCATATCTGACAACAGTGATAATAATAACATTAACAATTCGACGTATATTGAAGCCTAGGGTTGCCAGATTTCCAAGAAAAAAATACGGAGTGGCTAATTTTTTAACATTTTTTTAAACTAAGAAAGATAAATTGGCAAACACACATTATGTTGAACATATAAACATTAAATTATGCACATTAATAACCTTCCATGTGCTCTTCAATCTGACATGCTACATTTAATTGTACTTCACTGAATTCTTGGAAGTTTTTAATAGCTCTACATAACATTTTGCAGAATTATAAAATTCTGAACAGGATTTATTCTCATAGTTCACTGTCACCTGGAGCTCTGCCTTATTGTGTTTCACTGCATGATACACTAAACCAAGTTCACACGCTGTGATATTGTCATATAATTGTTTATTGTTCAAATTAACAAAATAATTTGAAAGTTATTTCCAACTTCAGCATTACATTTTTCCTTGTTTAGATGCCCCTTATACCGTTCATGCTGCCTCAAATCACTTTGTCCACCATGAGAAATGCTGAAATCTTTCCTGCACGTGGTACAAAATGTCCGATGTCGGCTTTACCCATGGAAATATATCTTCCCATTTCTTGAGATATGTTTGATGACGTCTGGCCTTCAATTTCTTCCGTGGAGGAGTCTTTGATGGATCCTCTTCACCCTCAAATAATTTCCAACTATCGTTGTATACGATCACCAACAATTTAGGCTTAGCTTCCAACAACCACGCTTAAAATAGATTTACAACATAGAGTAGAACGGTAACAGAAGTGGAACTGAAAGGAACTGAAAGCAACTGAAATACAAAATCAGAGAGACATTAAATTCGCTTATTATCGCTGGCAGAAATGTGCTGCTCTGCTGCTGCATGACGACACACACATGTACCTACATATTCTCCTCCACAGGAGAGAAAGTCTCCGAGGGGTGAGACACAGGGGGTTGGCCGAAGGTCCCCACACCCTCCCTGGACAGGTTTATGACACCCCATGTCATTACAGTTACAGACCATTCAAAAACATTCTGACGGCTTCTACTCTTGTGAATGAATCTTCTCGGCTTTAATGTACGGAGTGAATGGGGCGCACATTCCTTACAGGGATTTTCTTTGCGTTGCTATACTTATACCTGCGTTGATTTAGAAGGCACTTCTGATACCAGCATTCGCGAAATGAAACAAATCAAAGTGTCATTTTCCAAAGATTACACAAACTTTATGAGAATATTTAAGTCATTATATATAATTCAATAATTCGCAGTAGGCAAATAAAAACGGAGAGTTGTTGTTTTTGTTTTTTGTTATTTACGTCCTCCAACGTTAAGTCATATCGGACTATGAATGGAATGGGTGAAATGATGCTCAAATGAGACCAGGGTTCATGGAGCTTAGAGTTACCCGACATTTGTCTTGAAGGATAAGGGAAAACCCCGGAAAAACCTTATCCAGGTAACTCACCCTGACCGACATTCGAACTCGGGATCTCTTGAACGTGAGGCAGACGTGCTACCACCACGCTACCGAGGCGGGCTAAAAAAAAAAATAACCGAGAGTTCGCATCATAAATACCAACAGCATTTCCACGGCTTGGATATTAACTACTTCCGGTTTGATTACTTTATTGCGTCCGAGAAAGTAATAATAATAATGATAATAATAACAATAATAATATTAAATTAGACCTCTTCCTACATATTCAAATGCATATTTAATTAATGCCTATGGTCCTTCATTTGTTTACAAATTTCATAGGTTCAAAACAAAAAGGTACTTCTAGATTATCCATTCAGATGGTTGTGCCTTTTTATTTTGTTAATGTAACATTTTAGGTTTAACCGACATCATTACATAACCCAGTGCATGGTACCAATAGCCTAATAAAGCGTGATGAGGTGATTTGTTTTTAAAGAGAATGCAAGCATAAAATACTTTGTGTGCATTTCATAATAATTATGTTTCATTGTTTGTCTCGATCTGAATCATTAAAAAGCAACAATAAATACGAATCCTGTTCTGGAGCTTAATCGGATTTTTCGAGTGTGCATGCACCTATAGTAATTATTAGAACATAGACATGGAAAGTCGATGATCGTAAATCGAAATTAGTGTAAGGGATTCAACATTCTTATTTCACTTACACATACAACTTATCTAAGCATAAACATTGAATAAACACAAAATCTTACGGTGTCTACAAGTTGACCTTAATTTGTACAATAAAGGAACATTTTGAGAACCACGACCTAGTTTAGGCTAAAAACAGCAAAGTTATTAAATTACAAATATCTAAATACACTTGGAGAACTGCTCAAGAACTGATGATTTGTGTTCTTCCGGTTTATTTTATTTAGCCAATATTGCATGAAGAATTATACAAAAGTATTATATATATATATATATATATATATACATAAGTGAATTAAATGCTAAAAATTAATAACTAATTATAGCCTCCAAACTTGAAAATAACAAAAGGCTATATATTAACTTATTGTAAGTAGTTTATACACACAAGACACAGACACATAAACATTTGCAGTTTCATCGTTGATGTTTGTGTGTTTTTGAGAAATACAACAACACTGCTGTACAAAATACTATTTCACAACGAAATTGTTGTAAATCTTTTCTTAAAATGCATAAAACTTTCTTTAAGGTTTTTGAACACTACGTTAATGGCCCATGATCAGTTCCGTGGGTTGGGAATAGCGCGTTTAGCTATTGTTTCGTGGTCCAGTGCTCGATTCTCGGATGTAATAGCATTGAAATGTTTTCATTGGACATAAAGGTTTGGTAATATTCGGTCAATTTGAATATACGACCTTCCGTCCTTTGACAAATAATTCTCTTTTAAACTATGAGTTTCATTTCCCTCGGACGGAGATACACACTCCTATGAGCAAATTTTAAAATTGTGACTTTCAGAAATGTATGTGGAAAACAATAAAGGGGGTATCAGAATCTGGTGTTTAAGCGGTTAGACCGTTTGGCTCTCGCCAGGGCGGCCCGGGTTCGATCCCAGGCGACCGCAAAGTGAGATTTGTGGTGAACAACATGAAGCTGGGGCGACTTTTCTCCGGGATTTCCGGTTTCCCGCGCTACCGCATTCCATTGGTACTCCATCTTCATTTGATGTATCATCAGTGTCACCGCCTGCGGTGCCGCATGTAGTAAAAGCGGGCGTTAAACACTGCACACACATATGCACCGGTCCTCGTGGACGTACATACATAGCTGCTAGAAGGTTTTCTGTCGCGTGGAGGTCCGCGGGTACACATCCCAGCTAGGGCATGTTTCCTGACTTAAAGTCGGTGCTTAAATTGAGTTTAACTCTCTATTAGAGCTCACGGAACGCCCCCATTAGTAGCAGGAGCAACCAAACAATTCAATAATGATTGTAGTAATAATAAACCGTAGTAAAATTACTTTATAGTAAGTTAAATGATGATGATCATGAAAGCGGAATATGAAATCACTTGTGTCTGAATTTGCTTTAGCAGGAACCTATGTTTATGTTAAAAGTTTGGAATTGCATAAAAAAATAAACTAAAAAATAAACTAAACGTGCACTAAAAATAAACCAGAAACCTTCTTCTACGCATGCAACGCCATCATTGCCGAACTGCAGTAACCTCTAGCGTTTGAAGAAAGGAATGAGTTATCATGCTACAAATTTATTTACTTTAGTGTAAATATGTTTGCTTTGTGTTAATAAATATATTGATGACAATATTAAAACTAACAATAATAATAGTAGACGAACCTCATCTAAACTAAAACAAAGTGTTGGAACTTCAGAGATCTCTCTGAAGCTGTCCCTGTACACACACGCGCGCGCGCGCACGTACACACACACACACACACACACACACACACACACACACACACACACACACACACACACACACACACACACACACAAAAGCATTGTTAACCAAGCCTGGGGAAGGACCAAGATTCTGTGTTACAATTTGACGTGAAACACCAGAAATCTGACAGCCTTACCTCCAGACAAGAGGAGAAACAATTGCAAGTGAACTCATCAGCCAGTCTCCGAGCGTCCTATTGTAGCTATCACTTCGCAAGCGAAAACAATAGACAACTGTAGGGACCGGAAGTGGTTTCATTGGCTTGCCATTTTCGTAGGTAGCTGTCTTCCATTCGAGACGCTTCGTGTTGAGAAAACGAAATATGACACTGTCGTTCTTTACAGTTAACAATTGTTTGCTGCCAACTGTCCAGCTTTACCCGAACCTTTGTCAATGTTCTCCATGCATCAGTTGTCATTCATGACACTTTTATGACACAGTTGCTCACACTTTTGTACCTCATAAAAACATAACAGTTCACTCACCACAGTATTAGATGTATGTATAGACCAAAACACTTAACGGCGTGTTTATAAAAAGTAAGGATATGTTTTCGTTTCCTTATCAAAATAAGTCGAAAGATTGAGAAAGAATTATGTCAGCGAGTATTACCATGCTTAGAGTGTCTACATATGTCAATTATTAAAATGTTATTTCAGGTTCTTGTATTTGTGAGTTAAAATATTTAGTAAACATTGATCGTCATTTATATTTACCGATTCAACGTCCTCCAACGTCCTCCAACGTAAGTCAAATCGGACAATGAATGAAATGGGTGACTGAAGCTCAAATGAGCCCAGGATCTATAGAGCTTCAAGTTACCCGATATTTATTTTTCAGGATAAAGGTAAACTCCGGAGGAAGAAACCTTATGCAGATAACACACCCTAATCGAGATTCGAACTCGGGACCTCTTGAACGTAGGCAGAGACGCTAAAACATATCTACGCTAGAAAGGCGGACGAAAACTGAATGGTGGACACTCCTGGAATTAGTACGGGGGCGGAGCACGGCCCGACGCCTGATATGAGAGAGGAGATGACATGAAACGAAGGTAAAATGGTGAAACGAAAGATAATGATAGAAAATTGGTAGAATGAATGGGGGGAACCGGAGAACCCAAAGGAAAGTTATTACAGACGTTACCATAAATCCCTTTTGTGAGAGTCAAATGGTTTAACAATTCAGCTATGACACTGGCAATACAAACTGTAGACAAGACAAAATTACATTCTCCAAATCGATTGAGTTAATCCTCCTGTATTTAAAAACACTGAAAATTGCAGGGGCATAAGATATTTAGTTTTTGTTGTTGTTAGTGCTGAGGATTTACCAGATCTTGCTGCATCTGACTCAATAATTACATAGTACTTAAACTTAAAACACTCCAAAACCCCGCAGGAAGATTTTAGTAAGGAATGTGTAGAGTTTAACACCCGCTCTTACTACACGCGGCACCGCAAGCGGTGACACTCACGATGCATGAGATGAAGATGGAGCACCGATGGAATGAGATGTCGAGGGAAACCGGAGATCCCGGAGAAAACCCGCCCCAGCGCCGTGTTCTCCACCACGAATCTCACTTTACGGTTGCCTGGGATCGAACCCGGGCCGCCTTGGTGAGAAGGAGTGAGAAAATGTAGCATATATATATATATATATATATATATATATATATATATATATATATATATATATAATTTTCCATATCTATATAAACTTAATATTTGCACTTTTAGGTACCTATACTTTCAGTATCTAGCCACACATTATTCGGTACATACACAAATACATAGCCCCTCAAAACGAATTTAGAGCATTTCTCTCAACTGAATATATTATGATTTATTAAAGTAATTAAAGCATTATTTATACTTTGTCCATGGATATGTTAACACGTAAACGTTGTTTAAAATGAAGCTATAAAAAACCATTATAACTACTAGGCCCACTACATGTAGATCCTGGGAAGAAGCATTTCACGCGAAGAGTATCCGCACCATCTACCCGCAAACGCTCGAAATATCACGCCGGCATTCCAACTTGAAAGATGAAAAAGAAACGAAGTGAAGAAGAGAAAGAAGAAAATGAGTCAGGGAATTAAAGAAATTGCATCGGCATTTGCCTAGCGACAAGAGAAACCTAGGAAACTCATAGTGATCAGTCGACGGGGATTGAACCCATGGCATTCATAATTTGGGCCGGGAACGTTACTAGCTGAGCCGTCCCCCTCGGTTTAGATAGTGTATATCACGTTGCATATTCATGGAAGTCCAGGAAAGAGAGCGTTTTCACAGCACGACCTTTTATATGTAGTTGATTGGCCTAAAGTAACTGGAATTTTCTCGTAGAAACGTGTTCGAATTTCATGGATTTTAAAGAAAAAATTTGAAAACATTCCTTAGGCCGAGCTTGAAATGCACTAAGAACTTTAGTTGTAGTCTTAGCATTCCACTGTAGTACACTATCACAGAGCGTTTATAGTACGCCTGTTACGGCTGCCTGAACGATGTGCTGAAGGGTGAATGTACCCTCTTGCAATGAGCAGAACAAGGCGCAAGTAAACTGCCGGAGGCAGGTGGTCTTTCTTCCATAAGGTACGCAGGATCAAGTCCGGAATTCTAAGCAGCTTTGTCGATGTGGCACACCCATTTTACTCCAAGACCACACAAGAAACTCCTATTTATTTACGGGTTCGACTCCCCATAGTTTCTTTTTCATTGTTTACTTGCTTCTTTTTCTTCATAATAGCAGTGACATGATCACTGCCTCGATCGCCTTTTCAAACATTCATTTAATTAGCTTTAAGTAAATATTATAATAAGCGTTGGCAAGAATATGCAGTTTGTAAAAGCTGTAGCCATAAAAATAAAGAATAGTGTAGAGAAAATCATTATTTTTAATTAGAAAATAATTTGATAACTTATAACATTTTAATAAAGGGCGCCGGGGTAGCGCGGTGGTTTCGTTCGCGGCTCCCGTTCTAAGGGTCCCGAGTTCGATTCCCGGCTCTGGGGTTGGCGATTTTAAGTCGGCCCTATCCACGCCTTCACCTCTGTCTAGCACACGTGAAGTATCCCCTATGCCCAACGTGGTTCGGAGTCCACGGTAAAAACTGTAGGTCCTCTCACCTCACCGCCATCTTCACTATCACCCTATCATCGGAGGTAATGGACACCGCCCTCTGGGTGCCTCCACCTGAGAAATGGGTCCGGTCATCACTTGGTGGGGTGAGGTTACCCCGAAGGCCAAGGTTGCCATGTGGGGAGTGTTAGTAACTAACTAACTAACTAACATTTTAATAAATATATTTGGTTTAATCGTTTATTAAATAATTGCATGAACTGCACAAAATAAGGGTAGAATGATTCTGTTTATATTTTCTACATGGGAATACCATGCACTTCACAAATTTAATGATAAAAATGACGTTTGACTTGCATTTTAAATCTTATAATGCAACATATTTTGCAAATGTTTTATGGGACACTAAATGATGGCAATTTGTCAGTATTTATGAAATCCTCTTCTTTCTAATATATGGCACTTTGAAAGAAGGCCAGGATTATGGGCTATAGGACGTAATACATGACAGCAGAAAAAATATGTATTAAAAAAACATGGAACTTAGACCGTATTTGCTGTTTACACTTTCTCTGGACCAACGAAAATACATTTTGGAGAGCAGATTTAAGCGTTCCTCAGAAAGTATATTAAAGTCGCCTATGCACACACTACCGAAGGGCAAGATCATTCATAAGCCCGCAATATCTGCAGTTTGTCCGGAAGTTATTACCGTAGTTGCATGCAGTTTATCTTATCTATTATTTAGAAAAAAATACTGGTAGTAACAGTTTTGGAAACTAAGTATTTTAAATTGTTTTGTTAAGAATTAAATGAACTAGACTTTAGTCACGGCTATAGGAGAAATCTCCTTAAAACGTTTTGCTGGGATATATTTCTTATTTAAATCCTTCCATTTACAAGAAACATGAGCATTTTTGGTATAGTGTCCATTAAGATGTGTTTCTGGAACGTTAATATAGTCCATCTTCTATTAAATGCAGTCGTGAAGTAAAACCTAAAGTTGGGCGTTTGGTGAGGTAATTTTCTGATACCCTCTTTGCTGCTAGTTGAATAAGAGCGAGTTTTTAAAGAACAATATAAAAGGCTACTAAGTAAAAGGTACCAAAGGTGCATCAGAAGAAACGAATAAGCAGGATATTGTCTATTGTCTGCCAGAGGGCAATACCTTACGGGATTGGTAGAGAGGGAAAGCATTGTCATTGTACTTCTGTTATTCAAAGATAGGGGCTCTAAATGTAATGAAAAAAGGGTCTTTGCCAATTTTAATGAAGACTTAGTAATTCGTTTGTATTCCGAACTTCAATATATGAACATCTCTTTATTCATCTGTGTACATGCTTTCAATGGGTCCAAGACAGAGAAGTTTCCTAGTTAATATTCACAATCTATAAATGTATTAAATATAACAATAATGGCCTTTAACACTTACTAAGAGCAATGAAAGCTCTTTCAAGATTGTTATGTAGCATTTTAATTACAACTCGTATCTACCATTTTAATTTACAGCGCGAATTTCATGTGAATGAGTTTTCCTTTTACCGTGGTCATTTTGCAGTTCTTCATAGAGCTTTGTCCTGCCATGCATGCCCCTATTTTTTCAATCTTTACTTCAGGATGGCTCCATCGTTATCGTTTTTTTTTTCATACTTCGTTTCTCCGTTTCGCCCCCCCCCCCTCCCAGTCAACTTTGGTCTTTCTTTACGTATAACGTTACAATAAACCAGTCCCCTTCTGCTTCTAATTGCTCATTACTGCACCGAACACAGAACTGTTGTTCTCCCCATCGACCTTTCACAAAAGAACACGGAAGTCCTCTCTTCCCGCTTCGAGCTGGTGTATCGTCTACAGGACTCATCTTCTCTTGCTCTATCGCTCACTAAGCTCGTAAAACAGCACACGGTGCTATATGTAACACAATCTAGTAGCTCTGTATGACCGCAAGAGTTTTTAAAATATTTCTAATGCCGCCGAGCAGAGGTTAGTTCTCGCAGTTTCGCCATACTTCCCGATCAGCCTTCCAGATGTTTCCTGGATCCGAAGTACCTCACCTACCTCTCTCTCCCTCTGCAGCCGATCATGCGCCGGCTAAGCTAAACGACATATCCACCAGGGGCGGTTCCTCCATAAGGTTGCAGGTTTGCGCTACACCCACTGATTCTGAATATACAACAGGTGCATTTTGCACATTAAAGCTGTGCTTGTTTGCATTGTTTTATATACAAACATGTTTCAATTACGCTTATCGTCTGTAGCTGCCCATGACCGCAGACGTCGAAATAAACAGTGATTAGCTGTAGGAGCCGCAGGTTTGCAGCGAAGAGTTAACCTAAGATTTCGCCCAAATATAGGCTCTCTGAGGGATTTGCGGAAAGGTGAAAAGATGGGAGTGGCTTCTTATACATTGCTTAAATGGAGGTTTATAAACCTAGCTCCTCCTACTCTTAGCAACGGCTATAGCGTGACCTTCAGGCTTAGCTTCTGTGTGCTCTGCTTTTCGAACACAGGGAGAATTTAATTAAATGCATGGAGGTTATTCAGAAGAGAGCTCTGTTAAACAACAACGCCACACTTGTTCAGGTTTCTAGGTTTATGGCCACTTTGAAAGATTATAATTTTGTATTCTGGCTGTCTTTCTTCTACAAGATCATGCCCCATGTGGACATTTTGTACAATCAGCTGCAGAAACGAGACTGCAATGCAACATTTGCCATCGCCCAGCTAAACGCATTTAAAAGGGAAGTGCAAAAGGTAAGAAATAGCGTGGATATCGAGGAACACGAAGAAACTGCAATTAAGAGGAGAAGAATAGAAGATCATGATGTGAAAAGTAGAGAAGCTCTTGAAGTATGTGACATTCTTAGAGAAGCAAAGGACAGATTTAGCTTCACGGGGCTTCTGGTAGCCTCAACTTTGTTTCATCAAGAAAATTTCTAATACATTTCCAGAGGATTCCCTTAGAGAAACAATAAGGTTATATCCTTTTATAATTGGAACAAAAATTCATAGAGAACTGACTGTAATTTACAGTCGAGAGGAATTTCGTGGAATGTCCGGCGCTTTGTTATTGATGGACTTCAATAAGGAAAACAATTTATGTGCTACATTCAGCGAATATGTCAAACTCCTCCGAGTACTGTTAACTATGCCAATGTCTACCGCTGAAGCAGAATGCTGTTTCTCAACTTTAAAAAGAATAAAAAATTTCCTTAGGAACACAATGTCACAGGACCGATTGTCAGTATTAGCAATGCTTTCAATTGAGAGATATTTTGTTATGAAGATCAGTGACTTTAACGCAAAAGTTATCGATAGATTCGCCAGGTCTAAGGAGAGTAGAGCAGAGAGTCTGTATAAATAGGTGAGTCATTACTACTTTGTATTTTATTTTTCATTTGCGCACCACCAATAATTTAACCCACCAGCCGCCACTGATATCCACTATTCAGAAAGTGGGAAGCCTGGTTTAACCACAATATTGTTCCTTATTGCTAATGTCTGGGCTATTTTTCACCTACTGTAGCTGCAGTGAGATTTATAATCCACTGAATGCATACACAATCTAGACATTTTGCATATGCATATATGTCAAGCAAACTCTGGGACTGTAAATTATTGAGATGAACAGCATTTATGGAAAATGATAAAGCGTATTGTACAGTGCAGATCAGCATCAACACAAATATCTGTTGAATTAAGATGATATGTGCACGTTTTTATCGAGAGTATCATCAGCTGAGAAGCCTGCCTGAAAATTGAGAACGGTTTCTGACGTCGTTACCTTGATTGTGGAAAATAGAGACAATGCTGCCAGGAATTGAGGCATAAAATACTTATTTTGTCACCAAATGTTTGAAGCACAGTGTGATCTTAAAGATCTTCCAGAGTTCTGGTGGAATAAGCGAGATGTAGGAATGTGATGGTAAACCTAAATTCATGCATTTGTAGTGCTACAACGTTGAACTGGTGTGAATGAATGTGTAGAAAACTATAGAAACAGAAAAAATACGGTAATTAACTTACTTATAGCATAATATGTTGAAAATATCCCTCATTCTTTTGTCGACGCAGACGCACCCGTTTAATTTTATTTTTAAAGACTATGATTAACATATTTTATCTCTGAATTATCCTGATTTGTTTTATTTTAGTTCATGTATTGTCTTTGGATTATCTGCATACACTTTAAAGCATTTTGCATTGAGATCTACAACCTCCTGCAAGGTCATGAACAGACCAAATGAAATTTATTTTTTTAAATCTAAACAATGTCCCAAACGGTAATCTGAATTTAGAAACTGCTCTGTAAATTTTTGTTTCACTTCTTCTGTGTATGCAGCACCTTCTCTAAAAGCATTTCTCCACTAAAGCGCACGCTGTTAAGTGAAAAATATGTTCAACGGAAATTAAAACACATTTGCACACCGACAGAGATAAGTCTGACACTGAGCGCCATTTTTAATATACCAATGGCGCTTTGGGCAATGAAACTTACTAGAACCGTTTATGGTACCTGTGGTACTGTTGAGGGACTTTGTACATTAATTTGTTTGATTTATATTTATTTTTATTATGAATATAACAGGCTTATAAACCCAATTAAAATATTCATCATATATATTATTTACACATAGTAATATACAAATACAAATAAAACACAAGAAAAACATAAATTAACACAAAGTAATATAAGGAACAGAAACCATTATAAAACAAGAATAAAGGGAAAAAGTGAAGGTGGCATGGTAAGTAATTTTACTACAATTACTAATTGCAATAATTATACTATTATCATCTTTAGTAATTTACTGATCTACGAATAAATGGTAATTATGGTATTTCTGAATTGAGTCAATGTTGAAAATATCTACATTGAAGCCATGATGTTTACTATATAAATACATAATTCTGTGTAATGGTGAATTTTTATGGATTTCTGTATTTGCTCTGGAGTTGAAGAAAAGCCCCTTGAATCTGCTTATTTTATTGGGTACATAAAATAATATATTTGTTGTAATATTAATATCATCAATAATTGAATGCAATATTTTATACAGAAATATTAAACGCGCAATGTCTCTTCTAAAATGTAAACTTCTAAATTTAAATACGTCTAAAAGAGTTTCATAATTTGTGTAAGTAGGGTTCTTTTGAATAGCATGTATTTTAGAAATTTTGACTATACTTTTTCTATTGTGTTGATATGCTTTATTGTCTTAGGTCTCCAAATAATAGATGCATATTCGAGATTTTGTCTCACAAATGAGTTTAAAGTTGAATTAAATACAAAGTTGAATTAAGGACTTTTCCTTAAATGAATAGGAATTTCCAATAATAAAGCCTAGACATTTCAGCGATTTTTATACCATTAGGTCGATGTGCCTGTTGAATCTGTTCTTTATTTTCAACCACTTCAACGAGTAGTGTCCTGTTGATATTATAAACATATTTTACGGGATTTTTACTCCTAGTAAAGGACATTTTTACACACCTACTAATATTAAATAGGAGTTTGTTTGGTTTGCTCCATGTGTATAAGGAATCAAGGTCCTGCTCAAGTTCCATGCAGTCTTTAACATTATTTATACTTTTATATAGTTTAATATCACCAGCAAACATTAACATTTTTTAATGTTTTACAGTATTCGGTAAATCATTTATAAAACACAAAAATAACAGAGGTCCTAAGTTAGAACCTTGTGGAATACCTGAATGAACATTGAACTGGTATGACATATAATGCTTATAATATACTACCTGTGATCTGTCTTTTAAATATGATTGAAATATTTTCATTAATGGAAAGATAATTTAGTAAGTAAACAGTCATGATAAACTTCATCAAAAGCCTTTTGCAAATCAGTGTATATTACATCTACTTGTTTAAAATGGTCTAGTTATAATGATACATATTCAGTAAAGTAAAAAAGATTTGTAACAATTGATCTTTTTGGCATGAAACCAAATTGTAGTGGTGATATCACTAACTTTATATGGTTAAATATATGTGTATAAATAATGTTTTCAATAATTTTTGCTGGTGTAGACAAAACAGAAACTGGCCAATAGTTGCTAATCAGCTTAGAGTTTCCAGATTTTGGAATGGGAATTACTTTAATTTGTTTCCATACATTTGGAAAAATTCCTTGTTGTAGGATTTGGTTATAAATTAATGTTAGAGGGTATACTAACAATTCTCCACAGCCTTTAAAAATATAAGTTGGTAATCCATCAGGCCCTGCAGATCTTTTACTCTTAAGTTGTTTTATTGTAAGTTTGACTTCATTTTCTCTTACTGCATTTATATTAAGGGAACCTAAAATACTGAAACTGTTATCGGCTTCATAAGTGTATTTTGAAGAACTGCTAGATTTTCCGTTAGAGGATCCCAGAGGACCTTCAGTAATCCGATCTAATGGTTGAAATATCCTAGCATTATTAAAGAATTATTAAAGAATTCTTTTGCAAATATTAGACATTGGTAGGAAGTTAATGTTTTCATATACTATAAATGTAATATACTTTAACATAATTAACTTTAACTTCTTTCTGATAAGGCATATTGGTATTTTTTCATAATAGCGTCAAGATAAAAGTGTGTAATATAGTCGCACTCCTTGTACTTTAACCCCGAAGAAACAAAATGGACGACTCAGGTCAATCTAGGCCCAAATGTGTAAAACACTACATGCACACCTCAGAGTTGAAACCAAATATTATATTTCGAATAGTATTGGGTCACTGAAAGATAATTTCTGAAATTCTATTCATTTAGCAGTGTTTGATAACAATATATGTAGTTTTTCGTAACAGTTTGAAATTGCTTTGAAAAGCTACAGCCTAGCCGTACAACAAAGTCTTAATTATGAAGTTAATAAAGGATAGAATTCGGAGCAAATGAGGAAACCTTCAAGATGTATCTGAAAATTGGGAGTAAATAACCTGCAAATTACTTCTCTTCTACCGGTTTTGAATATGAGCTGTATTCTATGTAGGTAACTGACTACACGTGCACACACACGGACGTACGGACAGACGTTTTTCTATTTTTTTGTTAATGGGGTGTCAACAATGGCGGCTCGTGCCGAAAAATGACAGCGTACTGCGGGAAAAAGTCCATGCAACTCACCTTCCGAAAATTGTAGTCCATGCGCCGATATTTCTTCATGGTATAAACAGAATTTCTACTTACTTTCGCTTTTTTGCTCAATTTTTAGATCGGGTGTTGGTCTCCCTAACATTTTTATGCTAAGCCTTTCTTCTAATGCTTTCCTTGAAAGGGGAGTCTTCAGAAGTTCATTAACCGTGTTCATTATTTATGGGTTCAAGTTTTCGTAATATTAAATTATTCATACACTGAATAAAGTGAATTTATAACACGTTTCACACTCTCACACAAAATAAAGAAACTGATATCAGCCACTAAATAACCTTACCAAAGGAATATCGTATTTGGATACAATGCGAGTACGCGAATCACATGCACTTACTACGGGGTATTCCAGTTATAGTCGCGGGAATGTAGTATGGTGCCAACATGATAGGTGCATCACAAACAATCTGCCCTGCGACTTAATAACCTTTAGGTATTGTATATTTTTACGAAAGAAGGATGGAATTAGTTTCCAGAATTAAAATGTAAAGCAATGATAGATTGTTAAATGATTTTCAATGCATATTCAAGTTCTACAGCTATAATTATGAGCGTTGGTGGCCCTGCTTCACCGTGTAGCGAATGATCACTGCGCAACACCCAGATGCAACACGCATTGTGCGAAAATCTTGGGAACTTATGCCATCAGGGAGGCAAGAGGGGAAGGTTGTACGCATGCGCAATAACTGATTACCGAGCTTGCTGGCTCTCAGCACGTTGAAGTCAACGATGCGTTCCATTAGTTACGCAGGTGTTTTCCATGCATTAAGGGTTCATTATTGGTCGTACTCGACTTCTTATATGTACAATAATGCAATGTTATTTACATGGTCTTTTAAAATCTCTACAATGTGATTTATAAAACAGAAAAGAACGTGCTGCAGCAATGCAGCAAGTAAGGACGAGCCGCCCCTAGGTCTCAAAATATGTATTTTCTTTGTAATCTCGGGATGGAATTTTGGGGAGGACTGCAATATCTTTCTACCTACCAGGTACACGTGACAAAGTAAAAGGTCGAGTGCATCCGCAGGAAAACGGCTGTGTTGGAAACTAGAAGTGTGCAGTCGTGCATTTCAACTGTAAAGGAGAAGATCGCTGTTGTACGTATCACAGTTTTGCCTATCATATCTCACCTAAGTATTTCTGCATTCATCATTATTATTCCCTGTAAGTGTATCAGCGCAAATCTCTATCCATTTTTTATTTAAATGAAATTATGCAAACCAATGGTAGAAGAGTGAAGGGCATTCATGCAAACTGCAGCATTAAGTGAATTCTGGACGAAGCTGACTTAACTGATGCAAATCTGCATTGCTTTTGCAGTCAGCTATAGTTTCGTAAATTACTTGCTATATACCGGCGACCTCCTTAGTTTATATGGCGATGTAAACAAACCAGGAACATGTATTACTCCGCCGGCGACTGTGATTGGAGAAATATTTGCGCTATTTTATTCCCACGTGTCAGACTTGTGGGATGTCAGCGAACTTCTATGCAAAGCTTTGCTTTGTCATTTTTGATGTTTGAGTAACTTATGTGATAGCACTTGTACGTTAACATTGAATGCAAATAGTGTGTGTACTGTGTAACATATTTTTCCTTTTGTACGTTAAAAGGTGACTGAATGTTTACAACAATTACTTAAATATTAGTTTCTTACATATCCCCACCTGATTTATAAATTAAAAATTAACGCACGGATCTTCTGTGGAATAACAGTGCTAAATAACTGCGTGTAGCCACTTGGGCAATGACTTGAAAGTTCTGCTAAGTGAAAAAAATATATATTTAGTTTCTGTTCACAAATTCAAAACATATGACGTGAAGAATGGTGTGGAAGCTCGTTTTTGTAAAGGTAGGCAATTCAGGGATATTGTTCACTGCTTGAAGCACTTTTGTAATTGTTGGTGGCTCGTTTCTTTCAAAGAAGCTATGCATTTTGCACGAACAGTACTTTTAACAAATTCATCACTTTCAGTGTCCACAACTGGCTTCTTTTTCGATGTTTTCCTGGGCTAGAAAGCTGGCCCGCTTACAATTTCGCTTCGAGAGCTTCGCTTCGTTGGCGTTGACACTCCGGTTTATTCTGCTGACAAATTAAATCCTCCATTGCTAAAGTCAGGTGTTTTCCACACAATTTCCAAAACACATTCAAATAATTTGTTTTTCACCATTTTTTAACGATTTCCGTCTGTGATGTTTACATATCCCACGGAAGCAGCCATTTTGTACAACTGATCTCCCACTTCCTTTTCTTTTAAACTGCGCAAGCGCAGCGTGTACTCGGATTAATGCATACAAATTACGCTTACTTATACCAAATAAAATACTAATTAATTACTGATTGACTGTTGCATTTTTAATAATGTGAAGTTGTTTATATAATTTGAATTAGATTTAAAGTCTTTAAAAATGATTTGAGAACTATAATTTTAATCCGCAGAAAGATGAAATGATGTATCTAAACAGCCAATGATGTCGCACACGTACACGTGCTTTCGTTTACATCGCTACATAAACGATTAAATGTGTTTCAAATGGGAAGAGTTCTCGCCTGTAGCCAATTAGATGCGTTAGAGCCTTCAGCGTTGCCACCTCGTTATCCCCACTCTTTTTATATTTCCCTCTCTCTCTCTCTCGCACACTTGCGAGTGTTCGTGCCGCTAGACGTAAGGGAACGCAAACTGAATTGTCAAAAGTTTTATAATAATGCAGTTGTAATCACAATTACAACATGAATATGCGTATATTACGCAAATATTTTAAATATTTCGTTTAAAATTAATTATAGTTTATGAATTGCTTATCTCTCTAATCCAACGAAAATACCAGCGGTGCATCCGTATAGCTGTGAATGTTACGTTAAGAGATAATTCGTCAATGTCATTGTCTTCATCGTCTGAGTACTGCAAATTTATGATCATAGGATCCAAAATCTCGTTACGTGCTATTTGTTTCCAAAGTCGTCTTCTTGTAGTTTTATGTCTCACGAAGTTTTCCCAGTCTTGTTGTGTTCCTTGTCAATTTCTTCGTGAATAAGTCGTTCAACGTCAGTCAGTTTAAAAATATTATTTCTGTTTGCAACATAATTTGAGCCCAAATGTACTCTTTTGGAAAGTTCTAGCAGTAGTAAGGGGGGAAGGTGGATCGCATCTCATTGATCCAGGTGATACACATTTTCATGGAAGAGTAACCGAATAATGCTGCTTTGAACTCTAGAGTAAATAGAGATTACGAACCATTCATAAACAAGGATATAATGTGACCAGACACGTTCAGCCAGACTAGCAAGGAGTGTATCATTACCTCTCGTCGAATTTAAAAAACACCTTGGCTTAATCAAGGTGCATATTTCTTTCATCACGTCATGTCAAATGTTTACGTTTCAGTTCTGAGTAATTTCAAATATACGTTCACGCATAAATGCCAACCAATAATGATACTCATTATAGTGCTTACGTTGCAATGCATTGTTATAATATAATGGCATCTAATTTCTTTATTTGTATTAAGAAAACTATTTGAACTACAAATAATGGATTTTTACGGTTATGTTACATACATTACTCTCTCCTTCCTCATGGATCAGTTTTTGCAAAATCTGAATTTCTGTCTTAGCGCGAATAGTATTAGAGATTGATTAGTTTACCGTTCGGCACACACCACTTAGTGGGAATGCAATACAACACCGCAGGACTCCGATTGGTTGCTGACCTAGTAGCGCTCAAGGACAAACACCTTCCCATTTGAATCACATAATAAGGACGGCCCCGGTATAGGCCTTTACATTTGCATATCTCCCGCTGTAAGACTTCTACATAAGTGAATTCAGAAGAAACTAATCAGAACTTCCAACAGGTGATAATTCAACCGATGAAAATATGTCCTTCTACCAGTGTGCCAGTCGCGGGTTTTCACGTAATCTAGTGAAGTATGGAACTATTTTAAAGTGGACGCATCTTATTGCCAGGAACATATACAAATTAAGTTATCTGCGGTGGTATATAACGCAATGCATAAAATTAACAGCAGTATGTTACGTTCTTATACCCTGTGAAGTCAGCAAAACTTAGATAAATGCCACATCATTCTGTAGCGTTCTGTACTTCATTAAAAGAAATACCTTTTGTAGACCTACAAAAGTCAGTATAGTTTACATTGCTAATAAAAGCTCCGTAGGCACACAATACTGACTGTTTTACACTGACCTGTAGCCCAAGTCGTTAACGTACGAATTCGTGAACTGTAAGTCACAGTTGAAATCAGTGATGCCAACCGTAGCGGAATTCCCTACGCGTAGCGACATTTGAGCACTCGGTAGACATATCGGAGAAATACGAAATAGTGGGAAAATATAGCCAATTTTGTCAATTTTTTAAAAATCAAGCTTATCCTAAAATCCAATGCCATAATATTAGGCAACTATTAAGGGAAATCGGGTGGAAGAATCTCTCATGTGGATGCTAGCTGATATTATTAGGTATTTATTTACGTCAAGCACTAGGCATATTACTCGATGGGTGTCAAGTTATCAACATGTTTATGCAAGCTGCGATAACCATACACGTTATCCTGAAAGACGAATGTCGTGTAACTCTAAACTCTGTGGACTCTGGACTCATTTGAGCATCATTTCACCCATTTCATTCATCGTTCGATATGACTTAACGTTGGAGGACGCAAATTACAAAAAAAGAAAAAAAAAAAACTATACGTTGCATGATACAACGATCACTGACTATCAGGGTCTCAGGCTTCATTGCAATTTATAATGTCATACCTTCAACTTGCCAAGTGAAGTGTTTTAGTACGTTTTAGTATGTTTCATTTATGTGTCACCAATTATATAATAAAGAAAAGTTAATTGAATCAAACAGTACCCTTGTGTTCTGGTGCAGTGTAGGAGAAATAAGTTTTGAAGGGAAGTATGCCTTCCCGAATATTTCAAAATTGGCTGAACTATTTATTACTTGTGTTGTCACATGGAAACGCTAATGTGGAAAGAGTGTTGTCCAGGATAGCTGACATTAAGTCTAAAAAAAGGAATAAACTGAGTTGTCTCCTAAGAGTAAAAATTGACATTCAAAACAAAGACAACTGCTGTATCTCATACCTAATAACTGATTAACATATAAATATATTTGTAAAATCCATGTACAGTTTTCAGAAAGTGCTACGGTGACAATAAAATCTTCTGACAATGACTCTTAAACCATTTTAGGCTGCCAGTGTAGATCCCCCTTCACTTATTTGTAGTGATAGTTATTAATTTATTAGCACTATCATTGAGGAAGGTATTTTTTTTTTTAATATTTTCGTAGCGGAATGTAGCGGAATTTTGCTCAACCTGTAACGGGATTCAATGTAGTTTGGTTGGCAACACAGGTTGAAAATCGGTTAAGGTTCAAATTATATATTCTCCTTAGTCCTCCTAACTGTCATAGTCGGTAGGTACCCCAAAGTCTGATCTGGAACGCTTCCTTCCAAATTTCCATCCGCAACTATCACTTTGTACTTCCTACCTGAAGCGATGTAGTAGTGGAAACGGGCGTAAAACACTACTAAACAACCAAGGTAAACAAGCATATAAAAATAATGATACCATAGGGTTTAATTGAAAGAAATTTAAGAAAATGAAATGATATAATACAATATACTATACTCTCTCTTCGAATATACTACTAAAATGGTAATAACACCGTGATTAGTGAAACTTATTGACGTTAGAACTCCATGAACAGATTACTGTCTTGAGATCTTTCATAGGCTATTTTCGTACTCGAAAATCCGTATCGGTAACCTGTATCGACTAATAGCAGTACGGAGTAGCTATGGTTTCACTCTCTTTAGAAAAAACATCTCGACTTACAAAAATTAACCCCGCATTCACAAGAATCCTGTGATCTGCTTAGTTTCAACTGGGAAAAGCAGATGTCAGACGTGCAGAACACTAGTAGTTCCCATTCGGCCTGATAACTCAGATAGGAGACCAGGAGACACATTAAGGTTCGCGAAACACCCGGGGTCTAAAGATACAGTTTTGAGCGCTGCAGGCGCCGGATTCAATGCCGCCAATATAATTATTTTGGCTTCCGTATTGCATACTGACTAATATATAAAATAACTTCTGCTTAGTTCAAAATTTAATAGTTATTGTATTATTTTACTACTTATGAAGTAATTTTCGTAATATTATTGACCTATTATCGACCTTATTTGAGCTCAATGTACGATATGAATAAGACACTACATTGGCTAACCTGTAAATATTTGAATTAAAGCTTTAACGACAAGGAGGCCAAGCCAAATTAAGTTCTGAATACAATTTTCATCGATTTGTGAAATTGTAAACATTTGAAAGAACTACGAGGACGTATGGGCAGCAGGAAGAACGAGAATAGATTTTCACAAAGACCTATTGGTAAGTAAGATTTAGCATGTAGCTAAATACAGACAATTAATATGACATAACCTGAAATGTGCTTTAATACATATTCATGCATAGTTAAATTCTCTACATTAATGTAGCGCCTTATAATGGAAAAAGTGTGTTGTTTTACATACAAAAGCATTAGTTTCATTAACCTTGTTACTTTATAACTGTAATAATGGCATTTTCTGTTTTTTGTCTTTCAGGGGTCATCCATCATCTCAGGCTACCAGGAATACGATGGCAGAAATCAGAGTGCAGGATTATTGGATATTATGTATGTTTCTTGTTTTGGTGATGTGCAGTGATCTTCAGGAACTTTAGTAATGTAGCACAAAGCATTCTTTCCCGCGTATACAGCAATTTAATGTGGCATATCAAATATTTCTGAAAGTTTGAGTTTCATTTCATATCAGTGGAAAATTTAACAAAAACTTTGAGGAATACTGTGACCAACAAGGAAAAGTGAAAAGTGAAGTTATTTTAGACAGTTGATTGGGTGTATTAATTTTTGCGTTTGTACTTGTAGTTTTAAATTTAAAATATATGTCATATATAAGTCCATGTAAGGTAAGTAATATGCAGTTTAAATTACTGAAAAAATAGCTGTGAATTTTCAGACATACCAAAATTAGCATCATCTGTGTTTACGTATAATCTAGGTGGCTTAAATTAAAATATTTGGGCGAGATGCTTGATATGAATTTTATAAACTTTTTCTTTAAATTGCAATGATAAGTATTTTGAAGAATTAAGTTCTCTTAACCTTACTCATCAGTGTATATCGACATCATTGATCAAGAATGTCACAGCTTTTAACAGCAATTAAAAGTATGATCTGAGATTACATAAACCTAATTTGTTCTATATTGTTTAATACAGTAGTCACTATGCAATATTATTGTACACACTACCCTAAATTATTTACCTGAATAACCACCTTTGAAGAGATCTGATGGGATTAGAACTTATTTGAAAAAGCTTTACAAGTTTTTAGGTGTAATTGTGCAATGCAAGAAATGATTAAAATGTCATTGTGTCATCATCATTATATGCCACTTTTAATTTTATTTCTAATATTTCAGTTATTCTTAAAACATGCACAATGTCAGCTAGCTAGGACCTAAACACAGTGTGGCTTGATCTCAAATTAGTAAAACTTCACAATAAATAATAGGTTATAAATCCTCTTCCTTGTTAACACACACACACGCACGCACACACAGACACACACACACACACACACACACACACACACACACACACACACACACAAATGGGTTCAGAAAAATAACAAGTTAAAGTGATATTTGCACAGCATTTATGTATTCTGTGGTATATCTGTTCTCAACATGTACTTGCCACCATTTATGAGTAATATTGGTACACAATTTCTGTAATGCTAACCATTTTAAGGGTGATATAACGTTACTAGCGTGACCCACAGAAATGTTACATGTCACATTAAACTACACTGTTAAACATCCTCTCGTTGTTCTAAGTTGGAATGAAAATCTCAATCTTTGGCATGGGAAAAAGATGTTTAACTTAATATATGAGCCATTCGTTACATGCAGTGATGCGAAGCCACATAATAATTTTGAAAAGTAGATAAAACTGCACATTATTTTGCTATATAATGCACTTCTTGTTTCTTTGTAGTGAACACATAAGGGAATTATGGACTGTTAAAAGAAATAATGGTTAGATGTGTGAGCAAATAAATTACATTACTAAATTATTTTCTATTAACTACTCAAACACACAGTTCCATCACTTTCACTTCTTAACTAAAACTACAAACAGCATTAATAGTTCATAGTGTAATCTTTCATTGAGTTATTTATTTGACACACATTCAGTTGTATGTCATAGACTGAGAGGTTTACACTATGCAGAGGGCTCCATTTGCCACCTTAGTCATAAAGTACATTGTTTAAAGTCTTATCAAGTTAAAGCAAGCCATTTATCCAAACAATTGCTCTGCACATTAAGCAAATTATATTTCACAGTCAGATAACTACATGAAATAATCTCTTATTGGAAGATACACTGTGCATTAAATTTTATTTTTAAAACTGCACATTTTCTTCTTCAGCATTCACTTCTGTGCATATGCATGTCATTGAAGCATTTAAAAATTCAACGCTGTAATATTCTTGTGTTGTGAAGACAGAGTTAAGCTTAGGACAATTTTAAATGAATGATACAGCTTTAATGTAATTATTATTTTTCATAATTTATTCTGCACTTGTGAATGTTAATTCAACCAAAGTGATTAGAAGTATATAAAATAGTGCCATTTATGAAATTTATGTCACCAGTTGCTAATACTGACTTCTGTACTAATTTGACATTATTAATCTTATATGAATCGATTACAAATTTCAGGTTTTTCTCTGAATATACTTTAGTATACTTGTGCTGAAAATAATGTATGTACTATTGAGCTTTTAAAATTCTTATTAAATATAACCATTAACAGAGCTGCTTTGTTGTCATTTTAAAGAAATAGTGCTATTTTTTTGTACATAGTTGTTGTTATCATTTCAAATTTATATACATATTTCTTTAGGTTTTTTTTTTTTCCTCACTGTTATTCCAGGGAATTTTTCAACATTCTGTGTACAAAGAAATTGCATTACATATAACATTATGGTAACCTTACCTGCTTTCCTGTATCTACAGAATCATTATTTTAGTGTTAAGTTATCTTTATTTTAAGCTTGAGGGAAAGGGTATACAGATGTCTTGTATAATCTCAACAGCATCTTAAGTGATCTCACTCTCTCGTTTTTTAAATTTTAATTGTTTTTAAAGACAAAATTATCAATTTGCAACAGGAATAAAGATATAATGCTTTGTGGAAGTCAATTATTCCTATTTAACAGGAAAAGTTCAAGTGGATTCTTCCAATTTCTTTCACAAATTGGACAACTTCTTTCGAAGTCACATTTCGCACACTGATGAATAGTTTATCGCACATTTCCTCAGCGTATTTGACGCGTTAATTAATATGATATAGTTGATATGTGCCGTAAACTATTCATGTGTGACGAGAAGTGATTTCGAAAGAAGTTGGATTCCATCAGTCAGTGAAAATGGGAGCCGAAGGGAAGGGGAGGTGAATGCACCATAGCTCGGTCGCAATAGAAGCCTACTACATTACCGGCCGCACCGGCCGTAGTTGCCAAGGTCGCCGGGGTCTAAAGATTTAGGAAAGAGCGCCCTATGCGTCTTCAGATTTTAACACGGAGTTGAGCATCTGGTATTAATCTGTGTTCCCATTAGAACCGGCAATTTTCGTCGCCAGCAGCGGTGTTAGTTCTCACCCTGGCCGGCAGATGTAAGGTACGTATTTGCGTGTGCCTAGTTCTTACTCTTGCCGGCAGATGTCGGCTGTGTTAGACATACACTAGTACACTTAGTTCCTAATACGGCCGGCAGGTGCCGGGCGTGGAGTGACGACTGAGCGCCATTTACGCAACGTCGATCTTCTATTGCCACCATTCCAAGCGGCAAAAGCTAAAAATGAAATTCATTCATTCGAGCTGTACTCCCCCACCTACCGTCCCTTGCTGTCTAACTTTTGTTTTGCTCGCTTTCTTTCTGCGGCTACTAAATCTGACAAAAGCAGATATTGCAATAATTATGGTAACCACTAAAACGAACAGCTTTATGCTTATTATTAGAACGATTTCACAATGATACGGACAACAAACCGAAAGGCACTCATGTGGAAAATCAATTTTATTCGTACTGTGCAAGCCACTAAATCAGACACATTTATTGCACTTTCCTCTCTCTCTCTCTTTCCCTCTATGGCCCAAATCACCCCCCCCCCTTCCAAAAGAGAGCGATCATTGCTTTTTAAACTGCATAGCTTGGAATGGTTCCATAATTGCAGAGGATGTTTTTGTCATTGCTGATTTTATAGCGCTTCACTGGTACAAGCTTGAATATCAGAAATATGGAAATACAGATTTTCGTAAAAGCCTTGATTTTCAGCCTCCACGGGCATATGCATGTGTATTTTGAGGCTAGAGGGTATGTTGATTTTTGGCCACTAATGTTGCTCAGAATTTATACTTTGAAAGTAAGAAATCAATGTGGAGAAACCTTATTGATTAAACGTGTTGAGCTAGAATTAGGAGAGCATAAACTTTTAATCAAATGATTATTATTCTATTTACTTGTTAATAAAGATAACATTTCATTTTACATTTGCATATTTAGTTGGTAAAAGCAGAATACAGAAAACTTAAGCAATAATGTGACTTTTAAGAGAGTGTCGCCATGAGGTGGGTTTAATATTCCATAACATTTGTATGATTACGAGAAAAACTAATCGTTTTTTTTTTCAGCCCATAGCCTTAATTGTATTTTCACTCCATATTTGTAGCTTCACTCATTCTTTGAATGAAGAGGACTTCACACACTCTTCATAGGTCCTCGTAGGGGAAGGGATCCGTCCCTTTCAGCTGCCAAAGTGCGGGCGCTGCGGACCCTTAGCACTCGTGGTACCTCTGACGTTACTAGAGGAACCTCGGGCCGAACAGCCGAGCCCCTCCTTCGGGAGTTGTTCGGAATGGGTTGGTCTCGAGGGGGCAGTGTGTTCCCGATACCCGTGGGAGATTGGGTACGTCTTCGGACGGGGTTGAGGGAAGCCATTAAGTTTCCGGGTACTAGCCTGCTTAGCTAGTAGAATGTGTGCTAGATCACCAGGCGGCCCCACCGAGGTCATATCGGTAGTCTTCACCTTGAGTGTTGACGCGCGTAAGTGGCGTACCCACTTCCATCCCGTCTTGTGTCCCTCGGACCAGATGGGGGGGGGGCTTGCTAGTCTCTACGTCTTGCCCTATGGAAAGCCCCTCGGAGGACGCCGAGCGCCCTTTGGGACAGCTCGGATACTCCCAGGTAGAAGGAGACCCGGGTCATTGTTCCTACGGGTTCAAGGCTAATGGGGTTAGAGCCTCTGGACTTAAACTCTTCATAGGTAACTCAAGTCATATGTTGTATTTATCAAGTAAATATTTTATATATGTCATTTTAATAAGAAACGTTTGAATATTTTTGAGAAAATTAAAAGATTTGAAAAGTTTCTAATGTGAATAGTATTTTGTGAGCAGACGATTTTCTCGAAACTCCTCGTTAATGTATTTGGAACAAAGGAACTTATAGTTTGGTGTTTATTGAATATTTTATTCTACAATTATGGTGTTCATACACACAGACACACGCACGGATCTTTATATATAAAGACACCGAACGAACATATAGAAGTAGCTGCTCAGCTTCCATGTGACACATATATAGTTTTTACCACCAATGGAGCCGCATAATGAGTGTGGACAGGAACAACGACTCGTACCTCAGTGTCGGAGTTCGCAGGTATAGGTCACACGCCGTGCCGCGTACTGTAGCTGTAAACATATCGGCATACTCCGCAGTTGCTTGCTTGCTTGCTACTATTAAGCATTTCTTTGGCTTATGAAACCGCAATAAAGGAGTTATTGCTTAATTATTGCTTATGAGTGTTTAACGTGTTCCAAAATTCCGTTGTAGCAGTCCATGATGGCAAATAAGCTGGTGGACATCTGCAACTTATACCTTTTAGAGGGAAGTTAAAGTTAGTGAAGTTGAGGATGGAAGCATTAAATGATAAAAAGAACAGAGAGCAATATCAAAGGACTGTAGATAAATCAACCAAAACTAAGTGCCTTATGCAATGAGACGAACATTTTATTTCTCGTGTTTGATAATACTAAATAAAGAATTTGTAACTGAAAAGGAAGCTGTAATTGGTTGAAAGTATTGTACAATAAAGATCATAACAAAATGCTCTGAAGTTAAACAAATAAATATTATCATTGATCTAACTATTTCTACAATTCATATTTTTAATGAAACAAAATAATCGTGCGTTCGTTGAACTCCCTTCAGCTCTTCCATCCATCAAAACCATATCCGTCATTTCGGCGTTCGTATAGCGCTTCATATTGCTTGGATTTGCTGTCTAAGTACGCGCAAAGCCCTCCCTGTTACGACTGAATGTGTAGTTTTACACTGATGAGCAACATTGCAACTGTCCGAGTTATTAGTCGACTTTTGCACAAATAACTGCCCTTTGCCCCAGTAGCTGAAAGGTAGGCTAGGGTCACTGATAAAGAGCAAGGAGTAATGTTTTTGTTTTCGTGACCGGTGTGTCTTAATAACAACTTTTGAGGTTCACACACCAGTGTTTCCTGCGCTGCCTAATCACAAAATCATGCAATATTTAATGCTGCATAAAATTATACCTAACAGAACTTCGAAGCAGCGACACGAAATTCGGACTAGTTGAGCTATAAACTACGCAACGGATATAGTCGTTCGGTGATATATATATACTCGAAAAAGATAAATGATCAAATATCATAACTTCAATATATGTAAATATATGTGTGAAATAAAGCAACCCTAATTAAATGTTCGCTAACCAGTAGTAGGTCAAAAAGACACGCTTTTGGATAGAGGCTCGTTTGTTTACCACGATCATTGCACTCCTAAGCTGCCCAACTGGTTGACTGAATCTGATATTGACCCTTGTTTCGGACTTTTGGGGTTAAAGCGGTGGAAGTAGCGACAAACTTCCGTGTAGTTTACATTCTTGAGCCTTAACATTAATTTTTCAATAAACTGTTCATTATATACCGCTGCAATTATGCCAAAGAACTTTAAATGTTTGGCCAAGGCAAATCTAATCTATCACATTTGAGCAATTGTGTGCAATGAAATGAAGTCATTGTTAAACCTGATTTGGTACGAAATTACCTGTTTCGTTTTATACTTATAGTGTGTTTATTGAAACACTGTTTCACAAAGAGAAATTACACTTGGTAGTGTGTCTACAACTGTGCTTTATTCAATGTTTGTGGGTACCCATAGTTGAAATTTCTAAATTCTTCACTTTTATCTAGTTTTTGTAAAATGGTACTGCACTACAGTGGTATATGTGTTTTCAGTGTCCTTCAAATATATTAAATATTTATTGAGAAAAATCTATTTTACTTCTATTATGATAATTAAATCAGGTATTCCAAATGACGCAGAAACCAAAATGTATAAAGTAGAAACACTACTACATTAGTTAAGTACTATTAAAAAAATTGGCATATAGATTTTAGTTTTTATTCTTCTGGCTACTTTATAATTTGTTTAAATTTAAGAATATTTAATAACAAATTTCGTTATTTTACAAATTAATTACCTCATATATTCAATAATAAAAAATTTGTAACGAAAAATGTTCAAAATTTGACCAAAACTGTTAAGAAGCTACATTCTATGCAACATTTGAATGCAGACCGTGCGTTCTTAAATAGTGAAGTATTGAAAGCTGAGAGCAAGAGCCATCACGAATGGTATGACTGGCTGAGGGGGCTTAGCACCTCAACCTTCAGTAGAGCTATTGCACTTGTGCCCTTAGTAGAGAGCGGTGATTTCTTTTTTTGTAATTTACGTCCAACGTCAAGTCATATCGGACGGTGAATGAAATGGGTGAAGTGATGCTCAAATGATCCCAAGGTCTAGAGCTAAGAGTTACCTGACCCCGGAAAAACTTTATCCAGGTAACTCACCCTGACCGAGATTCGAACTCGGGATCTCTTGAACGCGAGGTTAGCATCTACGCTACCGAAGCGGTCAGGGAGCGGTGAAGTGAGAGCATACAGAGGATGGCTGGATCAGTAGCCACGATAAAGCAGTGGGTATGGCCCTAAGATTTTTCAGGTTGAAACTACCAGTTCCACCCTGTAGATTTATACATCCCTTTGGGGGTCCCGGGACTTGGATACGACCTACATTCCGAGGCACGTGGTTTGAAGAGACTAAAAGGAGGGGACAATGAAAGATTTATCGTGCCAATATTAAATTTGCTAAATTCATGACCTTGAAACACTCACGAGACGTGGATGCATGGGCCACACACTTACCTTTATGCAGTAAAGGATTACTTACATTAAATTTAATCAGCCTTTTAAAAAATAATCAAACGATCTGATCAGCACCAACGTTGATCCACAACACTTAGAGATTGTTTTATTATCCTAAAATTTGATTTAGCTATTTCAGAAAATTGATCAATTGCATCTCAAAATGATTTACACAAAATAGGCTGTTTAAAGAAAAATGGAGAAAGCGAACCAGCATATATTTGAAAATAAATAAACACATTACTTGTGTACAAGGAAGCGACTAGTACTTAGAGTAGTACCAATTTGTGGAGAAAACCTTCCCTCCAAAGAGAGGTTAAATTTTACTTCTAAATTCTAAAGGGTCTAGAACTTATCATACTTTTTCCCCCGTAAGTGGTGAA
Organism: Mantis religiosa; assembly: GCA_030765055.1. Taxonomy (NCBI): domain Eukaryota; kingdom Metazoa; phylum Arthropoda; class Insecta; order Mantodea; family Mantidae; genus Mantis; species Mantis religiosa. The sequence goes on from CM060950.1 coordinate 144,018,524, forward strand.
GAATTCGTAGGAGAAATTAGCAGATGTATGAATTTCAAAAGTAAATTTAAAATTCAGTCTATGGTGATAAAATTCATATGCAATTAAAAAAAAAAGAATTTCAATTCATAAAAATGCACAAAAAATTAAAAATGTCACATTTTATTTTCTCTGTTTGCTCTTCATAATTTGTTTTGAATTAAATTAAGACAGATGCGTACAGATGCTTTAAGAAGTGTTTTGTTCTCCTCCTCATAGAAAGAGAATGTGCTACTATTCTGTTTCCTTTGAAACTGAGACACAAATGGGAAATAAAGGACAAACAGGTAGAGGAAATTATAATGAATTTAAGCAACACCTTGGAGACTGGCTGGGGCCTTTTTGTAGCAGAGCTCTGTTTTAATTATGTATATGCCAGGGGATTATGACCTCCTACAGAATTAACACGGGAAAAGCGGGCGCTTCTTCTGGAAAAGTAAAGATAAACCTAAGCCTAAAGAAAAACATATTAACAGTAATTTACCTGGCTTGAATATTTTTACTTAGGCAACTTCTGTACCTTGTCTATATCGAGTATGTGTTCTTTAGCAGATATGATTCCAGTTTTAAGTATAATGTAGCTTAGTCGGTAGACTAGGCTGCGCTGGGGTTAGACCGCTTGGCTCTCAGCAAGGCAGCCCGGGTTCGATCCCAGGCGACCGCAAAGTGAGATTTGTGGTGGACAACACGGCGCTGGGGCGGGTTTTCTCTGGGATCTCCGGTTTCCCCCGCCATCTCATTCCACCGGTGCTCCATCTTTATCTCATATATCATCAGTGTCATCACCTGCGGTGCAGTATGTAGTAAAAGCGGGCGTTAAACACTACACACACACACACACACACACACACACACACACACACACACACACACACACACACACACACACTTAGTCGGTAGACCGCCTGCCACCCAAGCAAAGGGTCCCGTGTTCGCTTCGCGGCTGACCGAAGGATTTGTTTTTCTAACCAAGTTTATTTCCTATCCTCTCCAGGGTCTGGAAGTATGAATGCGAGTATGAAAGTATACCTGACCTAATTTACAACCCGACGAAAAGAAAAGAAAGAAAGTAAAGAAAGGAAAAAGGAAAGCAACTATACCTACATGACTTTACACCATTGTCAATAAGCAATATATTCCAAAGGTAAAAGGCCACTAATATGATCATTGCAGTTAAAGGCTGGGTATAAATGGAACAAGTAGAAACGTAATACAAAAACACATTGTAAAATTTTTAGAGATGCTGATATTTCGAAAATGTGGTACACGCGAAATGCTATATGCATGATGTTTGTACTCTTGTACTTTCATTTTTCGTAATTCTAAATCGCTGCATAATGTGCTTTGAAAAGACACTGAAAGAAATGCGATATATATATGCAATGTATAGCATTTTGTTGTAATTTACGTCCAATGTTAAGTCATATCGGACGGTGAATGAAATGGGTAAAATGATGCTTAAATGAGCCCAGGGTCCATAGAGCTTAGAGTTACCTAACATTTGTCTTTCAGGATAAGGGAAAATCCAGGAAAAACCTTATCCAGGTAACTCACCCTGACCGAGATTCGAACTCGGGACCTCTTAAACGTGAGGCAGACGCGCTACCACCACGCTACCGACGCGGGCTAGCAATTTATGGACTGCTGTTTCCGCCAAAATATAAAATGAAAATATGTTTATGGAGTATTTGCTTAGGTGCACTAAAGTTTGAAGAGCGTCCAAAATGAGTGTTCGCAGAAACTAAAGTTTCCCGAGAGTCTATAAAAATCTGAGGATTTATTCTCCTTATAGATATACCATTTTGCAATAGCAGTTATATGAATTTATTCTTACTTGCTGAGTTTGATTGCTGTATATGTATGCTTATTACGACCCACATGTTGCTGAATAGTGAATTTTCTTTGGACTGGCACCTTTGTTTCGCATATATTACAAAATAACTCTTCTCCGTCCGTACATAAAATATCATCTCTAAATTCAGACACTATCTGTCTTAAATGACACGATTTAGAAGGCTTTATTTTAGGCATGATATAATGAAACTACGAGCATTGTACTAAACCCCAAACTTCCCTCTCAGAAAATCTGTGAATAACTAAATTTGTGACAGTGAAAATAATGAATAACACTATGTCGAACGACAGATCAGTAATATAATTGCTGTCTGCATTAACAATATGTACATCATTGGTAAGAAACCTACTTCCAACATGCATATGTCAGCTCCTACTGATAAAATATCCTTTTATTTTCTTAGTTTAAACATAAATATAAAATAATTTAGTTAATCTAAATTCTTGCAAAAAAGAAATAATAAGGGCCTAAATAGGAAATGAAACCAGAAAAGGACAAAAAATGTAATACAAAAAATGACCTAAACCTTCAAACAGAAAATATGACGAAAAATACGCCCAATAAAATTAATATTCTTAAAACCAGAGTTTCGAGTTTAGGATTTTAATACTTAAGAGCAATGCATACTGTATAAGGAAAAAAGATGATATATCATCAAGATCCAGCCCTGGTAATGATTAAACCCCAACAATTAAAGAAATCCCAGTCAACAAATTGTTCATCAACTTCAAGCCTCCTAAACTGGTAGTGTTTGACGTCCGATCTTGCTACATATGACACAATAGGCGGTGGATACCAAAGTTGCATGCAGTGAAAATATATTTAGGAAATGAAGTTTCGGGATATGTTTCAGGCCTCTCCATCATTTGCCAGTTATAAGGACTTTCCCTTTGTTTAGCACAAGCTTGCTTCATATTTTGGAAAGTATTTTTTTTTAACTTATATCGAACGTTAACTCATTTTGGACGGCGGACGTAATGATATACAAATGAGCTTTGGGGCTTATAGATACCGGTCATTCATCTTTCAGGCTACGGAAAAACCTCGCAATAGTCCAGATAACTCACCCTACTGAGATTCGAACTCGGGATCTCTTAAACATGAAGTAGACGCTCTACCACCCACGCTACAAAGGAGCGAATAGGGAATAGCGGAATATTCTTTGTAGCTTGAACACTTGCTAGATACACTGACCACTAACAGACTATAAATGAGATGTTCAGCAATTAGAGAAACAATCAATACATCTCCCTCTGTACTCGAAAAGGTCTCACTTTAAAAGCAAATAAGAATGGGATTGTAGTACAATATAATTCTTATATAAATATATAAATAATTTATATATGTAGATGTTCATAGACTATGATTCTGCATGACCTGTAAAAAGTTAAGCTTCTTTATCATTCATTAATAGGTTTCTAGTTTTTTTTTCTGTAGAGGAAAAGAACATATATCAATAAACCTAAACGCGGTAAATGGGTCATATTTCAATTAGATACTGAAAAGTTATTGAAAAACAATTTTACCACGAACGGTGTCGCTAGCGCTACCTCTGAACGACAAGCTCAACCAAAAAGGATGTAGTTCAAGGAATCGACGTTTGCGTGTCGCTAGTTAAGGAAACAATGCAGCATAGTCCGGTGCGGTTCTGGCGCCTCTGTATTTTCTCCCCATCCCTTATAGTTTATCAATACCTAAGCATGCTTTATATTACTTAAGCGGCCAATAAGCTATTCAAATGGTTAAACGACCTGCATGCTTTACCTGTCAACATAATGGAGTCAATATCTATTGTTTACAGTTCTCTGCTATCTGTTTCATGAGGTGTTTATGTTAGAGAAAACCCTCTACTTAAATTGAAAAGTGGGCTTTCAATAGCAAACGGTTTGTGTAACTAATAGCAGAAAGCTTCTGGAGTTTGAATCAAGGCAAATTATTTAGCAGAAGGAACTGAGAAATGTTTTATGTTCATTCTGTCGCATTTCACGAGCAATCAATTTTTGGCGCACAGTTTGAAAAATGTTACGAAAATAACGGTGTTTCTATAGGTACTATATCGTAAAAATAAAGGTAGGTTGTAGAAAACTTAGAAGAAAGCTGTTAGCGAGGACGGTCGTGGCGGTGTGTCATATTGCTACCGTACTCCTTATACAGGGAATACATAGTTCTGTGTTGGAATGGCTGATAATGGGCTAACTTCATTGCTTGCAGACGGCATCTTATCCGTCAACTGCTAGCATGCTAGGACGGCATGAACCGAACTTGCATGTTTTGTGAAGGATGTTGATCCTCTCCTTTCATATCTCTAACCAAATATTAGGTTGTCTCATAAGTAAGTCGGTTTACTGATTTTGGTGTTTTGGAAAATTTATTGGGTTTCTTTGTTTTGGCAATGCTACTTACAGGGTTCTAGGCTAGTGTTGCGAGAATGTATCAGTATTCAGTTATTAATAAACAATCACAAAATGGAGATAAATTGAACTTAGAGTCCTTCTAAAATGCTACTGGAAATAAGATCATAAAGCCGTTGCCGCAGCTCGAAGAATCTGTGAAGTGGAAGGAGAAGGAGTCGTCAGTGAGCGTATGGTACAAGGGTGGTTCCAACGTTTCAATAATGGAAACGTAAACACTGAAGGTTTAGCACGTTCTGTAAGGCCTAAAGTATGGAATATTGAGGATACACGAAAAGTTGTGTGAGAAAATTAGCAAAAGAGTACACGTAGGCTTTCAGAAGAATTTGGTGCATCAAAAGATACCATACATCGCCACATTCAGACACTTGAAAAATCATACAGCAGCTGTAGATCTGTAAAGTCTGTTTAGTTAACTGGTGTGCACGTCGGCGGCTGCCTTTGACGGACCCTCATAATCGTTTTACAACCCGCGACCCTTCTTCTCCCAGATCTTTCTGCAAGGTTGCCACCTTTCTCGATACGTCATGGGTATCGTATATATATATATATATATATATATATTTCGCCAAACTACAATGCTACTGGATTCCATAATAACCCTTATCTTATTCAAAGTGCGGTATTTGAAGCCCAGCTCCTTTAGAAGGCCGCGCGAAGTGCAGTGCCCATAAGGAAAATCACAAATTTCTTGCAAATGTGCAACCAATTATTCTAAGGTGAGCGCTCCCACTTTTGCATAGAATCTATAAATTTCTCGACAAATTAAAACGCATGTGAAATTATCTTCTTTAGAGAAACGTTTCCTTTTGTTTTCACACTTGATCGTCGTCTTTGGTATTCCTTTCGTCACAATATTTCTTACTGTATTTCTGTGAATACCCAGAATTTATCATCAGGTTCATTGCATGACCCCTTACCAAGATTATTTGTCAGCACATATTTATGTGTTCAAAACAAGCGCTTCAATTTGCTTAGAAACAGTTCCCGTTATAACTTTGTTTTTGAGGCTTTTCCAGTAATATAACTCAGTCCAGTCATTCACACTACTGTCATCACTCTGATTATTTTCACTTGACTGAAGGTTATCTACTACTTCATTTACATTTACCACTGCATTTCCCTCCCACGGTCTCCACATCGTAACACACAACGAATTTATACACCTAATGAAACAGATCAACTGGAAGTTGGAACTTTGGCAACTGAGACTCCACGTGGAGTAGATATGCGACTGTCACTTCGAGAAAATCAGGGTTGCTTTTGGTAATCAACGACAGTGTTTCATTTCTGAAGTATGGAGATAGATTTATGACGGTCATTAGTGGGCGGGAGAGTGGGTTCCCTTTGAGGGGCAAACTGCACTCCCGTTCACTAGACAGACTTTACCTCATGAACTGACACCTCAACAGGCTGAGATAGAGTGGATATCTGTCGTCAGTTTATCCATAATCACATGGATTATAGATTTGTCAACAGAATAGTCACTGTGATGAAAAATGTATATATTACCGAAAAGCTGATGCCTCGAAACAGTGGCTTGGTCCGCGCTAACCTGCCAAAGTCATCGTCAAAGTAATGTTGAAGGTGTGATTCGCTGGGAGTTTGCTCCAAACGGTCGGGCGATTGATGCGGATCTTTACCCTCAAAAACTGCAACGACTTCATGCAATTTTGAGACGAAGTTATCCAGTATTAGTTAACCGAAACAGAGTTCTATTGCAACAGGAAAATGCAACACCCCATACTACACGAACAACCATGGGAAAAATTCAGGAACTAGTAGGAATCGAACTGCTACCACACCCAGTATACAGCCCTGATCTCGCACCATCAGATTATCATCTTTTTCAATCGATGGCCTATTTTCTACGTGGAAGAAATTTTGACAACATTGAAGTAGTGCAAGTGGATGTCATCGATTTCTTCGCATCAAAAACCAAGGACTGGTACCATTGTGGGATAATAAACCTCGCCGAACGATGGCTGAAAGACCATAGAATCTAATGGTCTATGCTTTGAAAATTAATTAATTGCTTGTCAGAACTCATCTCAAATAATCGTTTTTCTTAAAAATGACAGTACTTATGAGACAGTATCTATAATTGTTCCTCACACTAAACTGACACAACGAAATGTTGGATAAAAATGTGTAGTGTTTAACGCCCGCTTTTACTACATACGGCACCGCAGGCGGTGACACTGATGATACATGAGATGAAGATGGAGCACCGGTGGAATGAGATGGCGGGGGAAACCGGAGATCCCGGAGAAAACCCGCCCCAACGCCGTGTTGTCCACCACAAATCTCACTTTGCGGTCGCCTGGGATCAAACCCGGACCGCCTTGGTGAGAGCCAAGCGGTCTAACCACTGAGCCACGGCGTGGCCGACGAAATGTTGGATTGTGTATCATCATCGATAAAGTATATAACGTATAAAGTTTTTCTGGCTTGTTTTGAACAGTTGTACAGAATTATGAGGAAAAATTAGGATGTGCTTGAAAACCCAAAGTAGTTAATGTTATTTTGAGGGAAAAAAGTAAAAGAGGTACAAATAAAAGAGAAACGTAAGCCTGCCAACCACAAATCCGTATTTAAAGCTAATGAGTTCATATCCATCTTTAGAATTAATCTCCATTTTTAATGTCGAATAACTGGAAAACCTCTATTTTTAATAACATAAATTAGAGATACATCAGCTTCTATCAGTGTAAGTATAGCAGAGTGACAAGCAATTCATGCGCATGAAGAAATACTAATTACTGATCCTTTCATTGCTAACCAGTTATATGTGCTGTGGTATGTTTTGTCTGCATTGTAAATTACATGTTCATGGTTTATTGACTACTTTGGGCTTTTATTTTGGATACTATAGATTTTGTATTTGGCGTTAATACAATAAAGTTTGTATGTTTGATTGACCGCGGAAATGAGCAGTGGGGTATGTGGGTAACCACTAAACACATTAGGTAGATCTGTAATAAACATGGCAGAGTTGTCAGTTTCTGAAGCGGTCACAGAGCTAGACTGTGGCAAGCATTAAATAATTATATAATTATTTGTCCGTGCTTTCTTGCCCACTATTGGTTAATTTTTTAAATGCATGTGCATTCAAATCAGTAAACTGTCAAAATAGGCACCGTATTTACTAGTTGCAAGAGCATATATTGCATATCCTACATAAAACCATTTTGTCAGTTGGTCATTGAAATAAAGATAACATTTACACTTTTCATAACGTAATATCGCTTCGTTATTATTTTGCAGTGTCTTGCTTATCTGTGCCGATATTTCTTATAAATATATTTTACACAAGTAGCCTATTTCACTAACACCTTTATTCCAATATTTATTAAATATTTAGTCAGATTCAAGTTTAAAACAAGGTTCCTTCCCATGATTTACACAATGACATGCAGATGGTGACATACTTTATCCATATTCTAAAGCAACTAAGTTCTCTCTTTCCTTTGTTTAATTCTGGTTGAAATTTGAAGATATAATCTTGGTCTAGATATGTCTTTGGCAATCTAAATGTAATTTAATAATGTAATATAATGTATTATTATTATTATTATTATTATTATTATTATTATTATTATTATTATTATTATTATTATTATTATTATTATTATTATTATTATTATTATTATTATTATTATTATTATTATTATTATTATTATTATTATTATTATTATTATTATTATTATTATTATTATTATTATTATTATTATTATTATTATTATTATTATTATTATTATTATTATTATTATTATTATTATTATTATTATTATTATTATTATTATTATTATTATTATTATTATTATTATTATTATTATTATTATTATTATTATTATTATTATTATTATTATTATTATTATTATTATTATTATTATTATTATTATTATTATTATTATTATTATTATTATTATTATTATTATTATTATTATTATTATTATTATTATTATTATTATTATTATTATTATTATTATTATTATTATTATTATTATTATTATTATTATTATTATTATTATTATTATTATTATTATTATTATTATTATCGTTCTTAAATGAAAATATATAGTACTAATTTTTGGAGAAATGTTTAAGTTTACCTAGTAATAAAATAAAGATTGAATAAATATCATGAATTATACATATAAGTGCCTCCTAATTATAAAAATGGGGTTCTTCATCGTCAGAGTAGCTAATTCTAGTAATTCTTTTTAGAACTTCCAAAAATGTGGAGAGAGTTTTTCTACACCAACCGCTTGTATAAGTGATATTCTGCATTTATCTTGACTGGCTCGACCTCAGACGTGATGACAGGGTCTGGAATATTTTGGTTGCTACAATGATGTCATATTTGTGCTCTCAACACTGTCAGCAATGCATAGAATTTCTTCTTAGCCTTAGTGCAAGTTTCGTACACGGTCACCTGAACTTTGCAGTTATGCTACTACCAAACTCTTAAGCCTTTTCACGATTAGTTTATTTGCAATCTTAACAGTTATTACCTTTATTATTTAAATATAAGTTCTATTAATTCCATCTTGCATTCTAGAAAGCCAATAAGAACATGCCAACATTCAGCAGATCCCACAAAATTGGCAAATTTAAACGAGACAACCTCCTGGCTCAGGTCAAGTGGAAAGCGATCACTAGGTCGACGCTTCTTATTTATGCAATGCAAAGACCCAAGTGTTTATTTTAACAATAGTTGAATTGAATAAGGATATATTTTCTTTAAGGTTTACAATGACTAGTTCACGCCAGCAAATATTTGTTCGTGTATAAACAAATTATTGTGTAAGGTAGTAAAATCAAGGATGAATTAAACACCAAAAATTGTTATTATGGTTTTACTATATCAACAGTTTTTCCATAACTGCTTACAGATTTATCATATGATCAACTGAGATTGTCTCTTCTACTCTCGTAGCAGTTTCAGACTATTAAAATACATAATATTGCCGAATTGCATAGTTAGCCTTTCTATAACAAATTGATGCCAAAGAATTTATCGTTCCCTAATTAAAGGCATAAAAATCATAAATGCTGAACCGTTGTGAAAGCACTAAAACTATTATCTTTAAAAATTCAAAACTTGATCATGCACGTTCCTGTGAAGTAAAGATGACATCCGTCTACGAGTCATTTGGTCAATAAATAACAAATTCCTGAGTTTTCACCTTTCATTAAAATATCAGATGGAGATAAATGTCTTATTTTCGTACATGGAATACCTACTCAATATAAAAAAAATGAAAATGGTGATTAACTACGGAATGAATAAGGAAATATTTAAAGGATAAACCTACAATTATTAAGATTCATTGCTTATAGTGAGAGAAACAAACACAGAATACTTGGTAATGGACATACTATCAAAATACATACTTCTTACCATTAACGGAAATTGAATTTAGCCATATTAAAAGTTGGGTTAAGACTATAAACCATCCCTAAATATGCAAAAGAGATGGAAAACTACTGAATGTCAATTTATATGTATCATCATATGGGTATCATAGTTTTATTTCTCCAATTGTTTTCTAAAGGATCAGTAAAGGACACAACAAATATTAATGAATTAATTTAAAGGCATAATATAATTCTTTATGGGTTAAATTCTTTGGATGAAAAATAAATAAAAACTACTTTGGACAATTTTAAGGTAAATCCTAAAAGAACAGAAGATAACCTTGTTACTGTTTGCCTAAAAATATCTGTTAGCGAAAAAGAAGGCACAATTTTTGTTTGGAACACATTAAAATCACTTATAATTATGAAATATCTATCAAAGGCATTTAAAAGTATATAAACGTTTATGATACGCCACTGCTTATAAACCAATCTATTTTATTGCTATGTAACTATCTACACATATACACAATGCACTTTGTAACTAATGTCACGAAATTTGAATGAAGTAAAATTGAATGTAAATAAGTGAAAGTTTGCAGCGTTAAGTATAATAACAGAATTTCAGTAGAGAAATTTGGATTTTACCAGCTTCTAGCTACAGAAGAAGAAGGAAACAAGCCTTATGAGTAGATGATGATTCTCTGTTAATACTACATTTCAGTAAGGAACATCTTAAACTTCTCAAACTTGCATTTGTTGGCGTCTCTAACTCTTATAAGAGATTTTATTATCATCTTACATAGCTATTTTTATCATATATGAGAAATTGAACCCAAAATGAGACAATTTAAATACCACATAAATTGACCAGTATTATATTCTCCAACTTTAAATTTATTTTAATTCCTTTTAAGTTTTTAAACACCTACAGGAATTAAAATTGCTCCTTACGATGTAAAGTATGCGGAAGTGGTATGCCGAAAGTGGTTGGAGCATCAAATAAATAAGACAAGGCTTCCTATTTTGTTTTATATGTTTATTTCTAACGTAAAACTTGAATTTTAAACAGGATCAAATCAAAACAATATGTATGAAAACTGATATGTTGCTGTTCCACACTGCAAAGCCTCTCCGGAAATGTTTTGAAATAGTTTTGAAATGTTTTGAAATAGTTTTTGAAATAGTTCTGAGCTAAGTTTATATTTGAAGTCACTCCGAGCTCATTTTATATTTTAAGTTTGTTTCCATATATAGATTTTAAGACAGCTATAGCAGAAAAATTTAATATTTTCAGTAGAATACAAATTGCTTATGCTTCAGTAAGAGAATAATTACTTCGGAAATGTTCTTTATTTGTACTTAATGTAACATTGAATGAAACATTTTTTTTGTGAAGCTATTGACAGTATATTAATATGATCTATTTCTAGTTTTATCGTATTTTGTTTTAATTCCAAGAAAACAATACTTAAAATACACTAAGTTACAAAATAGGGAAAGTGGCAACCCTGTTTTCAAGTGAAACTCTTGGGCGCTAGGAAAAGTGAATCAATCGGCTGCTTCGCTGTACGCGAAAGAGCCACGAGACCGGTAGGAAGTTAGTGTTTGTTCAGCATTTTGCCGCAAGAGTACAGGCTAAGGCGGTCGCGGCGTACGCTACTATCTAGTGGCGATAATATGAAACGATCACTCACCGCCTTCATCAGTCATCACCAAAACTGTGGTACTTGGTCCAGGGCCTTCAGGGTTGAAAACTTGCAGAGACACACGGTACTGGGTGTAGATATCCAAATTTGTGATGGTGTGGCTCTGAAAAAAGAACAATTAATAATACAGTTATACATTTGTTATTCACTGTGCCATATTAAATTTACGCGGTACCAAACTGTGAAATTTAAAAATATTTCGTTTTCCTAAGGAATAATTTATTTTAAACACATAGTACTCCAATTATACGCCATTATACTTTAAATATTTAGACAATTGAATGAAATAAATTTAATAGAACAAGTGTTTTCATTTAATTGCGCTACTTTAAATGTTCCTTGAGGTACAGTTTTCAAAATTTTATAACAATTTACTTTCAGAAATATTAATTTAATATGTCATTAGTGACTCAAAAATGCAACATTTTTATTACTATTAATATAAAAATGATATACATTCACAATTAGGAACCAAACACACATATTGTACAAAATAAAATACATAATAATGCATACATAATACATTTTCTTCAATTTTCACAATTCAGTTTTATTTATTATAATATTAAGGATATATGGCACAAAAATCGAAATGATAGGTTGAAATTTGTACCCTAAGAAGCCTTTCGAACATCCACATGCATTGGAAAAATGCATTATGAGAAAAATTATTTTCAGTGTTTCCTTCTCCCTTTAACACCAACATTTAAAGCATCACCTGACAAGCGTTTGAAGCCCAAATAATTGAAAACGTCTTCCACTTTTTAATTTAAAAGAACAAAAGTTTTTCAGTGTGCAACAAATACGGTCAAAGGTGTATATTTTAAAAAAAGTTCGATAATTTTAATAGGTTGGTTCCCTTAATCGGAAAGTGAAAACCAAAAAGTAATGCTTTCGAGTATTAAAATAAACTTTCGAGTATTCTTTAGTAAACGTTATTATAATTAAAGACGCCTGTGCAGAAATTTTCATTTCAATATGTAATGATTTTTTAATGCATTAACTGTTATTTATGTATGATATAAATAAACAAATAAATAAATCGCAGTACATATGTGGCCAACCTTAGTCAACTACAGTTATCAAGTTTCAAATTATACTTCCGTACATCTGTGGTAAAATATGAGATAGAAAACCTGTTTTGCAATCTGAAAGGTAGAAAATATCAGCAAAAGTGACAAATATATATGCAAAGCATTAATTTAAAGAAAAAATAAAAATGTATAGTGAAGATTGTCCTGCAGATTAATTTATTGGCTAAAGGATTTAACGCTGTGTCTAAAACGTGAGTTGCATTCTCGGAAGAACCATTTTATAAACCTAATTTGAAATATTGTACCTCTTTCAGCAACAAATAAAACAGCATTTGTACAAAAAGGTTACATATGAGCTCATTCCATCAATTAGGGAAGGAGACTATGAAAATCTCAACTATGTCAAATTTAAGGTCATTGTTATGAAATACTATAAACAATATTTATTACGCATGCGCCATTACATATAGAAATTTGAAGACTTTGTTTACAAACATTTTGAAAAAATCTGAAAATTATTTACAAGTCACATTAATTCATACAAAACAGTACACAGGATGAAAAGTAATGAAATATCCTGAAGTTTAAAACACAATAGGAATTTGCAAAGTAGGTAATTTGTGCAAAATAGATCGTATTTTATATTTTTCCCAGATTCATGTACAGTATACTACAGGAGAGAAAGTCTTCGGGGCATGAGACGCAGGGGGTTTAAAGAAGATTCCCATACCATTTCTGGATAGATTTATGACACCCCATGTCAGTTCAGTTACAGACCATTCAAAAATATTCTAACGTCTTCTACGTTTGTGAATGAATCTTCTCGGTTATAATGTACAGAGTGAACAGCGAGCATGTTTTTTAACGTTTATGCTCCTTGTGTAGCATGTGCCCCTGTCACACATTTCGCTATCCATATCCCACTGTGTGAGGGGGCGCATTCCTTTCAGGGAGCTTCTTTGCGTTGGTGGACAGTACACTCATAAGCTTTATTCGTTTCCCAATAAAATAGATGGGATTTAGACATATAAAATACAGTTTTTTGAACACAAACACGGAATTTAATAAATACATCTTTGGTCTAAGGGAACCACAATACATGTATTTGTAGTAAATCTTGATATATACTTTATTGATGAAATATAATAACGAACGAGGCAGTAAGAAAAAGGTAATATCTTTAATACTGCATACGATGCAGTTATATCACTATTCCCGTGCCTTTTCTATTAATAATTAAACTGTAGATCAAACGTCAAGTTTACACAATACATTAATTGCTTAATAATGTTGCAATTCCTTGTACAGTGTACAGATGATACTGAAGTAACACCTCGAGTATAATACAAAGCTTTAAATTTTTATGCTTGTTTTCGTTTTGTTTAGATTCCTTTAACCGGTGTGGTCATATCTGGCAATGAGTGAATGAAATGGATGAAATTATGTTCGGATGAGCGTGGAATTCTCAGTGCTCAAAGTTACCCGAATTTCATCTTTTCAGTGTAAGAGTGTATGAGCAACGCAAATTATTGGCGTTTGATTTTGATTTCGATTTTGTTGTAATTTATGTTCTCCAACGCTAAATCATATCGGACGGTGAATGAGTTGGGTGAAATGATGCTCCAATGAGTCCAGGGTCCACGGAGCTTAGAGCTACCTGACATTCGTCTGTAAGGATAAGGGAAAACTCCGGAAAAATCTTATCCATGTAACTCACCCTGAGCGAGATTTGAACTCGGGACCTCTTGAATGTGAGGCATATACGCTACCATCTACGCCACCGAGGCAGGCTTATTTGCGTTGCTCACACTAACCAAGTTCTGTGGTTTTCCCGCCATTCATTCTACCAATTACTTCTTCATCACTTTTCATTATATCCATTTCACCTTTATTTCATATCTTCTTCCTTACACTCATCCCGTAGCCATTTCTGGCATTGTATATCCTCTGTAGTTTACCAATTATACAAATGCCATTCAAAATGACGAGAATTTTACAGGCTGTTCCAGAAGATTTAAGATGTATATTTTATTAACCATACCTGCACTTTAAAAGTCTAGTTATGTTAATTAAAATCATTATAACCATTTCTGAGTAAATAAATAAAAAGTTGCTTATATATTTTGGGGTGACGGACTTTCTTGAAAATATTCGGATCACATCATTCGAAGATATTGATCTCACATAGCAATTTGGCATCTAGCCTTTGTTTTGTTTTGAACATATCACACACACATGTATACGGGGTGAGTAAAAAGTAGGGAACAATGCTTGTAACATTGTTTTATAGTTTTGTGAACTGATAATCTTTAGAAAAGTTGTAAGATATAAACAGATTTTCATATTGCTATGATTGTGAATAGGGTGTGACTCTCTTTTTAATGGCAACACCTTTTTTCATTTTTGGTCCTCAAGTCTCGGAACGTAGAGAAAGACTTTTTTGAACTGTAATTTAAACTTATTAGGACGTATTACAGCACATGAAGTTTAAACCAAGAAAACACATTCATGAAGTACGCATTGTTGTCCTTATCAGCTTAGCTTTTGTATGTATTTGTTCATTCCAAAGCCACATATTGAAGCAGTCTACTATATTGCTTAATTCAAAACCTACTCAATTTGAAGTAATGGTGCATTTTCCTTTTTTTCAGTACATATGCAGTAAGCTCCTAATACATTTAAATTCGGTTTGAAATGGAATTTGTTTGTACGTTATGAGACTTGAGGATTGGCGGAGTGCAGAAAAAAGAAATGTTGACATTTAACACAAAAAAAACCTCATACATTTTATTTGTCTCTCTCTCTCTCTCTCTCTCTCTCTCTCTCTCTCTCTCTCTCTCTCTCTCTCTCTCTCTCTCCCTACATATATAGGAAAAAATAGAGACAGACAGAGAGACAGACAGACACAAGCATGGATATTTTATAAAAATGCACTTTTTGACTCAGGTGCCCTAAAATAGTATATTATGCAACGAGACTATAATGATAATAATTAAAATGCGAGTATTCTTATTAACCGAGCGAGAGAAGCGATACGAGCGTTTTAATTACCATTATAGTCAAGTTTCATACGACTGTTTTGCTCGATCATGTACCTAAATTAAAGATTTCATTTTAAAGTATTCATTTCTGGTTTGAGCGATATGTTACAATCGTTAAGTGAGACGTAGTACGTAGTACGCAGGTGCAGAAATGTTGATTCCTTCCCTATAAACAGTTGTTAACGTGTGACACAGTTTAACCGAAAAGAAAGTGTTGGCAAACTGGAACCAACTGAATTTATTGAAATACCATTTGCAATTAATTCTAATAATAATATGAACAGAACCGACTTTATTTCAAATATAGGTTATTTATTTGAGTATTTAGATAAGTCAATTTGGTGCCCATTGTTGAGTGTTGAAAACAAAATAGAATAGTGGGCCCATAAGGTCGATGATTTCATATTTGGAGACAATTCTTCCAAATACACTAGGAATACATTTTCTGGGAACGAATTTATACCGTTTGATACTCTCCAATCCATGAATTGTGAATAGAATTTCTCGTACATCTTTCTTGACTTTTGTGGCAACAAGTTATTGGTAACATTGACTGCTTTTTGCCGTAATTTCTGGGGGTGTAAGTCCAATGTCATGCTTCTAGTGTCAGATATTTTGACATTTTTCTAAACTGGCGCTAGTACCGTTGTCGATCGAAACGAGAATAATCGATACTTGCGCTTTCACAGTGTTACGGGGCCACTTCTAATTGGTCGAATGCCATTTTTTTTGTAATTTACGTCCTCCAACGTTAAGTCATATCGGACGGTGAATGAATTGGGCAAAATAATGCTCAAATGAGCCCGGGGTCCATGGAGCTTAGAGTTACCTGACATTCGTCTTTGAGGATAAGGGAAAACCCCGGAAAAACCTTATCCAGGTAACTCACCCTGAACGAGATTCGAACTCGGGACCTCTTGAACGTGAGGCAGACAAACTACAATCTATGCTACCGAGGGGGGCGTCGAATGCCAATACTTTAATAAACAAGTATACTTTAATGAGGCCCATTAAAGTACTGCCACCAATCGTATAAATACTAAAGTTTGTCATTTTCGAGCATAATAATGTAATTCGAGCATAATTTCGAGCATAATTTCCGGTGAAATCTCAACAGTGAATTTGTGAGTGGAATGCAATCTTTACTCAATCTACTATTTAGGTCATAAATTAAGTAGTTTCTGTTTGTTTCTTATTCAGGTGAACTCACTTTACCCTGAAATATCTTGATACCAAATTTTTGAGCTCTAACAACAACCATAAGTAAGCGCTAGCGACAGTAAGGATGTCCGCCATATCTGTAAATTCACAAGTGCTTTAGTCAAGCGAGCATGCATATATGAATCTGGGATGTTTGGCACGAGCCACATAAAAGAAGGTTCCTTTGAGAGCTGTGATGTATAGGACAATACCTGGCGTCATGCCTGAGTGACTCGCTACCTAACCGAAACCCTCCCGCAAGATAAAGTGCTAGTAAACGTACACTAAGTACTAAGATCTCCACATGAGAAATAATTCAAAAAGTCCTTAGGGACAACTAACGGCACAATGATTTGCATCGTCATGAATTAATTGTATTTCCCGGATTAAGAATTCGAGCAGTCGTGAAGGGACGATGTGGAAAAAAAGGGCCGAACAAAGCAAAGCTAACAAACCGGAGAGATTCAGAACGCTTTACAAAGTAATCCGCTAGCTCTTTCCCCTATAAAATAGAATTAGGCATCAACATTATTAAAATGCTTTTTAATTAAAAGAAAACGAAAGAGGCATCGTGAGTCTCTGTTGATCAATCGTGCTCCGGGTTCCTATGAGAAATACGGTCACGCAAACGATCTATCGAAGTTGGATCGATATGTTTCTGACGTGAGCACGCCATTTTCATTTGATTATATAAAATGAGCAACCCAATTTGTGATTTTACGCAGAAATTTAATGCTTCGCTATTACCAAACAGCCCATTCAAAACGCACCTCATTAACGGCAGGTTTTATTGTAATTAATGCTAATACGCTAAAATATGTCGTTTGATACACAAATAAAAATGAACGTTCGGTTGTAATGAATGATATCAGATAAGCTCTTCCATATAGTCCATTAAGTGAAATTAAAGCTATATCAGCGATCAGAATTTTACACAAGTGGGATAAATTATTGTATCTTTGTTTCGGCAAACCGTCAAATGGTTGTGCGAGTTGGACGTTTTCTTTGAACTGCTTAAATGTATTATTTAACTGAACATTAGCGAATTTTACTTATCGACTGTTTTCCAGAGAACTACGCGACGTCCCAGGAAGCAAATGAGAGTTAAAATGGCGTATCCAACATATGCTAATTCACCAATATCGTGACCTATTCCCACTGAAACTATTACTTCTGTTTTATCAATTTTCTTCCCGCCTATGTGACTGTTTTCCCACTTAACCCTAAATTCAAGTCTGGAATAAAACTCGACTCTCATGGGGATTGCTATAAGTGATAAAAGTATTTGGTATAGCATTCACATGACTTTCTATATGACGAAATTGTCTTGTTGCGAATTTCTGTCTAGCTGCAAAGGGAATGAGCAAAAACAGTTAGTTAAGTGATAGTCAAATCTTTAAAGGGTTGGTAGCTATGTGATGGTTTTAAAATTCCGTTCTTTTTGCAAGCCAAAAGATAAAAAGTGAATAATCATTTCCCATTTATCAAAAGTTTATGTATTTGAAAACTCAAAACAATAGGAAGCAACATAAAGAAAAGGATTACTTAAAAAAAAGATTTTAACATAAATTGCGTGTTTTAATGCGGTAACTGTTTACTGCAAAAGTGATTCAGAATGAAGAGGACTTCTAAGCATATTTACAGTAAATTCAAGATGTTCATTTCATTTGCCATAAAGGTATGTTAGGCATATGATACATTAATCAAAATTATCAGAAAGGTTTTCAGGTGAAAGTTAGTTTGGGATGGAAAATTTTCTTCAAAATGTTCGTTTGTCATCCTTGGAAAATGAAGAATTTAAATACAAGATTAGTATTCAACGACATTTTTGTATATTTAGTTGTGCTGTTAACACAAATGCATAATATCAAAAGCCTAATCACTTATTAAGGATTACTATTCCGTGAAACAGTCAGTTATAAAAGTTTATACGTGCATATTTTGGTGTTATTAACCACTACAAGCCGTCTAATGTAATTCTAAGCGAATACTACAGATTTAAAATCTGCTGTAAGCTAGCTTCCAATAAAATTGTTGCCCACCGCGGTAGCGTGGTGGTAGCATGTCTGCCTCACGTTCAAGAGGTCCCGAGTTCGAATCTCGGTCAGGGTGAGTTACCTGGATAAGGTTTTTCCGGGGTTTTCCCTTATCCTGAAAGATGAATATCAGGTAACTCTAAGCTCAATGGACCCCGGGCTCATTTGAGCATTCATTTCACCCATTTCATTCATCGTCCGATATGACTTCAACGTTGAAGGACGTAAAAAAAAAGATTGTTAAAAAATGAAATGTTTCTCCACCATTAAGAAGAAACCATTTTAGGATAGTCCTCAAGGATTTCAAATCCTAAATTAGCTGTAGAGGAGCATAAAGTACAAGGGAGGGTCTGTACGTGTATTAAATGATTTTTAAACAGCAAAAAGTCATACTCAGTGTAATTTTATCGTTGAGTCACCTTTTTCTGATTTTAAAAATTTATTGTTCTACACAATCTTACTTAATGGAGTAAAACTATACTTTCTTATTAATTAAAATGATAAAAATGAAGTTTATCTGTGATGTAATTAAACAACAGTACTCATATTGAATACAGTTCTAAACTAAAATTTAAACATGGAACTTAACATTTACTTACTTCAAAACGAGAAGTATAGTTAGAAATCCATACTTGCCATTTATTAATGTACTATTTATGAGCTTGACTATAACGTATTAATTTTTCAAAAGCAACTGCATCCTCTAGAACATTTTTTAAAAGAAGAAGTATAAGTTAGCAAAGAATTAATGTATCACCATTATCACCACCAATTAGACGAATTTAAAGCAAACACATATTTAACTTGTTTTTACTTGTAATATGGAATTAAGTTTTCTAACAGATTTCTTTGGAGCTCTTGTGTATGTGTATTCAAACTTTTACAGTGTAATAGTTGTATATTTCCGATGTTGCTGCACATTTCGTCATTTTACAATATATTGTGCATGTAATACATGTGTTTGGTAACTTTTAGTTTTAAAGCTAATATTTAAGCAAATTAGCAATAAAATAATGCAGTCCTTACTATAGACAGTATTTGTGAAGAATCAAGGTGCATTTAAGAGTTATACCTAGTCAAACCCTCAAAAAGCCAACAATTCTTTATTAATTATTGTAAGTGAGATTCAGAGTAAATCCGAGAGTGCTTTTTGAAGTATGTAATAAAGTAAGCGGTAAGCTGTGAAGCATTTTACAGATAAATCCTGACATGAAAATTTTGCGTTAAATATCTTCAAGGTGAAAAGCTATTGTTTCATGCAAAAGTTTTCCAGTGTTAGTAATTTCTCTCAGATTTTGTTTCGCCCGCCTCGGTAGCGTAGCATGTCTGCCTCTCGTTCAAGAGGTCCCGAGTTCGAATCTCGGTCAGGGTGAGTTACCTAGATAAGATTTTTCCGGGGTTTCCCTTACCCTGAAAGACAAATGTCGGGTAACTCTAAGCTCTATGGACCCTGGGCTCATTTGAGTATCAGTTCACCCTTTCCACTCATCGTCCGGTATGACTTAACGTTGGAGGACGTAAATTACAAAAAAAAAAAAAGGTTGTTTATTAATATTTTTAGACTTGAAAACATTTTCCTAGGAATAACAAAAATAAAATAAAACAAATAACCTACGTAAAGCGATAAACATAATAAATTTACGCCTGGGAATTTGGAGGAAATAATGACAGCATGCTGTAGGTTAATGAAACCGAAATAAAATCTAAGAGTAAGCTAGAATGTGAATTGTAAGTACTAAGATGTTATACGTAAGGTTAGCAATTTTAGTGCATACTTGATTCATATTTTCGAAATTATAGAGCATATATTAAATATAATACATAAATTATTATGCATTTTAAATATTTTTATGTATGTAATGACCATAGGGTCTGTTCCTTCTTCACATAAATTGACAATTCTTATCGAAATTGTTCTTTCTATCTCTCTGGGAAGCGTCCTATAGATTTATAGTCATTTATCATTTTAGAGATACGACTGGGATCCATTAAACTTATATGGTCATGCAATTCTAGCATGCATTTGTTTAATTTTTCTATTATGCTTGTAATTTCAAGTTGTTCGGGGATATCCGAATTCTGTTATTTTATACTTAGCTAAAGGTCTCGATAATCTACATTCTGCCTTATCTATTCGTTATCTTTGCTCTTTTGTTAAAGACCAGTTTCTGAACCATAGATTAGCAAAGATATGCCTAGGGCGTTGCGAAGTTTTAAAATATTGTACAGTAAAGGACCTAACAGAAGAAAAAGATCAGTTGTACATCCAACAGTCGATCTCCATCTTATTAGAAGATTACATTATTGAAATATTAAATACAAAAATATCGTTGATATCAAATACTCTCTCTTCAGATTGGTTCATCCACTTTACAAGAACGCTTGTTCTTGGAATCAAGAAAATAATGTTTTCTGATGTAATTATATGGAGAAAATCTGTTATAAAGCTTCAGTTCAATTAGTTAAATTTGAAGAAATTAGCAATTCTAGAATCTAATATCCCTAGGGCCGCTGCCTCTAAACGCGATAATGAATGGAACTAATCTAATGACAGCTATTCTGCATTTGGAATTCGTATTGGGAAAATTTGGCGGTGGATTTCGTGGGCAACGAACGAAGTGTAATAAGTATTGGATGCTTTTTTTCATATTTATCTGAACCTGTGTTGGAGAAACAACAGTGCCTTCTCACTAAAACACATGAACGAAACAGGCACAAGCTCATAACAGTGTATACAGCACCTAATATTTATGATCATTAAACTGACAACTTCGGAAGCCAACCAGCAAGTTATGAATGTAATCTCTATCTCTCTCTCTGTTTTAAACATTCCTTTATATTTCGTTCCACACAAATGCCCGTTCGTTAATATTTTCGAATATATTATTAAGTATAGTACTTGTTCTGCTATAAACTTTTGGATTGTAAAGAGTATACACGTTGGAGTTTGTATTATATGTGTCAGATAACGAACAAACCACATTTATTCACGGCTGAGGGCTTTTTGTTTATTGGGGAACATCTAACCAAATACATATTCATCTGTTTATAATCTCTAGCAGCTAATCTTGGGAGAGACTGTTTATCTGCCTATTTATTTAAATATTATTTATTTATTTATTTTGCTGACTTTAAGACCAGCACCCATTCTCTTCTGCTGCGGTTTAACTCCATTTATTAAAATATGCCTCATTATTATCTAACTTAATTTTAAATTCATATAATATATGGTGGGCCGAACCGTGACTGAGCGGTTAAAGCTCCTGGCGCTCACCAAGGAGGCCCGGGTTCGATCCCAGGCGACCGAAAAGTGAGATTTGTGGTGGACAACATGGCGCTGGGACGGGTTTTCTCTGGGTCCTCCGGTTTCGGAGGACCAATTTCTCCATCATCATCTTTCCTATAATTTCATATCGCCTTCATTCTGCCATCTCTCTGCCATTTCACTCTCATACCAGGCACTGGGCTGATCACCCATTCTGGACTTTCTCTCTCTCTCTCTCTCTCTCTCTCTCTCTCTCTCTCTCTCACTGATCTAGAGATTCAGTTCCTCAACCCGCCGCCCACGGGCATTAGGGTTAAGAGGAACAAGAATACCCCGACACCACGTAGTGGTATAAGAGGGCAGAAATGACCTGTTTCTGTAATAATAGTGCATAGGGTATGTTGCGTGAGTCCCAGAAATGGGTATTACGTAGATACATAGCTAAAACTAGGTAGAAACTTAGGTAGATACCGTTAAAACTATATAGCCTGTGCGCGGTCTTTAAGCACTGTTGCTTCCGATAATCGATCACATTAAACACTTCTGTAAGTTAAAAAAATACATATTTTGGAAATATATGTGCTAATTTATCACTGCCCACCAATTCCCGCTTTGGTAGCGTAGATGGTAGCGTGTCTGCCTCACGTTCAAGAGGTCCCGGGTTTGAATCTCGGTCAGGGTGAGTTACCTGGATAAGGTATTCCAGGGGTTTTTCCTTATCCTTCATGACGAATGTAAGGTAACTCTAAGCTCCATGGACCCAGAACTCATTTGAGCATCATTTCACACAATTCATTCACCGTCCAATACGACTTAACTTTGGAGGACGTAAATTACAAAAAACTGCCCACCAACGTTCTGACATCCGTGTACCAAGTTGATAATTCGTGTCTGAGAAACAATTTTTACTCCGTGACTCATTCAGTCCTAAGAACTTAATGTTCTTTCTAATTTTCAGAATTTTCTCTACATGTATTGGCATCTACATCTTCTCAGCATTGTCTTCTGAATATAATTGACTTCCAGGAACTTAACCTTTAAACCAATGTTATTCTTCGCTATGCTGCCTAATACTAATTGCCTTACCCTCAACTCTTGGCCAATGACCCTTTCTCGTGACAAACTTATTCACATAATGCATCTATTTTAACCTAGGGAAATTATTTGTTTAATTTATCTATCTCTCTATAATTTCTTCCTAAAAGTGTTTCACTTACGCTTCGCAAGTCAACGTCTACGTTTCTTTACACAAGTATGTAAAAGCATTTCTGGGGATGACAAGAAATTTAATCAGACTAAAAATACAGTACCATAGCCGGAATTTGAATCCCAGATATTTGACTTTGCGTGCAGTTGTTGTAACAAGCTGAGCTACCACTAATGGTATAACAATTATTGTGAGTCAGTTCAGAAATTAAGTATGGTGATAGCCACGATAGCTCATTGCTTAGACCAACAGCACGAAAAGCCAAAAATCTGCGGTTAAAATTCCCCTTATGGCAATGAATTATTCAGTCTGATTCTACCTTAGTAACTTGGTCTACACACAGTTGGCGTAGAAGAATAACTAATTATTAGTTTTTGAGTAATACTAACATTCAGTTTAATTAATTTCTTTTAAATTTTATTGCATACATGTTCATTTATTGGTTACTCGAAATTCGAGGCTTCTGAAAGCACAACGTTAGAGTTTAAGATAAAAGGAGTAACTCAACGATGGAGCATCAATGCATCAATGGTTGATTGAAAAACTTATAAAAGTAATTATTTTCTCTGGAAGGGAATGTTAGGTAGTGACAGGTTTCTGAGATAATTTATTGCATTTCACATTTTAAAATGTCACGTTAATAATTTAGCCATTTATAAATGCCGAAGACAGAAAGCTTGTCTCGATGCGTAAACATGAAAACTATGGGGCTTTCCGCTTTTCAAGATGTTCCTAAGGTATCTTTAAGATGGAACAACAATGGTTAGATGCCTTGGTGGAATAATAGCGCCATGGATGAAAGCTTTAAAGAGGGTGGAATATGAAGAGCGATCACTAGCGAAAAGGAACAGAATAGCTTTCTGGTAATAAAGACCGGTTTTGAAGAGAAGAGAATGAAGTGTTTTGGACATGTCTGAACAGCAAGAAATGAGCGAATGGAATACGCCTGCAGGTTATATTGGAAGGGAAAAGCCCAAAGGGCAGATTCAGGTTACCACGTGAACGCCTTATTGGCAAACCTGACTAGAGCGGTAATTGAGTGAAAGGCACTGGAGGCTAAGTTATGAATTCCCCCAGTACGTCTATCAGCTTCAGTGTTGTAAATTTAACTGTCAGTGCCAAATGCGAGGAAGAGGCGGGGTACTTTTCTTCTTCTTTTTTTTTTTCTAAGAAAAACTCTTAGAGAATGTCATACTCATAAATTGAGAAGAAAAAAGTTTTTATGTGTCCCATAGTGAAAAAGTACACAGTTTTTGTGAAAAAGTATTCCATAGCACTTAAATTAATACATTTTAAAGAAGACCACAAGAAATTGTTTAATAATTCAGTTGGTGCAAAACATATAGTATTGTGACCATGACTGTCAACCGAGCCTTGGAATTCTTTAACATTTAGTTTACTTGGAGTGAGTGATATTATACTTTAGCTTACCCACAACCGCGAAAACTTTACCGTCTATATCAAAAGTGGTGCGCATTTGGTTCTGCATTCAAAGAGAGCATTAAATAAGGTATATTTTAAATTTTTGTTGGTTATAACTATGGTTCCTAGTTCTCAAAGAGGACTCTATGTTTCTGTGATAATATTAGGATTTGGAGGGGAGAATTGGCAGTCCAACCTATAAAACCTTTTGTGTCTCTCTGTTGCGGTGCACCCAGGCGGAAGGAATGGGTTGAGAGAATACTAAGGGTGATTTTTTTATTTGTAATTTACGTCCTCCAACGTCAAGTCATATAGGACGATGAATGAAATGGGTGAAATAATGCTCAAATGAGCCCAGGGTCCATAGAGCTTAGAGTTACCCGACAGGTAACTCACCCTGGCCGAGATTCGAACTCGGGACCTGTTGAACGTGAGGCAGACATGCTACCATCTACGCTACCGAGCCGGGCTACTAAGGTTGATCGGACGTGAAGAGATGACAGCAAGTTCAGGGTTCCTAGCCAATACAGAGTGAAATTCCACCGTGGCGGCTCTTGCAACCGCCACCTCTGCGGGCTTACACAACCCCTCGGGGATCCGGGACTCGTAGACGATCCAGAGGACGAGTATTTATAAAGAGCACACTCCCTGTCATGCACACCGATACTTCCCCCAAAACCTGGAACTCTGTAAGAGGCAACCAGGATAAAAGGTGAAGTAAAGTGAACTGAAGGAACAGGACATTCCTGGGATGTAATTAACCTTCTCAGCATTCGCAGAAAAACCCATTGGTGAGGAAGGGAATCGAACTCACGACCATCCGAATACGGGACACAGACACTGCTGCTTGAGCCATCCTACTCGAAAGTTAAGTTTTTTTTTCGGTTATATATAGGTTGTCATATCGCACGATGAATGAAAATGGTGAAATGATGCTTAAATGAGCCCAGGGTTCATAGAGCTCAGAATTTCACGACATTCATATTTCAAGATATGGGAAAACCCCGAATAAATCTTATCCAGATTACTCATCCTGACGGAGATGCAAACTCGGACCTCCTGAACATGAGGCAGACACGTTGTTATCCAGGCTACAGAGGTGGGCCCGAAGGTTAACTATTAAGCTATTGCTCAATCAGAGGAGGAAAATGCTTGCAATTTTTTCAACTTAACGAAACAAAATGTAGAGATAAAGGAATGAAAATGTGGTGCAGTGCATAACCGGTGTGCGGATGTTTTGTCAATGATTATCCTACGCACTCTCTAATGCGTAACCTAATTTGAAATTAACTCCCTTCGTGGCTGTCATTAAGATTTCCGGATGTTTAGATCTGTTGCGTCAATTTAATATCTGATAGTGAGATGACGTTGATTAGCAATTATCTCCATTTCTTAGAACCTATAAAGGAGGAAGTTGTGAAAGGATATGCACCACAGAGCTTCCGTTCACTGGTCTACATTAATGGCTTCGCCTATCCATGTCGATGTATTAAAAATATCATTTAAGTACAATATCTTTCGTAGCAACTCAATTAAATATCAATAATAATGTGGGGTTCAGGAAATTATAAAAGTTTAACGTATTTTAAAATTATAGTAATATAAATGTATAATAGCACTGTACTTATTATAGTAAATTGGGTGTTGGTGTAGGCGGTTTTCAGCAGTGCCCGTTGCGCCTATTTAACCTCCACAAGGTAGGAAAAAGGTAAGGGTACACTTAGGGCAGCCAGATCTGATAGCGGCAGGCAGGTTTGCAGGTTTCCTAGCATTTCCAAATTGAGATTTTGGAAAAGGAAAATGCAATAAGAGGGAATCGAGGGTAGTACATTCGTAATATGTAAGCATTTGGGAATCCCACAGAAAAACCGTAATCGGGATGATTGGTCACTTGGGAGTTTTAAGCAAAAACCACCAAAATGTAAACTTCAGAAGCTACTATTTGGCATTCCTTCAGATTAGAATATTTCAACATTTACAATAATTAATTTGTGCTTGCAGTTATACATATATTTACCTTGAAACAGGAACTTTTATCACAAAGCTTAAATTCCTTAATTAAATGTTTAAAAGTTCGTTATCAGTAATTATATAAAATGGTTAAAACAGTTGTATTTATCTGAGAACATTTCAGGTATTTTATCATTTTGTGAATTTATAATATAATTTTAAGTGGCACATTGCGTATCGTCGACCTGGGCTAGATTCCAAATTACAAAGACCTTGCACACTGGCAAGCGACTTCCTGATCGAGCTGATGTTTACTGGCTGTGATATTTTCAGCTATTTTAAGGCACCGATAGACGGGTCATCAAAACAGGGAACTGTAAAATTTTTCCTTATTCGACGCGTGCCTTCAGTATTCTTTCCAAGAATGTCCACGAATTTCAAAATTTTACCAACCAAAGGATTAGTTTAAGGCACGCGAACCAGTTCAAAATCAGTATATATACGAGGATGAAAGAGATCTCAGGATCATTGCTGCTTTTACTTCTTGACCAAATTCTATTACCGTTTATTTTTGGGGCCGTGCAATGACTGAGTGGCTAGAGCGCTTGGTTCTCACCAAGGGGGCCCGGGTTTGATCCCAAGCGACCTTAAAGTAAGATTTGTGGTGGACAACATGGCGTCGGGGCGGATTTTCTCCGGGTCCTTCGGTTTCCTCCGCCACCATTCCACTGATTGTTCTATCATCATCTTTCCTATCACTTCATCTTTCGTACTTTCACTTCCGGCGTTGAGAAGATCACTGATCCCGGTATCTCTCTTATCAGGAAACCTATGATCCTCAACCCGTCGCCTACGTGCCTCGAGGTTGCGTGGTTTAAAAGGCAACATGTTCTACTTAAAGGGAATACAGGAATTCATTCATTCATTCGCTGAATTTAACTGCTGTGGTCATATCAGTGGCCGTCCTTATTTGGAACGTATTGGCGATGGTGTTGCTGGTAGGTCCTTTGTTTTATTTTTTTTAATCGTTAGATCACGCACAAATTCGCCCTCTCATTCATACTTCCAGACTCTGGGGAGAATGGGAAATCATGTTGGTTGGAGAAAAAATCCCACCCCCAGCCGGGAATCGATCCCAGGTGCTCTACTGATTGAGATACGGGGCCAACCCTATTCTTTATTGTACGCGGCCACGACTGATTAAAATTATAATACCTGAAAGTGCCCAGGTTCCACGTCGATAGTTAAAGAAACCGAATAAAGTGCGGTTTTAGTATATATTGTGTGTTCTGCTGAGTTAAGTTGTCTCGACCCTACACCCTGATAACCAAAGAGTCCATACATAAGAACGCAGATCACAGTAGTAAGAGGAAACGAGAAAGCAGACGACAGAGCAGGTACAGCGGAGACCTAATGAGGAGTCCGTACTTCGGGTCCTGCGGGTATGTACGCAGCGGGAGGCGGGTGATCGGCAGTGCCAGCCTCAACCTATGCACTAGCATACATATTTAATATACATTATATGTATAATTTGTTTCATCCACATGAGGCTTTAAATATTTCTATGTGGCTGTATATTATAATAGTTTTTTGCAGTATTCAAAATAGTGTACAATGAAATTAAATAATTTATTCTTGGTTGTTCAACGTATGTTGTATTTTAACTGCCTAATTCAATGTTGTCTGTATTACACAGAAGTTTTCTAAATATAGTAGCAATAAATGATTATAAATGTGCCCTTTTCTTAAAAGAATTTCGTCTGGCAGTCTAATTAATGTGTAACCCAGTGTATTTTCCATAAAATATGTGTATAGAACTTTTAAATGGAATAGAGCACAGAGAAAACATGGAGTGTAATTAAATAAAGGCAAATGGGCAGAGAAAACCTACTGAAGAAGTTGTAGATATGATGCTTAGTTACGTAAGTTAAATCCGCACAGTTCTGGTTACACTTGTTTGAAATTGCTTATTTGAATATGTAATTGAACTACCGAGACAGACAGCGTTGGTCACGCTATATCTCCTGTTGTTAAATTATCAGTTATACCACAGTCCCAAAGTAGCGTGACATCATCTTTAGGACGTCGTGGATTTAATAAAGCAAAATCTAGCTACTGCTGCATGTTACCTGGAAAATTGAGTCAGTGCTCCGGAATTAATTACTGGTAAAGTAACCACCATGTCCTTTGTCTGACTCGGAGCACGCCGCTAGCCTGACATGAAACAATGCATTTTTCATTCATCGGAATCGATAGCTTATAAATCTAAATATCATACTTGGTTAACCTTTGATCTATAGCCCTGTTGTTAGTACCTATTGATTATATAGCAGACGATGGATGAGGAATTAGCTATAAATATTACATTCAACAGAGAAAGTTACTGCAGAGCCTTCTGAAGAAGAGGACCCCTCAGTAAAGAAGAGTAACACTAACATAACGCAGCTTAAGCACAAACAAGAGGTAAGACAGTCTCAAACTACGACAATCCTGTTGGAAACATATGGGAGGAGAGACAGAGATACTCTAAAACAACGTTCTCAGTCTGCTGCTGATTGGTGGAGGAAAATTCATGGGGTGATTCCCGCAGTGGGACTGTACGAAATTAAGATTTTGAAGGTTAAGGTATAATTATAAGGGTGAATATGTATTGCAAATAACGGATGAAGAATAACCCGAAATTCAGGAAATGAATGTATAATGAACGTATAACTTACTTAGTCACCTCCCGTTCTCGGTTAATGAAAAGTACCAGTTCTAATGTTAAAAATGTTCTTTATGGTACAATTATTTAGCATGAATTGGAAACAAATTTGATTAGAACATAAACATAAAGGAAATAATGCAAATGTTTCTTACATAAAGGTTATTAGAAGATTTTGGAATCAAGAAACATCAGCTCATAAATATTTAGAGGATTAGAACAAAGTTTATTCAGAGGTTTTGAATTACTGTGTTTGATAAGTGGCAATTAAGTACATTAATATAAGTAGGAATAGGTTGCCGCTTTTTAAACACAGTCTTCTGCTTGCTGAAGTGTCCATCCGGTCTATATATGTACATTACTTGCAACAAAGTGTGACCAGCTTTTGTTTTTATAACTCCATGGAGTGCACCTGTTATTTATATTCTTTGGAACAACAACAATTTTGTGCTCAAAAAAATTAAGGACTTCTTCGTAGACATATTCTTTTATAGCTCCGATGTGCTGGTATTCAAGTACAGACGCTCGGTAAATACATTTTAATATTTTAGTAATATTTAGTACATTATAGTAAATTTAGGAATTCAATTTGTTAAGTTTTTATAGCCTCATGTCCGTCAGAACGCTTTTCAATGGTGAAAAAGTTATAAAATACGGTTTAGTTTAACTTACATAATCACATCCACACATCCACACAAAAATTTTCTCTCTTTAGAATATATACCAGAATATATGTTAAAATGAATCCCTATATGAAAACCGTATGTACAGAGAAGCATGGTAGATAGACGAAGGATTAGCATTGGGCTTAAGCGGGAAGCGTAGGAACATTCCCGACAAGACAAGTCTTCCAGTTAGACAAGAATGATCGAAAAACGGAGGAAATCCGCAAAATTGAAGGTGTACACAGGCGAGAGGGGCAATGTTAGATAGAAAACACACACACACACACACACACACACACACACACACACACACACACACACACACACACACACACACACACACACAGACACACACACACACCACTCAGGTACAGTTCGGCCGGCCGTTCTCCGGCTCTGACAGTTCTCGAGAGGGGCAAGCGGGCTGTTGCCAGTTCTTTAGCGGGAATTTCAAGCGCATTTTAAATATTTCACGCATTTGCATATTTCACAAACCAGTAGCCATATTATTATAATAGCGATAATAATAAGATTCACAAACACTAAAAATCGGAATTCACGCACGCACATAATAGCAAACAAACTTCACCAGCGCAAGCACCAAAAGCAAGTGTAGCCACGTGGTCCACACAAAATTAAACTAGCAACACGGTGTTGGATTCGGGAGCCACGCCTAGCAGCGTCAATGCTGATTGGCGCTAGCAGAAGGTTTTAACTTCCTGACCATGACCCCGGATGTACAGTCTCCCAGTACCACCAAAAGAAGCAGTTAGCGCGCGTAAAAGGTGTGAAAGAAATATTCGAATAGAGTGGCTCTGTAATGAATATCTTGCAAGATAGTGAAATTGCAAGTTGAATTTCATTGTTTTAAAGCTACGTATTCATTCTAAGGATAATTTTGTGGATATGTTTTCAATTGCTCATTACTGTATGTTGGTATTATTAACCCTCCCCCCCGCCTCCTGCAACCGCAAAACGTCAGAGCTGGAGATCCAACGGCCGTACTGTAGTGTTAAAATGCATATATACATGAAATCTCGGTATTTTAGCATAGAACGGCTACTTTCAAAAAAGAGAAGAGTAAAATGCAACGTCCAATACTCCGCCTATTTATTGTGGTAAGTAGCAAATAAAGTTAAATGTATGTGTTTCGTATGTACCACCCCTCTCTTTGGTTCAGAAGTTTCTCCAGCAGTAAGCAGGACGCTCGTTGTTTGTTCACACTTGTTCGATTTCTCTCAGATCGGATTCGACATTGAGACAGCACTAATCTTGTTTGACATTTTGCTAAAAGCAGCAAAATGCCGATTTTTCTGGGCAGTATTTGGAGCTCTAATAAAAATAAATCCATACTCAGCCCAAGTCTAATGCCACATTCATATGAGCGGAGGGTGCAACTTTCGGCCTATAAATTACGCCCTGTATGTTTTTTTTGCTGGACCAGGCATCCATTTGCACTGTAAGATTAACAAACTTGACACTATGACAAGTGTTCGGGTGGGGGAACACACACCTCGACCAAAGAAATCTTTTGTACCTATGCCCCTAAAGGGGTGCCGCCGAGAGAGGAGGCGAGAGAATATTATGGGTGTTAGGAATGAGGAGAGGCACAACTACACATTTGAGCTCCCCGGTGGGGGCTCGTACAAACCCCATGGGAGACCCGGGATACAGAAACCTCCCCCGATCAAGAGGATTAGGATATACAAAGAACAATGCGCCTGCTATGTACGCCGAAGCTCACGCCGACATTTGGAACCCTGAAATGGCTAACAAGGATGAAAGCTGAAATAAATGAAGGATAGAAATTCGGAGGATATAATTATCTTTCCCAGCATTCTAATAGCGTTTCGGAAAAAAGAAACAAAACACAAGTAGGTCATGATTTGTATGTAAATTTGCACACATAACCTTAAACGTGCTATCTAATGTTTAAAATATTCATTTTATGTTTTATTTACTGGCTCACAAAAAATAAGTGCTAAAATAGGAATTTTAGCAAAAAAATAACAATAATAAAAATAATTTCTCGGTACGTAATAACATAATGTCCAACAAAACACTCCAAATTATTTTCACTTTACTGAGGTATAAAAATGCCACTATCATACCTTCCTGAAGAATGTGAATGTGCAGGACAGTTTAAAAATATTCCTTTTTAGTAATTAAAATATTTAATTGCATAATCTACCAATGGCCCTGAGTCATTGCTGACCCGAAGCAATGGGAAGCAATGCGGAGATGTATCTAGGAAAATTGTGGATATGTGAAACGCCAATTAGCATTTGAGTTGTTCAAAGATACATTCATATGTGAATAATCTGAAACTGTGCAGGTAAAACACGATCCGCAGCATACGCAAAAAGGCACACACACATGCAGAGACACACATACACACACTTTTTCCTTGTTATTCACACTCCACTTGTGAAGCTAAATGAAATGCCTCCCGAAGCTACGGTGACGACAAATGGAAGGGAGTGTACAAAGTCCGAAGGGTATATGAAATGAACTCTTGGTATTATTTTAGTTTATTTTATTTGTTTTTATTGTGTATATTCCTACGGCTTTTGTAATAACGTTTTAGTACAAATTTAAATGATAGAGCTCAAAAATAAATATACAATATACAAATTAGCTCCAAATCTAAGTTATTAAAACAAGACAAAAGTATGAGGAATATTTATCTAACTTTTAACCTTAAAATGAAAATCACACTGAAATAGTTTTTTTTAATATAATATGAGCATAACTTTTACTTATTTTTATACGTTCACCTCTTATCACATATTTCTAATGGTCATTTAGTGTCACGGACAATATGGGCATCCTAGGCACTCGAGGCGCGCGATTACGTTAACTTTTCAGTAAATAACATGGCTGAATTAGAGCAAATTGTAACAGTACAGAATGCCGAAGATCCATGGTTCAGATCTTGATAACATATACATTTTTCAGTCTACTTTCCAACTTAGACTGCACACGGCATTTGTGCAAGAATATTTAACGTAGTAACTAAATATTGCCTTAATATAATTATTATAAAGCAACGGTTCTTCTTCCATTGACAGAGACATTTTATCTTTGTCTTAGTAGAGCAATTAGCTTCTAATTTTTCTTCGCCCTCAACATGTGTTGGCCAGGTAATTTTTGACACCACTAAATTCCGAACTCAATGACGAGGATTCTGTTCATAGGCAGTTGATGTACCACATTACAAGCTTCAATTAAAGGAGGTCAAACCACACAGTTGATGGGTATTGAAAATCATTCAACGGGAAGTTTGTCCCTATTGGGTTGCCCGTCATTCGTACTTAATCACGATCGACGACGAAATTAATAGCTTTGCAATCTCTTCATCGATAATGTTATATCATTTCCCAAACCACTTCTAGCCACTTACAGAAACAACCCATTTTATATGTAGGTTTGACGATCAAAGAAAATAAATGTGAAGAAGATAAAATTAGCGTTTAAGTGTTCTATCACTAATAATTGTGGTGGTGTATAAGAGAAGTGGCGTACCCCAAAACATATACAACTTCTGAAAACTTCTGTATCATACCTTTGCTTGTATTTACCATGTTTAAATGACTGCATTGCAATAAGCGATATTTCTTCCCGAGACCGTTTCATATTATATATTTAAAATAGTGACTGTTGTAGCATTCCCAAAACAGCCTTATTTTATTTATTGTAATGTTTAGTGTGTGTAGTACATAATATATTGAAGCTTTATCAGTAGAGAGATCACTATAATCTAGAATATTCTGGCAAGTGATTAAACGTTATAGAAAGTAATGATACACTCCAGAGGTTTTGAGAAGGTTCTGCAAATTTCTAGAACAACCTGGATCAATTTAACATATTCTTGAATAGGTAAGATATTTCTGGGTTTTCCTGGAGCAGTTTTGAAAATTCAAACCATCATATATATAATTGTTTTAAAATATATCTCTTTTCTGCTCAACTCGAAATATTGAAATTAGTACAGTTATATCAGTGATAGTATTTAAAATGACTTCATGTACCTATGAGGAAATCATAGCCAGTGCAACTAGAGTGAATTGGCTCTTTTTAAAATAAAATACATGTTAGACAACTATCTTTACCCTTATCTTATAAAAGTTGTTGACATAAATATACGCAGTATTATAATGTAGTAAAAAGTAAATGCATATAATTACCAGTATACCAGTGTCATATAATACAAAATTTTAAAATAATATCATGTTTATTAAATTCCTTACACCTCTCTGGGGGAGGGGAAGTCTTTGTTGAAATTGGTTCACATGTCGAACTACCGAAGTAATATTTTTCTACTAAACCTTTATGGATTCAATAATACATAATAGTATATTATGTAATGAGACTATAATGGTAGTCATTAAAATGCAAGTATTATATCAAGTTTCATACGACTGTTTATGCTCAATCATGTATCTAAATTAAAGGTTTCATTTCAAAGTATTCATTTCTGGTTCGAGTGGTATTTTAGAATCGTAAAGTGAGACGCAGTGCGTAGTACGCAGGCGAAGAAATATTGATTACTTCCCTATAAACAACCGTTAGCGTGTGACACAGTTTAACCTAAAAGAAAGTATAGACAAACTAGAACAAATTAAATTTATTGGAATAACATTTGAAATTAATGCTAATGATAATACGAACAGATCTGACTATATTTCAAATATAGGTAATTTATTGTTATTCAGATATAGGCTATTTATTTTGAATATTTAGATAACTCAATCCCAATGTTGAGTGTTGATTTGAAAATAGAATAGTGAGTCCACGAGACCGATGATTTCATATTTGAGAAAATTCTATGAAATACACTAGTAATACGTTTTCTGGGAACGAATTTATACCTTTTGATACTTTCCAATCCATGAATTGTGAATAGAATTTCTCGTACATCTTACTTCACTTTCGTGGCAGCAAATTATTGGTAACATTGAGTGTTTTTGTCGTAATTTCTAAAGGTGTAAGTTTAATGTCACTGTTACTAGTGTCAGACATTTTGAATTTTTTTCTAAACGGGGGCTAGTACCGTTGTCGATCGAAACGAGAATAATCGATGCTTGCGCTTTCACAATGTTACGTGGCCACTTTTGATTGGTCGAATACCAATAATTTAATGAATAGTTGTACTTTGATGAGGCCCATTTAAATACTGCTACCAGTCATAAATACTGTGGCTTTGTGGGTTCGTAGAATTAAAAGTTCAATTTGCCGAAATTCTAAATGTTCTTTATTTCCGTCGAAGTACACTGTTCGATTCTCACGTAACAACATTACATCACATATACACACCACAATCTACCAAAGTCGATGACAATAACAATCAGCTTTCGTTGAACAGCATTTGTTCACAGCTGTTTACTGTTTACTCACAACTCTCTGCTGTTCTCTGCTTGCCTCTCCCGCGACTGTTTTACAACTGTCCGCTGACGTGTCACAATCTCTTAAATACCTCATTAATAATTCTAGATACTTCCGAAACAAAAAAGACATCGAAACAGTCAAGACGTCACCAGAATGTTCCATAAGCGTAACTTAATCTGGGCCGGCAAGTCCTTTATCTCGCGCAATGTATATCTGCTTTTTGTTTATCTGCTGTCCGCCTATCAGTTCCTTTGTGTGCGCAAGCTGCCTTATCGCGATCGGGTTCGCGACAATACTAAAGTTTGGCATGGTAAAGCATAAAAACATTTTTTTTTTGGTATGGGGGATGTGCCCTTCATTTAAAGAAATTTGACAGTGGTGACGCAAATAACTGTTTAACTGTCGGAATATTAACAGGTTATTCCATTTGGTGTGGACATTTTCTTTTATGGAGGTAATCGAGTTGACCATACTATAGTGCATACCACATTCGCATTACTGATGTTAGAGGTCTATTGTGGCAATAACCCTTACCGATAGTTCACTCAATTTTGATATCTTGCAGTAAATTAATTATATATTACCTATAATATATTAACTATTCTGTTGTTATGAATTACTTAAAATGAATGGCCGGAAGTTCGAAATTTTTAGCACTGAAAAGGCCGATCACTCGTGAAGCCATGATTAGTATATTTTATTGCTCAAAAGAATATAAAGTCTGTCAGTAAGTATGGATTTTCGTAAACTACATGAAAAATTATAAGTTAAACACTTTCATCCATTTATAGTGACAAGTACATACATTTGCCTACAAACAGAATGAAAATAAGTACAATAAAGGCTCAGAATTTTACAATTGATTACAAAAAATAAACATATAAGTACTGTTAAAAATGACAAGGTTTGTCATTATATATGGAAATATGACCTTATTAACCTTACATTTATTTGAAATGATAAATTATTATTGATTAACATTTTTACTCAAATATTAAGGTTTTTATTTATTCTCGCTGATAAACTAATAACTATTTATTTAACATTTGGAAATATACATCTGCAATTGGAATAGTAACGTTACTGAACTGGTCTTATAGAGGAATTGTCGCATCTCAGGGTATTAAGATTTTAGCATTTTAACTGCAGGGCATCACGACAGGCAACATATATCAAACCAGAAATGCATATAAATTGCTCCATTGTCACATCTGCCACTGAGGTGGTGGACCAAAACCCAAAACAAGCATATCATACTTTAGACACCCAGCCGAAAGCCCTCAATCGAAAGGAAAAAGCAACCGTGCCGAACAGCTGTCACGTAGCCGCAAGCTTTTAGCGCACCAAAGAGCGATAAAACAACATTAACAACATCATCAGAGCGTTCGATAACACAAAAAATGATATCGCAATGTTTTCAAACTGTTTCCCGTAAGCGGAGCCCTTCGGGTCAGAGACAAGTTGAAGGCTATATATTTCTGCGAATGTTCGTGTTGCATAGCATCAATTCACATATATCGGATATTATTGTCACGTCCAAACTGTGGTTCAAGTGAGTGGAGTACTTCCTTCCCATAAAGTGGCAACTGCCTCGATCCCAGTGTGACCGTTTTTTTCCGTAAAAAGGGGGAGAAATGTTGCTACGTGTTACATCATGACCCAAAAGTGGTGTCACCAACATATACACAGGAAAACTATTACTCATGCTAAACAGGGTGATTCAGAAGACCAGTAATCATTTGAAACGTCCATAAAATGTTGGAGATGCAAACCAATAACAACGCCTTATTAAAAAAGGTGTTCCGGAATTACCAGAGTTGTTTAGACGACGAAAGAAACAATTATACCATAAATAATAATATTTTTGAACAGTTAGCACATATAGATCATATTTACAACAATTATATGGCTACTAGATCAGATCAATCTTAATAAATTTTACCAATGAAGAAATGCTTTTTGAAGTATAAAATATAGAGTCTTCGTTTGGACGCATAGCTAGCCTAAAGAAAATTTTCTTGGCACCGGGAACAATGATGTTTGTCGGCGGAGTGTCAAAATCCAAGATCATATATTTCCCTTGCAAATTATAATTTCAGTATCCACATATCTTCGATTTAGAATATCCTGAACATGTTCTGTTGCTGCCACAAATGTATTATGCCTTTAGAGAAAATTTGCGTTAGCAGTTATGGTCACGTAAATAAAACTAAGCCTTGTGAGTTAAAAGTTAATAAATCAAACGACTACAAATAGAGCAGAAAAAATCAACGTACACCAATGCCATTGCACCGAACATCGCTATATTCTTCTTTCACCATGATAGAATTCATTGCCTAGGATGTCAGGGGTTGTCGAACTTTAAACGCATTGTGTCCTAGGTTTTATGCTTTAATAAAAAGTAATTTGTAACTTTAGAGACAATATAGTCATTTTCATTTTACACCGCGCCCGCCTCGGTAGCGTAGATGGTAGCAAGTCTGCCTCACGTTCAAGAGGTCCCGAGTTCGAATTTCGGTCAGGGTGAGTTACCTGTATAAGGCTTTTTCCGGGGTTTTCCCTTATCCTTAAAGATGAATGTCGGGTAACTGTAAGCTCCATGGACCCTGGGCTCATTTGAGCACCATTTCACCCAATTCATTCACCGTCCGATACGACTTAAGCTTGGAGGACATAAATTAAAAAAAATCAGGTCGCGCCGTGGCCAAGCGGTTACATCGCTTGGCTCTCACCAAGGTGGCCCGGATTCGATCCCAGGTGACCGCATGTTACACAACAAGGCGCGGGGACGGGTTTTCTCCGGAATCTCCGGTTTCCTCGGCCATCTCATTCCAATTGTGCTGCATTTTAATTTCATGTATCATCAGTGTCACCGCCTGCGATACCGCATGTAATAAAAGCGGGCGTTAAACATCACACACACACACACAAACACACACACACACACACACACACACACATACACACATACATGTAATATATTAAGAAGTTCTAATGTTGTTCTTAATATGATTGTATTAGGTTTAACTTACATTTTGAATATTTTAAATTAATTAAGTTTTTAACACTTTTAAGTCTATTGTTTTTTTGTGTTCGTTTGAAACTTTTGCACATGTCTTCATTGTATTTAGAATGTTGTATTTAAGATTTTTCTATGTGGTTGAGTCAGAGAAGGTCTGGCCTTAATTCTGTCACATGAGGAAATTCATAAATAAATAAGTGAATAACACACATACACACATAAAATATAAATAAAAAATCACCCAAGAGTTTGTGTCTATTTAATCAGCTAGAGAGGACACAATATATATGTACAACAAGTGCATGAAAACAAGCCGACATCTGTAGTTTCCTATAGTGTTTTTACTTTATTTAATGCTGGCAGAAGCTCCTTATCATTTCTGTTCCACACCAGCACTTTTATAGGTTTGAATTCAAGTCCAATAAACACGCATTAGCCTATGAACAAAAGTCAGGTCTAGCTAAACGGCGTATGCGGAGGAGTACAGGAACATTTCTCATGAGTGCCTGGAAGGCATACTTTGCAACGATGGTCCATTATCACTTGGATGACTGTGTCGTATTGGTTTAATGATAAACATATGCAACTCAAATATTAAATCTATGAATACATGACTATTGTAGGATCATTAGAAAAGGAAAATGGGGAATTAAGATAAAACTTAAAAGGAGGGCTAATACCTGGTGAGGAGTGGAGTACGGGCGGGGCAGAGCCAGTTTAGTGTTTCTTTACCAACATAAACCACTGCGCATTATATGGGCACGATTCCATGTACTCCACTATACACAGCCTACGGTATGTATATATGTGACCATATTGTTACCATGCAGTTCCCATTTTCCAGGAACGTCATTTCTGTCCCTTGCAATTTCGAGACTGATAATGAAAATCAGTGTGGAACAACACAACGACCGTGGACTCCATATAATTTGTTGTTATAGGATAACCAGCAGTCCACGCTCTCGTCCACGGAAAGCACAACATTCAAATAAATTTAATTAAACGTCTGCACATCTTGTTTGTCATAGCTGCGATTTGTATTCTTGTTTACGTTTGATTTTCCAAATGTTCGTCCCATCACGCTACATTAACCTCCAAGCCTTTTCTCCCCTTCACCAACCCCGTGTGTGGCCATGAAAAGAGCTGAGGGCACAGCAGTCCCCATTTCTTCCCTGCTAGCAAACATATTTTACCTACACAATACACGTAGTCTAAAATCGTCGACGTAAAAAAGAAGAAAGGCCGACATAAATACAAAATGATGAAGTAGGAAATGGTTGCTCTATAGGCTACCTAATGGTTTTTTTTGCATTTGTAAGGGAATCATCTGAATTTTTTCATGATGCTTAAACATACCAGGCGATGCTGCCGAGGCTTGACAGTCCTTGCATTCGGAGGAAAAAAATGGAAAACAGCTGAGCTCGCATCCAAAGCTTATTCTTCACATCCAGAGCATATAAATTTCTCTCCATAGAAGGTCTGGACAAAAGGACTAGCGAGGCGTCTCCACAATGCGTCTCGGTATTTTAAGTACTACGTTAATCAATAAACACGCTATTCATTCCTATTGCATGCCTAAATATTGATTTCAACATGGCGTAAGCGTTTTTAAAATGCTAAAAATAAAAGGAAATTCACCTCTCATTTTCCTGATGAGAACGTGGCCCGAGAAATGGATTTTTAGAATGCCATTCATTTCCTTGACGATATGATCATATTAATTTGATGGAGGTGGAACGAGAGACGATTCTTCTCTCTCCTTGTTTCTCATTTACTTTATCAATGGTATTGGAAATACACTCTCTAAAGCATCTAAAGGAGATCATTCGATTACCGCACAGTTGGTTGATGTGAAAGTTATCTAATACACTGGTTTATCGTGAACGAAATTTGGTAACCGTTTGGACAGACATTCATGGTTTCAGGTTACTTGTTTATTATAGTACTTCATTGTGTACTATTCGAGACGTGGATTGTTTAAGTTTAGCGAATGTGCCCTAGTTATTCCTAAGCCCTGGAGTCAGCAGTTGTTTTACTCTTGTGTTACAGTGAATGAGTACAATATCGGGCTGGGTGACTCAGGTGGTTTCGTCTGTGGCCCGCATTCGGGAGGCCCGGGTTCATTCCCGGGGCCGACCTATTTGACTCATGGGTTTTTTCGGGAGTTTTACCGGGTTGCTAGGTGAATTTTGGGTAGGTGAATTACACCCCCCCTCGAATTTCCTGTCCCTCAATTTCATCTCTATTATTATTTCACATCATCTTTCATCTGGTGGTCTCTTTCAGGGTACAAGTGTCGGCGGGTGTCTCGTCGGGGCATGGCGGGATGATATGCTCTGCGGTAAACTACTTCCTCCTCCGGTAGGTCGGTTGCTGGTCTCTGCGCCTCTGCTGGAACCATTTCGTGATCGCCTGCTGGGGCCCAGTTGCTGGGCTCGTTGCCGTGCCGCAGTATGGGAGCGTGTCCGTTGTCCTGGCCTGTCGGGGGGATGCCTCTATCTAAGTAAACTGTAGGGACCATGCCCTCTGCACTGTCGTGCCTCCTTGGGCCCAAGGGCCCAGCTTGGTGGCCTACGTACCGAATCCCCTACGTAGTGAAATTCTAATCTTAATCCTGAACGAGTACAATAGTATACTTAATGTCCCCTTATTTACAAGAAAGAGATGGAGTGTTTTCTTGCCTCTTCTTCTCCACTTCTGTGCACTAACGGTGTAAACAATTTCTCTAAAGTTATTACAGGTGAGAGTATGTGAAGAACAGGTTGGTGAACCATTTTGATCAAATTGAATATAGGTTGACGGCAGTTTGTGAATATATTGTGGAAATATGCAAGTGAAGAAAGTACTTTTCAATCAGACGTTTGAGCTTTTTATATAAATTGCTTGTGGAGCTTTCCAAGCAGAGGTCGCGCCGTGGCTCAGTGTTTAGACCGCTTGGCTCTCACCAAGGCGGCCCGGGTTCGATCCCAGGCGACCGCAAAGTGAGATTTGTTGTGGACAACACGGCGCTGGGGTAGGTTTTCTCCGGACCTCCGGTTTCCCCCCGCCATCTCATTCCACCGGTGCTCCATCTTCATCACATGTATCCTCAGTGTCACCGCCTGCGGTCCTGTATGTAGTAAAAGCGGGCGTTAAACACTACACATTTCATTTCCATGCAGATATCATGGCTAGTTTTATCATCTAATTTTTAAAGGATATAGTTTCTCCAAGCTGGGAAGTGGGGTGCAGATGGGAGTGCACCAGTATCCACACAAATGGCATCCCATACCACAGTTCTTTCTTCCAGGAAATCATTTTTAGGCTGTCATAACTTTAAATTACAGAAACGGTTAAAGTTTCAGTAGATGTAAGGGCTTTGTTTGGGTGTCACTGACTGCATATTGTCCGGGAAATCT
Organism: Mantis religiosa; assembly: GCA_030765055.1. Classification (NCBI taxonomy): domain Eukaryota; kingdom Metazoa; phylum Arthropoda; class Insecta; order Mantodea; family Mantidae; genus Mantis; species Mantis religiosa. The sequence continues at coordinate 144,060,213 of CM060950.1, forward strand.
TCCATAGTTTTTAAGACAACTCAAACCATAGTACTCACACTCTTCAACAATAGCATCACACACACACACACACACACACACACACACACACACACACACACACACACAAACACACACACACACAAACTCACAAACCTTATGCTGCTGTCATATATTGGATTCAGTTCGTAAAGTATTTACATTGCCAGCATAGTCCCCTAAATGTTTATATGGAGCCGCTGTTTTTGTTTTTGCGTTTCTTTAAATTATTAATTTATTGTTCATTACAATAACGCGAACAAAATACCGCTGTAAATATATGAAAGAACTTCCTGACACAATAAACAGCATGAACAATGATATTACTGATCCCATAATGCAGTAACAAATTCACTGCGACATCGGAAACAGCTTTTCAATGTATTGCGGCCTTGGCTCTATCCTTCAAGTATTATTTTCTTATTCACCGAAAGGGATAAAAAGCTGTTGCTAAACTTTGATATATCTTAGAGTTTCCTTACAAGTCTATAAGGTGTATAAAAGTATCACTGATTCCTTTTAACGTAACCAGTAAGATTTATACGGCTTAAAGGGTGAAATATATAACAGTTTCACCCCATATATTGATACCCTTTTACTTCCTAAGTTGTTTCGCTATTTGGTTTTTCATGTCTATAGATTTTCATTGAAAAGATGCGTCCTGAGAAACACAAATTACGTTAGTGTTAAAGGTATCGGAATGAAAATTATATACCTATACTCCAAGAAATATTAGAATTAATTTCTATATTATTATTATTGTTTAACTTAATGTGCTGTGACAAAAATTTGAAAAATATCTGCTAACATTAAGAAGAGGTAGTTAGGTAGTTTGTATATTTCAACTTCATTTCAGACCAAAACTTTGAAATTAAAGAAATAGCTACATGTTGTTAATTTTTGGTATGCTATTCTTGCATACTTGGCTCAAAATTCAGGAAACCTCAGAATGAACTAATTTACATGGCGTTGAATGTATGAAGTGTTTTATATATTGCTTTGTCAGCTCTTTATTTTCTACACACATAACATTTGGAGAAAATGCTATAATTCATTAAAATATGACATAAAGGTTACGTGTGTGAATAGTACAAATCAAATAAAAAGACAGGTAAGTTCCAAATCTCATATTTGAGTTACATTGTTTAAATATGACAGGTGAAGATAGTGATCCTTCTTTTCCTTTCCATCGCAAACGCTCGACACTTTGAATGTTGTTTCACATGCTATGCAGATAAACACTTACTACTTAATATAAAATAATTCGTGGATAAAATTATAGTCTTCTTTTGGACGTATGGCAGTATTACGGGGTCTTACTTGCCCTATTTCTAACCACTTCCGTTTCGCTCCTTTTCGTGTGCCGAGTAATAAATTTACTCGATATCTTTGTATGGAGGTTGACACGTTAAAAATTCTCGGGCTTCAGACTTAATAGTGTGTTAGTGCCGTTGTAATGTCAATAATTTTCAAACTTGAGCACACACGATTTCCATGGATGACTCGTATTGACACTGGAATTATTGAGGTATAACTTCTATAGAAATGATTGGCAGAGTCGTAAATTATTGGAATAAACACTCTCCGTATGCTACAATTAATGCATAATGTAGTAAAGCTCATTCATTAGCGATGCAATGTATGACGTCAGATAAAGGCAATTAGTTAAGCTGGTGTAGCTATGTAATTAAGGTTACAATGAAACTTAAGTCAACCAGAATAATGTCAGCTCTGGATGTTCCTGGAACTCACAATCAGTGTGCTGAGCTATCGCAGACGCAAATCACATAGATAAGATTCCGACAATTTCAGTGGGAACAAAATACCTAGAATTCAGGGATTCGCAGAGTAACGTGGTATTTTTAAAAAGGAGTTTTTAAGATTTGGCAACATTATCTAGGAATTTGTGGTATAGTGATGCTTAATAGGCGGGACTCACGTTATCAAAGGAACGTATAATTCTAGTATTCGTCTTTCTCATAGTACTTTCATGCATTACAGGAGTAATCGGCTACCGGAGCATTTCTAAAGACCGTGCACCAAAGCAGACGGACACGCACATCATTCATCAAACTACTATAGAATGATGGGACGGGGATTTATAGACAGATTAAGATTCACTGAATTTTGAAGTGAATATGTTTCGAACTTGTTGCTTAGTTTTACCCAAAAAATTTACACCTGATTTCACGAGTTTCATTATGGACTGCACTGTAATTTGTGCACTCTGTTGATCACGGTCATCGTTGAGTATGACGCGTATTTATGGTTTTGAGTCTTCTGGTTAAATGTCAAAGGTACTTCGGACGATGGGAAAATCTGAATTTACTGCTTCCTTCGCATCCTTTTTGCAATTCGATGCATACTCCCCCCTCCAGATGTGATTAAATTGTGTGAAATTTTCCTGAGAAAGTGATTGTAAATGAGCATATTGTTCTCATATGTTACATTTAAAAGCCCTACTGAGCTGTGATTAAGTACACGCAGACATGTTTATCCAATATTTATAAAAGTTGCAAATAATAACAATCCCAAGCAGATATATTCCGAGCAGGAGCGCATTCGAGTGGTTCTGCGTTCGATTCGTGGAAACTGGACTATCAGATTTTTGACACATTCTCTGGTTGATAAGGCGAATATTTGAGTAGTTTCCACTCTGTTTCAAATGCCATTTCCATAATTTCCTATTATTTCGCTTCCCAGTTCACTTTTCAGTTGGGCTTAGTAGTTGTGCGGCATCGATCAGAAATATAGAACAGATACTTCACTGGGAAGTCCTTCTAGATCCTCCCAAATGGCGGCCTTCTGTGAACCATCTTGCGCGGCTCGGGTTCTCAGCTCCGCCAGAGGGAAGCTTTCTCTGCGCAACCGGTGGTGTGCCCGAGTCACTAAGCTTGCAATTCTTAGGTATTTTGGTCGTCTCTGTTTACCGATCTGTTTGCAGCCTATTGCTTCCTACAATTTACACAACTTATCTGCTTATAGTATAGATGATCAGGGTTTGGTTTAAGTACGAGGTGTTTCCATATTTCCTAGTGGAGCCCAAATTTGAACTTCAGTTGAGAATTATTTCTTTTCATATTTTATTTCAACCACAACGAAACACTCATGTACTTCTTCTGGACTTAAGATCGGTAGACCAAAATAATCATTTTTAAAACATGCTAACTTTCTTGTTTAGGGTTTAGTATTTTAGTGAGGCCCATTGCTTGCATTTTTCGCCACCAACTCTGACCAAGATGAAAGCGACATCCACAAATTTCAGACTTAGGCAACATCTCCACAGCATTGTGTAAATGGCCATTTCGATATCTACAAACACTTACTTTGGTTTGAAGCTTCGGCCAAACACATAACACATTCGTTAGTTATGTTTATTAACATTTTTTTAGTACTCCTTACTTTTATTTGGCAATAAACAGAACTCCAATGGCACTGTTAAATTATGTATAATTACATGCAGGGTGAACAGCTGGCAGGAATGTGGTGGACAGCACTTAGTTCCATCTCCATAAATTTGCGAGGCAGCACAAAGTTCTGTAATATTTGTTGCAGTTGAAAAACACACAATTTTGCTCCCAGTGTCATTAAATAACAAGAATGCCTCACCTGTGTTTGACGTTATTTCCATCCCTTCGACTGATGTTTGGGTTTCATCGTTAGTCGTGGGTTTCTTAGCGTACTGTCGAAGTCTCTCTGCAGAGTACTTATTTCTAATCAATTTTAAATCCGAAGATGTTAGTGTAATCATATTTCCAGTCCTCAACTCCTGATGTATAATTTTGATTGCTCCAAGTGACAAATCCTCAGTTGCTTGCCTTTTCAAAGAATTTGAAATTTTCTGCCTGTTTAAAACGCTCTCAGGAATTTTTGCACGATTGTGCAAGATCACTGGTTCAATTATGTCCATCGCAGGTGATAATTTGATGTAGGATTTACAATTCTTTATAATACAAGCCCATTGTTGTATTTAATCCTTCAGCTTCTTTTGGAAATAAAATTTATTACCGTTAATTAGCAGAGGTATCACCGGCATGGAATTCAGGTCATTAAAAGGTTCATCCAGATAGTTCGCACGGAATTCATGACTAGCCCCTGAAGTAGATTATGCAAGCCTAAAGGAAGAGAAACCTCCTGAAACTCTGATTTGTTTCTGAAAAGGACGAAATGCTTGTACCAGTTTCGGCATTTCAGTTCCACAACACAAATTTACACACCTCACAAACTACTCTCCTTACTGTGAGAGTTTTGGCTCCAGAAGTCCTGAGTGATGCAATCCACACGCTTTGCATGATGTAGTCGGCGATTCCTCGAATTGATGTGTCATAAATTCACCAGCACTGTTAGGAGGCTGACCTGTGTTAATTACATTTTTACCACACTTACAAAGTTACTATTTCCTAAAAGAAATATAAATGAAATTTTAATCACAGATTATTTTAAAACCCTCCAAAAAGCCAATAGGTCAGGGTCAGGTCCACCACGGAAATCGAACCCGGGCCTCCCGAATGCGGGCTATTGATGAAAATGCCCTACAAATTCGTGAAAAAGAAAGCAAATTACCGGAAAGTGCATCTAAATGTTAATAAAAGACCTTTTTTTGTAAAAATGTGGAAAAAATGCGTTTTGATGACCTATAAAAACTACACACACACACACACACACACACACACACACACACACACACACACACACACACACACACACACACACATATATAACCGATTTGTTCCAGAATGCACTTAATTTCCAATAAGCATCGTCTATGACTACTCAGAAAAAGATGACTTCATCAAAATCCGGGCCCTAATTATTACACTTCATCGCAGAATAATAGCCATTGTGTGCCCCCTTTCAGCACCCGAAGATTGTTTTACCTGTTTCCCTTTCTAGAACATTTCCCATCTGGGGTGTATATGAGTGGTCGATCAATTCTGGTGGACTGTCTATTTAGTCAGTCGTTTTGAGCCGAGTCGAATGAAGTCGGAGTTGACAGTGAAGTGGACAGTTTACACTAGTTACTGAGAGTTCAGATGAGTGCAGTGAACAACGACGTTCAGTTGCAAGCTGTGATGCAGCAGTTCAATTGTTATTGAAATCAACGAATCAGTTCTGCTTTGTTGAGAGAGTGTGCGAGTGTCATAAATGTAACGCTTAGGTGATAAAGTGTGTCTGCAGGAAGAGGTCCTTTTAATTTATTACAAACCCATTATCAGCTCCCCAGTCTCTACAATTTAGGAAAATATAACATATATTTGTGGCGGTCAATCTCAAGAAGTTCTTTATTTAACACTTTAGTTCATAATGTTGTAGGTAACCATGTCATTAAATATTTTCCTAGTAAAACAAATAGGGCGTCATTACGAGTTCAAAAGCATTATTATGTCATTTAGTTATGCTTTGTGTATTACATGGTTATACGTGCTTTATTTTGTATACCTATAATACGTTATTCTTTGTTTAATAATCAGTCACGTCGGTATGGTTTAGTGCTATTTGATTCTGCAACAGTAAGGGTCAGATTACGATGATGGTACAGATTATTCCTGAAGGAGGTTAAGTTCCTTAGACCACAATACTGTTCAAAATGAATTCTCTATTGTACAGTTCAATATAAATCTGCTAATTTGTGCAGTACAAATACGTGCACCAGCTATTGTAGGATAATGTAAATGCAATAAGTAGGTAATTTTGGAACATGTAGTATGTGGACATTTACTTACAATATTGTGTACTAAGCACTATGCAGTCAAGTATAAGAGCATTCTTGAGAAATGTATTATGCCTATTTACAATGGTATCTTTAATGTGCATCTAAGACTGCGATGCTGGTTTCGTTTAATCAGACATAATTGTACAGAAAATCGAAATTTATTCGTATTTTAAAAGTAGTAATATCTCTTTTTGACAGAATTTGACAGAATTTTAAGCTATTAAGTTACCCTCTTTGTGTGCTGTCTTCACATTTCAATATGCTTGAGCAAAATTGCTAGATTTAATCGACGTAAAACACTAAATTTATTAAAAATTTAGAGGAGAAGTTTTCGTCATCAGCTTTCAGTAGCTGAATATTTATAGGCACCTTAATGGGAAGCACATATGAGGAAATTTCATCCAAACTACTACGTCCATATCTGCCATATAGCACCGCAATTGCCTGAATCATTGCTGGCATTATGCTACTTTAACGACAAAAACTGATCGTGTCCAAAAAAATACTGACGATTAGAGTGAGAGTTCAACGCATGATTGGTGCTTTGAAATTGGGCACTCGATTACTGTTAGTTAAGCTAAACAGTTCAACGCTTTGAACTGTGGTGATGACTAACAACGAAGGTAAACTACAGGCCATCCCCTCTCCTCGTGACCTGAACCAGTTTCGAACTTGTGACCATAACTAAACACAATCGTATGGTGTAGCTTTATTGATCTATACAGCTGGGTTAAAGTGATTAAAGGGAGGAGAAAACGCTGCCTTGTTGACGGATACAATTACCAAAACACCTGCTTCCAATTACAGATTTTCTCAAAGAAGAGAGGCATTTATATCGTTTTTAGTTTTAGTTTTTATGATTTTGTTTCAAGTATTAAGCAATTATGGTTAAGATTTAGGGTATTAATAGTTCACAGCATAAGTGTTCTAAAGAATAGGACCAAGAGAAAGGAATGGACTATGAACGCGGCAATTGTTAGCTGTCCACTGATAAACCACTAAAGTTATGAAGGGTGTAATCTCAGTCCTTTACATGCCACAGATTCACAGGCTTTTTGTCAGGTTTGCTAAAGGTATATATGAATAATTTCTACTGTTTTTTATTTCTTTTTTTCACAAGCTACTTTACAATTGCACATTGTCGCTCTAGTAGGTTAGTAACTACCTGACTGTGAACAAAACCGCTTTGACCAATTCTCATGAACGAAAAGCGCAGAGAAAGAGCAGTTTTGCACTTTTGGTTTGTAGTTTTCCAGCATCTGCTCTTACACAAGTATTATTTGCTGAAACGGTAATAGGTAGAGGCTAATTATGGTTCACGCTTCACTTTATGTGAAATTTGTGTTACGAATGCATCGGTTACAAAGGACTTCCACTTGTTTCAGAAATATCTCTGTTTCTATCCCATTCTTTTGACTACACGATTATGCAAAACAAATGGATTTGACTTACCATTTTTTGGGAATTTTGTTGATTTCCCGCAATAGGATCGCGTGAATATTTTCAGAGGAACAATACTGTCAAAACTACGAAATATTTACATTGTGAATGCGGTAACCGAGTTTGTTAGGGCAAGGACTCTTATCGTGAGCCGAAGCTCTGCGGTTGAAATCTCGCTAGAATCGACTTCTCTGATATATATATATATATATATATATATATATATATATATTTATTTTCACGGTTTCTTCAATGCTCACATCTAGAAAATAACAGGAAAGTACCTTAACTTCAGACCTGAGGTGTTTTCTTCCCAAAAGTCCTCTCCTGATTAGCGTTTCACTTCATGTCTCATCAGTGTTGACTAGCCCTGTTAATGTATGAAGTAAGAATGGAAATAAACACCCATGAAAAAATGCGTTTTATTTAAAGTCAGTTACAATTATCTTCATATTTTGTATAAACCCACTCATCTTGTGCATGTCATATAAACTCAAGTCGTGCTTCAGTACCGGGTTAACCATTTACTGCAATATGTTGTCTTATAACAGTGTCGGGCATTCAAACTTGAGTTGTTAGTGGTAAGATTCTTGGCGCGAATATAGTAAGTTTTCAATAAATTTACTCTAGCAGGGTACGCTCCTCTCATTGTTTCAATAACAGGTTAGTAACAACTTCGACACTAGATCGAATTTCCGGAATTAACGACTATTTGTACAATGGCACACAAGTTCACAATTTCTACACTCTGTGACTTCGGTGTTTGAAAACTGCGACATAATTTTAAATTAGATGAAAGCAGATATGTAAACTGCGACGTAACTTACTACCCCTACTTGGGGTGTATGTAAATTCCGTCTGAAACATCGATAAACTCAGAAAGATCATACTCACGTCTTACAAAGTTAGCACTGGTCATTTGTGGTGTATCAACATGGTTTTTAACAAGCTAAGCTCACGAACACATACAGTTCACCTGCCGATCGCACGTTTAGCTTCTGCGACTTCTGCATTCCGCATGTCCTAAAAGTGAATGGGTGCAGCGGGACCGTGTGGTTGTAGAGAAGCCAACGGGGCTTCAGTAAGAGAGTAGGCTATAATGTGTGCACTGCGAAGCAGCGGCTATAGCACAAAGTTATCGGAAGATCAATTCGAGGAGTCTAAACAGTAAACAAGTTAAGCCGCGTGCTTTTCCGATGTAAACCCAATAAACGCTATATCCGGAAACATTGAATTTTCTGGATGTTTTGACTACTGATGTTCTGGAAAGTTCCAACTGCTGTATGAGCGAACACTCCAGCAGGTCTTGGGAGCCTGGCCGCGAAGTTATGTGTCTGGCGAAGAGACTGCATTAGTACGGAGCGCTTTCCTGGTGTGAAGAAAGAGGCTGTTCTCCGAGAGAGTTCGTAACTACTATGATGAGTAAATGTAAGGGATTCGAGACATCTTATGCTCGGTTGCCCAGGTAGTAAACCGCCCGGAGAACGAGGCTGCGTCGGACATATTTCGTTACCTCGATGTGAAGAAAGTGAGTCAACATGAAGTGACATTGAACGGTGGAACTAGTTAATATTAGTGAAGTGACCGTTTGAAAACTGCACCGATATGCTTACAAGCTTCACAGGTTGCGTTCAGCCACAGTTTACAGGCTGCCTCACTAATAACAACGACAAGTTAGCTTGAGATGATAATCTAGGTGACAATGTACCGGCGCCCTGTGCCTTATTACTTTGGGGCTGTATCAAAGAATGCAAGTATACATTCCGCCTTTATCACAAAGGATGGAAGAAAAAATAATTAAAAAACAAGCATTGAATACGAAGAACACCTACTCTGTAATAAAGAATATACGGTGACTTTGTGAGTTCGTAGGATTAAAGTCCGAGTTGCAGATATTCTAAATGTTCTTTATTTCCGTAGAAATACACTGTTCAATTCTCACATGACAACATTGCATCACATACACAACACAATCTTCCAAGGTCGATGACAATAACAAACAGCGTTCTGATTACATCAGCTCTCGTTACAACACTCTACAGCTGTTCTCTGCTTACCCTCTCACTCTTGTTTTACAACTGCCCGCTGGCGTGTCACAATCTCTTGTATATCTCATTCATAAATTCGAGAGACTTCTGGGACAAAGAAGAGGCCGACTGTTCCGTACAATCACTAGATGTTTCTGGAATAACAAAACATCGAATGACGAAATCCGAACCTTCCAGAAGCGTAACTTAATCTGCGCCGGCAAGTCCTTTACCTCCGCTATGTTTATTTGCCGGCTTTTTGTGTACAAATCGCTCTATCGTAAATAATGGGTTCGCGACAGTACTATGAGTGGTATGACGAAAGTTTGTTTATCCTGAGAGCATTTGTCAAACTAATCGCAATTCCCTTATCGAGAGTCTACTGGCTCGGTAAGTCCCTCTCAAATTTGGCATGTGTGTGAGGTCTTGCATCGTAAATTAAGAAATGTGTTAACGGATTTACGGACAAAGCTCCTTAAGCAATTGCATTATATTTAATGAGCCTTACAAAATACCAATTATTTATTTTCTTTTTCTAAATCACTGTTTTATATCATTTCCTCTTTAAAAACGATGTTTGAACTATAAATGTCTGACTAGACACGAGAACTTGACTGCCGCACTTAGGTCTTTCAACTTTTAGTCAGCCCGGAGGTCGCCAGTCGCGTCATTGTAAGTTTCATATTCTCTTTCATGAGCAAACGTAATAATTTTACTTTGTAGTAGTATCTTTACTTAATGGTTATCGGTACAATGTATTCCACCCTTGTGCTTTGGCGGAAAGTTGCTCCTTGATGAAAGGGAAGATTACGTCAGCGAAAATATCACAGAGCGCTCATGATATTTTCATAACTTTCTGAAAGTTGATCGTTACAGCCAGTGGGGTAATGACTAAATTGCTAGAACAAAGAATCAGTAGACATCTAAGTTCTAACTTTACAGCGAACAGAAATATAAAACAATAACTATAAGCTTTCTGTAAAAATACACGCGAATTTGAATAAAGATTGACAACTAACCGTAGTTTTTGCGGACGTTCTGTACCCCTGCAAACATAATTTTTTGTTTATATATTCATAAATGTTTTCAATTTAAACGTTTTTACAGTCTAGCGATGCATTGCTCTCTTTAAAACGGCCAAGCGACATTTAACGATCCGATATTTAATTATTCTTTAAGGGTACCAATAGGTGAAATTTATAAATCTTGCAGTTTTTACCTAAACGTTTTCATAAAAGCTACCATACGCTGCTCTACCACAAATTATAGCTGTACTTTAACTGCGTGTAGATTTTCCTGAATAGTTTTTCTTATTGAGAAGAACGTTACTTTTATAATTCCACTTAATCAGGTGTTGCGTATGTAAGAGATGTAGAAATCGTAATTTTAGAAAACTGAATTAGTTACAATCTCATTATTTAAAACCAACACACAAAACTGACATATAGATATTCACTCAATATTCTGGTTGTTTCAGGAAAAAGTTATATCTCTAAAAATTGTTTTTCTAACCGTTTATTCTCAGCAGTTGAGTTTATTATTTAGCAAAACACATATAACAGTTTTTAAAACCAATTTTCTATAAGTTTCTGCTGAGCATTTGAAAAATATAGCTGTATCATATGGAACATTTTAATGCAAAAAGGTTTAAAAAAATCAAAGTCGGGTAAAAAGCATTGGAAGTTAATGCAGTCCATTAGGCCATGTGCTCCTGGGCATTTTAATGGACACGTGTTGAAGCTTTAAAAGGCTCTGAGAGTAAAAGCCATGGTGTGTAATTAAAGCTAAAGCTTCAAAATATTTTTTAAAGATAAAAATAATTTTTAATTGCTTGATCATTTTAAGCCAATTACAGCTATTGGCTAAGTTATATATAAATAACGCCATACGTATATCAAGTTACTTCTTGAAGTGCCTTTGCTATTATTTGATATGTTATGCCGTTTCAATTTAAGTTTTTATGTTTTAAGTTTTAACTGCTTTAAATTAAAATACACACATTTCAAGTATAGTTTAATTTGCTAAAAATCAGAGTACGTCAGGTGTATAGCCTCATGTATTTGAAGATATTTAGAAGAAGATCCATAGTATGGAGTCATAAATAGGTTTAAATTAATTTGTAGACACAGATTAATCTTTGATCGAAATCAATATAATTGTGAACTTTAAATTTTTATACATGCATAGCCGTGACCCTACAGATTTAGGAGTATTAGATGTTCGGGCTCCCAATTGATATGCCTCATCCTATTAATTTTTCCATTCTTGGATAAGAGAAACAAGAAATGAGAATATATGATACTTAATATAGTCATGTTAATATTATGAAAAAATAAGATCATTCATTTTCTGAAAGGAAGGTTAAAGTGTTTATTTTAAATGCAGTGAGATTTTACCAAATCATCATAAGATTAACAAAAATAGATATGCAGAGGGAGTATATAATATATAATGTTAGGATTACTTCTAAGTGACCATATTAGTATATTTTAGCATTTCTATCTATTGTTTTCATCATGATCGGACGGACGCAGCTGATAAAAAATTGAGGCATATTTCTTATATTATAACTTTTTGATTTGTCCCAGCAAGCTTCTGATTTCTTGTTGAAAACGGGTAACAGAAGAAGCCTTGGGGATTAACGATGTAATTACTTAGTAAGAAAAAGAAACTGATAAAGGATTGTGCTCTATCCATGACAGCTAAAGTAATAAGAAAATAATTCTGATCACACCAGCAAATTTGAGATAAAGAAGGAAGGAAACAATAAGAAAGATGAAACGAAAGGAGATCGAATGGTAATCAATCTAGCTAAAACAAAAACCAAGAAGTGGAGATCAGGATCAGAAAATGAAGAGACTAACGGGTTAAAATTAGCCATATCTGGAATTACCACTCAGCTAAATTAACTTTATCGGAATTCTTAAGCTTAGATTAAATGGTGAAAAACGAGGGAAAAAACATCAAAGAAAATTTGTGTCTTTTCTTGTAGTGTTATGAAACAATGGGATGCACTAGGCACTATAAGATTACAACTAAACTAGGAGATGTCTTACTAAAATATGATAACATCTGAAAACTGAATGACGCCGAGCTCTGAAACAGACATGAATATCTGACACCTTTAAAGCATGGACTCGTTCGTGAACGCGACGTCCCTCTTTCGTGATTGAGGTGTTTTCTAGGTTTTCCTCACTCTTCATAAGAGGCAACTGCCCAAGAGGTGTACCCTAATTTAATAAACCGAACTGGGGAAAGGCGGTAGCGTGTGTGACTCGCATTTGGCCGGCTGTGCGCCGATCGCGCACTCTTACTTGGGATTTTCTGTGGGTTCTTCCTTATCAATTAGGCGAATGCTGGGGTGTTCACCCTCATGTTATGAATCTCCTGTCCCTCATTCCTATACGCATCATCCTCTTCTCATCAATTTCAGGTTTCAGGACCCGGCGACGGTGTTTCGGGGTTGTGGTTGCATCGTGACTTGTTCACTGTAATGTTTCATCTCCGGGCATCATTCCATTTCGGTTCTGGGTTGGGACGGATGGCGTTGGATGACTTCCCTCACGCATTGTGCAGTGGTGCTGGAGGGTACCAACTTCGTTGTGCGGCCATGTCAGATTCCCGGAGGTATCTGTCATTGCAGGGACGGTGGGCAGCTCATGCGTTCATATTGGAAAGTTAATGTTCCCGTGCACGCTTGTGGCTGTGTTCATTCAAATCTAGCCGCCCCATCACGAAAGAAACACATAGGCCCCGGTTATGGAAGCATCTCTTTGTACGTAGCTTTACCTTAGACCTGCAAGGGTTCTTTCTCAAATTTCGCTTTCAGTAATTATCATTTCATTTCATGTATCTTCAATGTCTATGGTGCTACATTGAATAAGAATAGGATCACTACCAATAGGGAAACTATTCTGAGCTCCATATGTGCAGTTTAGGGATTGACTATTTTGGTTAATATTCTAGGAGTGATTGGGGAAGTAATCAGGCATTCGTATTTCAGCCAACAGTCTAGCTTCATTTCAACTTATACTTGCTCTACTATGTACAATAAGTATTGCATTTCACCAAAAAATTCACTTTTGAGATTTCACATGGAAATGCATGCCTTGGGACCATTGCATTTTAAAAAAAGCATTAGAAAAATATGTATGTGTGTGTGAACAGCTTTACTCGAAATCGAAAGGCCGCTTATATACCCAAGTTGATATTAACTTCAGCATCTAGATGCGAAACGAAGAATCTCAAGAAAATCCTCCACTTCACTACATTTTACATGGAACATTCTTCGAAAATTTGATTTTCTTAAAAATAGCTCTAATGATTTTGTTTAAAGTAGCACATGTTTAGGACATTTTCATGACGATTACAACGTACATCGTAAATTTTATGCAATATCTTCAGAAATAATATGCATTCTGAATTATTTTTTTTAGAACTGGTAAACCGGAAGAGATAGAAAGAAACCATTATTAAACAAAAAATATAGAACACGTTGAAACACAATTTATTCCAAATGTATTCTTATTGGGGCGAACTATTCCAAAGATACCTATTGCTTTTTATACGCCTGAATTTTCCAATATTTACACTTACTTTCACTTCACCCAGTGGGAGGTAGTAATTCGACTTTTATCTCTTGGCCAGGCAAATTTAACGAAATTTCACAGTCATAGCATAGCTACCATTTCTTAAGATATTTAATCATCACTTATCTTATAACCATATTCCTGTGCATCAATAAGAAAACCAACAATAAAATAATGCTTATCTTAAAATGAAGTAGAGAGAGGAATAGCCTGTATAGGAGTAGAGAAACTCATGTGAGTGCACACATCAGGTTTTTCTTTTGTTAGTTCAGCTATTTTACATCAAAACTTGAATGCGATGTGAAACAGCAAACTGTTAGTATCACCATAGGAATTCAAACTCTGTATCTTCGAGATAATAAAATGGCACTCTGTTGGGAAGGTGCTGCACTTTTCAGCACTGGTCCCTGACATGACATTATTTGCTTGCAGGTAGACGTAACTTTAATGGAACAATGAGGACACCAGCTCCAGTTTCCGGTACGCATCCACCTGTTTTTTCGGGTAATAGCAAATTTGCTAGTATAATATTAATCATATAGTTTTTATTACAGTGAATTTGCTACGGCATATTTGTTATTTTCATTGTTTGAAGGAAAAATATCATCTAAATTGTCTATGGTTTCCTCTTCTCCGAAACTCGGTTCCTGAGTTTCCATTATTCCTGTGCATACATCACACAGAGTTTCTCTTTGTAAACAAAGTGGTGTATATGTCTTTCTTTTAAGAGAGAATGTGCCTATATGTAAAACATAAAAGAATTGGTGGCAAAAAGTATATTGCCACAAGAACGGGGGTCCTTTTGCTTTACGACTTTATTTGAAAGAAAGAAGACGTGTTTCTTTTTTGAAAAACGTGATACAGTGGGGTGTCTGACGTAGAAGTGGGAGTAAGCTTGTGTGAATTGCATGTTTTGAAAACAACACCATGAAGGAAAGTCTTGGAATCCCTATCACACAAAAATATCAAACGTAAGCAAAGGAAAACTGAATGGAAATAAGCTTTCTAGTATAACATAAAGGTTTCAGGACAACTAGAGTAAAAATAAGTTTCATTGCTAACGATAGATATACGATGCCAGGTGATGTGTTGCGTGATTCAGTTGTTTCTCCGTTCCTCAGTACCACGTCCTTCTATTCTGAAACTTACTTCCTGTCTTCTTAATTACTAGAGGCATATTTTTATACAATTGCGTTTAATTAAGGAATACGATTTTGGATAGAGTTATTTTCACAATAAAATAGTTGCTTTTATAAACACTTTATATATTAATATCTTATTTATATAGCTTAGATTAATGGTCAGTCGGCTGATTTTGTGGAATACTGATATTATAGCCATTTGAATTCGTCTACCGATCCAAGGAGAATAGCAATTACAACTATTGACAAAAATATACATTGTTTAAGGGATAGTGCAGTAATCATTGCAGGTAACATAGTTGCTCATCACATGGTAATAAGTTGATTGCGTAATGCTTGAGTCACAATAATGACTCTTACTCTTAGCTACAGGCCTCTGAGTGCTACAGATGAAAAAGCAATTAAAGCCTTTTTATCAACGTGATGGACATGCGAAAAAACCAATGAGTCCGAGTGGGTCGTAGCATGTAGTACTATAAATATCTGGGGGACGTTCAAGGCCCAAGGATTTATAAAAAAAAATAACATTTTATTTCCCGTAAACTTAAGTGCTTAACGAAATGGAGATAATAAAAAACACAGATCGGCTACTATTGTGTTATATTCCTAAACAATAATTGTCTCAAACATCCCGCATTGTGATTACTATGTCTGGAAGGTACCTAAAACTTTTTTGTCTGCTGAAATAAGTTTTCAAAGATTATATTTTTTATTCTCCTATTTGTTTTGACACGTCTTCTCAGATGGATGGCATTTCGACCTACTATATGGTAAGTATAATGCAAATAGAAATGTTTACACTGATCCCCTATGTCAACAATTGCCTTCTTTTGGAAAATAAAGACCCTTACAGCATGGGAGACATTATTTTAAAGTAAAAATACTTGAAGACTATACTTGAAAGAGTATGACATATTAGGTCCATATTAAAGCTAAATGGACAGTATTCTGGATAACTTAATACACAAACGATCAAACTAAAGCTGCCAAATGAATTTAAGATGCATAATAATCCCACGAAGGTTTAATCACCCCTTGCATACCGATTAGCATTTTGAAGTTAAAATAATACATTCAAAACTTTTAAACTTCAAAACGCATTTCATTAGCGAAGTATAGTTACAGTAATGTTACTTTTCGGAAAGCAGTATCACTAGAACAGGCCAGTAATATTTTTATAAGGATATGTAATTTAAAAGCAAGGAATAAAGGCTAGGGCTTGAGGAATCAAATGGCTAACGGGTTTTATTTTCTTGGATATTTAGTTTTATTTGTTTTCTTTTTCTTTGTCCCTCTCTAGTGCCTTTTGTTTTAAAAATTTGCAGTCTGAATAAATTTAACACCCTAAAAACTCACAGTTGGCGTATAAACACAAAATGACTAGTGAGACGAACATAAATATTCCTAGACCTTTCTGAGTAAATATAAATTACCGAGCAGGATGACTCATGCGGTTTGGTCTGTAGCCCGCATTGTGGAGGGCCGGGTTCGATTCCCGTAGCCGACCTACCTTACCCATGGGTTTTTTCGGGGTTTTCCCTGGTCGCTAGTTGCATGCAGGGTAGGTTAATCATATTCCCCGAACTTCCTGTCCCTCAATTTCATCTCCATTATCATTTCATATCATCTCTCGTCTGGTGGTCTCTTTCAGGGTAGAAGTGTCGGCGGGAGTCTCGGCGGTGCATGGCAGGATGATATGTTCTGAGTGCATCACTTCCTTCTGCGGTAGGTCAGTTGTCGGTCTACAAACCGACTGTTGGGACCGTCTTCGAAGCACACTATGGGGCAATGTCCATTGTCCTGACCTGTCGAGGGAGGTTCCATCTAAGTAAAATGTAGGGATCCTGCCATCTGCACTGTAGTGGCTCTTTGGGACGGCTGCCCTCTGTCTGCTCTCGACTCATCCTTCCTTCCAGGGATGGCCCACTTTAGGACATAAGGTACAATAGACCAAGCCTGGTCACAGTGCCGAATCCCCTCCGAAAAGAAAATACTATGTACCCTTGTGGTGCTTATGTTAGTATTAAACTGATAAATTAAATGATACAGCCAGAATTTTTTACCTGTGCTCGTTTTTTTTTGCTGGTAAACTACAAACTACAAACTGCTACTTGCAATTTCTTAACAACTTATTCCGAGTTTCATAGTTAACGACTATTAGCTCAAGCAATTACGATTAGCCATGCATTTTGTGTGCGCGCTAAATTAAATACCCCCTTGGGATTTGAACCATGGATGTTTGGCTTTCCGTGCCATTTGTTATGACCAACTGAGCTACCGTGGCAGCATGTCGGAGCGTCATCAATTCTCCAATGGAGATCTGGGGTTCACATTTTGACTATAATGTTGAATTTTTCAGTATGACTATTATACATTTCCAGCTATATCCCACACACGGCATATGGAAAAATACAATTAATTACAGTGCGCATGCTTACTATGGTTAAATGTGTTAATAATATAGAAACATGTAGCTAAGTGTAATATGTGTCCTGATGTTATTTGCCATTTGTTGCCTGAAATAGGAAATGCGGAGCTGCACGTATTTCCAGTGATTAGTGGAAAATTTTGATAAAAATTACACTTAATAGAAATAGAGGTTCGATAAATGATCAGCAGAAGCAGAAAGTGGAAATTATGTAACATTTTAATCCGTCATATAAGGTAACACACTGTTACCTCAATTGAAGCTGAATTGACTGATATTTGGTGTCGCCAAGGATAACAGCATACAGAGCAGTCTTTCTACTGCACAGAACATAGGCTTAACTTTGGCCCAGTTCCCTGTTTTGTTTCTCGAAATGCCTGTCGTCTAAGGAGCTTCTGTTCTATTAGCCATGTGTCGCCGTAAAGTCCGACCACCCCATTCACGAAGTTGGACGGAGAAAGGAGAAGAAAGACACCAAGTGTCACAAAATGGCATGACTCATATAGAAGAATTAAACATTAACAAGCTGGCTTAGTCGCAAAGTCAGATGCTAATTATACACCAATTCCAAAATTGTTTTAATGTTTTTGGGAAGGTTAGGTTTCACATTAAGCAGTTACTATACTATTATACATGGAAGAAGAGTTTAATTGTTTAGTATAGGTATTCCGAGATTGAAGTTGGATCTGTATATTTGTAAATCGGGCTCTGTGAATCAAGTACTTATGAGTCCAATAAGAGCATTTACGGGAAAAACGCAACGCTAAGTGTTCATTGGAGGTACTAAGAACTTGTAGGTGGTACAAAGGACATTCGTATTACAATTGTCTGCCTTCTCTTTTTTGAAACTTTAGTTGTTTTTCGTTAAACTGAATATGCTTACAGATAAAGCTACAATCCTTTTTCTTTATTTCTTTGTGAAGGATTTCTATCTCATTATGAACTCAAAGTGCTGTTTCTTGAATAGAAAGTGGGTATAAAGGAAAAGGAACAAATGAAAAAAGAAAGAAATGTAATACTGAACGTTTTTTAAGGAGAGTGTTGTCATTGTTTTTAAAGGAGCCTTTTCTCTCAATTTCCTTTGGTGCAGTGCTGAAATAGAGAGAGAGAGAGAGCTCTCCACTGCTTCACAGGGTCTATTGTAATCTATCAATGGTTTTGTGGAAGAAGCTTTAAGTCTTAATGTATATAACCAAGCGACATGGCGTTAATACGTGAGGCTCGAATTCAGGATCTTTTCGGCTCGATTCCATGGAACATCACTCTCAACTTGAGAATTTTGTGGTTTTCTCTGGAGCATTGGAAAATGTGGGGTGGTTTCTCATCTACAATGATTTTCATACATTATTCTCCATTTCTTTTCATTTCATTCACATTTTTCAGGCGCGTTTCTAGGTTTCAGTGGCGGTACCGGGCAGATGGCGTGGATCTTGCTCAAAGGAAAGAGTACTGTCCACGGACACTAGAGAGCTGCTAGGTTGGGGTCGTTCAAGCTTTCTTTTGGCAGCTCCAGCATTGGGGCAAGTCTTCGAGCTGTTAGATACTTACGTGCGTCTCTGGGGTATCTAGGATTTTGTGGTTTCATCTCTTCATCCCTTTCATCTGCGGGGTGTCAGCTGCAATAGATCTGTGTATGTTTAAATGTGCGAGGTGTCCATCTGGGTTGTATAACCTAAGCCGTTTGTGATAGTAGAAGTTAGCACTTTTTTGTGTAATTATTGGCAACGTTCAAGGCGCTGTGAAGCATTATCCTAGTATCACATTTTACTGAAAACCATAGGCATCTGTGGTTTTTAGAGAATTAGCCATTTTTAAGTTAACATTCTATTGGACGTAAACCAAATACCATTTTCTTTTAGGTATTTTCAGGATTTCTTAACGTCTTCCAACGTTAAGTCATATCGGACGATAAATGAAATGGGTGAAATGATGTTTAAATGAGCCCAAGGTCCATATATATTAGCGTTACCCGACATTCGTCTTTAAGGATAAGGGAAAACCCCAGAAAAACCTTATCCACCCTGACCGAGATTCGAACTCGGGACCACTTGAACGCAAGGCTAATACTCTACCACCTAAGCTACTGAGGCGGGCTTTCAGGGTTTGAAACCTATGAGTTCCTCCTTCATCAGCAATTTATATTTTCAAACAAATTTTTGTAAACCTCGTCAAACCACCAGAGTTGCCAGATTTATTATTATGTTATGCCCCATGCTTGAGAAATATGAGACTACCAGTAAAAGGACATGAAAATTTTTCTTTCAATTAAATAACTGGAATAATAATAAGCCAACTGATTACTGAATTTAAAGCGCTTGAAGGGTTTGTTAAAATGCTTTAAGTTCTTTATAATACGGCATAATATATTAATAGCGGAATTATTTTATAGTACATTGAGCACTTTTATAAAGTATGTTAGATAAATAATTGAAAAAAGTTCCTTCTACATGTTACAATTAATCCATAATAAAAGAAGCAGTAGAAGCGTTGTGAGATTTTGTCACAGGAGTCATAATCATTCCAATTTTCCTATTAATTGAAGTGACATTTAAAGCTGAGGTGATTAGGATTCTGGTGAAATCATTCAACAAGGCTGATGGTCAAGTTCCTGGAAATAAGTTATATTAGGTTACCGCATGTATTGAATTTGAGTTTTTATTTATTGAATTTTTTTAATTTATGTGGTTCTCAACGTCTCACTCTACACGGGGATGATAGACAGCTTAATTTTGCTCAGAGAAAGTTTTATCAGGCTTGAGGTACTTTTACGTGCAGTAAATCACGACTACCGGCTTTACTTCCCTTCTGAAAGAAGCCATGCTAAGGATTTTTACGCCCGAAAAATCTCACCATCTGCGGGTTTGAACCCACGATTTCATGAATCAGAGCTAGCGTGTTACCCCTAGGCCATGGAGGACTGCGGGCATACACAGGTAACTAAGAGAAGTAAAATAACATTCTGAAAATTTGAACGAAATATTAAATTGTCAGGATTGAGCAAACACACAAAGAAAAAATCGTGTTTCAGTTACGAAGTTGCAGATTTAGGATTGGACCACGTATGCAGTAGCGTTCGTGGGAAGGGATAAGTAGTTGGGACATAGATTATTAAAGGGGAGTGCACTTCTAATATCGCCTCTTTCCCTTCACATTTCTCCAGTCTTAGAAAAGCGTTTGCTGATATTATTATCGGCAGCCACTAAGCTTAAAGACCGCGCACGGGATATAATAGGTAGGTGCAACGGACGCTTGAGACACCAAGTTACCTTGAGCTTAGCATTTTTGTTATTCATGTCAAGGCACACTTCGCATTATTATAAACGAAGCAGATGGTTTTAAACCGCAAAGTCTTGATGGACAGAAGTTAGCAAGTGTAACTAAATAGGTAGTTACAATTTCGTGTGATAAGATTCACAAACAGTTTAATTCTACAATCTCTTACAATCAGCAACTAACTTCAAACAGTTCTTATTAGTCCTCATTAAATTTATCTGTTAAACTTAACTGGTGTTGTCCATCTTTAGATCTGACCAAGCATACCCTGAGATATGTCAGATCCTAAGTATGTCCGGCAGGCCCTGTAGCTCAGTCGGAAGAGAACCTGACTGCCATGCAAGGGGTTCCGGGTTCGATTCCCCGCTAGGGGTGGGGATTTTTCTCCAACCAAGATGATTCACTTTCTTCCCTACCCTCTGGAAGTATAAATGAGAGTGCGACTATGTGCGTGAACTAATTATTAAAATACAAAGTACCAGCAACCCAACGTTTACGAGTTAAACCATAGCCAATAGGCGATATATTAAAGAAAAGGAGGACTGCCGCCTTTTGAACCATTGCTTTTAAAGGTATAAATGGAATAAAAATGACGTATGTCATCGGGTA